>CM061175.1:9415000-10040000 GCA_030763345.1 Mythimna separata
CGTAGCTGAGATCGGAGTTGCGTAGCCGCCCACCGACTCGTATTAAACCGTTGGCATCGAGAAACGGCCTAAGCTTCTGAATAGCACGAGAACAACTTTTATTAGACTTTAGATTTTTAATTTCGTCAGAAAAATAACAATTTTGCAACGCGAGTAAAACTTTTGATTCAGCGTAATTAAGATCGTCAGAGGTTATAGCATTACAAAGCGGTAACATTTTTATAAAGCGATAAATATTTGTTACTGTACGTAGGAGTACGAGCCATTTTGAAATGCGGTTTGGTAAGTTAAGAAGCGGGTGACAGTTGTCACTTAAAGTTACAGCGGTAAGAGTAAGTACTTTCTTAATCTCAGGTAGATTATTATGAATAGAGTTATCATCACCAATGAATTTGGTGGGCCACTCATTCGTAGGTTGGCATAACCAATGAGGCCCAGTAAACCACAGCGGATGGTTTATGATTTGAGCGGGAGTTAATCCTCGTGACAAGCAGTCACTCGGGTTCTGATCACCAGGAAGGTGATAAAACTTATTAGCGGGAATGGCGGCTACGGTTTTTGTAATGCGCGTTGCTACGAATGTTTTGAATCGATGCGGTGAGGTGCTAAGCCACTGAAATGCGACCATAGAGTCTGTAAAACAGTAGACATCATTAATAGAATGACGTTTTTCGTATGTATCGATAACGCGGCGAACTAATTTTGCCATCAGCAAGCAAGCGCATAGTTCTAGGCGGGCTACAGACACAGTCTTCAGTGGAGAGACTTTTGATTTCGCGCAAACCAATCGCGTAACTGGCGGCGAATTAGAATCATTTTTGATAAGAAGGTAAACAACGCAACCGTAAGCCTTTTCACTGGCATCAGAAAATGCAATAACTGAAATTTCAGAATTTTCATAAACATCTAAATGGCGTTTAAAACGTAAACTTTGGATAGAAGGTAACTCAATTAAATAGTTTTTCCAAATGTTTACAATCTCTAGCGGTGGTTGTTCATCCCAACCAAGTTTCAGTATATAAAGGTTTTGCAACACAAGTTTAGCGTATAAAATAACCGGAGCAATGAGCCCGAGTACATCAAACTGACGAGCAATTACTGATAAAATATTACGATTTGTGATTGGACGATTTTCTAAATTTACAGTGAACATAAATTCGTCACATGTGGGTGACCACTTTAAACCCAGAACCTTTAAATTAGGGTCTTGTTCTTCAAAGTTAATACTATCAGTGTGAAGCTCAGACGTGGAAAGCGATTCAAGCAGCTCACATGAGTTACTTGCCCACTTGACGAGCTCAAAGCCCCCGGCTTTGAGCAAACCCCGAAGGTCGTCTCTGAGCTGTAAACTCATTGACAGGTTTGGTGCGGAATAACAAACATCATCCATATACGTGTTATGTTTTATGACAGTAGAAGCAAGCGGGAAGCGGGTACACTCGTCAGTGCAGAGCTGTCGGAGTACTCTCATTGCTAGGAACGGGCTGCTTCGAAGGCCGAAGCAGACGCGATTAAATTGATAAGTAATAAGCTCGTCGCTAGGGTTAAAACGAAATAGAAACTTTTGATATTTGCGGTCATTTGCATGAGTTAAAATCTGTAAATACATCTGTTTTATATCCGAGATAAAAGCGATTTTATATAAACGGAAATCTAGAAGTATTAAGAATAAATCATTTTGCAGATTTTCACCCGTATGCAAAACGTCATTGAGAGACAGACCTGAACTAGTTTTAGAACTAGCATCCATCACCATGCGCCATTTAGTGGTGGTTTTATCTAACCGAGCCACGGCATGATGAGGTATATAGTAACCTGACATATGGGCATCATTTCGGATGACTGAAATATAACCCTTAGCCTATATATTCATTGATAATAGCGTTGTATTCAACTCGTAGTTGAGAGGAAGAATTTAATTTACGCTCAAGATACGTGAAGCGTTTCTTAGCAGTGGCGAATGACTCACCGAGAGAGTCAGGATCGCGGGAGAACGGCAGAGATACCGTATAGCGGCCCGTTTTGTCACGGGATATATTTTTAGTGAAAAAGGTTTCACATTCGAGAGCGGCTGGACTCAAGTTAGGTTTATATTCAACCTCCTCGAGGTGCCAGAATTTTTGAAGAACTAGGTCTAAGTGCGGTGGTTCCACGGCGGAACATAAAGAAATACATGCGTATTCAGATATATTAATCGGAGCGGTTCCGATTATCAAGTAACCAAAAATAGTTTCAAAAGCGGTAGGTGTATCAGGCGGTCCAGTGACGCGACCTGATAACAGGATTTCAGAGAATAGCGGGGCACCAATCAGAATATCTATTTCTGATGGCGAAAAGAAATTGTTATCTGCAAGGGGCAGATTATTTAAATACGAGAGAGCGGAAACATCAATTTCTACCGTAGGTAAGTTATCAGTGATACGATCGATGACGTAAGCATTAAGTAATACAGAAGTATTATTTAGTCGGGAGGATAACTTGAGAGAAGTATCCCCCTTAATAGGGTTAGGCGCGGAACCTATGCCCTTAACTACATAGTGAGATAGTTTATTAAAATGTAAATCCAATTTTCGACAACACGCCGAAGTTATAAAGTTATTTTGAGAACCCGGATCTATTAGCGCGCGAACGCATTGTTTATGACCATTAGAATCGGTCGCATAAACTTGCACGGTCCCTAATAGACAGGTATTATTAGTACGCGGCAGTATAGACTGAGTATTACATAACGATACATCATCAATGGGTATAGAAGTGCGGGACAGCTGATTATGTGACGTAACAGTCATAGCAGTGGGGACGTGCGGGAGGGGCGGCTGCGCAGGAGCAGGCGCACCGTTATTCGAAGAAAGCCCCCGGGAGTGATGGCTGTTGTCAGTCGTTTGTTTACGACATAATAATGAATGATGACGCGATTGACAAAATCTACATCTTGAGTTAGATTTACATTCACGATTATTATGAGTGATACTTAAACAATTAGTGCATGCGTTATGCTGTTTAATTAAATTAAAACGTTCATCGACCGATAACCTGTGAAATTGAGAACATTTATACAAAACTAAGTGATTGTTTTGTTTACAAAGCGGACAGTTTTCATTCACGTTAGAGGAGGTAACAAATGAATGAGTGGTTTTAGTTAACTTATTGTTGTTATAACTATGTGCGGAATCGATAACATTACGTCTATTCGTAGGAGCGGAAGTACGTTCTAATATTTTAGTTTGTTCACGTAAGAACGTAATTAATTGATTATAGGTAGGCATAGATGTGCCACGCTTATATAATTCGAAGGATCGTGCGGTACTAGGATCGATCTTTTTTAATGCAAGGTGTAAAAGAACGAAATCCAAAAGATTATCTATTTTTAATGTGTTTAAACTTGACACTGCGGAACCAAATATATCTATGAATGTGTCCAAGTTTTTATACGATGCGGTATTAAATGGCTTAAATTCCAACATTTGATCTAAATAAGCAGAAGCTAAACTACGCTTATCATCATATTTATCGAGAAGCGACTGCCATATAACACGGTAATTGTCACCGTTGGGCACGATACCCGAACATACTGACAGTGCCCTACCCGAAAGTTTACTGATCAAATATTGAACGCGATCGTGATCAGTAAGATCAGGATTTTCGTGAATAGTCCGCTTGTACGACTCAAGAAATATAGGCCACTTAACAGGATCGCCACAGAAACTCATTATATCGAGTTCGGGCAGACGAATAGACTTATGATGCGGTAAAACATGAGAGTGTTGGACAGTCTTCGAGTTGACTAATTTATTAAAACTATACTTACAACGACAATACAAGTCTTCAAAGGCGTTAATTGATTGATAATTCACCTTATATGATGCGTCAATATTTAATTCAACATCAACTAAATCATCAATAATTTCTTTATATTCAGAACGTAAAGTTTCTAAAGATGTCATACTACTTAAAAACAAATCCTTAGAAATATCGTTATCGAATGCCTTTAAAGATTCATCGTAAACTGTTTGTAATCGGGAAAATATTACATCACGTTTGGCTATTAATTTAATACGTTTAATTTGCTTAACATCGAGTGATGTTGCATCTTCAAACTGTTCTTTTGCCTTTGTACGTGACATAGACATTTTGCAAAACGAGTGGTAATCAACTCAAGCGCGGCAAAATTAGAAAAGACTGAATTCGCGTGAGTACCTGCGACATACACGGCACGGACAGGAGGGTCACGATGCGACCGGTTCTAGAATGTTCGCAGGACGATGAATTTTACTAACACCCTCAATAATAAAATATTAACGAGTTTTATAATTTTACTATTTTATTTATTTAACTAAGTACTTATCTCATACGAAATGGAACAGAATGGTACTTAATATTACAAAGCGTAAGTATACACTTATAGGATAAGCGGACGTACGAGTGTACGATATAAAATAAGGGTATATAACTCACTATTAGAGTGAAGCGGGAATAATTAGATATATGCCTAGGTCAAGGTGACTAGGTGTAGGATTAGGAACCAGAACTAACGTCCGGCTCGAAGAGACCAGAAATAAATGTGCCGGCGCGGCAGTTGCAGCAATAGCACTGAACGCGCTAAGCACTCGCGGTGCGCTGGGTTCAAGTTGAAGATAGGCTGCTAGACCTAGGGGAACGGACGATTCGGTATACTGAGAGAGAGGCTGCATTAAACAAGACTACGACTGACCTCAGAGGCGGGATTCCTCGTGCTCGTTCTGGTTGATGCAGGCAGCGCCCCTTCTCTGTTCCACTGGACGTCTTGATTTGAGGTTCTCTAGGTGCTGGCACTATTGATGACGCGAGAGTGGACTGTATATGCGGCGCGGTAGAACGGAGAACCACGTGGCGGTGGCTCCAGGTGACGGTCAGAGGTGACCACCACGAATCCGACGACGACGAGAGTCGATCGCAGACGATGCGGTTAATAAAGCGGTTGTAAAGCGGTGGGATCTCACAGCGGGTGAGGAATCCAGGGTGGATAGTCAGGCGGTTGACTATCACGAGCGGTGAGGCTACCTTTGACGAGGGCCGAACGTAGACTGTTCGAGAATCGAACATATAGTTTAATGCAGCGAAAAGACAAGGATGGATAGATAAATAATATAAGAAAAATGTGGGTAATTTAAATATAAGCGCACCCACAAGTGGCGCGAACAAATCATATAAACCAAGGCATGGCATAGCGTGCTTTGCGTACACGATTGCTTCTGTAGATAATCTTAGACTTCAGAAGATTGCACTAACTGGCCACACATTTTGAGGCCAAAAATGGGTACGGTTAGCTTTGTCGTTATTATCTACATCAATACTTATAAGGTATTTTTTGCCCTGAGGGATCGCCTACGAGAAAAAAAAACACGAAATAAAGCTAGTACAAAAACCCACATATACTTGTATATACATACGTAGCTTGTAATTTTACAATGGACAGAAATGTGGTTGTGTTATTTTTTTAACAATTTAATTTTTTTATTAAGCAATGAATTAAGAAATACGAATGCTTAATATTTCTTTGAAAAAAAAAATCGGTCAGTGTACTGGCCTAATTTTTAATAACAAGTAAATATTAACTCACCCTGGCAAGTACTGGGCACGAGTTAATTATGGTTGGAACAAGTCATTGGATGACTTCCCACCATATAAAAAATCTCACAAGATCTAATACGATTTTTTACGGCTGTTTGGTTTAGTTTAACAATTTGGATATAACAATAACACTGGAAGAAAATTGTTGAGGAAAAATCAAATGCAAAATATGTCTTAGAACATGGCGTAGGTCTTTGTGTTATTAAAATGTTTATAACATAGAGAGTAAACAAATATCTGTACAAACATGTCCTGTTACAATATTTATAAGCCACATTTAATCAGCATAATAATAACCTTGATGATTTTATTTATGTGTAGCTTTAGTGAATATATTATCGTAATCTTATCAAACTACAGTGCCATCTCCAACTAGCCAATTATTTAGTATAATTATTGTACACAGAATAGTACATCTATACTAATATAATAAAGAGGTAAAGTTTGTTTTTTTGTTTGTATGAGGTAATCTGTGGAAGTACTGGTCCGATTGCTAAATTTTTTAACCACCAATAGAAAGCTGCTGTATTCCTGAGTGACATAGGCTATATTTTATGTAGGTACGCGGGCGAAGCTGCGGGCTAAAGCTAGTTGTTAATAAGGGTGAAAGCAATTTATTTAGTCCCGAGAAGAAGTTTAGCACCTGGGCGTAGCGAGGGCACCAATAGTCCGAGGGACTAAATAAGTCCCTAACCCGAGGTAAAAACTGTGCTTTTCATTAAAAATACAAGGAACGTAAAATAAAAAATTAATCTTAGTACAATTTTAGGTATCTTTCTTTATAATAAAGCGGTAAAAGGTTTTCCTCCACAGCTTTATCCTCTGCTCTTATGAAATCAAGTGTTAAATTCATATCTGAATCTGTTGAAATCTCTGCTATACGGAAGTTTAAACAAAACTCTACAACTCGAAAAAAGAAATGAAGATCGGATTGCCGCTTTCCTGCAATTTTTTCCTGTGGGAGTCCAGCTTTTTCATCGATGAATCATGAAAAAAATGGTTAATATTCTTTCCAAATCTATGACAGAAATAGTTGAATATAAAAAGTAATTTTGAAACATGTTCTGTCATTATTACTTATCTTTATAAAATACTAGCCGTTGCCCGCGACTTCGTCCGCGTTAAGTTCGTAAAACTGCACAAAAGTAACCAATAATTTTACACTTGCGAATAATTCCGAAATCATCCAATTCATTCATTTTACTTTCACATAAAACAGTTTAAATTAATTGCTTTTTTTAGTTGGGAAATAACCGACGACTGACTTCTACCGCTCTTAGCTGGCGCGTTAGGGCGTGTCAGACTTTTACTGACCAAAACCAACTCCTGTGTTCTTTCTTTGCCTTGCGTTCCAGAGCCCCGGGGATTCCATTCAATGACTGTATAGAAGTTTATAACATGGTTCAATAGAAATGTGAAAATAAAACTACATAGTTTTATTTTAATAACTAGCTTTTACCCGCGGCTTCGCTCCCGTCAAATGACTACCCACATATCCTACGCTACCCTACCCTACCTTCCCTACACTACCCTACCTACCCTACACTACACTACCCTACACTACCCTACACTACACTGCCCTACCCTACACTACCCTACACTACCCTACACTACCCTACACTACCCTACACTACCCTACACTACCCTACACTACCCTACACTACCCTACACTACCCTACACTACCCTACACTACCCTACACTACCCTACACTACCCTACACTACCCTACACTACCCTACACTACCCTACACTACCCTACACTACCCTACACTACCCTACCTACCCTACTTTACCTAACTTTTTTTTTAGAATTTTTCTCTCCGTAAGAACCATCATTGAACTTCAAGGAACATTTAAAAAAAAAAAATCAGCCAAATCGGTCAAGCCGTTTTCATGTTATGTCGTGACAACGGAAAACGGGTTTAATTTTTATATATATATATATTTGATATCTGTCAGTTGAAAGCGATTCTCCTTAGGGCTGAAGAGTATTATTTTAAACACTCTCCTCGATCCTCAGACAACTTTAGACCTTTCCGAGTATGAGTAATGAAAAACATATTTTTAATTAATACTTAGATATCTTTATGTTATTTCAACATCACGTTGTATTAAGTACGTAGCTTTAAAGCTGTCAGTTAAAAGCGAGAAAAGTATTACTTTCAACCCGTTCGGGGAACTTCAGACCTACATTCTGAGTATGAATATTGAAATTCTAAAATTAACTTTTGGCAATAAAACAAACAATTTGACTCCTAATTATATTGGTTACGGTCAAAAGTACCAATATACAGCAGCTATCGCAATACAGAACTGGAGTAACTTCCCAATGTTTTTCTGTGTCGGTTTTCAACTTCGGCCACTGCCAACTGACGCAATTTCTAGTGAAACTTGGTGTTATTAAGCGGCGCGGTCTACCGGAATGGAATTCACTTGGCTTTGAGCGAAACACGCTTACACAAATTCATCAAAACTTTAAGTCAATCGGTTACAACTCACAACAAATTGCTGTGCAACAAATGTACAGATTCCGCAGTGTACTAATGTGTGCAATACATTAGTGTACCACAGAATCAGTACATTTAAATGAACTTTAAAGCTCTCGCCTGTATGCGTGACTCGACAACATTACAACAATGCAATTCCAATTTTTTCGATTCTAAATTCTCGCTGGAGTGCCTGTCTATTTACTTGTCACAGCAAATTTTTTATGTATTGACTGGACTGATTCAGTAAAAAAATTACAGACATGTTTACTTCTGTGATTAAATTCTGAATATGTTTTCATAACATTTTAGGAAAACCTATAAGAAATGTATTGTTTTAAGATTATATATTATGTTAAAAAAAATAGATTCGTTAAGAATCTATTGTGTGCAAGTTCGACTCGCTCTTTCTTGTTTTGTTCATCGAAATTGCTATGCGTGTAATATATCCGTAGAGCAATTATGAATAATGGCCGCTCCATTGTTGTCGCATTGTGATATCTCGCTGATCTGGAGGGCTCTAAAATTTTAACTTAATGGGCATATGTAATTTCTATATAATTATGAAAGGAGAAACTGACTATGTACAGCCGAAAATATTAGGACTAGGGTTCCTGCCTTATGCAAAATTGACGTATGTACTGTATGATGAAAAGTCGAGCACTGAGAAAAATGCTGCTATGAAATGGGGGTGAAAATTTGTATGGAAAAACCTAATTTTACACAGGCGAAGCCGCTGGCAAAAGCTGAAATAATGATTTTGTCAAGTGCTTGAAATGCCAAATACAAAATTATTGAACACCCAAAGGTTTACGTACTCAAAATCGTAAAAGACAAAACAAGACTTTCCCAATTTTATTACATTCACAATTCTAACGAAGAAATAAGTACGTACAATAAATTTATGACGCGAAAACTCAAACAATACAAATTACCTATGGTCTGATTACATGTTTATTAAATCTTTACACAGAAACAATGTTCATTCACCATTCTGTCACTTATATTGTTTCTATTGTATCTGAGTTTTGAATACGAGCGTCTGTCATGAGAAGCCTACACATATCGTGGCCTAGTTAGCAATGTTGTTACACCATGTTCCTTTTATACGTGTTTCAGTTTTCTGCTCAACTGCTATACCTGTGGCAGAAGGATGATTTTGTTTTCTATCGTTTTGTTTTTTGTTTTTCTGTACCTATCTCCGTCTTAAAAATACTAACTTTTACCGCCCGCTACAGTTGCAGCTACTAAAGATAAACAAATGTATCCTTTTGCCCTTACTTGCTTTCTATAACCTACCAACGGATGGCATTTCCTACCAAAGTTGTGGATGGATATAGAATCTTACTGTTAGGCATAGCTATCTATGAACTGGGGTAGGTTATTGAAAACGGGTGTAAATCAATACATTAACCCTTGATAAGGTTTTGCTCAAATAACATGTCGATGTCGTCGTTTCATACAGATGTCGAATCATACAGATGTCGTCGTTTTCATTTTGTTGATATTGTTATAATTACCACCTAAATTTTTTTGAGGTGGGTATCTTATGATTTCTCTCGCACTAGAGTGAAGCGAAAGGTCTCAGACTTTTACGGAGTAAAATCACACCTATATCGCTTATTGATAGTTTTAGAATTACCATCGCCATGAATTTTCTTTGTTTGAACCAATATCAATGCTATTTAAGTTTATTAGCCCAACGTAATAAAATCCAAATACTACAAGATCATAAGTCATTAATGCTATAACCTTTATTCTGTTTATTCAGAGCAAATAACTATATAAAACTTATGAAGAAATACTTATAAATAACTTTAACAATGTTTTCATTTATACGTAGCTTCGTTTACGACTATAACGTTTGGATTAGTACATTAAAATATATCTTTTGGGAGAAGGTACCGGAAAAATGCAAAAATGTCTATTGAGTTTCTCATACGTTTGTTTTGAAAAGTGTAGTTTAATATATTTATACACTTTATTGTTCTGTACACCATTACACATTCAAAAGGAAACTAAAATTGAAATACACACATTTTATTTTTATGACTGACCAACTTTTTGACAGATCGGAATTAAAAGCTATATTTGAAATACATAAATCCTTTCATTTCATTTGATGAAATTGTGTATATTGTTTTTCCATACAAAAGTGTTATTATTTTTGACTGGCCTGTTGGTTAGTGGTTATTGACCCTGACTGCTATGCCGGAGGTCGTGGGTTCGATTCCCACCCAGGACAAATGTTTGTGTAATGAGCACGATCATTTGTTCTGTGTCTGGGTGTAATTTATCTATAATATGTATGTATTTAGAAGTATATAAGTATGTTTATCAGTTGTCTAGTACCCATAACACAAGCTCTGCTTAGCTTGGGACTAGACGGCGTTGTGTGAAAGTTGTGGAATATTATATTATATTATTATTATATCCTATCTGCAAAATAAAAAAATATCATTAAAATAAATATCATTAATCAGTTACTTGGCCTGTTATTATTCTTGGATTAGGTACTCATTAAATTATGTTAGTAACTTCTTTATTTTTATACAGATTTAGGCCGCAAGTGTTTTTCATCTCAATCATTTATAATTAATTGAAGTAAAAACCTTTTATGTCTGTCTCTCAGTTGATTTAGGACCATTTTGTTTCAAGGTTCTGCTTTCAGGAGGCTCGCTTAGCGATTAACATTTACTCTCTTATTTGGGAGGCTTTACAAATTCTTATCAGGTAATTTAGGATGCGGCAGACGTTGCTAAATAAAGACTGTAAGTGGAGACCCTTTTTACATTATGCTAAATTCAGAATCTCGTGCTTCGCCAGTTTTGCTGTTCGTGAAAGCGCTTTTTAAATAATCAGATCCTGGCAAATTACTTAATTACCTGGAACTCCAGTTCATTTAAATGTTTCTCGCGTTCTCCTTTTTGTCTTTGTACAGCATTTTTTTTAATGGGATATCGTCATTAATGGCTCCCTCTGGGTACAGCAAGAGGAGGGTGTTCCTTAAAGGATCACCCAACAATAATAACAATTGTTCTTGGTGTTCTAAGGTACGATAATTCTTTCGAACAAAGAGTGCCGTTAATTTGACTCAGGTGCATGTTTGGGAAGTAAAATAGTCAGTAACAGCATGTCAGAATACAGAAAAGCATGACAGAAAAAAATACAAGGTGCAAATCTAGGGGAGGAAGATGACAAGTTAGTGTGTAGTCGTCTTATACCGTGAGCCAATATATTCGACGGATTTTTTTTTTGAGGAAAGTGAGCCTTTGTTTGTAGAATTATGGTCACTCCCTACATAAGTAAAATACAGTAGTTTACGCAAAATTTAAAACAATGTAAAGGGTTCAGAGATATCCAACCTTTAATGAGACAATTTGTTAAGCTTGTTGTTTCCATTTTGATGACAAACAAAAGCAGTTCGATAGCTGTGTTTGACAATGTTTTAATTAACATTATCTTGTTAATGAAGTACCTGAAGGGTTCATAATGTTTACCAACACTGTCCAAAAACAGCTATTAGTTATTCTCAATATACAATGTCGAAACAATTGGACGCTGATGACAATATTGGCATTCTTCTTGTGTAATGAACTTAAGGCTGAGATTTTCCTACAAAAACTTTACATAATGGTTTATCGTATATTACTATTAAATTTAGTAGAAAAATGTTTTTTTACTAACCAATAGCCATAAATACTCGTACTAAAGATATTATTCTTGTAAAGATCTAAAGGATTTCAATCATATTTAATTAGGAATTTATACATTTTTTGTTTAAGTAATTCAAACTAGTGATTGAACGTGATCCCACTTAAAGCCAGCAGATCCAAGCTAAGGTAAGCAATGATGCTAAGCTGGACATGTCTCGGTTAGAGTACATTTTCTTCTTCTCGCATTTTCGAGTAGTCAAAATAAAAAATATACGAGTAATTGCATGGGATGAGTGATTTTGTCCGACGTAACATTATAAAGACAAAACATATTCATCTGGTTTGGAAATCATGATCTGCTTAGCGAATTGTGAGCTTCTATTCGAGGCCAGCTTATATCGGCTATGTTACCACTAACGTACGACCTACTGTACATGTAACGGGAACATGTTTCCACTTTAGTAGAAACACAATAAATTATGATGCGGGTGCGGTTCGGGGTAAAATTATGGCCAAAAAGGGTAAACAAACTTAATCACAAGTAAGACATCAGAGTTAGTAACGATGCTTTTAATTATGTGAATTTGTGAAAACATTCTTGTTTGCAGAGTTATTTATGACTATAATATGCCAATTTTGTCCAATTTCAGGTCCCACTGGCCAAATTACAGAAAGATAAATGGGACGATCTCCTTTTTTACCAACAATTGATTCATCATCATCATCTCAGTCAAAAGACGTCCACAGCTGGACATAGGCCTCCCCTAAGTGTCACCACAACGACCGGTCTTGTGCGTCTCACATCCGTTGGATTCCCGCGACTATCGCCAGATCATCGGTTTACCGTCGTGGTAGGCCTTCCAACGCTGCGTCTCCCATCTCACAATTGATTAGGACAAAAAAAAATGATAGGAGACTGCCACGTGGAATCCACTCAGTAGTAGAATTTGCCCAATGTTCCGTGAGTATGAAACCTAATACCGACATTCCATTCTATGGTTCGTTGGATAACTACAAACTGTAGACCGTTTGACGATTTGTAAGCAAACATTTTTTTACTATTTAGATGAAGGATAGAAGAATCACTCTCGTTTTAAACTGTATTATTGTAAAATAAAAACGGGCAAGTGCGAGTCGGACTCGCACACTAAGGGTTCCGTACCAATTTACCTATGAAAACAGTTCAATTCCCGAATTGAGTCCTCATTTTTTTTTCTTATTGCGTAACAACAAATTTTCAGTTTTCAGACTTTTCCCTATATTTGTGCTATTATACCTTGCTTTGTGCCAAATATCAAGATACTAGGTCAACGGGAAGTACCCTATGAATTTTGATTCCTTTGATGGTGTCGAAATGTATGTTTTTTGCACCATAAACGAGCGTATCTTTTTTTCCCGTCATTTTATATGTTTGATTTTTGTACAGTTTGAAGAGACCGCGGATTGGAGTATATAGTTTAAATTTCAACTTAATACCTATACGCGTTCACGAGATAAAGGATCTTGACAGACAGACAGACGGACAACAAAGTGATCCTATAATTGTTCCGTTTTTTCCTTTTGATGTACGGAACCTTAAAAATAGCATAGCATAGCATCAGCCTTATAATGTTCCCACTGCTAGGACTCGGGCCTCCTCTTTAGGAAAAATAATTGGCTGTAATACACCACGCGGACCCAGTGCGGGTTGGTGGATGCCACATGTCTTTTCGTTCAAGGACATAGCCGGTTTGAGAGCAGTGGTGATGAAATAAATTAAACAAAGTAATGCGCCTGGCTGAGTTTAAACCCTTGACTTATAACTTGTAAGTCGGGGCTGTTACAACTTCTCGCTGTAGTAAAAATATCTCAAATTAATTAAAGCAATGGTTTGAGAAACGTAACAATCTAGTCTAGATCGCTAGACCGTTTTTACTTTCCACAACAAATTCTAAATTACGGCTGACATTAAATTTCACTACAAATTGATCAGAAACAGTATTACAGTAAGACCCCTATTCGAAACTAGATTTGAGTAGAGATTAGCACAAAATCTAATAGATTTGAATCCAAAATCAAGCTTGAACAGATGGTATCTGAATACGGGTTTCCATTCTGTATTCTATTTCAGATAGATTTTAGCAGGCTTTTAATAAGGATAACTTAATATGTCTCTGAGTTAATAAGGTAACCATAATAGAACATAAATTTTATACTTTAGAAATAGTTTTTAATTTCATAATGTAGTGTAAAAAATGGTATCGAGAATTGAAGTTCTGAATACCTATTAACAACCTGGATATCTACAGATATTCAAAAGGTTTCTAAGGATCACGAATATATTGCTTGTCAAAAGATATTACGACCAAGCCATTTTTATTTATGAAAAAATACAGATATATACAAGTATTTCGTGACTACACAAGCACCTAACTACAAACGTTTTTCTAATCAAAATAAATGAGTAGAACAAACGGAAAGTAGGTTTTCTCATCGCAGTTATTTTTATTACTTATGATTGTATTATACAGTACCTACCAAAAGAAAACGTTTGCTTTTGTTTCAATAAGTTGGTGTTTTTTCCTCGTAGCGTGAGCAGAATGCTAAGCAAGGCCAATTACCTTCTTTTTCGTTTGGTTCACTTTGAACCAGTCGGTAATAACGATTGATTGTTAAATTGCTTTCGCAAATCATATCGATAGCTGCTCTGGGCTCGGGAAGGGTGTTTTTTATCATAATTTTTATGTAAATTGATGCTATTTTTAAGTCATTATTTTATACTTCTTATGCAAGGTAACCAAATAATTTTTTTGGCACCAGATTCAATTCTTAGTCCACATAAAGTCTGCTCCTACTACGGGTTATGCTGCCTGCAGAACCCCACACCGACCGTGTATGACATCCTTCTTTCTCTCCCGATCTGTAAAGTCCGCTGTGAGGGCTTTTCTGAGTCAGTTTTTGCTCTCTACGAGATGTATGTTTGCTGCAGGCTAACCCAGGGACGTCACATATCGGCCCCGTGGGTTACTTTGAGGACCATACCGAGTTTACTGCCTTTAATGCAGTCAGCATATTTTTTTTGTATTTTACTAGTGTCGGGCGGGTAAAGCAACTTCCAGAAGCAAGTAGCTTTACCCGCCTGAAAGTAGAAAACTGTTTTAATGCCCCCTTAACTCTTAGGATAAAAAAATGCACATGTACATTCCAAGCGTATTCCGCGCGTAAAACATTTGATTTACCCGAGTTCTACCAGATTTCATAAAAACCGTTGAGGCGTTCGGGCGCGCCTACTTTGGGCACACCACAATCACAGCGGTAAGTTCCCTCTTTGACAAGTGGCTGGAGAGATGTCACGGCGACCTCACTTTTAACATGACATGGGTCCTCACCGGACATAGTAAGTTCAGGAGGTTCCAGCACCTGATTCGTGTGGAAGGAACGCCTGGATGTCACCATTGTGCGGATTGCGCGCATTATTTTTATAATATCAATTACTTTTGTCGTTAATAAGGAAAAAAGGTCACATATCCTCTACTAATACTGTACCTATACGCTGCCCAAGCAAATAGTCTCCTAAATCACCCCAAACAAAAAAGTCTCATATAATCATTTATATAAAAAGTTAATTTTATCCTATCTCGCCACGCCAAAAACTAGTAGCTTCATTGTATTCCCAAGCAGCGCCGTATATATTTTAAAAAGAATTTATATAAAATGGGAATTTGCGTTTTGTAGCGAGAGACAAACAAAGCATAAGAAAATAAAGAAAGAATGAACGGAATGAAACGTGAATTTAATTTTACAGTTGGCCGGTCTTTGAATGACAAGGGTGTGTGTGGATATGTCGCGGGGATATTACAGATTTTGGCTTTTCTTAATGTTATTGTTGTTTCGCATTAGATTACGAGTATGTTCGGTTGTCCCTTGGGGTTGTACATTCTTGTTTATATCAAAGATTCTGGCTACACTGTGGCCTATTTAGAAGACCGTGTCATGGTTATTTCCATGCTTGACACGTTTCTAGTACGAGTATGTTACAGCGTAGGTAGTTGACAAGCTCCTGTAGGAGGCTTTCTTTTTAAATATCTGCTGTGATTTACATTGTATATGGGTCCACTGTAACAGACATTTAAAACGTCGTTAGAAGTACTAACAAAAGTAGTGTTCATTTTTAAACACAACACACAATTTTCACATTACAATTTTTCCTTTCGTCAACACATTGATTTTTCTTTTAAACATAATTGTCTTTTAAGTATAGATTTTCTCGGTTGCTGCTACTTAGCTCTCTAATAAAAGTAACTACTAAAAATATGGATTATATCATTGGGGCTGCAATATAATTATCATTTGATAATTATACAGCCTGCAATCTATTTATTTAAATTATTGAAGCCCCAATTATTTCGCAAAAAACAGGAGATTCTCAATTTGTACGTTTCTTTTTTTGACACCTAAAAACGCACAGCCATTTGAAAAAACGTAAGATTCTTGTTACCTTGACAGATCCCCTTAACGAAATCTTTTTTCTCTTTCTCACATTTTCTCGGCACACTTAATCAAATGTCAATCACTGTGTTGGATAACGTGAGCGCGATATATCCACGTCGTGTTGGTTTTCTGTTGAACGTTAGGAAAGCATTACGTTCTATTATAACATGACACGTTCGGTTATTCATGATGTTTGCCTTGGCGTTTAAAGTTGATGATAAATTGTGAGTGCAGTGTGTTGTCAAGTGTGTTGCTTGAAGATCAGGTTTGAATGGCTATTGGATCACGATGTTTTAAGTTTTTGATTTTAAACCATCCTATTTGCCGGGTTTGCCTTATGGTATCATAACAACAACAATATATTGAGTCATCCTTTATTGTGTTTAATGTAAGTTGAGTCAAAATCCACGAAGTCGACAACATTTTTTTTATGTTACAATTAGCATCGTATCTAGCTAACTAATTGTTTTTGTAATAAATAATTAGGAGAAGAACTGTATCCTGAGACATAAGTTAACTTTATATTAAAAAAAAACGGCCAAGAGCGTGTTGGGTTCCGTAGTTCCCCGTCCGTCACAATATGTAAGTGTCCCCAACTTTTCAAAAACTGTTCGTCCCATCTAGTTCTATTAATTTCCCTAGAAAACTTATGGTTCAAAAGTTAGAGGACCCCTCTAATTTTTGACATATGTTTAGAAAATATGTAAAAAAATCCGGAAAGTAGATCTTTATAAAGACTTTCTAGGAAAATTATTTTGAACTTGATGGGACGAATAGTTTTTGAAAAGTTGGGGACACTTATTGTGACCGACGGGGAACTACGGAACCCTACACTGAGCGTGGCCCGACACGCTCTTGGCCGGTTTTTTACTTTATTGATATTATCAAAAAAATATTTTAGTAAACCGCTATTCATTTTAATTACCTATCCAATATTATCACACGTCGGGGTTGAAATAAAAAATAAACACTTTTCAATTTACATGTAAGGGCTACCCTAATAAAACATTATTTTCCCAATTTGGCTTTACTAATTTGTCAGCGTGATTGATATACATATTGGTACCAAATTTTACCTTTTTAGTGCTAACGGTCACAGAGATTGGAGGAGCTCGTGGCTAGATAATAACAGCCGCACAGGTCGATCTTCAAGGTTAAGCAACGCTTGCCTAGGTTGGTCTGTGGATGGGTGACCATCTTAACATAACGAGTTTCCTCCGTGCCTCGGAAAGCACGTTAAGCCGTTGGTCCCGGCTGTCATTTGGAGATCTTTGGCAGTCGTTACGGATAGTCAGAAGCCAGTAAATCTGACTCCAGTCTTGCCATGAAGTACCGTGTTACCCTTGTTAATGGGTTTTGGAGGTCTAGTAGTTCCCAATCTAGTTGGGAAAAAGCTAGGCAGATGATGATGGTCACAGAGATTAAGCGAGGACGGACGGACGGACTGACAGATATGGCGAAACTATAAGGGTTCCGTTTTTGCCATTTGGTTACGGAACCCTAAAAAAAGAAGTAATTTCTTGGCCAGTTCTTATATAAAGACACCAACCATTTTGAACCAGGCACTAGCTAGTTTACTACATACTGTTATCGATTTCATTTATCCAGTTAAAATATTATTTGAAAAATGGATTTTCCAGTCAGGAAGAAAGGAAGATCAGTGTGCAATAGATTGTAGCTTTATACAATTCCCTAGACATCTATAATATTGTCTGTTGGACATTATTACTGCGACTCACGTAACTCTTTAGTATATATCCTTTGAGATGCTTTCTTTCTATTTGCTGATTCCTTTTAGAGACAATAAATAAATTATATTACTTACAGAGCTTATTTATTTTCTCTGTGATCTTAACATTATCCGAGTTAATAATGGATGAAGTTTATACTGAACTAACGTAGATATGATTCTATTTGATATATCAGATATTCGAATAGTAAATGATAGCCTTAGCCGATTCCTTTCTCTTGTTACTGAAAGAATATATTCAATAAGCTAAATCAAATTCTCTCTCATCAGTGCAGTATAAAGCAAAGTCAAAATCTTTTGATTTCACAAAGTCCTACATGGCCACTTATAAAACGTCAGAAGCTAGTGCACGGAAGCAAAGCCCACACTCTCGTTTGAATGGTTTCGTAGAACGGTGGGCCTACGGCGTAGCAAATTGGCTACGAGAGCTACGAGTCTCTCACAAACGATATAGCTTTTGGTTTCTGAGAAGAAACGTCATCACATAATGACTGCAATATAGTGAGATAGAAGCTATTTTATGGTCAATCTATAACGGCACCGCTATCTTAGATAACCCACCATTAAACGTGCCGAACACTCGAACAGTGTCATAAATGTCAAACACATTGTTTTGTTGGCAAATAAACTGGCAGTATTGAGTGTCGAGTCGAAACGTTGAAGTTTGTTATGTACCGAACACGGGTTTCTGTCCCCTTTCAGGCAGGTAACAACTTCTCAATTCAAGACGTGAATTCGTCGGAAACCAATGCACTTACTTGCGAGTATGAAGGCGGAAATAAACTTGAAAGTCGTGTTTCGCTTCTTCACAGGTTTGTAGATAAAAGTTTTACACTTTGCTTCGCACATCACAATAGGAAGCCGTCGTGTACTGTTTTCCGTGAATGCAGAATGAATAAGGTATTCATTGTTTATTTCGTGAAACAGAGATGGCCAAAGAAGTATTTCGAAAAGAAAAGTCTACTGCAGAGTGATTTATTAATTTGCTTATTTTCGAAAGTTGGAAATATTCATGAATTGTATAAAGAAAGAAAGATAAATAATTTATTTGTCCCAAATATGGCACATACAATAAAAATTAAAAAAGACAAAAACGACACAATAAGATATTGGGAAGATTATGTGTCATATCCACGCAAATAGGTCAGTGCTCAGTTAAATGCTGTCAGCCATATTTTTTTTATAATATCATGATGATTTTAAACACAAAAATATTGGCCTACAAAAATTGATTATCCTTAGCAATACCTAATAAATTAATTAAAAAAATACGTAGCTCATAAACTACTAACAAGAAAGAAAAATAACAACATGTCCACATAAATTGATAAAAAAATCCAATCCCCATTTTTCTTTTAGCGCATCGCTATCTCAGTTTTGGCACCAAGAGGGTTATAAACGAGGACGTGACGTCATCGCGTCGTATCCGAACGTGCTCAACACCTCATTCGACCACACTTGATATGAACGGATATATTACCTCTTCTATTGTATAGTAAACATATATACTATGGTCTGTTTTTTAAACCCTGAGACTAAAATGACATTTCAACACAAAAGAACTGGCGTCGACTCTATAGTAAATTTGACATTACTTGTGTCAATTTAGTCTCAGGGTTTAAAAAACAGACCATAGTAGCTGATAATACCTAAAATATGTCTATAAATATATGTATAATATATTTTGTGACAAGTTTTGATTTTCACACTTTTTAGATCTGTATAAAGCCAAATATAAATAAAAGCCAAATCTTGATTCACTTACTGACTCATTAACACTCAGCTATTTTTCATTCATTCACAATTTAGTTACATACAGGTTCTTGTTATGATATAAACAAAGAATAAGAAAGGATGTCTCTTTTAATTCACTCCCTAATAAGACGAAACGGGCGTGCAAAGTTTGATTAGAAAAATCTAACTATACGCAGGCAAAACCGCTGGCTGAAGCTTGTTTATAGAGGGAGATTTACTCGATAGTACCTGATATTTCAGTGCACATTACACATTAGTGGAATATTGTATAAAATGTGTATATCCGTACTATGAGTAAACAAGCATGTAAGAACAGAAGCTTTTATATAAATAATGTTGAATGTTGTAGAAGAATGATGTGTCAAAGTTGTAGAAAATTATATTATTAAAGCATCTGAGACGAACGTGTTATACGCAATCTTCTCCAATGAACCTCACAGTGTGTATTTCGATGTAAGTACCTACAACAACATTATCATCATCATCTGAGCCGCAAGACGTCCACTGCTGGACATAGGCCAAGCGTCGCCATGTCTGTGCGTCTCGCATCCATCGGATTCCCGCGACCCTCACCAGTTCTTCAGCTCACCTTGTGGGAGGCCTTCTAACGCTGCGTCTTCCGGTACGTGGCTGCCACTCTAGAACCTTCCGTCTCCATCGACGATCTGTTCCACGAGCAATGTGCCCTGCCCACACATATACAATAGGTACAACATATTCTCAGCGTAAGAATACGTATCATACCAGCATAATAAGACATAAGACTTAAATATTCAATTACTCAGTAGGAATCCATACTGCTTTTTACTATAAATTATTTCTGCTGAAAAGTAGATTTTATAAAGAAAATACTCGGTTTCGGTAACGACCAGAATATTGAATATAATTTACACTTTGGAGTGTATTTAATTTAAATGTATGTGTACTGTATCATGTACCGTATCACATACTGTAATATGGATTGCATAAATATAATGTGAGTCTGAATTTAATTATTTTTGTCTTTTATTTTTCTTTTAAATGAAAGAAAGAAAACAAGAAAGATATGTTGCCAGACAACTACGTGATAGTTGCCTGACACTGGTTTTCAACTGAACCTTACAGTAAATTGAATTAAATATCTTCAAAAGTAACAGCCTAGACAAAAACCTTTAAAAATAATAAGATGCTAACAGTAAACAGCTCAAGTAAAGTACTTAAATAAAAACGAATACCGCACTCAAGGCAGCTATATAAATAAAACAGAATCTTAAGTCGACAGATAAGATGCAGAGTTGCTTTAGAAGAATGACTTTCTGTTCTGGACCAATGATAAGGACTCAGTTAAATGGCTAATTAGGATTATGAAAGGCATGTGGACAACGAGATCCTAATCCCCCTATTTCTCAGCAGGGAATAGCTTTTTTCAGGGAATCTCTGCTTATTTTATTCAAATATAATTGTCTTAATAATCTGAGAATGTTTTGAGTAAAAAGAAATGATGTCGACTCTGTGTTGTCATTCGCTTTGTAGTAATAAAATTAAGATTCATTTATTTTTATTATTTTAATAATGAATTAAATAATTTGAAGATAATTGTTTGAAGTTAGAAGACATTTGCACAATTGTAATTTAAAGTCACTCTGTAAATTGTATTGTAAATTATAAAGCTTATTATATTAATTTAGATCATTTAGCAAATTTTGACACAGACGTTTTTCGGGTCAGGCCACCCGTCTTAATTTGAACGACTGACTATCCTGTATCTTGTTAAAACCAACGAAGAATAAGGTTTTGATTAGCTTTTTTTCTTTTTTGTGGGTGAGAAATCTTCACATTCTCCTGTCTCCTTCTCTGAATAAAACTTTTTTTGATTTAACCCAACCCACCTATTTTCCTTCAGTTGCTTCTTGCTTTACTTGAAATAATGTTACAGTTCTGGCAGGTATCAGCCTTAACGGACCCCGTCAGTTCGTTGTTACAATAAAACAAATATAAAACAAACGCTTATAATAATACATACGCTGTTACAACACAAAACGCACAACGTTGTACGTGTTAACGCACAATGCGCTAAAAGCGGTCTACCTAGTCTATCATAGACTGTAATGACCACTACAAAGAACGTTCATAGAACGTCCAAGGAAAAAATAAGAAGACAGATTGTTGATAGTATTAGACTGAAAAAAGCGAAGTGGTTGTACGTTACTTTAAGGATTTTATGACAACAAGGCAAAAAATATAAAAACGCTAGAGCAATCTATTCAAACAGTAGGCGTACTTAGTAACCGGTTATAAGTAGGAATAGCGTCTCCTATCCGCGGGTATAAAAAGATTTTCTCGAGACCGAACAACTTCTTTAACTATTTATGAGCCTTAAAATCTCCCGATAACGATGAAATCCGAGCAAATTACCTCTTATCTAGTTCACCCTTTGTCGCGTGTCGTGTATACGTTGTGAGCGTTAGGCCTCTTATACACAGCAAGTTTTTAAGCCGTACGAAGGCACGGCTGATTCGCCCTGCGTAGGCACGGTGCGCAGTGTTGTATGAATCACTGGAGGAGCTTGTTGACAGAAGCGGCGTGTGGCGCTACGGCACAAAACCGGCGCCGCTGACGTGTTTAATCAGTGTTGTATTGCAGTCTATGGCTTATTGTACACGGTAAGATTTATTAACTAACGGCGCGTTCGCTGTTCCATGCATAAAAACGTGTCATGTACAAGAGGCCTTATACTATTATGAGTGGCGAAACGGGATGATAAACTTACTCAGTCTCGATGTCTCTCCAATGTCGCGAATTGAGACAATAATCACAAGAGAATCACAGTTTTCCACAATAAAGTTCGGGATTTGCGACACGACGCGACGCACTGATAACATCACACATATTGTGTGGATTTGAAACTGTGTCTGACGCTTAAGTTCCTAACTTCGGATCTGGTTTTCTTACTGTATTTCGGTTTCTAGGATTTCAAGTTTTCTCATTAACTAATACTTTATTAAGACTGCCACGTCTGACAGTTTTAATCCCACACCGTACTAGTTACTGCTAAGTCGTATGACAAATAATTTCTCTTTAGTTCAGCGTATTCCCAAGAAATTTCTGTTTTACCACCATTTTAACGTTATAAAATCTTTTTACCGCAGAATTCTAAACATAAAAGACTGAAGCTAGAAACTGTAGTTCACACCAACGAACTATAAATTTAAAATTAAGTTGAAGTTGAGATACTTCGCGAAGAAATTGCTATTTGGAGAGTGCAGTTTAATATTTAGAATGTTACAAGCTGTCGACCTCGAAAACACTGTGGTGAATTCCGGAGACTTGGACAAGAAGATTAAACTAATATTACTGAGACAAAAACAGCGAGACAACAGAGCTGGGGAAATTGTTACTTATAATTTAAACAGCAAAAAGTGGTCGATCTTTTTTCTACGTTTTAACTTTTACAAGGAAAAATAAATGTTGAGACAATTTAACTATTAAGGTACTGGCACTTTTGTGAATTGCTACGGTAGGTTACTCTCATACAAAAAAAGATAAAGCTATGGAGAGGAACGTTTGAGAAAAATATTTTTTGTTTTGTCTATCATCGAATTATCGATAGAAAATGAATTAATAAAATAACCATGCCAACACTCGTGTCATACTGTGTAATGTGATGTTTACCATCATTAAGCAGATGTATTACTTTACGGAAAATTGATGCGCAATAAACAGCACTGACATCGGTTTGAAACTTCACCACATTCTGTACACTAGACCCGTACGAAGCAAAAATAAAAAATGAAAGTAATAGCGTTATAATATTATCCTTCCTATACAAGAATCTTCAGTTAAGAAATCATTCCGGTTACCTATCACTATAAAGTTAACTTCAATAAATCAGAATCTGTGACCCAACTCTAATCCGGCTAGCGCAAACCACATTTTCTCAGCCCTAAAGCTACCTCGCAGCAAAAATATGGCGGCGTTCAGGTAATTCATGTCACAAGGCGCTCTAAATATCGTTGTTTACATCTTACCGGATAAATTAATAACTGAGAAAGGCTTAGGTAAGACAGTGGGTACCAAAATTCTTGTTTCATTTTAATACCAAAAGTGTAGATAAGAATTTGATACTTTGTCGTCGTGACTTTAAAGAATGGAGAGTACCTACAGACCCTAGAGTACCTGAAAGCGTGGGAATAACAAGTCATATTTTTATAGATGTTAGCATAGCATGGGCCTTCCTGGCTTTCCTCATGATAAGGGTCCGGTCAACCCGTGTAAATTCATAACAAAGAAAATATTTCAGATATCTTTTATATGGTTCAAATGCGAGCGAGAGATTCTTCCGACTGACACTATAAATAATATGTTGCGTAAGGTTGCGTATGAATTTTTGCTAGGCTATAAAAGGGAACCATGTCAATATGGCTTTCTACAGATATCTGAAATGACAATAGATGGGTGTAATATTGATACTCGAATTTATTTTTAGGTACTTTGAAAGAGCATTTTGAGGTTGTTTAGGAACGAAGTCAACTTCAGTAAATATACCTGCCTAATTTTAGTCATGTTATTTCAATTCATTATTTTGTCGGCAGTATTAAGGGCAGTTTCTTTAACGTGAAGTTCACCCTTTTTATAAGTTTGTCATAAATGTCTGTTTTCATTACTTGTAAAAAAGTCAAAAAAATTGGAGACAACAGGATATTCTCTTAAAATTCTTGGAACTGTCTGTTAGTAATTATTCTAATTATGTACCTTCAACGAAAAACATAACATAAATCCATTTTCTCCTGAAAAAACACAGAGGACGTGCGCTTTAATTAAATGTTTAATTGCAGCTTACCCCAGCGACATCAAATAAATGAGTATAGAAGGACAAAGCTCCTTAAATTGAGTCAACGAAAAGCAACTTCAAATTTTCTGTCCTCTTCTTACATGATTGTATTTTCTTTGAGTGTGTGAACATAAATTGTTAAATAATGATTCACACAATTTCAACATAGTGAATGCAAGCGCTCTTGCGACTGGCATGGGTCTTTGTGTGTTTTTGAGAGTAAAAATTGACATAGCATAGATTAACTGAAGATGCCTTGTTACATTGGATATCCCTCTCAAATTAAAATATCTTAGAAAAGGGGGTAACCAACTTAATTATTTTTGTTCAGCTGCCCATTGAGCACCTGAACCACATTAAATCTACAACTCTGGCAGGCATCTACCCTAGAGGGCACCATCAATTTTTGTTGACAGCTCTTTGAGACGCGCGTGGAATACCTGAAATGTACCGTTGACCCGAGTTTGGTACTTATCGGACGGTAAACTACCCAGTACTCGCGTAAGGTGATCGGGACTTGCCGGTGACTCCCGATGTCCAGTGCGTATATTATAGCCACTCTCTTCAGCTTTCCGCTACCTCCTTTGTTTCTTTTACTACTTCAAAGATTCTGTGCAGCTTCTTCAAACCTTCTAAAGGTTGTGGCTCTTTCTTTTTCCCGCTTGCTGCCTGCTAGGCCAAGATCCGGAGCAAGAGCTTGAGCTTGAGTCCGGGTTTTATTCACCAGAGAACCACCAACATAGGACTCAAGAACTCCCTTGTTGTATCAACTTAACCTTCTGTACCCAATCATTCAGTGGCAGGGAGCAAAAAAGGGTGTATATAAAGATAATTGTCGAGCGAAGCCCGTGAGTTTAATCTAAGAGCCTGGATTGCGCTATGATTGCTTGACTAAGTAGGTACAGATTATTAATTTGACACCCGACTAGTTAGTTCGAATAATGACTTAATTAAAGCTGAGTCATATTTTCTTTCAATTTCTTACCACGGGAAAAGATTGGGTCGTTAATGGTGTCTGTTATCATCTTCTTGGCTATTGCTAGCCCATTAAAGTTCTGGCTAGTTCTTTCTAAGTATTCCCTATTATGTTGGCACAGTTTTTTAACCTATCAATACCCGCGAAACGAGACACAATAGTAAAACAATAACAGCGCGGTCCAATGAGACCGGTCGGGGATTCATGAATTAATCAAACTGGATACACATTTTTACATGGAGCGACTACCTATTTGATCAGTAATTATAGTAATTGAGTAACACTCAAGACCTGCTCCTTGCTCCTTCGCTAGACTGGTGTCAGCTTGCCTGGTTATCTGTAACGACTGTCAAAGATCTACAAATGACAGCCGGGACTAATGGCTTAGCGTGCTCTCAGATACATGGAGGAATTTTCCAATGCTAAAATGGTAACCCAACCAGAAACCAACCTCAGCAAACGTTACTTACCCTTGTATTAACCCATGGAGATGTTACTACTTAGCCATAAGCGTAACTTAAAGTACGTACTTTTAACATTGGCCATTTAATGTAATGTGGCGCAAATTAATACTTATTAACATGTTCAGATGAGAGTGGACCACCCTGCACGGAAGTCTACACCGAGATAATGGGGTGACCACCCTATTATATCGGTGTAGGTTTCACGTTCATTATTAATTAGATTACTTCACAAGACTTTTTTTTAATTCTATAATCAGTTCATTCAAAATCTGCAAGGCAAATTTTTTTTATTAAGATGGTTTTCACAAAGAAGAAAATGCTGAGAAAAATATATTTGGCTGGAATATTATGTTTCAAAGATACTAAGAACCTAGATTTTTATATTATTACTTTACGAGTATCATCCTAGTAAAGTTGATTGAGTTGAAACGCGTGATTGACTGAAAGTAAGTCGTTCTTGAAAATACTTATATAAAGTGGCCTTTTACTTTGTTTTGCGATTTTGTGAAACTAACGAATAATTGCTTAAATTCATAAAATTACTTAAATAAAATGGATTTTTATTTAATATCGTACCTATTTTTTTAAATGAATAAAATATTTAAAAAAAAAAGTTTTGTAAGATCATGATGAATCGACTCGTTGCTGAATTGAAAGTTTCTAGTTGCGATCTGGTCAAATATTATTTTGAAGACATAGTGGTTGAGTGATTGGAAGTGGCTACTGCGCTATGTTTTGTGAGTTCGATTCCCACACAAAACAATTTTATTTTTTTGCCTACATATTGTTACGGTTGTTCAAGGTCTTAGTATCTTGTGTATGTAGCCTCTAGTGCGTAAGGTAACGATTTATTAAAAAAAATAAGAAAGATCGACAATTTTTTAAGCTAAAGTTTGAGAAAAAATAATAATTCAGAAAATTAATTCAATTCGTAATTCAGAAAACGGCAATCACTTTGCAGAAAATGTACTGGGCCCTAGCAGAATACAAACGCTGCGTTATAAAATTTATTGTTTTCAAATACTGCACCATATGCTGAGTTAGGCGCCTTTTGCGCACAGATTTTTATTTTATTATTTCATTAGAATCTGTCAGCGGCATCGCTTGCGTGAAAGTAGTCAAATATAGCCTATTTTAATCAGTGGTAAGCTAGCATTATACTAATGTAAGGTTTTTTTTTAAATAGGTCTAGTAGTTTTTGGTTTTAATCATTACTAGCTTCAGTCGGCAGCTTCGCCCGCAAGATAGTCATAAATAAATAGTTCCTCAATGAAAATGTAGGTAGGTAGGTTGGCAGTTTTTGAGTTAAATCATAACATACTTACAAACTAACTAAAAATCTAAGCTTTCCTCTTACAATTATTTTCTTCAAACAAAAACACAAATCTTTAAACTTTATAATATTAGAATATAATAATGGTATAATAAATATTATAAAGGAACTATAGATATGTATTACTTTTAGTTTTAACGATTTGTGTGATTTTACACAAATAATCATTAAAAAAAATGCTTCCGACGACTCCAAAATAAACAAAAACTAGATTTTTTGCTTTCAGATAAAATACAATACCCAGTTGAACGTTCTACTTTATTAACCTTAAACGTGAAACTTAAAGTGCAAACAGTCGAAGCAAGTTGAAAATGTTTCCCAACACCGGATACGGCAGAAATTCCGCACGTAGACGATAGCAGTGTTGAAACCACGGCAGGCATATGACTCCTAAGGGAAGGAAGAAAATGTAAGTTTCATACGACTGAATTGGATTCCCATCTTTTTCCCTGTGGGAAAAGCAGGACTTCAACCGATGCCAGACCGCATACGTACGATTGTACACTCAGGGAAAAATAAATAGAAAATGGAAGTAGTGCAAAGTACGTAGAGAGCATTATTGATTAGCAAGAGGCTGGAAGACTGTTCATGTGTACTGAGTTTGAGGCTAACGTCCGATAAAGGGTGTGTTGTAGTGAATCAGCACTCTTTTCTTGTTTTGGCCTGTGATCAAGAATTTTGAAGAGGTTCGTGTTTTGAAAATTGTATTACAGTAATAGTGTAATTTTTATATCTTTCACATTTTTTAATAGCAGTACCTATTATTAAGTTAAAATCAAAGTCAAATCTTTAGATTTCTACAAATCTTTTGCATCAAATTTAGATCTCATTTTTTCCCAGTGAGATCGATAAACACACCACCATATCATAATATTGAACTTAGCTCCCACTTTCATATTTATATTTCAGTGAGCTAAAATATTACCCACGACAACCCAACCAACTCAGAATAGATAGTACTTAACTGATTAAACGACTTAGTCATCTCTCTATTACTACATTTGAAATACATAAGCAATTCGGAGGCAATAAACAGATTGGCATACTTTAGTCTAATTAAATATCCATGTCGTAGGGTTCAGTAACCTATCACAGTATGAATAGTAAATAGGTAGCAACGGAGACTTACGCAAACAGGATAGTTAGCCCAGCAACGGGTCCCAGTAATACCCCAGCAATACCGCTAGCTTGTAGCAGAATAAGCACGACATACAATATTGGACACATCATGTAGCTACAGAATTTGGGTAGCGTCTGCGTGACCTACTTATGCATTGTGTAGACGGGCCACAATTCTACTATAGGCCAAGTGAATGTGACGCTGGGCTATTGCTAGTTTGTATTAGTTGAAACTGGTGCTCAAAATAAGTGCCATTCAATCGTATTTATCGATTGTAGAAATGACGGTCATTTTTGTTGACAAAATGACATGTGACTTCGTCTGGACATTTTGGTACTACACTACATCTACTCGTACTGAGGCTGAGGCTACATT
Organism: Mythimna separata; assembly: GCA_030763345.1. NCBI lineage: Eukaryota > Metazoa > Arthropoda > Insecta > Lepidoptera > Noctuidae > Mythimna > Mythimna separata. The sequence continues at coordinate 9,443,806 of CM061175.1, forward strand.
TGCCAGCGATTTGCGATGCGACTGGAATCGCTCATGAATCGCCAATCGCGTCGCGGTCTAATGTAGCTTCAGCCTTATACGTAGTTAAACGAGCTTCTTCTAGCGGCTTTGCTCACGTAAAACAAAGTTCATTTCATCCCTTAAGGGGGTGAAAAAGGCCATAAGAGGAAAAATTTCACGCTTTTAGTCCCATTAGTTTCGGCTGTGCGTTGATATGTCAGTTAATCAGTTTCTACTTTTATTTAGATAGATATAGCAGGCTGTGACTCATTAAATAACAGCAGTCAAAATGTGGTCGGTGGCTTGCGTGTGTTGTAGCACATGTTGTTCCAATATTGACGTTATTGACCACACGTTTGTGACAGGTGACACACACTGAAAACTGTTGTTGCGCTTGGCCACATTTTTGTTTCCGTATTGTGGTTGTGGGTGTGGCCCGTCAAAACAGACCTTTAGGACAGTCGGGCGCTTATTTCGATGGCAACATGACACTGCATTTTTATTTGAAGAAATGTGACAGCAATAAGAAAACGCCGTTTTTAGGCGACAGACGACAAGTGGGAGAAAATTTTATTAAGATCTGTTTTTATGGAGAGCTAAAAGGGAAGCTATTAGTGTCAGCAATATGTGTTTTATATTTGAAGACTAGGGATTATTCTCAAAAAGGCTTTTGCCTCCCAAACGTGGCAGAGGTTTACGCATTTTTAATTATAAACGAGTACTCTAAAAATAAAATTAGTTATATTCTTCCGCAGCGAAGATGGTGTGACGATCTGATCACGTGTGTGGGGCAACCTTGGCCAGAGATCGCCCTAGACAGAGAAGTTTGGAAGGAGAAAGGGGAGGCCTTTGCCCAGCAGTGGGACACAAATTAGCCTATTTTTTTATTAACTATTTCTGCCGATTATTAGTAGCTTTAGGAGTGGAGGGAGGAGGCCAGGAGTGGGACAAAATAGACTAACAATAAAAAAAGTGGATTTGACTAAATTATCCATACAGCTATTTTAAGATACACATTGTTATGTTAATATCATCGTGAATTTCAACCACTTGTAAAACAAAATACGTTCCGATATATCTGATCTGACCTACAATAACACAAAGCGGAATCAATTACGGAGTCCAGTCGTAAAACTTCCTTAGGTTCAGTTTATGGCCGCAGGGTCAAGGCATCTGCTTCTAATGACCGGCTTTTTATTGCTATCTGTAATATCGACTTATGACCGACATATTAATTCCACACCGATTTCCTTAGGGAGATACCTCAAGGTCTATTTATATATATAATATTGTTAAGGTGGGGGTAGGCAAATATTACAGATCGTTATTAGCTACCCTTTTTTAATGAGGTGGGAAATCAATAAAACTCCTCCCGCTTTAGGTGTAGTGAGAAGAAATGCCAGATTTTTAGTGACTAAAACTCACCTGTGGGTTTTCCTATTTGCCTTTAGTTTTCCAGGACTAAGGTTCATTTATCTGAACAATACCGAAGCCTAGTCACTAAGTCCGGCTATACAAGCAGTCCTTATGTCATTTTACTTCATTAGCTAAAAATAATTTTATCGAAGCTGCTAAACTAGAAATCGCACTAAAACTTTTATTCCGAAAACGAAATTCTTATTTTCCTTTAGAGGTTAAAAAACAGTTTCATTAAATTAACGTTTGAATCCCCAACCGGTCCTATGAGACCGCGCTGTTATTGTTTTACTATTGTGTCTCGTTTCGCGGGTATCTGAGTAACTACAAAGCAAATAGGATTGTCGATTTGTGTTGCCAGAACGAAAAATAATTTTTATAATTTTATTTTTGAAATTGTTTCACAAAAAATTAATATTCTTATTTATTAAATCTAATATATATTTTTATATTATTATTCTACGGTATGAAGATCCTTGACCATGACCTTTTTAACACGAATGAAGTTGAAAGGGTTTTGCGTGGATATACACAATTACCTTCTCATTTAACAGCACGTAATTACTTATTGAAGGTAATTAAGAAATTACGACATGTTATTGGTACGAAAATCTTTGTAATTTGTGTACAGCTCGTAAATAAAGACGTATTACGTATTATGCCTTATGCTTGTCAATCAGTTTCACCTTTTTAATTAAATGAAAAGAAAATGAATGAAATTCAGGTTAGAGTGTCGTCTTGAAGCACAAGGTAAAAAATACGTACTTGAAAAATTCGCAACCAACTTCGAGATTCAGCATTTTGATTGTAATTGAAAAACGGTTGCGTCAAATTGACATGATATGACGTAAATGTGTTCAGAAACAGTTCCTTTCTTAAACAGTAGAAACATTACGTTTTAAGTAAGAATATTTTTCTTAGTATGATTTTTCAAAGTTGACTGTATCCTACAGTGCACATCGTCAAGAAAAGGGTACGGTAGATAGTGGTGCAAATCTGTGAGTTCGTGGTAACAGGTCGGCCAGCAGAGTACGACTGAAGAGCTTCCCGTCGTCGGTGTATCCCGTGAACTCCTGATCGAGCAGGTTAGTGGTTGTGCCTTTTATACCATTGAGGGTCACCGGGTTTCGTCTAGGCTAACATCTGGGAAACGCAGTGGCCCATCCAGTTAGTGTTAGTGTGTTATGATTATTTCATTCTATTTTTAACAGACTTCAAAAAGGAGGAGGTGACGTAAATAGAAAGGTTCAGACATTTCCGTATATTTTTGCTTTAAGACTCCAGTTTATGCCAAATTTCAGGATTCTAGGTCAACGGGAAGTACCTAATGAATTTTGATTGCTTAGCGAGTGTCAAAATTTTCGTTTCTTGCGATATAGACGGCTGTATCTTTTTTCTCGTTAACTTACAAGTTTGATTTTTGCCCAGCATCAAGGGACCAAAGACTGACTATAAGGAAAAAAAAAGAACTGAGAAGAAAGACTGAGCATAAGGATTTATTTTTAACTCGACATCTTTATGCATTCCCGAGATAAAGGGTCTTTCCAGACAGACGAACCACAAAGTGATCCTATAATTTTATGTTTTTCCTTTTGAGTTACGGAACCCTAAAAACAGTCCTTTTTTCTTAGAAGTATAAACAATACAGTATATTTTACTGTAGGAAAAAGAACGACACATACATGAATATAATTTCAGAACTACTTTTAATAAAACGGTACTAAATTATGAGCAAATAACAATTCTGCTTAACAGACTTACAGCATGACAGTTAACACTTCCTAATGACCTTTAAAAAAGCGAAACAAAGCAGCGGAACGATTTTCAATTTATTTATACGTGTTCAATATATTTTATCGTACCTATAAATATTGCTTGTTCTTTTCAAATCAATTTATATGCTTTCCGGATTTGCTAGTTTGGTTCTGTTAAGCCGTTGGAATATACTAACATGTCCGCCAATTTGTTTCTATGTGAGTATTATTTTTAATATTAAAATTATTATTATTATTATACGCTTTATTGTACACCAATTATTATTACAACAAAGGAAACTTAAAACTAAAACACATACAATGGGCGGCCTTATCGCATTCCGCGATCTCTTCCAGGCAACCTGGAATGGACAGAGATTGTCTGGACAAGAAATGGGGCTGTCGTTGGTGTGACAATACCAGTATTTTACAAATTATATATATTATAATAGATACATAGATATATACATATCGTCGTCTAAAATTATGTGTGAGGTTACCATATTATGCGTAGAAAGACTTACCGTGGACATGGTATGTAAAGAGCAAATGAAGAAACCTCCCACACACGTTATTTTTAGACAGTTAAGAGCACTCCCCCTCACTCAATCCAAAGTGGCAGAAGTTATTTCATGATTTCCAAATTCAACAAAAAAATAGCCGCGTAGACCTACCCATTGCTCGTCGTCCGCTAGCCCACGTCTACGGCAGCTGGTGATGGGGGCTGGGATCTCGGCGCCAGGGTCGTAAGGACGTCCGTCCATTTAGAATGCAAAGGGTAACTGAAAGAACACGAGTAGGTTTTAGTCAGTGAAAGTGCACTCCCTTTCGCTCCACCCAAAACGGAAGAAGTTATTCGATGTTTTCCAAAAGAACAAGAAGAATGGATGTGTAATTGTGTATACTGTACACTCCATTCGCAATAAAATTTGACATTTAAACAAACCATTTTTATTTTCCGTTCAACTAATTTTGACATCTATTCTTAAATAGGCAAGGTTTATTTGAAGTGGGAACTCATCTTTTTCCGCTCAAGGTTGGAGCGAGAAAACGTGTCAGACTTTTACTGACTAAAACCCACTCGTGACCTTCAATTGCATTTTACACTCTTGGGCCACGGGTACCTGCTCTGTTAAACGGTCCTGCATGACTAGTGTCAGATTTTTTGACTGCAGTCTACCCATTTGTAACGACTGACAAAGATCTATTAATAACAGCCGGGACCAACGGCTTCACGTGCTTTCCGAGGCACGGAAGATTCTCATTTACGGATGGACAGGCATCAGCAAACGTTGCTTAACCTGAGAGACCTTCTTGTGCAGTTGTTATTAATAATATCATAATTATATCTCGACTTAGCACACGAGGTTGTCGACATGAGGAATGTGGACTTCGCTGTCATTGTACCAATTGTAATAACCGCCAACGGCCTGATGTCCAAAAGTCTCAACTACCGTCTGTCGAAATTGTCGTTGCGTGGTTGAATCAGGGCTTCATCCAAAAGGCAGTACGTTTTCCTGGACACGGCGCGTATTGTTCGGAGATTCTTCTTTCAGAAGTCCAGACCACAGGTAGCTTGGATTTAAGTCCCGATGCCGGTGGGCTACTATTTTTAAAGGGAGTGATATGAAGATTCGAATGACTTTATTGGACTTTGATCCCCAAAAATTCAGATTGGAATATTCTATTCGCAACAGTGGATTTTATTGCCAAGATTCCCGTACTAGCATTCCATTCAAATAATTTTTCGAACCAGCGTGTTCACGACGACAGTCGATATAGCGATTTTCGACTTTACGTGTTTTCGAATTAGCCTACCATTCTTATTTTTTTTCGAAATAGCGTGCGCCGAAATAACGTTATTCGAATCTTCATATATCACTCCCATTTTTAAAATATGTTCTCTGTGAGTAGTAAAATTAAAATTAAAATGTAGTTTATAAAGGAAATAATAATAGTCCTTCGAGTCTTTCCAGCCACTCTTCAAAGAGGGGACTTACTGTTATAATTGTGGCGTGCCCATGAAAACTTATTATTTGTTTTCGAGGTGAAGCCATCAAAAGGTGCCCGGGTTTTGTCCCCTCTATGCAAGGCCTGGTAGGCCACATCCCTGTGGAGACTACAACGGTCTCCCCTGAGCCTCATTGTTTACGGCGTTAATTGAACTTATGCAGTTGTTATTATGTAATTATTAACACTAATGTTTTCAGATATCGTCTGCCTGTTTCTGCCTCCAGTACTACTGTCAGACAGCAAAATACACTGGCCAGACGCGCTTCCATCAAAAATACCCAATTCCTCAGAATATTTGGAGAGTGTTCCGTTTAAATCGTCACAACTTGCCGAAAATTCAAACACTGAGACGGAAGATACGAGTACGGACGAGCATGACAAAGATGAATATCTCAGTTTATTCTCTAACACTAAAGAAGAAGTAGATGAGAAAATGAGGTTATTGAATCAAATACACGGTTATTTTAACGATACTTATGATGCTATGGCCTCACCCTTCAGGTTTTATCAAAACTTGAAAAAACGCTTGCATTTCCTAACTGTTTGGGCAAATTTACGTCAAGCGAGTGACCAACATGGTAGACGAAGATATTTGTAATTGTGACTGGTAGTAATGCGATGGATGTTCATCATGTTTTCAAATATCTGGCCTGATTTAAGTATCCGGCCAGATATAGAAAGTAGGTGAATATTAGACCGGATATTGAATTAGATAACTTAATAAATAAAAACGTGAATGTAATGCCTAAAAGTTTATTAAAATTCTTAGGAGTTTTTAAAGAAATTCCAAATCAATTACTTCAAATGTTCAAAAAGTCGTCAGTTCAACAGCTCACACAACACACTGTAACAGACTGAAATTTAACAGAATTGTTATATAATAGTAAATTATGATACAAGAGCGTAATGTGAGTGATTACCGTCGCGGCGGTATTAATTTTTTTATTCTTTAGAGAGCCAAGAACGGTAATCATCAACCTCTCGACACAGGGTATCCTAGTGTGGGGGCCAGAGATATATTATTTATTTTGGTATTTGATGAGTACCTACCTAAGTTAGTATATATTTATTGTACAAATGTTTGAGTAAATAAGGATCATTATTACTATTGAAATATTTAGAACTTTAAAACCAACACATAGAACGTATTCAGTACCAACATAATTCTTTACCTCTCTTTGCTCAAAAACCTGCAATAAAAAGTCTAAATGCATTTTTTTCAGCGTCCTCATTACAGCCCAGTCTGATTTTCATTGTAAGAATATTTCACAGTTATTTCATGCGCTGAAATTAATGCCGCAAGCTTTTTGAAGCTTTATTTGAAAAAAGAATTCTTTGTTTTTTTATGGGCACAGGCATACATGAAAGTGTTTTTCAGTCACTTTGGAGATTTGTTAGACTTTAGTGAGGGATCGAGCTAAAACACGGTTTGTGTAGAAATATTTGGATTTAATCCTTTCAGTTCGATCGTGGCTGAGTATCGAGTAAATCACTCGATTCATACGATGAACACTTTTGTTCATCTTATTTTAATTAGTCACATACTTAGTGGTGTTCTATAATCCCAAATCTCTTTGTAAATTCTAATCAGCTGCAACAGTGTAGTGAACAGTTAAAATCATTGAACACGGTTCAGCGCACAGAATATAGCTGTACCCTAATACCCAAGCTTCAAGCATGTAGACCGGAAGGATCTGGATACGTAAACAGGAGTGACCCAATGCAATTGATTGCAGTAACGTTGCCATACTTCAATTGAAATGATATGACCCAGGACTGGTATCACAAAAGAGATAGGTACAGAAGTCAATCAAAGCGCGACCGAACAAAGCACACATACTGTACGGCCGTTATAAGTTGGCGAGTCTGAAGTTAGGCTCTGCGAATTTTAGCGTTTGAAAGCTCTTACAAAAACAAAGGTTTCAAAAAAATAAATGCCAATAACAGTTTTTAAGAGCAATAGCAACTGCAATTTGCATAAATTTTTTTTAATCTTTATTTTTGTACGAGTTTTCAAGCGCCAAGATTACCTAGCCTAACTTCAGACTCGCCAACTTATAACGGCCGTAGGTACTGTAGACACCGCTCACACATACGATATCTCGGTTCGGTTGGGACCAGTGCGAGTACGAGTGCAATGATGGAGTATCAAAAAAAAGATATAGGTAATAACTCGTTGGCGGACGGTTGTTTAAATTCATCATTGAATGGTAAATTATCGTTTTTTTTTTGTTTCATAGTAGGTATAACGTAACACAGAACAGTTAGTACTTAAGTGCAAGAATTGTGTATGTTTGCTACCATACGAAACAAATGAGTCCTATTAGTTACATGTACTGATGTAGATTTTTATAAACTTAGCTTTTACGGCGTTAGTCAGCTTTAACCGAGTAGGAACGCAGTCGAAAATAATTCTACATGTCCCAGTAGGATTATTTCCAGAAGGATGTCCGCAATTCCGGGAAATAAGTAATCTTATGTCCTTCTCCGAATCAAAGCCTTCGTTAGTACGTGTTCCTATCTAATACCATTTAACTTTTGAGACGTGATAGATTATAAAAAAATAATCTTTATTCATAAACATATTTTAGACTTTTTCAATTTAAGTTGTCTTTAGTAGATTTAAACAAGATCAGAAGGCCATTTCTACTAGCTTCACGTCGTAGTCTCATAAAAATATCAAAACGTCAAACATGATAATCTGTTAAACTTAAAAAGCTGATGAAAGACGAGTTTTTATGAATAGAAGTCGTATCAAGACATATTATTAGCCTCCATTCAATAGATTATAATCTATTGAATGGAGGCTAATAATATGTCTTGATCGATATAAAAATGTTAATCTAATACTGTTTTATGCTGTACGTATTTTTTAACGTTATATTTGTAACTTTTACTCTTGCGTATTAGGCCCTACGTCATGGGCGTTGGGAGTTGCAGGTATCAGGGCGAGCAATGGATAGCTTGCCATCCGGCCGTTTGGTAAGAACCAAACCCGAGTCAACGGCGTGTACCAAGAGTTCCATGCGCGCCTCAAAGAAATATCAGCAAAATGGACAAGGCCTACTACGGAGCCTGATCCATGCTAGTACTGCGCGATTGTTCGAAAGAGTTATCATGACCCTGGAACGCACAGAAAAACTGAACGAACACAGTTGAGATTTAGTAAATAAAAATCTAACTCCTCTTTCTCCACCCAAAACTGGAGAAGTTATTTAAAGAATTCCCACATAAAAAAATTGATCCTACATCATTCGCAAACCGTTTTCTATGTAATAGTCCAGTCAAATTAGCTCAATTAAGGTAAGAATCTCGGAATTCGAGATACCCAGCTGTAAGTTTGTAAATAGTTGTATATTGACACCCTAAAAGTTGTCTCAAAACCTACATATGGTAGAGTGTACGCAACTATTAAATTTCATGGTCGGGGGTCACAAAAATCGGGTTTTTGCGCTTTTTTTGTAAATATCTCATTTCCTATAGGTTTTTTGCTATTTGTATATTTAACAATATTGTAGAATATAAAATTCTCTACAATTTTTGTCCAGAAAACTTTTTCCTGCGGTGAACCGTTTTCGAGATATAGGGCGGAGACCGCGCGGTCACAGCATCACTTTAGGTCAACTGGTGCCTCCGGTCGAAAACGCGCCATATTATAGTTAATGAACTATCGATAAATCAATGATTATACATATTTGTCTGAATAGTCGTGACTATTCGGAGAAAAATACAAAAAAAAATATCACACAAATATTTTTTTAAGTAATAAGTGAAATAACACAAATAAATTCTTTTAAAATTTAGATCTGTTGTGATATTTTCTCTACCATTACCACAGTTGTTTAAATATTGCTGTTCTTTTTTTTGTAGCGTCATCCTGAAGAAAACTGCTATCTACTGCTATTCTTAAAAAATCCAGAATTCCTCTAGATTTTTCACAAAAATGAATGAAACTTATGTGATTACCCAAATTTATTGAAGATTTTTACTTTTAGCCAACTTTAGCTTGTCCTGGTGTAAAAAAAAGTATGAACACTACTATGGCAAGTTTTTTTAAAAATTGGTGCAACTAATCAAGATTCCAAAATGGTATACTACTTTATTAAAACCAGCCACAAAAAAATAATATCCATACAAGTTCAAAACAAGAAACTAATTTCTTAAATTATTGTTAACAGTTAGTAATCACTTTTCCTACGTGCCCAAAATAGGTTCTTGCTACAATTTCTATTAATGAATGACATACCCTAGTTATTTACTTTGAAAATTAAAGCAAGATAGAGATATTTAAGTTAAAAAAAGCATAGCATAGTAAGAGAAACTAATTATTCTCAGTAAGTGAGTTCAGTTCAGTACGCACTGCTCCTTTCCATCGTACATCCGTTCACAAGCCCATGCTGGCGACGGCGGACGACGAGCAATGCGTAGATCGCCCTCCTGTCTTCCAATTACCATCCGGATTGCGCTCAAGTCGTCGAAGACGCGTAATAATCTATGCGTACTTCAAGAACATTTCAGAAAATCGTAGGGGCCCAGCAGGGTCGAAATCCACTGGGGCCATGGGGTATGTGAAAGGGTACACTGACTGGGGCCCTAGAACAAAGGCAAAGAAGGAACAGGAGTGGGCTTTAGTCAGTAAACGTCTGACACGCCAGGTAAGTGTTGTTAAATAAATGAATACTGAATAAAAAGTGGATAGGTTAGAAAAAAAAATCATGAAATATAATATAATAGTTAATAAAAATTGACAAATATTTATAATCATTGATTTATCGATAGTATCAACTTATATGGCGCGTTTTCGACCGGAGGAACCAGTTGACCTGAAGTGATGCTGTGACCGTGCGCTCTCCGCTCTCTATCTCGAAAACGGTTAACCGTAGGAATAAGTTTTTTATACAAAATTTGTAGAGTATTTTGTATTCTACAATATTGTTAAATATACAAATAGCAAAAAACCTTTAGGAAATGAGATATTTACCAAAAAAGCGCAAAAAAACGATTTTTGGGCCCTTTAACCTTGAAATTTCATAGTTGCGTACACCCTACCATATGTAGGTTTTGAGACAACTTTTAGGGTGTCAATATACAAGTATTTACAAACTTACAGCTGGGTATCTCGAATTCCGAGGTGAAAGTACTATAATGACTGGACTATAAGTTTTCTTCCCAAAAAACTAAGGAAAGATCAGTTACCAACCTTCCATAGGATATTTCCGTTACTTACCGTTTCTCGTAAATTATTTAACTCTGTATCTTTACTTTCAAATTTCATCAAGCGAGAGCACTCTACCCGAGCTATGTGTCCCTGGTAACAAGTGTCTTACTAAAGGACTGGGAAACCTCTTTGTTCTGTAAAGTTATTAGTATTAGGTATAGGTACTACATGTATGTCTGATTTTCCCATCTATCGTAATCACATGTAGACACTAACCACAATACAGATAAAGCCTCTTTATTGTATTGAGTACTAGTTGCTAGGCGTTAAAACCAGGCCCGCGTTAATGTGGAAGCATGGAAACTCGCTATCTATTCGGTTGATATAAAAATAGAGATAAAAATTTGGTATCTTATTACCTATACAAACCATGGTTTTAATCACGAAAATTCATTTTGTCCTTATCGTAATCGACCTAAAAATATAAAACTATAATTTTTAGGAAATCATCAGAATGACTTCTCTGGATTTACCTTTCAGAAGCGAACCATTGCTCACCGTCCGCAAACCCGCGGTTACGGTGGTTGGAAACCAAACAAAAAAAAAACTATGATCGTTATAGACTTTGAAATTATCCCACCAATATACTCGTACCAGACCAACTTCATAGAATATGTACTTTTTATTTTCTGAATCGTAAGAAGTAGAATAAGACCTATTTTGACCCCATCTTTTTATACAATACTGCTATCCATGTTTGCTGTTTTGATCGTTAATTTTTTACGCCCATTTTCAATAAGCTACCTATCTAAAGTTGCAGAGCTACTAAAGATAAACAAATCTATCCTTTTGCCCTTACTTGCTTTCCTATAACCTACCGACAGTTAGCATTTCCTACCAAAAGTTGTGACATTGACAACTAGAACCTTACTGTTTATCGGAGATAGCTATCTATTTATGAATTGCGGTAGGTTATTGAAAACGGGCGTTAAGCCACCTTATAAAAACACCATCAAAAGGATTATCAGCAGAGCATAGGCTACTCAAAATACTTTTACATTACAGAATGTTAATTTATTGAAAACAGAACCACCATTTGCAAAACAAGTGTACAGTAGGCGATATTATTACATAGGGCGCCTAATTCTTGACCATGCTTGTCATAACCTATTACACGTAGCTAGTTTAGTACTGGTTTTACTGGTATACTTTTACTTATAGGTTAGTACGTATACATAATATCCTTCATAGAAGAAGTATTTTTATTCCGAATGGTACTCAATGTTTGAATAACAGTCATAAGAACATGTAAAGAACTCTCCAAGCGAGTGTATTAAGGAAGGCCATATTATTTTAGTATAGCATTAGAATAAAGAATTGTTTCGGTTGCCTGTTGCCAGTCAAACCCACACGACTTTGAGTGAAATAAGAATTTATTTCTACTCGATATAAAAATAGAAAGGTTTACAACAATAAATGTTTCCTTAAATGGTAGCTTATTTTTTATTATTAATAGTAACAAACAATGGCAGTTACATTTATGGGATATTTTTTCTGAGATTTGTCTTAAAGAACATAGACAACCTTACCATGGAAAATTCACCCATGGCGCACAAGGATGAATCATACATTATTTTAAAGGTTTAGATATTTAATTATCCTAACATGAAGCGCATTACTGTACCTTATGGGAGTTTTGAGATATACCTCGTTTCATCCTTTTCGGAGGTGAATTTTGAAAAATATCCCTAAGCCTTGTACAAACTTTCACGCTCCTGGTATTAGTAGTTTCAAATGTCAGTCAGTCAGTTTCTCGTTTTATAAGTAGATTCCAATAGATAAAAAAAAATAAACAACAGTACAATCGCTCTAGGACATTCACGTTGAACAAAAATTAAGTTCAGAGAAGTGAGTTGACATTTCAAGTAGTAGAAACCCACAATAACTTTTTAAAATTCAAAATTAAAAAACTTCACACGCAAGTGAAAGCCCTGTACTTTGCCAGTATAATTTTCTATAAAACAAACATTACAGCATCATATAACGACAGCTTTAAAAAGCTGCAGACGAGGTATTTAAATTAAAATACTTCAATTTTTAAAGCTCATGGGCAACCAACTCATTTGAAAGTTTTTACATTACTAGCACAGTGTGAACGAGGGCTCGTGGTTGTTTGAATGTTTTCACTGTTACCAAAACCACTCCGAATTTAGGCGCTTCAAATAAAATTAGCATTTTTCTCGCGTTAGCTAAAGGGTCGAGCAGTTTCAGGGGCTGAAACGGACTCCGAGTGTTATATTAGAAAGCACATGGTAGACATTTATTTATTTAATTATTCCTTTTTTTGCGTGGGATATCAGCAAATGACTTCTCCCGCTCTGGTTGGATTATGAGGGAGTGTCAATCTTTTACTAACGTAAACCGTAGTATAGTATTCCATCAGTTGCCATTTGCGAGCCCTATCAGGCATCGGCCCTAAATGGCCCCGTCAATCTGCTGATACTCTCTTTCGAGGTACACATCGACCCATGCTTGGTCCATAACGGGCGGTGAGCTAGCTATTGCTCACCGTCTGCAAGCCCTCACCTCGCTACGCCCGGGGTGTATCTGGCGGAGGACAGGGCGTAAGGCTAGGTTCCGCTTCATGGTTTCGGCCACTTCTTTTGTACGTATTATTACTGCTTCGCAGAAAGAGATGACTGCCTCCAATTCCCTCTCGTTCTGTACCATGATCTGAACCGAACCGGGGCGAGACGCGAGAGGTCCTAACCAAGAATTGCCTGCACGAGGATATAGTGGTCTTTCTCCCAACGGGGACAAACCTCCACCATATACTCCACTGATTCCTCCGGGTAATCTGCATATAAGTGACACCCGGGTGTTCCAATTTATATAAATAAATAACATCTTTTCCTTTTTGCCAAACTGCAAAAGTTTTTAACGATATATTGGCATGTTAATTGGCGCAAAATAAATCTTAAATATTTATTATAACAGTGTTTTTAATTAAGCCTTTGAGCATATCTCGGCCTCTCATCTCGACCCATTCTCTCGTCAGGTTAAGCAATATTTACTTTGTCATGTCCAATCACTCGAATATGTTGGTATAGTGAAATTGATCGGCTTCTTAGCAAAGTATCGGAGCTAATATCTCAGTGAAGTAGGCAACAAACAAGGACCGACTTACTGAAGTCCTACAACCTCGTCTGGATGTATTCTCGTCTAAATTAATTGAAGCAAAAGCCCGTTGTTTGTATAGGAAAGTTAATTTATAAGTAACAAAGTTCTTGTCTGTAGTTTAAGTGTGGGAATATGGCCTGGAGTGTTCTTCACCCTGAAGTCTATAAAACAGGTGTAAGTAACACCTAGGTACTTTAGCTTTTAGTAGCAATTTGAGTAGACACTTGAGAACCACAGTCAATGAGATAATTTATATTTTGTAACTTTTGCTTGTTTTTGTTTATTTATTTTTTTTGTTACTTTTCTTTGTACCATTCTTCTTTGAGTAATTATTGTCTTTTTTTTACAAATTACTTAAGTTCGTATATCCTATTGAAAAGCAAATAATTGCTAAGACTTGCTATTTACAGACGCATATCTTCATAGACGCGTATTCGTCACTATGTGCTTAGTGTACGTAAGTGTGAAACTTGCATAAGACTATGAAACTCTGTCGACTAAGCGGCAACGTCGTGCCATCTTCTCGTCCGCGGACAGTAGACCTAATACAATGCCGTTGATCCATTAAACGAAAACCAATTACAAACGAGCTTTATAATCCTACGCAAAAGTGAGGAGTTGTTACCTGAATAAAATGCTGTTAATGCATAAAAAAAAAACAAATTACTGATATTCATTAAACCTACCCAAAACCAAGGATTTGCTAAGTGCAATGCCAGTTAATCCATTGAAAAAAAAACAAATGACTTACATGCATACTCGTATATCCTATTCAAAAATCAAACACTTTACAAAAACGACTAACAAAGTCAAACTACACATTTTTCAGTTCCATAACTGCGGAAGTATCATCTCTCTGCCGGTCCCTGCTCCGGAAGTAGGGGCAAGGGTAGGCACAGAGGTGATCATAGCCGTCGGAAATCCAACGTTGAACATCGAACCGGTAAATATACGGACCGATAACCGAAAGGGTGCACCCGAATAGCTTTTCAAAATGGCCGTCGCATATGACAGGACAGAAAAGGGAAATTGATGTTTTAATTGTAAAATATGGGTCTAGAAATGGGATATGTAGAAAATAAGTAATCAAATAGGAACAAAGCTTATTGTTTGTGTTTTTTTAATAGTATTTCTTTGTAATAAATAAACGAATAATAAACAAAGATATTTTCAAACGATGGAAATAATGAAAGAATAACTTCCAATTAAAGAACTATGATATTAATTTGAAATACGACTCAGTGATATTGTGATTTTACTTTGTGGCAATTTTGTAAGACCATTTCTGAGCTAAATTGAATTTGAAATATTTTTTCAGACCAGCACATTAACAATACAACTCCATAGTAAGTTAGTAAGTACAAACTTATTACTATGTTACAGTTAGACTAAAATAAATACAAAAAATCTCTTATTAAAATACAATACATTTGCTCATTAGGTACAGATATTCACATTACATAGTCATGTGACGAAAAAAGATGCGCAAAGAGTTCTTAATCACATGAAAGAGACCTATACGAAAGCGTATTGTACAATACATCCTTACTGTATACACATATATATTTTTTGCAGTAAGGAGAGGAGCTACTTACTGCAAAAATATCTGTATGTACAGCTACAGACGACCATTTTGTAGAATCTGCACCGCTCGTAAAAGATGAAGCCGTCGACTTATTAGAGTTGTTAAGGAAACTCATTACTCATTCAATTATGTTAAGTTTGTGTCTGTTGTAAAGTTTTTCCTCTGATGACTAAACATGGAGTCATTTGACGGTTTTAGTGGCCTGTTATGTTACTAATTTGGGACTTAGGGACCTAAGTGTCTGAGCTGTGGGTTTGTGCGAAATTCAATTATGTTAAGTTAGTGTCTGTTGTAAAAAAATCCTCTGTTGACTAAACATGAAGTCATTTTTTTTGTAGCTTGTTATGTTACTAATTTGAGACTTACAGTTCGAAGTCAAAAGCCAATGAAGGAGGTGGCTTCAAGAGTGAGGAAATGTATAACCCCACTCCCGTCACCGTGATACAAAACGCCGTAAGCGTCAGGAATTACAAAGCATCTTCAGCCACTGCTGAAAAGTCTGACGAGTCGTTCTACACAAAGCCGGAAAAGTTATTTGAAGTTATGATTTCCTAGAAATACCCTACTAGAAAAAGAGGGGACTGTTGATATTGTTATTTTTTTATAACGTAAACGTAAGGTTCAATTTCGTTACAGCCTTATGCTGCCAATATTCTTCTTTTTGATGAAACTTTAAAATATTCGGACTATTTATACATATAATTCATTCATAAAAAAACACCATCCAATATTTCCGTAACGGCAAGTACATTCCTCCTGCTCGTTGATTATTTTATTTCGCAGAAAATATTGAATGAGAGACGCAAAAATGCAAATATTTGAACTGTCGACGCGGCAAGGATCAACTTTTCACCATATTTCATTATAATGTATTTGAAAAGTTTCATGTTTCGTTTGTCGTTACGGCTCAGACGCTGTTTCCCTCAAGTTCCTTCTCTAAAATAACGATATTAGTGTCAAGCAATTTGTCGGCGAGTCATTTTGATAAATGGACAAATAAAATACAAGTTACAATACTTTTCGAGTCACACTTGGCAGCTGACAGCGTTGTAACTCAATCACTGGCGAATAAATCAAACAAAGGGATAGCTTTCTTGTTTTATTTCATACAAGCTTTTAACCGTGACGTCGTTCGGGGGAAATGTTGTTTCTCTTGCAGTATTGCCGCTATATAAACAAAGTTATGTTATTTATCTGCCAAATAAACTCTATCAGCTGTAACGTCGCTGGGAATAATGGAGGACTCGATGGTTGTTTGTTTCACTACTTACTGCGGTTCGTGCTGCATGCGGGTACTATCGGGTTTTCTACACAACAAAGTTAACGCATACACTACACGTAAACACAATAAATTAATGACATCATTTAGACTGTTTTTAGATTCAAAACAAAATTCTTCGACGAAATGAAACATCAACTTCTTAAATATAGCAAAACAATTCATTATTATAATTTGTACACTTTCAAATCAAGAACAACGTAATAAGACCGACATTAAAGAAATTTGAAATTGGACTTGCCTTCCAAAAACTGCATCGGCATATTGTATTTTATTGTGCGTCTACTAGGGCAGAATAAACATCTTTTCTTTCTTTTTCTTTTCTTTCAAAAGTGTGTCAAACTTCTATCCATCACCAAGAGGTTGTTACAGACTAGTTATCTGAATGACAGACACGTCAAGAAGTTCTCAGAAAACTTACGTATAGACGAGATGGTGACAACATTCGTCGCCAAATTGGTATTTTCGATATAACCGATCTGTATCTGTCTCAAATATGGTGGCTTGCTGAGTTAGGGCTACGTGCAAATTATTGCCCCTGGCGATTTCACCGCCCCATGTGGTTGATTTAAATGGGATTTGACCCCCGTCGCTTTACCTGACCCCTGGGCCTTGGTTACTGAAAGCCTGTAAAATAAATCAGGTGTGAATAAATAGCTGTTAGGTAGGTATGTATTGTAGAAGAGATATGCGATTTAATTATTTTTTTTACACTAATTTGTCAATCTCACGGTAGAGGAAGACATAATCAGTTTTATAATGTTTTTACTGGCGGAACTCAAGCCTTCTCTCTAGGAGAGGTAATGGGCCGTAATCTGGATTCTTTGCGGGTTGATGGATGTTACACGTCTTCAAATTTTAGGTTCTAGTACATGCTTATGTTGTGACATGTTACTTGCCGTTTACTTCACGATGTTTTTCTTCACCACTTAGAATGCAATGGTGATGAAATAAATTGCACCGATTAATGCCCCTACCTGGGTTTGGATCCACTACCTACTTACTCATAATGTGGGGCCTTTACCACTGGGTCACCACTGCTCTAGAAATAAAAGAATCATGGCTTCAAATACTACCATTTCATTAAGCAATAAAAAATCAAATTCTTGTAGCAGTATTTAGATCCTTGAATAACTCGCTATTTACTTGTAGCAAAAGTTTTCTGTTTCGTACTACTAGAGTTTTTCACATACATAATAAATTCTGGTTGCGGTGTAGCTAGCGGCTACTCTTTTACGTCATAAGTACTCGTTGAAAGGTCATTTGGCCCCAGGATATAGGTACGTAAAAGCAAAATACGGAAACTTACTGCATTCTGTACAATACACTTATTTTCTTTGTGAAACAAAGTCATTTCAATAGCTCTTTATGTTAATAATACTGTAGAATGTTAAAGTTGGTGATTTATGAGGCTTTCTTACTCAGCGAGGACTTTTCTTTTTTCTTTTCTCGTGAGCGACAAAAGGGGATTGTGTTCCTTAACGTACATTGTATTTGATTAGACAGAAAGATAAATCTCGGGGCGACAGTGTTTCGGGATTAAGTATTGGCTCACCAAGCTGTCCACTACAGATAAGAGATTAAGCGTATAACGTAACAAATACTGTAATGGACATACAAATTATTTCGTGACCTCTTAACTGAGGACTGAATTACTTTTTTCTTATTGCATTGTAACTTTTGTTGATGGAATGTATCATTTTTGCTATAGAGCCAATAGAAATACACACTTTGTGAAATTCAACTAGACCTAGACAATTGCATTCGCTTACAGATAGACAGCTGCACGGACGAAAGGACGGATGCCGGAGGCATACTAACCAATGGCGTTCGTTGATTGTTTTTTGGACTCATAGCCCTTTTTGTACTGATTTAAACCACCTGTGTTCTTTCAATTGACCTTTAGATATTAATGCTCCGGTCATTCTTTGGAATATTCTTGCAGCAATAGCAAGCATCCTAGCCCTGTATATTTACTGACATCTCTTTGAGGTACTTGCATGTGGAATCCATTCTAAGCAGTAGAGCTACCACGGTGGGGCACAGAACCCTAAAAGTTTAGTACAGTGACGCCAAGTATCATTCGATAAAGGTAAAAAGATGATGACCTCATAGATTTAAATTGAGATTTGCTTAAGAATGTTGAGTGGATTTGTGACGAAAATGAAAACAAATAGCTACAATTTATCAGCCTTACAGTGTCTGCAATAGAATTTTAATATGCAAATCACAATTTGTCCAGAGCTTGTGAAAAATGTATGCAATAGAACACCTTGCTTTCAAGAAATCTAGCTAGCAACTATGACTTAGTAATGGTAACTCGTAGTTTGAGAATGCAAAGGGCCGACTTAAGGAAGTAGGTGTAGCTTTAGTCAGTAAAAGTCTGAAACGCCAACCGGCTAATCGCTAGAGCAGGAAAACCCATTAGATGATTACCCATCTCAAAAAATTAATTAATTACTTAGCAAAAATTGCTCGTAAATTATTTGCATTTACATCTTACTGTAACATCTTTATTTTGTAAAATATAATATATTTTAATCTTGAAAGAAAAAGTAAGACCAACCTTATCACATTTAGTTTAATTAAGTCCTGAATTCCTTACAAATAATTATCGCATCTTATTCGAATAGTAAAAGTTTTTCTTTCTTGTAGCCTTACAAACGCAATTATGAAACGTCAAAAGCAAGTTTACGGTTCCAATGAGTCATTTCCTGAACTGGCAAAAAACTACTCTTATTAATAGGTTTGAAAAGACCAGTCAACCTTTATACAGCCAAGCCAACACTGTGACACTAGTTTCAAAAATTTTGCTAAATACCCAATGTGCTATTCAGTAAAACAAAAACAGTGCTAAAATCTTTAGATTATTAATAAAGGGCACAAGTTTGTAAATCTCACAAGATAGATTAACCCGCTTGTATTCCAGATAATAACACTTAAAATTACGACTTACCAACAAACTTGTTCAACAAATTCTAAAAAAGTAAGTACTCTTGTAAGAAGCTTACAAGCTTAGGAAATGGCCATGTTCTTTGTAACGCAATTCTCAGCTAAGTAGCTATGCCATGTAATTTCGTTATGTCTTCGTTCTCGATATTTAATAAAGTGTGCACCGCGTTTATCTCGGCAAAGACTTAAAGGATAAGGTTTTATTCATCTCGCTTAAGATAGCATTTGGTTCATAACGACCGCAACGGCGACCAGGAGTGCTGCCAAAAATGAATCGGTTATTCATATTGACGTGCTAAACTGTAAGAAGTTATTCTCTAAGAAACTAGCCTTGCGCACAGTGCTGTTGCCGGGTTGTTTTCTTAGAAAATAACTTCTTACAGTTTAGCGAATACCGATTTGGATTTCGTCGCTGCTATTTTTAATCTATCACATACCCGCAAAACGAGACACAATAGTAAAACAATAACAGCGCGGTCTCATAGGACCGGTTGGGGATTCAAACATTGAGGCAGTTTTGTTAGAAAATAAGACGGCTGGTTGCGTGACCCACTGCTTAGTATGAAGTACTAAACAAATAAGGCGACCACATCGAGCGAGCGGCGCTATACAAATCCATACTAAGCGTTGGATCGCGCGACCGGTCGCGGGTCGCTGTTGCTATGAACCGAATGCTACCTTTATACGCTCATTAGCCAGTATTCTTCCATAGAGTTTCTGGTTTTATTAGAGAACATCTTCTTTGGTTGAAGTAGGATGTAAAGCTGCTTTTAAGGCATATCTGTTATCATAAAAACAAAGGTAAGAGGTAAGGGGTGAACATAAAACTGATTTAGTACATGTTGTTAGTAGGTAGTATACATCTGAAGAAACAAGAAACTAAAGTTTGTTTTAAGCCTATAACCCTTTTTAAATACAACCGCTTTCGGCTACCTAGCCTTTATGCTTTAGTACCGCTATGCTCAACTCGAAAATACCTTAAAATAGTTACGCTATGTACTACGTAATTAATTACTCAGATACCCGCGAAACGAGACACAATAGTAAAACAATAACAGCGCGGTCGCATAGGACCGGTTGGGGATTCAAACTTTAAGGAAGGTACAGAAGGAAAGAAAAGTGTTTGAAATCAAGTTAATTATACCTACCACTATTCGTATAAGAGTCGCGGGAGAAGCTGCTGATAAACGCTAGTCAGTTAATATAAAGAAACACTTTCAATACCAACGTTTAACCCACCAAAATATTTCCTTACACATTGCATTTCATTACGCAGCTGAAATGTTGTATTTCTACCCCACACCATCCGCAATTCACGATGACAACTGCCTCTCCACGAAATATGTGTAAATGTATTTAGACACAAAAAAAAAGCTGTCGTAAAAAATATGTCCCGTCTACAGCAATGAGTTACACTCTTTATTTATTGTGCGTCATATTTTGCGGTAGTTGGGTTATGCCTAGAAACATCCCTTATTTGTTCAGGAAAATTCTCGTAAATGAAAAATACCGGAGGTTTTTATTAAAAATCACAAAGATCTGAAATACTGGAGTGCTGCCAAAAATAAATCGGTTATTCATATTGACGTGTTAAAGCTTTATATTTAATCAAAACAATCTTTAAATTAAAAGTAAAGAGAGGTTAACTTATTTGTCAAATAGTTCTACTTCTTTTGATTTGAAATTTTAAACCAAAATAAAAATTATTTTAGCCTGGTTTGTCTCAAATCTGAGCGAAGACTTCCCTTTATTTCTTCCATTGATCCCAGTTATTTACCACTTCGTACCATTTTCTAAAGAAGACATTTAAATCATTATACTTTCTCCGGCGTGGTCTACCACAATCCCGTCTCGAGATGTCAGTGCACCAAAGTACTTGACAGGCCCACTTCTCCATTAGCATATAGTAGACATGTTCAACATGTCCACTTCAGCTAGTTAGCCTTCTGAGCCACGACAACAATCTGTTTTGGAGTGCAGTATATGTTTCGAAGTTAGTAAAACGTTAAGTTAGTAAAATCGTACTGTGAACCTAATGGCACAATGCCAATCGTACTATCTATTAGCACAACTGTTACCTTTCCGTTGCCGACCTTTACGACCTGTACCGGATGGTAAGCAACTGAAATTGATATATTTATTGGCACACAAAGCAAAACAGGTTCCAGAAGCGGTCTAAAGCTAAAAAGTTGCTTATTTCTTGTAAGTTACAAAGCAACTTTTGCTGGTTTTAAAATATTCATCGGTTTTGGTGGAGTGGTTCCAAAGCTTATTCAAAACAAGTCCTTATGAAAGCATAAAAGCGGTGGTACCTTTCAAAACTTAATTTACAAACGAAAACTAATTAAAAGTTCTTTCTTTGCATCACACGAATCCTTAGGGTGACGACGGGACAGGCAGATGTCCGGGAACACGTTTTGGGAAATCACTTTCGTTAAAGTTTGCCCATTAGCTAAGTATCGAAAGGCAATAAAATTCGTATTAAGTGCCTATCGACAAATTGGCTGTAGTCACGGAGAGCTACCTGACGCTCAACAGTTCTGACTGATGTTGATGACTTGTTTTATAGGCCCTAATTTGTGTAATCTAAACTCAGGCCTCACCTTTTACAGTCGACATAGTAAGCTTTTAGTAAATCGAAGATTTAGAAATACCTGTTTTCTTTTAAGCTCGATTTACTAGTTTTCTTTCTTGCGAATTTTAGACATAAAATTTTGTGACTAACAGCGTTAAATCCTAAGGATTATCTAAGTATTGTAAGAAGAAAATAAAATAATATTATAGTACCTACTGCGGCGTACAAATGTAAAGAAAAAATAATGTGTTCCTAATCGGAAGCCTAATGTAACGTGTCTGTGTATGTGTGTGAGCCTTACTGTAGAACATGTGCTCTCCTAAATATAAAAAAAGTATATATAGGATAGTAAATTCGGGCACCAGGCAGATGTATAAAGCAAAATTTAACAAAAATAGCCAAAAATAAAACATCGGAAGACGTCCGACTTTTGATCTATCGATGGGAGGCTAAATAAAGAAACTAAAAGCCGAACACTCTTTAGTCTTTTCTATATATCGTTTTTCGTAGCTTAATAAAACTTTGACTATTAGGTTAAATTAGACTAAAACTTAAATTATTATAATTAACTAGGTTATATCATTGTATCTGTATGTATTGAAATATGTTATAAGAAAATAATAGGAAAATTCCTACTCTAATCTAGTTGGATCTAGTAAATTATTTTAACTAAACCAAGGTAGCGTTGTCGATGAAAGGTCTTCCACGTGGAGATTTTCTAGTAGAAAATTCCATGTAAAAATATAATCCATGTATAAAGAAAAAACTAAAGTCTGAAGAAAAACGCCAGAGGCTGAAACAATATTCGGCGTGTTAGAAATTGAAACACACAGACGCGTAGCATTTTGACAAAGACACAAGACTTGCTACTTTTCGTTTCAAACAAATGATGAATACTCTAGACGTGGCGCTAAAAACATACATGGGTGCGAAAATCATTAGGTCTAGAAAGAAATAAAACAATTTGTAAGATGCGAGTTCGAAATTCAAACGCCAATTGACGACTCTTGGAAAAAAAAACAATCTTAACCGAAAATTATGGTCATATCTTCATAAATACCGCCTTTGATCGTTTTAAATACTTTATAACCAAGTTACAGATTAAATTAAAAACTTACTAACTAATCTTCTCTGCATCACCCAAAGGTTGACTGGTAGAAAATGCCTAAAGCATTAAGTCCACCTTTATGTGCATAATAAAATAAACTCAAGTCCGTTTATGACATGTTCTCAACTCGAAATACAAAAATTTTCTTCTTTTCACATAATGTCGGAAAACAAAACACTCGCAGCTACTTATAATTATGTTATTGACTGGAAAAAAAAAAAAGAAAAAAAAATGAAAATGAAAATAAAAAAATGAAAATGAATAAAAAATAAATATTTCTTTCTTTCTTTTTTTTCTTTTCATAACAAGAGAAACAAAAATTATGACGAAAATAGTACATAACAAATATTTCGACACTCGTAGGAATATTCCATATCCACTCTTCCTCTAAATAAAACAAACAAGATATCGAGTTACTTGGTTGTGGAGCAATCAGGGGCATATCGGTGAAAAAATGAATCGAAGTATTCTACTGTTCTCAAGAACCTTTTATGTCGTGATTTGATTCTTTGAACTATTTTCATAAGATTTTTGCTATATTTTCCTAGTATTGCGATAATATACCGCATGACGTATTGCATAATTTATTGACTGAAAGTTGCTAGTAATAAAAAGGAAAAACAGACTGACTGACATAATAACCTACAGCCAAAACTACCGCGACTAGGAGCATGAAATTGTACCACTAGGTTTTCTTTTGATTTGATTTTTCAAAATTCGTGTAGAAACAGCCATTTATAGGCTTTGTAATCATTTTGCCAATGTGTAATTTCTAGACTAGACCAATTTTTCTTCCGCGTATAAACAAACTTTTTGAATTTATCCACTGATAAAAGGACTTTCAGCTAGATAACAGAGATCTGAAGACAGATATGCCTTACAGTGTTGTAAGGACCTTGAACAAATGAAGGCGACGCCCATATTGTTCGTATCTATGTATAATTATTACAAACTTTACCTCTTCATAATATTAGTATAGATGTAACACCAGTTTTAAACCTTAATTTTTTTCTTGGAATCGTAATGTTAGCTAAACTATATATTACATGAAATTGAAACCGTGGCCGATAACGATCATATTCCGAAGCATAATTAAAACGTTATTAGGCAATGAAAGCTTTTCATCGGTCCAGCCTTAATAAAGCCAACTTATTTAACACGGCTTTCAGTCTATCTGGATGCAGTTAAATACCAGTATTTCACAAAGAACTGCTATATTTCTAATCAATCATGAGAAAATGTATCAATGTAATATAATCAAGGAGAATTTCCGATACTATTCCATAACAAACACCTTTAATATAATACCATGTTAAATTCTGAACGTAAATGAGCTTCCCAGACTGGCTCCACTCTATAGCTATCCCCTAATTCGACAGTACACACAGGATACGTTAGCGTAGATATAAGACTATTACGAAAGCGCCAACCCGGAAAACCGAAATTACGTAACTGCTACATTGAATTTTCCTATAATCGGGGTGGAAGCTTCCTCCCAAATAGACGTTTGATGGCACATGTCATTTGCAACATATATACGATATCACACCTCTTAAACTTAACGAAGGGACTATTGTGAATAGAGATATACAGTTATGGGTAGTTTAGAATAGGAATGGTATTGAAATTGTTACAAACTTTGATCATTAGGCGTCTGAATGTCTTTATTGAAAACTATATATAGGTAAATAACAAACTTGATGTGTTACTAACAGAGGTAATACGAAATTCAAAATGCGGTATCTCAAGATTTGTAAATATACTCGTCATCATCATCATCATCTCAGCCGAAAGACGTCCACTGCTGGACATAGGCCTCCCCCAAGCGTCGCCACAGCGACAGGTCCCGCGCGTCTCGCATCCATCAGATTCCCGCGACCCTCGCATGGTCGTCGGTCCACCTTGTGGGAGGCCTTCCGACGAATATACTTGTACTACTGTTTTTGCAGGAATTTGCAGCTTATTTTACAAGTACCCGATTATGCTTTTTTTGCAAAGCTTGATTGGAAACTTGTACAATAAGTTTTACTTAAAAATTGCGAAAGTCATAGGTATTGTTAATTCGTTTCCAAAATAAATTAACTAACGGGTAAGGCGCATTTGGGAAACCAAACCAATCTATATTAATTTCCTAAAGAGTATAGGTTCTCTTTATTTTGTAATAAATGAACTCATAAACTACTTCATTACTGAGTGGCTAGGCTATATATTTTTTACTTTTACTGTTATAATAACTTATGTAGATATAATTTTAATCAACATTTCTCGGAAGCAAAGCCATGAGCAGATGCTATTTTTAAATATATGTCATTATGAAGGCAAAAATAATATTTTTCTACGAAATCCCTGATTTCTCGAAACTTATTTACATTGAGTTACTACTTTGTGATTGTACGTACGTCAGTGGAACGTTCACACAAAGCTCGAGTAAGCACTCACACGAGCGTTGTATTAAATCAGTTTAAAATATTTCTATATACGCTCAATCGGCTCAACGGATTTGGATAAAATTTGGAACAGAAGTAGACCATGTACGTTCCATACTCCCTGTAAGTTTCCTTACAGTAGAGTATGTTCCCTTGGGATATTTCCTAATCTCACGCCGATGAAACAGCTGGAAGAAGCTAGTTAAACATCAATTAAATCAAAATCAAATCATTTCTTACTTTGCAAACATGGGTATAGTAATACACCTAGGTGTTTTTTTAGGATTCCGTACCCAAAAGTTAAAACGGAACTACGAGGTTCTGTTATTGGCCATGGCCTGTACCAGGACCCAACGCGAGAAGTCGATGCCGGCGGACACCGTGAAGTCTTTCCAGTCATTCCGCAAAGAGGGAACTAACTGCCATCATCATTGCACGCCCAGCACTGGATTGCGACAGTCGGTGTTGCCATCCCACCATGAAAGTGGTTGATCAGAAAATAGTATTAGAAAAAAAAATAAGATGTCAAACAATAATCCAATTACTTTATTCTGTTCATAAAAACAAATGCTCATTTTAAATATCTAAACTAGTGAATAGATTGTGATTCATTCAATTTATTTAATGATGTGTAAAAGCAATTTATCCAAAAGAGTAATGGCAAAATGCCGAATAAAATTTTGCTCGCATATTTTTTTAACGTACAGCGATGATAAACTAAGTCCACATAATTATGCACCTAGATATTAATAATTAAACGAAATAATTTGACTTTACTGTTAATAGAAGCCTTGTATTCAAAATATTGCGACAACGCTTGGGTCGATGTCCACCAGTGGACGTCTTTCAGCTGAGATTATGACGATGAATAAACTTAGGTTGTAGTTACTCAGATACCCGCGAAACGAGACACAATAGTAAAACAATAACAGCGCGGTCTCATAGGACCGGTTGGGGATTCAAACGTTAAACAAAGAACAAGATGTGAAATTGTTGTCAATAGCCAGTTTCAGTAGTGGTGGGTCGCTGCCGCCATATTATTGGACTAATCGCAATTGTCTTTAACGTAATGATTACAGACAACGGTTATCGTTTTGTTCGCAACTGGTTTGAAGACGACTAAAAAATGTCAACATGTCATAGAGTAGGTAGTCATTGCCCTAATACATTTATTGACATTCTTAATTTCAAAAACGGAAACAAACATGAAGCTGTCTTGGATCGGCATCTTTTACGTTTTCTAGTATTGATAGAATAGTCCATTGTTGGTTTTTCAGGTACCTTCGCAAAGATGTTAGGCAAAGGTTAATTATTTATTCCCAGCTAATCTGGCGCCTTGTATATTAAGCTAGCCATTGTCGATGGTGATAACCGGTGACGTTATCGAAGCAACGATGAGCATTGATAATAAAAAAATAACAAGAACGCTCATTTCTACGTAGCCGTTGTTGTCAATGAAATAGAACCGTTAATATAATTGATGTCGTTCGCGAAGTGATTTAAAGCCGAGCAACCATTTCACTCGACAAAACGTATATTTTATAACCTTTTTCATTAGAACGTTGTTCAGTTTGATGTTCTACGTTCGTTTCGTCTTTTTTATGTTGGTCTTAAAATACAGTTGCAAAGAAAACGATTACATTTCTCATCTCCAAAAAATGCAACAGTGACCCACTACTACAATATAATTATAATGTCAATAGATCAGATAACAATTGATATGTCATAATATCCGGCCTCATCTAGTAACAAAAAAAAAGCCCAAAAAAAAATTGATGTGTAAAAGAGTTTGTGAAAACCAATTTGCAAAATAAATATTATTTATTATTATCATTTATCATTGTACTTTTTTATAAGTCATCAGGTTGGATGATAGGTAATTAAAACGTCTTAATTATATTTTTTCTGATGTTGTTTTTTTGTGATTAGAATTACACTATGATGTCTTGTATAATTATAACTAGGAGCACAAACACTTATTTTGGTGTTTATATTCCAATACGGAATCGTATCTCTTAAGTATATTAATGCACCACATAAATTAACGCATATTGTCATAATATGTGACCAAGATTGATATTAGTGGCAACATGAAAAGAAATTTAGCCTAAATCAAAATTCAGCAAAAAATACTATGTCACAATTTATAATCGTAAAAAATGTAGTCCATTTAGTTTCCAATAATGTCGTTTTTTTTTGCAAAACTTTGACTGCCCATTAGCTTGATTTAATAAAACTTGTTAGTAAAAGTGTACGCTTAATAAATTTTATCAACAATTTCTTTGCTACACTTTACTTCACTTTGTACTAAAACATAGTTCTTCTAGACAAGGAAGAGTTCTCGTAAATCTGTGACCATTTTCTGTCATACGATGAAAACATATTCGTAGATAGAGATTGGTATAGCAGGGCAGGGTCTGGCTAATTGCCGTCAGTCGGGTCACTTTATTTCATTAATGGTGTCGCGCTGGGGACCCGAATTACACCCGCCGTCTATGAAATTTCCATGTAATTGGAGATCCTTCGATATTTTGGGTACCTGTGAGAGTTCACATTCCTTGAATAAATACAATACTGGCATTCTGAAATCGTTCAGCACTGATTTACGAGTAAGTAATTTTACTAAATGGAATTCGAGATGGAATACGCTTGTTTTGTCAATTAATTATTAATTTAATTCTCTTTTTCACTGATTATTCGAAATATTCAGTTTATATTATTCTTAAAGTAAAGTAGTCAAACAGAGATGACTCAAATTATTATCAGATTACGTACATGTCCGTAGTTAGTTAACTACCAAGTCACGTTTTCGATTCGGTACAATTTAGTAGAGGAATTAATTAATAATAGCTCAAAAGAAATGACAATACGTCCAGGATACAAATGAACCAATTCGTCGCAGCCTTAAATCCATAAAAATAAACAAAATGTAATTCGTAAGGTTTTTTATGCGTCCGTCATGGCAAGCGTGTAAAATATATTGCTGTAACTGGAACAACAATGGCTTGTTTTCGTAAAATATGTGACGATTTATTCACCATGGACGGTACAAATATTTACCGAGGGATTACAAAACACCGTAATCAGCAAATTCACATAAATCATGATCCAAAGTTTTGCGGAATATTTGTTATGAGTAGCAAAAAATATTTGGGAAGTGGGTGATAGTTTTGTCGTACATAAATTATAAATTAGTCTCATAGATTTTTTTTCAAGTATGCATTCTCAGCTGGCGGTGTTTTGAAACTTCCTGCGAAACACTATGAACTATATAAGTATGATTATTACCTTGTAAATGTGTATCAAAGATAATGTCTTATGACTGCTTCCTGATACAATCAAGTCCGATTATAATAATGTAAAATTGATTACAGGTATTATATCGAATAGAATATGATTATAAATAATTGAATTGCATTGATTATAATCAATTCAATCTAATTTCCTTTATACATTCTACCCTAATGTCTTCTTAAGGTACTTTAGTATGTTGAAAGCAGAAAATAGTGTTGTATCCAAAAGTACGAATCCTAGCTTTTGGGATGAGAGGATTTGATGGCCGCTCTACATTGTTATGCAATGAAAGCCTCGTTTTAGAAGTATTGGGTAGGAACGCGATGAATGATGGATGATGAACTATCGGCGCAAAACATGTTTTCATTGAGAACTAAGATTGAGCCGTGCGTAGCTCATGTAATAAAGATAGGCTCGTTAGAGGTGAAAAGCAATGAGTTGCTGTAGATGAGTATAAAGATTTCTCTAAATAGTTAAAGTAATTTATTCAAAAACAATTAATTTGTATCTGAATTTATACAAATAAATAAATTACAATATTACAGTTTTACAATAACTAAATTAGTAAATTTTGATTTTACTACTACTGAACTAGATACCTAGGAAACTTAAAGATTAGCTTCATCATCATTATCATTTCAGCCGAAAGATGTCTTCGGCTGGACATAGGTCTCCCCCAAGCGTCGTTGCCACAACGACCGGTCCTGTGCGTCTCGCATCCATCGGATTAGAAGTAGACAAGAGCAGTGTTAGTCCAGTGGTAACTATCCTGATTTTCGAGATCTACGAGTACGTTATGAGTTCATACGAAGACAGACGCTTGACTTTGTGAAAATCATTTCATTACTGCTACTCTGAAAACGGCAAAGGAAAAGCACTGTGAGGAAACTGACATGTCCTAGAATAATAAAATCGAAGACGTCCACCAACCTGCACTGGGACCACCACTGAGGAGAGAAGACCCGAGTCCCAGCAGTAGGAACATTATTTAACTGATTTTATAGAAAAGTTTTTATCATAGTCAAAACTGAAGCAACAAATAATAATAAGTCCCATGAATA
The DNA here is from genome assembly GCA_030763345.1 of Mythimna separata. NCBI lineage: Eukaryota > Metazoa > Arthropoda > Insecta > Lepidoptera > Noctuidae > Mythimna > Mythimna separata. Next base: position 9,473,607 of record CM061175.1, read on the forward strand.
AAGTTAATACTGTCTCATTTCGAAAGAAAAAAAATTCTTAAATCGAAAGATTTAAGCTTTAAGCATGTGCCTCTCTCGTGTTTATCTGGTGTTCTGTGAGTGTACAGTATGTATGTTTTAACTTCTTAAACTACATTAGACCGATGCAACGCATACGTGGGCCACGCCTGATTTGTACGTAGAACCACGTCGTGTTGCGTTGCGAGTCGTGGATTCTTGTAGCTTATAATAATCAAAATCAATTATATTCTGAAATGTTATACAATAATATAAGCGAGCATATATCGTTTTAATTACATAAAAAAAAGTGTTATAAAACTAAATCTGTCACCCAATTTATTTCGTACCTCCACGGTTGTTTGTACAAATGGTAATCCATTCGCGCATACATCACGCGCTGTTTTATGTGGCACGGTTCTGTTTTGTGGTCATTTGTCACACGACACGTTTCATCATTCTTGTACATGCTACTATAATGTACGTGATAGGTACCGGGTCGGAACTTAAATCTCTTTTTTTATATTTCTTTTATTGTGTAAAAGAGTGCTTGGTAGGCTTGTAAATGTGTTTCGTTGCGTAGAAGAACTTTTACGAGAGATTTTACACAAATAATTAGGCACCTTGTATCGAGATCCAGTGTTAATTAAACATGCGCTGGGCCCTAGTATAGGTCATGGTCCGGAGCGAGTAGGAAAAGCAGGCGGTCACCTCCTTTTGTGAAGACGTACCTAATACTAGTAAAAGAAACGGCCGCACGCCTGTAGGGACGGACCTCCTCACGCTCCAGCCGAGATCCTGACCTTGAATCCTAGCCACCGCAGGTTTAGGATTTTGGACGACGAGCAAAGGGTAGTTTGCCGTTCGGCCATCTGGTAACCATCCGGGTAGAGCCGGAGCGGTCGACAGTAGGTAGTGTTCCATGCGGGTCTCAAAAAAATGACAGTAAAACCATAGGGGCGAAGCAGGACTAAAGCCTACTGAGGCCTTGGATTGACTTTTGAAAGAGAAAACAAACTTCAAGCCAAAATTCAGATTTAAATTCAGCCGCATTTTTATTTATCAAGTCATTCAAATTAGATTTTTCAGATTCGGGCCTGTCGTGAAAGAAAAGCTGTTAAAGACATTAAAGAAGATTGGCAAAACCCCATGTACTTTCAGTATCACATACAGGCTTAACGTTTCATAGAATGAATATATGGATTAGAATGCTACAATAGAGTATAACAAAATATGTAATGGTAAGACATACATTAGAGTTGGGGATATAAAATGATTTATAGACATAACCTCAAAATGGACCACCAAAAATAATACAAGGTACCTACCTAATTATGTAACTTAGAGCTTGACCAGAAGGAGCAAATTCATCGCGATTCTCTCGTGCGTATCACGCGCGACCGTTGCGCCCAGAAAGAGCGTATCAACGCTGGAGCATTCAACAATTCCGTATCAAATGTAGGTGCTCAATTTCCCTGGATATGTGCACTCGCTCTGGAGTTCGCGCGTTTAACTGGACGCAACAAGGTGTCCCTAGTATCTCGACTCGCGTGTAATACGCGCGAGTTGAGGGTCTGGCGTTGTGCACGCGATTTACGCGCGTATTTGGAATTCGCGCGATACTTGTGGACGCGACGTATTTGTGCTAGTATCTTACTAGTATATTACTAGCGCGCGAATGAATTTGCGCGAAACGTTTCTAAATGAATTCGCTTCTTCTGGACAAGGTTTTAAGGCAGACCCTTAAGCGTCGTCCTATTTAGCTAACTATCATACAATTGAACGATGTGATTTCGTCGCACGATGAGATTAGTTTTATCGACGAAACCCTGTGCTCGCGCGATGATTTACAAGCTTCTATTAGGACACTCTAAAGAATGTGTGTTTAATCACATCGTTCAATCGTACGATGGTTAGGGTCAGCTCACACCGAGACGCGACGCTGCGCGCACATTTTAATAGAGTGACTCAAAATATAACTTTATTTACTACGCGAAAAGATACACATTTCATTGTGAGAATTTAGAATACGTTGCTTCATGCAGCGCTGCCCCTCGTGATGCCACGCGGCGTCACGCTGCACCTCTTGATGCCGCGCGGCGTCTCGTAACAGGTAAAAAACAAAACCATAGTATTTATAACATTTTTTTATTATAATTGAAACAATACATTGTCAAGAAATACCGCAGGGAGATTGTTCCTTCGTGTCGATCGTAAGCTAAATACCAGACTACACTCATGACATGTGAACAACAGCCCACGGTTCTGAGTCATACTTTACAATTACAACAGTAGCCGATAATGGCTTCAGTTTTCTCCTTTAAACTGGTCAAATCAAGACACGTCGGCGAAGGCGTGATAAGCGCACATAACAGTTTGTCACCGAAGATCAACTGCTGACATTGTTAAAGCATGAAAAACATTCACAGAATAAATAAGAGTCCTATTTCAGTCCTGCGCAGGTTTATACACTAAACGCAAATTGTAATGTACTAAAGTAACGTGGCGGCACAAAATAAGAGTTCACACTTTATTTTATAGGTGCAGACAACATTACAAATAACACGAACGACGAATTATGTTTAGGCAGGGTCAAACAAAAATATCATGACAGTTTATATTTTTTTTGTATTTGACATACCTACCTAAGTAACAGCTGACGCAATAAGCCTATTTTATGCGTTTTGTTTTTACCGACTTCACAAAAAGGACGAGGTACTATTGCATTATTGCGTTTTGTTTCCGTAACGGGACTGTACCCTAAAATCATGGTTTTTTAATTACTCCGGACTGCTAATATTATATTTTAGCTTGGAAAATAACTAACGATATATGACCCATAAGTTGCATATAACAAGATTTGTGTATGTTTGGATTTTGATGTGATACCCAGCTCGCCAATCTTCTTTAAAATTTGTCATACTGTTTATGTTATAAACGCGAAATTATGTATGTATGGATGTTGCTTACTCTTTCATGCAAAAACTACTGAATAGATTTAGATTAAACTTGGTGGGTACCTACACAAGTAGACGATGTACTGGAATAGCACATCAAGTATGTTCCCTTGGGATAATTTTCTACTATCAAGCGGGGGAAGTCTCTGGCAGCAGCTATTAAGTAATAAAACAAAGCTTTTAATAAAAAAAGCAGAATATCGTTTACAAAACGTCACTCATTACTCTTTTTTCTGCACTTCAATATCAATCCGCTCTTATTGGGAAACCCGTTTATTTTTTTTTTGTTTTTAATGTTTTCTAATATTAAACTAAATAAAAAAAATACACTAACATTTGCTCAGCTAAAAAGCCGGATTCGAATAAAAGCGATATAAGAGGTATTGAGAAAAAGTTCCCACTCTAAACCTAAAATAATGCTATGAAAGCAAAAACATTCCCTCGGGTAGAGAATATAACACTGTTTATACAGAAAAAAACGAACACACATTTGTTGCGTCAGTATCTCCTTTCAAACGTAACGAAAATACATCCGTAATGGGTACCTACGCACTATTGATGTATCTTAAGTAGGGAAAAGGTATTTTTGTGGAAAATTACCAAGCATTAACGAACTGTGGAAAGATCCAAGAAAGAACTGCTGTCGTACGTCACACGGTTCTTACTATTTTTACCTTCGCAAGGGTATTAGAAAGTTTATTTGTATTTAACAGAATAGATAATTTAATAGAATACATTAACAGAATTTCACACCCTATTCAGCATACGTCTATAAGGTCAGCTATCACTACAGTAAATTTTCCAATTATTTTTTTATTTTCCATCACAATATCTCAATTTGCGAATAAATAAAACTGCCATTGACCTTCATTTGAACTTATCTCACAAAAACCTCCGCATCTCAGGTTAATAATCTAACTGAGATTACTAAGAGCTAAACTAAATTAGTTTGAACTTAGCTCAAATTACTGAAGCAATCTTTAATGTTAGATAGTGTGCCGTAAAACTATGGAAACTAAGTTGTTTAAGTATACAAACTAACTTAGTTAGGTCTGCAATCGAAGTAAAGCCGATACTGCTTAAAGTTAGCCTGGATACTGATCTTTTTATATTATACTAGCTGTTGCCCGCGACTTCGACCGCGTTAAGTTCGTTAAACTGCACAAAAGTAACCAATAATTCTACACTTGCGAATAATTTCGAAAGCATCCAATTCATTCATTTTACTTTCACATAAAACAGTTTAACTTCATTCCTTTTTTTAGTTGGGAAATAATCCAATGACTTCTCCTGCTCTTAGCTGACGCATCAGGGCGTGTCAGACTTTTACTGACCAAAACCCACTCCTATGTTTTTTCTTTCCAGGGCCCCAGAAATGCCTTTCAGAAGCGAACCCATGACCCCAGTAGGCTTGGCGATCCTGATGGGTGTCTATGGTTTTGCTGACAACTCCATGAGGCACGCTTGGAACACTACCCGCCGTCGACTCGGTCTCGGTGTAGAAATTTGGTTACCGAACGGTCGGACGGCGCCCCATTGCTCGCCTTCCGCAAGCCCACTTCTACGGTGGCTGGAAATCGGGGTCGGGATCTTATTTCCTCAACGCTGGGGCGTGAGGGCCATTTCCTCATCCATGCGGCCGCCACCTTGGCTGGATTACTGCTTCTCAGAAGGAGGCAACCGCCTGCCACTCCACCCTGCTCTGGACCAGGGCCCGGCGTGAGAGGTCGCTGCAACCGATGACCCCCACCCCCCCGGGGTGTGCCCTGCTTGGGCGGAGCGCCGCCGTCTTCTTGTAGAGTCTATCGGCGGGGGCGACCTCTCTGGGCCCTGGTACAGGCCATGGTCCAGAGTGAGGAGGGGTGGTGAGCGGTCGCCTCCTTCTGCAAAGCAGTAATGCTAGCGAAGGAGGCTGCCGACCGCGAGCGCCGCCGCCGAGATCCCGATCCCGATTTCCGACCACCGTAGGCGCGGGCTCGCGGACGGCGAGCAGCACGCCGTCCGGCAGTCTGGTAATAACCTGGACCGAGCCTAGTCGTCAACGGCGCGTTCTGTTCCACGCGAGCCTCGAGTTAGGAGATGATAGCAAACTGTAGGGGCCCGGTAGGGCCAAAGCCTCTGGGGAACACGGAAAATCCGAAAGGTTCTCACCGTGTCCCCCAGATCGAAGGAACGAAGGGGAACGGGGTGGGGTTTAGTCAGTAAGAGTCTGACACGCCCTCCTGCTCCGCCCAAGAGCGTGACAAATCGTTCTGATGATACTCCTTCCAAAAATAAAGCACCATTAAGTAAGTGTAAATAGCACTTACTTATGTAGGCTGAAAAAAAGTGCATAAAGTAGTTTTTAGTTGTCAAAATATATGAATGGTCAGCACAAAGCTGATCCTGAAGTCAATAGAAGGTTTAGATTTGCCTATTTTTTATTTGAGGTTGTTATACAGCTCTATTCGGTAACCAGTGACCGTGGGGCCCTAAATACCCCCTAAAAGACTGATGTAGAAGGACGTGGGAACCCACTACGATTATCTTCCCAAGAAAACCCCCCTATGGAATCAGAAACAGTGAGAGAGACTATGTTGGACGACCCGACTAACCATCGGCGCCACCCAGTGCCCGGGCTGGATGGTGTGAAATTGGCGACCGAAGCTTCCCCTGAGGTGTACCGACGGGCTTCAGAAGGAAGAGTTACTACTGTCGGTGCTACTAAACATAGGAGCGAGAAGACCTCAATACAATCCCAACATCGTATTGGCGCTTGGAACGTCCGAGGTCTATTAATGGCGGGCAAACTAAGCATCGTGGAGAAGGAAATGGAATCACACAAAATTTCCATATTAGGCGTCAGCGAAACACACATGCGTGGTAATGGCCACTTCAACACTGCGACAGGGAACACCATGTACTTTTCAGGCTGCGAGGACTCGAGTAGGAATGGGGTCGGAATCATATTGCCACCACACATGAACAAATATGTCCTCGGTTATTGCCCGGTGTCCGATAGAATCCTGACAATGAAGCTGAACACCAAACCGTGCGTACTGAATATAGTAGTAGTATACGCGCCGACGGCACAAGCTCAAGATGAGGTAATTGAGGACTTCTATGGGAAACTAGAGGAAACGCTGAACTCCATTCCGGGCCGGGAAGTTAAAATGATCCTTGGTGACTTGAATGCCAAGGTCGGTAGTACGCTTGCTGACGATCATATCAGAAGCACTGTCGGAAAATTCGGACTTGGCACAAGGAATGAACGGGGTGAAAAACTGATTGAGTTCTGTATAGACAGGAAACTCAGTATCATGAACACGTACTTCCAACATCATCCAAGACGGTTGTACACATGGAGATCTCCAGGCGATAGGCACAGAAATCAAATTGACTACATCATTCTAGATACCCGCTGGAGATTCTCAATCTCTAATGTGAAGACCTTTCCCGGCGCGGAGTGCGGCTCTGACCATAACCTTCTCGTAGCCCAGTTTTCACTGCGTTTACAGACACCTAGACGTCTACCACCAAAGACAAGAAACCTGGATCCGTCTGAAAAACGAATCTTCCGTGAGGGTTTGGAAGCGAAGTTATTAATCTTTATTTTTACATTAATTTTTATTTTGCATTTAATTTAATTGTTTTTGACATTTTATATTTTTAGACATTTTATATTTTATTTTTTTGACTTTACTTTTTTTGGCATTTCATAGTTTTCTGACATTTATTTTTTTGACATTTTATTTTTTATATTTTTGTGACATTTTAATTATTTTGAATGAGATGAGACCTTATTATTTTTGTCACCTATACATAATCTTGTAAATAAATGTAATCGTGAGCTAGATGTCGAACAAATTTGTACGCCTCCAGGCATAACATGGCGCTCCACTAATTAAAAATAAGACCTTTCTGTACACCTGTGTTAACAAATAAAGTGATTTTGATTTTGATTTGATTTGAAGGATTGTCCGGTGCAAGAGCACGCTAACGCTGATAAGCAGTGGACATATCTAAAAAATCACATCAAAGATGCGCTTGACTGGGCCTCTGGTAAGAGGAAACCAGAGCGGAAGAAAAAGTGCTGGATCTCTGACCGCTCGTGGGAGCTCATCCAGCGCAGAAAGACTTTAAAAACTAGGGGTCTACAGGATCGTGCTGTAATGACTGAGTACTCCGAGCTTAGCAAGGCTATTAAAACTAGTTGTCGCCGTGACAAAAACCAATTCATCGAGGGCATCTGTGGCGATATCGAGAAAAGTTCCAGCAAGTTACAAACTGCAGACCTTTTCAAGAAAGTCAGACTGTTCTCCAAGCAGTTCAGGGCTAAATCGTGGGTCATAGAAGATGCAGATGGAACCGTGCTCCACGAGCTTGACCGTATTGCCGAGAGATGGCGTGCCTACTGCGAGCAGCTGTACACGGATCCCCATTCAACACCCGAAGGCGTCCTGGATTTGAAAAATCTAGAACTGGAACCCACAATTCTTCGCTCCGAAGTATGTGCTGCTCTTCAGTCCCTCAAAAAGAAGAAGGTACCAGGAAGCGATCAAATAACAGCTGAGGTGCTTATGGCTATGGGTGACTTGGGTGTAGAGACACTCCACAAGATATGCTCACACATCTGGCAAAACGGTGATTGGCCGCATGACTGGTCGGAATCCGTAACCCTTCCGCTGCACAAGAAAGGGTCAACCAAGAACTGTGGTAATTATCGGACCTTATCTCCCATGCCAGCAAAATCTTGCTCCATATTCTCAATGATCGCATCCGTTACTACCTGAATTGGCAAATCCCGCAGGAGCAAGCGGGTTTCGTTAAGGGCAAGGGCACTCGAGAGCAGATTCTCAATGTCAGGCAGATCGTTGAGAAGGCATACGAGTTTGATACGCCAGTGATAATGTGTTTCGTCGACTACAGCAAAGCTTTTGACTGTGTCAACTGGGGTTGGTTGTGGAGGGTTCTACATGAACTGGGAGTTCCGGATCATCTCATCGCTCTACTTCGCACCCTGTACGACTCAAGCCAGGGAGTTGTAAGAGTAGAAAAGATAACATCGAAACCTTTCAAGTTTCATCGAGGATTGCGCCAGGGATGTATTCTATCCCCTATTTTGTTCAACATTTATGGAGAATACATCATGAGACGAACCTGTGAGAATTGGGAGGGGGGCATCACAGTTGGTGGCGTAAGAATTACCAACCTGCGATACGCTGATGACACTACTCTTCTTGCAGCAAATGAGTCGGAAATGGTCGAATGGAGAGTATCAGCGAGGAGATGGGGCTTTCGGTGAACAGGTCCAAAACTAAGGTCATGGTGGTGGATAGATCTGGAAAATTGGAGCTCACTGGCGCGTTGAACCTAGAAACAGTGGACAACTTTGTTTACCTGGGCTCCATCATCAGTAAGGATGGGTCGTGCGAGAAGGAAGTTCGCAGGAGAATCGGCATGGCTAAGAGCGCCATGGCTCAGCTTGATAAGGTATGGAAGGATCGCAACATCTCCGTTAAGACCAAAACCAAACTGGTACGGACACTAATCTTCTCGATCTTTTCCTATGGCGCTGAGACTTGGTCTCTAAAAGCTGCAGACCGCAAACGCATCGACGCCTTTGAGATGTGGTGCTGGAGAAAGATGCTCCGTATCCCTTGGACAGCATTTCGGACCAACGTATCCATCTTACAAGAGCTTCAAATCTCTTCACGGCTGTCGTCCGAGTGCCTTCGAATGATTCTGCAATACTTCGGTCACATTGCAAGGAAAGACGGTGACAACCTCGAAAGGCTCATTGTGACCGGTAAAATAGATGGAAAAAGGCCTCGCGGGCGCAGCCCAATACGTTAGTCCGACCAGATCCGCGCCGCTCTTAACTCCACGATGTACGATGCCCTTCACAACGCCAAAGATAGAAGCAAATGGAGGGACATCATAAGGGCTAAGGTGATGAAGCAGGGAGGTCACGACCCTCAGCATTGAGGAATACGACGCAAGGAGGAGGACAGCTCTAGGTGGAGCAAGTGGTCTATTGCGGACTAAATTCCACCATGTTCCTTTAGTTGCCATTTACGTATCAGGGCCACTAACTTTTGCACGCCTCAGTTATTAAGTACTTCGGTATATTCTCTCTTTAAAGAGTAACTACAGAGGCGTCATGGCGTTCTCACTTTCTGCATTATGCAAGTACTAACCGAACATGAGTGTTTCGAGAGGTAGATATTTTGGATTCGGCGGGAAGAAAAGGCCAAGTCACCATTCTGCGGAACGCCCGGAAAACACGGCAGACGTTGCGGTCGAAGTCTTCTCCGCTAGGCGGAGCACCGCCATACCGAATCGCACTGCCCTAGTTTGGGTCAATGTATGGGGCAAGACCTCCCCTTGCCCTGCCAATGGAATAAACCTGCTATCGTGAGAAAGACATCCTTAAGCCTCCTATTGTCGTGTAGACATTTCTTAGGTGTCATTAGTCACAAAGCGATTCCCGACGTTTTAAGTTATTTAAATTCTTCCGTTCATTTAGGCAGATTTTTTACTTGGGGTGATATTTGACTGACGCCTTAATACATCATACGGTGTTTTTTTTCAGCGGGTAGGTAATACCTTCTTTACCGAGAGTCAACTTTGCAATTTATGAATAAAATTAACTCTTGAGTGCGTGCATTTTTACTCAGCAGACTTCACATTATTGATGGTCAAACATGGTCAAACGCAACCTGGTGGTGCGATTTTAAACGGGTACAGTTTGCAGAGCTGTAAAAAAACCCACCATGTTCCTTCAGATGCCCTATGCAAACAATTTCTCAAATCAATTCTATCTACCTATACTATGATAGCACAATTCATAAGAAAGAGACTTCGCAACAGGCCGTGCAGCAGGAATCGTAATATTTTAATTTCGCCATAACTTCAAAACCAAACGTCCAATTTTAATCATTCAAAGACGAAATATTATCGACATAAACTGTACTTAGTGATAAAATAATTTATTTTGATAAGGGTTAATAGCATGAGTAAAATAAATGCGTTTGAATGTAGTCCAAAAAATTTCAAGATTTTTAGATAAAAAAGTGGTTGTTGTGCCTCACTCGACATAGACAGGTATGGTGTTTTGCAGACTTTTTTGTAGATATTTATAAGATCTATAATTAATTAGAACATTTTATGGTTCTATCTTTTACAGTTTAGGCAGCGTACGCAAAATAAGTAACTTTTCTGGTTGATTTTTTACACCTAAACCTAAATATCTTACGGAACCCTATTTTTTTCAGAATAAAATTTAGCCTATGTTACTCGTGAATAATGTAGCTTTAGAATGGTGAAATTATTTTTAAAAACAGTCCAGTAGTTTTTGAGCCTATTCATTACAATCAAACAAACAAAGTTTTCCTCTTTATAATATTAGTATAGAAAAATAATAATTAATTAATAATAATGTAATAATAATAATAAATAATAATAATATATATTAGTTAGGATTATTGACTAGCTTCTGCAAGTGGCTTCGGCCATGTGAATTAGGGTTCTTCATATAAAATTTGGAATCCCTTATTCTGTAATCCCTTTGGGTTCTTTTAAAGGTGGGATATCACCGATATGACTTCTCCCACTCTGGGAATGTCAGACTTCTACTGACTAAGACCCTCCTTCTTCTTCTTCTCCTTCTTATTTTCTTCTCTCCTCTTTGTTTTTGCCCGCATTCTAAGGTTCCGGGCTTCTGTTTAGTTTAACCTAGGGCCCCATTCCCTCAGAAGGAAGCCTACGTTATAAAAGGAAACCGTGACAAAAATTTCACGCTCCTAGTCTCAGCCTAGTAGTTTAGGCTATGTGTTGATATGTCAGTCAGTTTCTCTTTTATCTGATGGTAAACGATGATGTAGTCGATGAACGTGTGCGTGTACCTAGAAGTAACTTTTCCATTCTTGACTTAAGACTCAATAAGTCCTCCATCTGTGGTTGCATCAAGTGGGAAAATTCTACTCTTTAGTTGACAAATTTAACAACACGCTTATGCGATTGTTCACATTAAAAGCTGTAAGATATTTACGATATGAAATTCGTTATAATTATATTTTAATTCCATCTCGTTCGTTAACAACAGCCGGACGAGGCTATTCGTAATAACTTTAATGTATGTAAATATGTATATTATTCCACCGTATTTAAAAAAAAAGATTGCCGAGTTAATTATCAAATGATTACATACGTTAATTATCTAGGACCCCTTTTTTGATTTGAAGAGGATTAAAAGACCTTTTGAGATTGTACGTGATTGATACATCCGGCAACATGCTGTCTGTAAAACTCCTTATCTGCAACGTGCCAACAACGTCAACCCTTATCAAAATGAAAAAATAAACAACGCGTTTAATTTCCCCTCATGTTTTAAAGTCCTTAAAAAAACATCAAGTCTAATGAGCTTATATTTGCATGGTCCCCTTAACCCTCCGTTAAAAAGTATTTTTTTTTAATTACGACCAAATTATCAGGATGTTCACTCTTGGTTTTAAAAGAAACTTTTTATAATATTTTGTTTTTAGGGTTAGGTTTTCCATACCTGAAAACGACAAAAACGGAACCTTTATAAAATCATTTTGTTGTCAAGAACGCGTGGAGGTATTGAGTTGAAATTAATACCATATATTGAGTATAAGCTATGTTTTATATAGTTTAGGTGCCCATGTGAAATAAAAACATTTTTGATTTGATTTAAGGTCTGCAGCCGCTTGAAGCTGTGAAATAAACTACAAAGTTAACCAAAAAAAATACAGCAGCGACACATATAGCTAAAAACGTGTATTTCGACACTCTCTTGGCAATCAAAATTCGTTGGGTACTTCTCGTTGACCTAGAACCCAAAAATTTGGTATGAAGCAAGGAATCTAAATAAAAATTTGTAGTAATGTTACAAAAAAAAAGAACTTTTGCATGATTTTTTGAACAGTTTTCATAATTAAGTTTGTACGGAACTCAGTGCGCGGATCTAACTCACACGTTATTCAAATTGTGTCTTATAAGCAGTTTACGTTATAAAATGTATTTCATTTAAATAATATTGTAAAAATAAAGCTTTGATGGATTGACTGATAAATATTTAAATAACGCTAAATTAAAAGTTATTTCAAATATTTTACTTGCAATTTTATTCTACCACAAAACGGTGGGAGTTAGCATGCTGTGGTTATTAAATGAATATTAACTTTTGTACATACTGTTAAAACGTTACCAAATTTATTAAACCAAAAAAACCACCTAGTTATGAAATAAAAAAGATAAAGAAAATTTTATTAAAAAATATTTGTAATGTTTACACGAGTTATTTTTATTACCGAGCAAGTGAAATACCAGACAAAATGACAACATATTGCTAACTATGTTTGTGATGTAACTTTGCCTTTGGGCATATTTTCCTCACATTGCAGAATTGTAACGGAGATTTAATTTATTATCTGTGTCGCTATGTCATTCACTTATTCACTTCATTGACTACTAAGATCAGTGTTTCTCAATCTGTGGCCCGCGAGCCCCTGGGGATCCATGGATATACATGTATATTCATCGTTATTATTATTTCAGCCGAAAGACATCCACCGTTGGACATAGGCCTCCCCCAAGTGTCGCTTCCATCAGATTCCCGTGACACTCACCAGGTCATTGGACATCTTCTATTACGTGGTCGCCAGAACCTTTCATTCCCATCGACCATCTTTTCTGCGAGCAATTAAATAGGCTCTACCCACTACCACTTAATTTTGATGATACTTTAGACTATGTCATATCTAGTCACTACGCTACAAATAAATCAACTTGTTTCCATAAAAATCGTAATGTTTTTTTCTTCTCAAAGATTCCGTGACTTACCAAAAGGGCAAATCATTAAAAAGGTTGGGAAAGGCTGGAGTAGACAAATGCCCACTAGACATCGAATACGAAGAAGGAAATGAAATAGAAGAAGAAGAAATAAAAACTTGTGTGAGCGATGCTAGTAACCAGCTGTCAGGAAAAAGTAATACACTGGAACTTTATTGGATCACTTAGCCAGAAGGAAAGAAATCTCAGCGAAGTTAGTAGGACACTTATTCATTTACATAAAATGGACAAAGTTCTTATGATTCATGCATGTCAAGTTTAGGGGAAGATTTTCCAAATGGTCAGATATTATACCCTTTACTAATGAGTTCTGTAGTTGTTGTAAACATTGATACTTACATATTGGTTGTAAAAAGAACATTGTTTATTCATGTTTGTAACCGGAAGGTAATTTCGGAAAGTTCTTATCCAGTTTCATTTTTATCTTGAAAAAATGCAGACTTTCTGCTATAGGGAGTATAACAGAAAGTGTGCATAAGGAGTAAACAAGCAAGAAAAACTAGTTAATAAGATCACACTTGACACGTTGTGTTACTTCACTTACTTTCTACTATGATCAAATGGCTAAACGCATTTTCATGAATTTTCACACACTGTTAGACCATGTCTTAGAATAGATATGTTCCCCTAGACGAAGCCACTGATAGAATCTAAGCTAATTTAAAAATATACTTTCCATCATTTATAATGCCTTAGTTCTTTTAACTTCCCTCATCCTGACCAAACCAATATTGCAGTTGCCTTAAAAAACTTTATTAATCATTGTTATGAACCGATCTAAGTGCAAGATAAACTTAAACCGACTAGAGTCTACAAACCCTGCTCAGAGTTCATAAATAACGTGAGTACTTGTCGGAAATTAGATCGGCTAAAACTGCCGTAAAACAAAGCGAACTTGCTAAGTGGCGCTAAGATCTACACTCCTAGTAGGTTAAACAGAATATTAAGTATACAGCCAGCTCTTGTAAAGTTGGCTGTTGGATTTTTTATACGATATATCTTCAAGGTTAAGCTACACTGACCGAGTCTAAGCTGTAGATAGGTGACCTTAACATACTGAGATTCCCTCGTGTCTCCTCGGAAATTACGTTAAGCTATCCAAGATTCGGTTTAAAGATCTATGTTTGTCGTTATGGTTAGTGCGAAGCCCGATGGTGAAGGTTTTGTTACACAATTACTGAGCGTCAGGCAGCGCTCTAAATAAAATACTGATACTCCGAATAGACTGGGGCCGTGAGGCCTTGAGGGAACGGAATACAATCGCCTTCTTCTGTAAAGCATTAATGGTGGGATCGCAGTCAAGCACTATTTTATAACAATTAAAAAAAAAACTAGTGAAGGAGATGGCTGTAACCGTGATTGAACGAACCCCCTCGTGCTCCACCTGCTACCATAAGAGACAACCCGGACAGCGTAGAAGCGGGCTTGCGGACGGCGAGCAATGAATAGAACGCCATATAACTGTCCGTTAAGGACAGAGCTCGAATCGTCGACAAAAGATATCGTCAATGGATGATTTCTTGAAAAAGATTATTAGCAAAAACTGTGATACTGGATTCTTTAATCAAAAATTAACAAACCATTTATGTTGTTTTAATTTATAACCTCGTAAACTTAGCCTATTGAATATTATGGTTCACGCCCGGGAGCGGTATTACTAGCAACTTTTGAACTAATAACTGACAAGTAACAATGAAATTTTTTTGCAGATTAAAGATTTTTTGTTACTTTTCCTTCCAACCTAAATGTTTTGGGAAACTTGTTAAATTCAGAGATAATAAATGACAGCATTTAAGTGATGTAAACCGTGTCAAGTTTTAAGGGTCTAAATAATTAATGTCCTTCTAGAAGTCCTTCTTCAGGCACAATCGGAATACTAAAACCTTGTTTATTCAGTCAAAATCTCTCTCCGCTGTGGCTCCATTTATTTTAGTACCAATTCGAATGTTCCAGATAAAACCACAGAAATGATTAGGTTGGCATTTCCTAAGGAACAGGTCGGTATTCAAACAAGAATCTATTTTATTGTGATTGTACTGTTAGGTGTATTGCCTCGTCATAACAGTGTGGAACCCCTCCCGTTTTGCAGTGAGGTGAGAGGAAGCCATTTGATGATTTTCTACTAAAAAAATGGTCACTAAAATCAATATAATCTTCCACTGAGATCAGTAAGTAATCTAGAATTCAAGAAACCTAAACTTCATTAGAAGATAAACTCGAATCAATAACGGCTTTCACGTTGACTTACCATAGGTAGTTATAATAAGGTAGTATCTACCTAAGTATGGGGAAGTCGTCCTTGAGTAAACCGATATTTTCACCCCGATTCCATTTAAAACAAATTGACAGAAAAGTCGATCACATTAAAAAACATTGGTAATGAGCTAGCTTATCTTGAGTCTCGGTGCTATAAAAATTGATGAAGCCTCCACAAGCGACCCTCTAACTTCCTTTAATGGGAACGATAATTGAAAACTTCAGTTTAATCTGAGACTCTTGCGTAAATTGAAACTTGGTGAAGCAGAAGACAGATAATTATATGGAATTATGAAAAACCACTGATTTGTTAACTTCTTTCGGGTGAAAAGAATCGTTTATAAAAGCAAAGAGAACTGGAATGTTTACTTTGTACGATGTGACCTTTACTAGATTTACAAGAACTGTTAGCATTACAAATGTTAGTGCGATCATCCGTAGATTTAGACACGTCTGATATTTACTTAGGTGTATAGTCTCCTGGGCTAAGCCAACGTGAAAACAGCGTGATATTCTTGGAAACATTTCTTAAAATGATTTTTTTTCTTATTGCTTTCACTAAACTAAACCGTTTAAGTCGCATTTTAAAGGTAAGTTCTAAATTTTCTTAAACACATTAGAAGCAGAGTTTATTATCTCATTATCATTAATAATAATTATTCTATATTCTGTAATAATTTAGATAGAGGTTCTTTACCATTATTGAAGTATTAAGAAACTGTTACAGGTACTTTATCACGAGCTTAACTGAAACAAATAAATCATAAATAATTCCTTCCCTGTATTTAGTAACTGGAAGCAATAAAATCTGAAGTATCCCTCAAAATTTATTAAGTTGAAAATTCTCCCTTGGATTTTGTTGATTTTCTTGAGATAGCTCTTACTGAGAAACTTTTTCCATTATTCGAACAGAAAACGATGTTAAACCGAACGATTGTGGTCATTTGGACAAAACTCCCCTCTTTAATTTAAGATCCTAAATAATTTGATTAAAGATGCAGACCTTGGAAACCAGAATATCTTATTTAAGTTCGTTCGTCAATCCATCAGTTTTACGACTGGGATTCTCGAAAATAAAACACCTCTTGTAGATTGCAAGGATTTCCGTCACAGGTTTGATGTAGTATTATCATAATAAGTCTCTTCGTTCCTTTAACGTTATTTTAAATTAAAATTACTTGTTTTAATAATAAAATAATGCCTTTGAAATTGGTAACAAATGAGAACCTTGAAGTGACTCTGTGAACATTGGCAAGGTTTTTCTATAAAAATTTGACATAATGGACCATAAATTTCCCTTACAGGTACATGGCAGCAGCTCTTAAAATGTCCTTGATTAATGTTCGGAAAGAGTAATGAATTGTTCAACGAAAGCGCACTCGTGCTTGGAATAAATAGAATTTGCAATCTATTGAATATAATATTCTGGAAACTAGTCACTTGCTAGAAATACGCTACTTTGTCATATTGCTGCTCTTTGTTAAGACTTAGTTATACTCGTAGATTCCTAACTGCTTTATAAACTAGCAGCTGACTGCGATCGTCTCTGATGGTAAGCAGTGATACAATCATTGATGATGAGGCACACTAGTTTATCAAATGGAAGAATCACTGGTTTGGCATGAGTTGGTTAGAATATTCTAACTCATTCATGATTTCATTTTTGTGAAAGAATTTATTATTATTACTAAAAAAGAAATTGAGAGTTTGCAAGCTCAAAGAACTATTTGTGCTCTTAATTTAGAGAAATACTAATGGGTAAAGTGTGTTTATCATCCGATTTTAAAGCAATTCAAGAAAAATAAACGAAATGTTTGCTCGGTTCAGGCGAAAGACTGTGAACTATTTGAAATGTAGCAGTTGCCGAGTGTGGAATTGACCAGTCGTGGGAAAATATAGGTCTGAGTTTAGTGAGTCTTTTGAGAGCAAGTATTGTACTTGATCATCTTTAGCACAGCTCAAAACGCACCATATAATAGTTTTCAGGGCACAAAAATCTAACTTGAATCGATTTTCGAATTTTGTTAAACGGACACGCAATCACAGTTCAGCCGATCGCACCCATCAAAATATAAATTAAACGATTAAGTTTAGAATATCTTATTCTCACAAATGCAATGAATGGGCATGTGCAGAAATAGAATGGAAATAGGACTTGCAACAACTAACCAAAAAAAAATATTCTATCGCGCATAGAAACAAAGCAACCAAAAATATACAGTATTCTAATAATATTATCAGTATGCTAATATAATTGTGTTAGAATTACCCAAACTCTTTGTCCACTGAGAATTTGTAAGTATTTTAATTAAGCTTCAACCCGGGACTAATATTTTGCTTGGATGTGGCCATCAATATTAAATTTCGTTGGGATAGTACAAAACTTTGGACCGCGAAAGTAGCTGAAAACTTCGGATAAGTATTATTTAACACTGTTTATTTTTTGCTTCGAACAATTCAGACTGCCTTGAACCTTAAAACAAACACTTAATTTGCATATACAAATCAAAATTCGCTAAAAAATATTCTTTAACCTTCTTCGCACAAAAATAAATGAACCAGGGCATTGTAAGCCATTATTTCAATAACTGAAAATTTTCTCACTTCCTTGTAATATGTTTATTAAGAAAATATTCGCACATATTCACATTGTACGAAAACATTTCAAACAAAAGAGTGAAATGCAGAAGGCTAAATAAATTATATAGATGCAAAGAATTTATTTTGCCTGCTTTGTGTATTCTGTATTTGGTATAGCCAAATACCGAATACACAAAGCAGGAATTCCAAAATCGTTTATAAGTGGCCCTCATGCATCAGAATGTGTATAATTATGTTGAGCTAGGCTAGCTTTTTTGGCCTCGCACTTATAACTACCTTTTTTATTATGTATTTTTAGTTTGCACGATTGTGTGAGGCACGAAGTAAAGTTTTTCTTTTTACTAATAAATTCAGGGAATCGATATTTGTCTGGCTTTAAGATAAATGCACTTAGTCACTGAATTTTTAAATTATAAAATTGTAACATTACATTTAATTCTTCGTGTTCTTATAATTATTAAATTCTATATTTTTTTCGTTTATCAATATTTGTCATTATATGATAAATATTATTATTTGATAATCTAAACATTTTATTCACGAATAATACAACTATACTAATCTTGACATTGTATTTTTTTTTTAAATATTTCTACATCTAAAGCAAAAGCAAAAGTAGTGTACGTGATACGTTTTATTATTAAGATATTGTGTGTGCCATATACTCAGAAATAAATAATAACTATTATTATTTAATTGTTTCAAACTGCATAATGTAATATATATATAGTTTTAATATCATAAAAATAACTTACAACAGCAACCATGTGGATAGACGAATAAATAAATAATTACACATTATTCAGTGAGACAATATGAAAATTTAATTAAAATTTTACCTGCTACCTTATTAATAATTTGCGATCCATGGCAATATTTATTCAGTAATTACATCAAAGTTTAACATTTACTTATTTGCCTGAACCTTTGTCCAAATGCAAATAATTGTTTCAAACGAACCATAACCTTTCGTTAAAACAAACTCTAGTGCCTAGAAATTGTAACAGAAAATCGTTTTATCTGTTGGACGGAATCTGAAGCTTATTCCCAGAAATCTCTGAAAGTCTAAACAATTTGATTACGAAAAAATCCTATGAAAATCAAAGTGGATTTTTCGTTTAACTAAAAGCTGTATTCTTTTTTCAGTTGTAAAATCATCCAGTGACTTCCCTTGCTCTTGCGCGGAGTGGAAGCGCATGTCTGACTTTTTAAAACCTATATTCCTTCAATTGCCTTCTGCGTTCCGGGACCATGAGTATCCTTTTCAGAACTGTTTCCATGACTCTCGCCATACAATCTAACCTAACCCACAAGCTGTAGTAAGGTGTATAAAACATAGCTTCCATTTTCACATATCGTTACGTGTATGTAACCTGATAATTTATGGCTAGATAAAAGTACATTATACCGTATTCCAAAGGGGATCTAGCCAAGGGCATTGTCAAGGGGAGTGAAGACAAATCAATAATTTACCTAACGATGTAAAAATATTGTAATAACAGGGACTACAGAAAACTTTCCATGTAAATACTTCACTGAACATGGAATAAATCCTATTTATGATTTCAAGCATTAGGCTTGAAATGATAAATAGGGTTTCAGATAGTCTAAGCTTCACGATATAATAAAAATTGTACAAAAGTATTAGAATGGTTTTTTCAGTTTTCTTAATTCTTGAAAAACACCATCGGTATTTTCAGTTTGCTTAATTCTTGAAAAACACCATCAGTATTATCAGATTTCTTAATTCTTGAAAAACTCGTCTGAAAACAGTTCGTTTTTCAAAAGAAGTCTGCATGTGCCTTTACTGGACGCGTGTATTCCAAGTTTCGTAAGAGATACCAACAAACGTATTCAATTACGTGTTTTTTCTTTGCCTTTTTATGGCTTCGCCGTCGTAAACTCGAATCTTTTCTAGCCTAATTAAAAAAGTTTGTTTTTCGTTTCCTAAAGGATTGGATGCCATTACTTATGGCGTTCTTTTCACTGCATTTTAATGAGCAGTGTATAAATTTGTAGATTTCCTCAAAGAATTGTGAAAAAATATATTTTATTCAACTGATTTATTGCTACTGAAACTCTACGGCTTAGGTCACTTTGTCATGACGACAAACAATCGTTTCGTTTTAAGTGTCATGACATTAATATAATTTAAATGGAGGTGTTCACATATATGACTCCACAATTAATATCTAATTAAAGATAAAATGACCTCGGCCTACAAGGGCACTTATAGAACTTCAGAAGCTAGTTCACAATTCCAATTGGTAGTTTTGATTATGAAGAAGAACCAGTAAGAAACTTAATCTTCACTCCTTTACATTATTTTGCAATATTTTCATGTTGAGGACAGTATAGACCAGTCTACATCGTAGACCAATCAACATTGTACCCAAAATCAAAACAAAAATAATGTATTTTAATAGAAAATACCAATTGAAAGTTTTCTTAGGAGGCTGTACAACATATTCAAAAATTCCTAACGCATGATCAGATTAATATGAGATATTCAACTAAACGAGTTCCACTCAAAACTGCTCCACCGAACGAGGAACACAATGCACTGTCCACCACAATAAAAAATACTACGAAGGAGCTTCTAAAGTGGGTCAGACCGAGCCGTCAGACAAAAGGTACGGCGAGACGGGTCAAGCGCCGAGCTAGAGTTTTATCGGGTATCGGGCAATTATTGTCGATAAGCATATTCTCCTACTTATATCTTCGTTTTTCTTTCCAATAAAGGATGAGTCTTTTTATCTTGATTTTCCTGTTTCTATCTATTCGATATCGATGCTGTTGATTTGCTGAAAAATACACGATTTTGTGTTATGTTGGGTTACAAAGTCCTAACTATATTTGTTTCGCTTCCCATCGTCAGCTGCCATCGTTTTTATTCAAAAATATACGAAAAACAATTTACTAGAAAATAAAACTAATACATTACATGAGGCATCCAGCGGATTAAAGTCCCAAAAATATTTTGGCTCAGCCTTTTTATTTTATTCAAGATTTTTGTACAGTGATCGCCCCGAATCTATTTTCTTCCGTTCAGTCCATCCTAAGGTTGTCTGTAAGAGATTGCCTTTTGCGATAAGACCACCAATTTTATACCTAACAAATCTATCTCACATTATGAGGTGTACAATAAAGTATAAATAATAAACTAGCGAACCGCCCCGGCTTCACACGGGTGCTATAATTTGCATGTATTAGACATATACCTAAACCTTCCTCTTAAATCACTCTTTCTATTAAAAAAACACCGCAAAAAACAATCGGTTGCGTAGTTTTAAAGATCTAACCATAGATAGACAGACAGACAGTGAGAAGCGACTTTGTCTTATACTATGTAGTGATAGTGATAAATAAATAAGCTAGATCCTTCTTAACCCGAAGAAACAGCCTTCACCAACTATATCAACGTCCGTGCTACGATCTGTCATGGACAATACGCATACCCGTTTGGCTTAACGAGGCCGATAGGGATCGGAGTCCTGTCTAAACAACGGTAACCAATCGAGATTCCAATAACAATCTGCGGCAGGACGTATAAACCATGAACTACGACGAGGATCTTGCGTCTTCTCTTGCACCAGTAGGTACTTTGTACATGTCTATAGTGTACATGTTCGGAGCGGAGAGAATGGACTAACCGCTGTCTATCCAGAATTTGTATTATTGTTTGATTGCGTTTGCAATTCAACAGTATTGAATCAGTTTTTTACGCCATCAATTTATTTAATTATTAAAGACCGTGTTAAGTTGTGTATTGTGTAACCGCAATAAGAGCGCTGGTATAAACTAAATAAAGGTCGAAAAGTGTAAGAAAGATAAAGCGACTGTTAGAACTATAGTTGATTGAGTAAGGTCACAAATTTGAAGAAGCTGATGGTTTCTGAATCAATAAAAAAGAATATATATCAACGAAACACTTAAATCGATATACGTAATGAAGTATCGGAATCGCCCTCCTAAATTAACCAAATAAAATCAATTTTTTTTTGACGAGTATCACTGACGGTCATAAAAGATTGATAACAGTCTGAATGTATAAAAATAAAATTCTAACCGTTTTGGTTAATAATTATTAATACAACGGCGTACCATCGAAATATCGATATATCGGTCTCGGCTAAATTAGTTTTAATTATATCGATATTTTGATAAACCTGGCATCTCTAAAAATGAGATAAGAGCCAAGTACTCTTATTTTGCTGTATCTTGTCTCTTTCAATAAAGTGCTAAATTTTGTCAAAGTACTCGTATTCTCAGTCTATTCCCTATGTTTAAAGGTCATGCAACGAAACCCTGTAAATTGTTAGATGGCATTTCCAAAGGCTGGCCGCAAACGATGCAACGTGTCCTCACTTAATCAATGAGATAATACGGTGACAACTCTAGTTCGTAAACCGTTTGTGAAGCAAAGGGGTTGCTTTTGGAATGAAGCACTGTAATTTGGGCACGTAATTTATGTTTCAGTATGAGAATTGAAAATGTATGTGTTCTTGGTTATAGGGAAACCTATTAGGACTACAAGTGTTCTAAAAGAGAATGATAGTTAAGTTGGTAGTTGCACTTTATCCAAGAGTTAGTAGAACGTTAAACCCTTTTTTATGTGGGAAATCATCGAATGACTCATCCTGCTCTTGTGCTTTACAGAAGGGGCGTGTCAGAGTTTTACTGATTAAAACCCACTCTTATATTTCTTCTTTGTCTGTAGCAGCAATTTCTGAAAAAATAATCTAACGATTCAATTGCCTACTGACCCTTAAAGGCCCAAAACAAAAATTACGAAAACTCCCGCTGTGCTCACATTACATCACCGAACCAATTGCCAAAAATCTACACGCTGTCAAGAATACCGCGTTCGAACAAACAATAAACACAAGACAGTTTTTAGGGTTCGATCAGCATCGGGATAACCTCAACAATTCGAACCGTACCTTCGTCAAACTAAGGACACCGCAATAACGCTGACATCGGAATTTATGTCGAGCCCAGGCCCCCCCCTTATCCAACTGAAATGGTCACTTTGACTAAAGTATCTGTCATTCGTAATAATACTAAGGACTTCAAACACGACAAGGCATACTAATTCAGTAGATAGGTACAGCACGTCGTACACATAATCCGTTTAGAGTACTGGAACTGACAAGGGTTCATTAAATCTATTCAGAAGCGAATCATAATCTTAATTAGGAGTACCAATACTGTTCAAAGCACAGTAGAACACTTAGCCTCTTGTGATGGGACGTGATCTTAGAGTCAGAATCCATGAATTACGAGTAAGTTGTTTTTTTTTTAGGTTGGATATCATCTAACGACTTTTTTTGCTCTTGGGAACTTTATAGAAGGGCGTGTCAGATTTTTACTGACTAAGACGATAAGAGTCACAAGTCTCCAATTTTTTTTTCTAGATCTTAACGATTTCGAAAAAAATCTAGGAATTGTGTGGAAATCGAAAAATAAAACATTTTCAAAGCACTATTGATGAAATAAATTACATAGAGTAAGACTTCTGCTTAGGTTTGAATCAGCGATGTACAGCTCGGGGCTGTTACCACTGGGCCGTCACTCGACTACTCTTTGAATGTACTCAAAACTACAGAATACAAGATTATGTTGCTTTAATTTCATTCTTAAGTATATCTGTAGTACAATGTTGAGAAAACAATGAATTTAATGTTGACAAAAAATCTTCGCTTTTATTTATTATCAGTGTCCTGACCAACAGCAAATGATTAAAGGAACGTCTTAGCCCAATTTTTCCTCACCTTGGAACAGTGCACGAAGGGTCCGTCAGTCAAGATTAAAGGGCTTTTCCGGGACTTTCGCTTGTAATCACTTATTCGTCTCATCTGTCTATTAGTCCAGCCTTGACCCTGAAGAAAGGTTCACACAGAAACGGAGGAAAAAGTTCATTAAATAAATTACTCAGATAACTAGATTAGATGTTAATTATCTAAGTAAGTATCCTTACTTTGGTAAGAAATGAAGAATAAATAAAATGTTCAGGCAATTACTTTCAAAGGAAACAAATAAAACATAGCTATATCCGTTTCCTAAATAAGTTTTGTGAAGCAATCCGATTATTGTTTTAGGACTAACAAGCGAGAGTAGTTAAGCGCTGAGGAAATTGTATTCGATTTCGAAATGTCTTTTGGCATTAGACCAAATTGAGACTTACAGGCGGTAAGCAGAGCCTGTTCGTTTGGTAAAGACCATAAGAGCTGGCTATTGTACCGAAGATAGTAAGTGAATAGAGTCAACAGAATTGAACGCTGTTGGGTGTGAATAATTTTAGAGCGGTTTGTAAGATAATTCAACGTATCATTAAATTATAGCGTAAAATTTATAAAGATATTTTGCTTTTCGTCTAATTATGATGTGATGTCTTCAAGCCTAGGGTGAATAGACACTACTAGTGCGCCTCACCATCGACGATTGCATCACTGCGCTTACCATCAGGTGGAATCGCAGTCAAACACTAGTTTACATAATATAAAAAAAAAACTAAATATAGAATAAAGTTGCATAGCGCAAGTGCTTAAAGAAATGTCAGTTTACTTCGTGAACATTAGATAAAATACGAAGGAGAAACCGTTAGTAAGAGTCTAACATTTTCTTTTTCAGGAGAAGTTATTTGATGAAGTCCTACTTTTAAAGAAACGGTTAAAATTGTGTGGTTAAGGGCCTATTTCACCACCTCTGATTAAGTTGCCAATATCTTACTTGGCAGATAATTTCACACAAATTCTGTTCCATTTTTGAATTTATTCGGGAAGTAGTGGCTACTCGGACATTGTGAAACAGGCCCTAACTCAAATTTCACTTCATTCGATCATCAAACCTACTGATTCAATACTCTCACCGAAACCATGAACCCAGAGAAAAGCTATCAACAACGGCTTGATTGCAATCTAAGCATTAGGTATTAATTAAAAAAATTGCTTTCTAAGTTTGTACTGATGTCGGATCGGAAGTGTGTCGGATGTACTTAATGGAATTAGTCATCAAAGAACACTTGTGCCAACATTTAACTACCTAACAATTCTGGCTTGAAATGTTAGAACAAAATCCTGAAAATATTCCCACCGAACAATATTCCACTTAGTTCAGGAGGCTGCGTCGAGTGTGGACTCTGATACAACGGGTTTCGCATTAACGGCGGCACTGTGTGGTTTTCCAATTGCGACCAACTGCCTGTTCAGTAAACTAAACGACCTAGGCTAGCCGCCAACCTACGAGTTCGAGTTTTGTTTCATAAAAGCCTCTTTGTTTGCCCGGTTTGAGTGAGGCTGTGAATCTATTCTACAGTGTTCTGTTCACACTTGACCAATCAATCACTCACTGGTGAAACGAAATCTAGATCTCTAAAAGTCTAGACAAGTGGGACATTTTGTCAGCGGTAACTAATGACAAAAGACATTTTTTGAGATTGATCACGCGGAATTTTGCTAATGCATGTCTATCCTATTTTGGACTTATGGACAATCATAACCACTGATTGAATTTCACTTTGTCTACATCCTTTTTTTGGGTTCCGTAGCCAAATGGCAAAAACGGAACCCTTATAGTTTCGCCATGTCTGTCCGTCCGTCCTCGCTTTATCTCTGTGACCGTTAGCTCTAGAAAGCTGAAATTCAGTACCAATATGGATGTCAATCATGCCAACAAAGTGCAAAAATAAAAATTGGAAAAAAATGTTTTATTAGGGTAGCCCCCTACATGTAAAGTAAAACGCTATTTTTGATATATTGTTGGATAGGTATTCAAAAATGACTAGGGGTTTACTATAATAATTTTTTGATAATATCAATAATTTCGGAAATAATCGCTCCAAAAGTAAAAAACAATGTGTCCCCCCCCTTTAACTTTTGAACTATAAGTTTGGAAAAAATCTGGGAAGTAGAGCTTTATAAAGACTTTCTAGGAAAATTATTTTGAACTTGAAGGGACGAACAGTTTTTGAAAAGTTGGGGACACTTATTGTGACGGACGGGAAACTACGGAACCCTACACTGAGCGTGGCCAGACACGCTCTTGGCCGGTTTTTTTAAGATGAAATAATATCAAATAACTTTGTCTGCTTTGGTTGAACCGAGAGGTGTTAGATTTATTACTGACTAAAAATCGCCTCTTTTCCTTTAGTTACCCATTCCAGGACCGCCGTGGCTCTATTGGAGAATCTCGCAGCCTTGTTAGGCATTGAACCTAAAACACTCTATCTATTTAGCTGACATCTCTTTGAAGCACAAGATATACACAACACCTTCATATACACCTTCTACCCGGGCCTTATCCAACGCTGAGCAAATTCATATACGCCTTATTTTTGATTGATCAGAAATCACATTTCTTTTACTTTATTTGGTGTCCTACTTATTAAATCGCACGTTAAGTATCTAGCCACTTACGTTGAACCATTAGTGATAATGAATTTGTAATGAACCGCTTAGCGCTATTAAGCAATAGGCGTTTAATTATTAGGACTCTAAACATTTGATGTGTAGCAGTTAATCCAGGTGTCAAGCTGTCTGTAACTAAGTATGTATTAGTAACAATACATATTTAAGCACCTTTGTTAGGTTAGGCATGATTCAAATAAAATTACTTAAATTTAATTTTATATAAAAATCCCGATCACATCACCAGTTGGATGCCATAAAGAAATAAAACGTTATTTATATTTCTCATATCAACGAAAATGTTAATAAAATTCTCTTACCGACCAAAAGTAGGCACTTCGCATTCGCACGCTGTAATAAACCAGATATTTTCGCGATAACATTCGAATAATACATTGAAAAGCTCCATAACGTCGACGCGATTTAGTCGCGAACTTTTCGCCGGAATTCGGTATATACAGGGTGTCCCAAAACTCAACGATAATCTGGGACCGGATGAAAGGTCAAGCTATACCAGTTCTGGGAAAAATAAAAAATAAAATCCATATCACTCAGTTCAGCGATAATAGACATTTTTTAAAAAAAGTTGAAATTCGACACCCTTGGTCGCATTTTTAAGGTTTGTGATCACCAATGTCACAAATTCGCTGTGATTTTTTTAATTTCGTAATCTTCATTAACGATGCTATTAATCGCAACTACAAACTATTGCAAAAAACATTGCTAATTTAATAAAATAAGTTAAGTTTTAGTGAGTCATGGTTCATAAAAATATTGTTCGTTAACTTTGGCACTTCATTTTGAAAAAAAAATCTACTACACTACCCTTGGCAAGTCATTTCAAAAGATGGCGCATTTAATCAAGATTTCAAAATGGTGCAACACTTGCCACTTTTCTTGCCATTAAAAAATATATTTCTTATTTTTTTCAAATTGAGCTCATTTTGAACAATTCAACATAAGGAATTTTTGTTACTAAAAGGAGATTGACAGGGTGTGGACCGGGTGCATTTTGTTCTTCAGCTCAATACTAATCAGTAAACCGAAGCTCTTCAAAATCTGCTCCAGAAGTCAAGAGAAAAAAAGAGTTTTTCCAACCTAGGTTAACCTAACCTAAGTTAGAAATCGTTTTAAGGAAGTTTGACCAAGCGCTGCCCAGAATGCACACCTAGTGCATTTCATACCTCAGACCAATACTAATCAGCAAACCGAAGCTCTTCAAAATCTGCTCCAGAAGTCAAGAGAAAAAAAGAGTTTTTCCAACCTAGGTTAACCTAACCTAAGTTAGAAATCGTTTTAAGGAAGTTTGACCAAGCGCTGCCCAGAATGCACACCTAGTGCATTTCATACCTCAGACCAATACTAATCAGCAAACCGAAGCTCTTCAAAATCTGCTCCAGAAGTCAAGAGAAAAAAAGAGTTTTTCCAACCTAGGTTAACCTAACCTAAGTTAGAAATCGTTTTAAGGAAGTTTGACCAAGCGCTGCCCAGAATGCACACCTAGTGCATTTCATACCTCAGACCAATACTAATCAGCAAACCAAAGCACTTCAAAATCTGCTCCAGGAGTCAAAAGAAAAAAAGAACTTTTCCAACCTAACCTAACCTAAGTTAGAAATCGTTTTAAGGAAGTTTCACCAAGTGCTGCCAAGAATGAACACCCAGCGCATTTTGATCCTCAGGCCAATACTAATAAGCAAACCGAAGCGCTTTGAAATCTGCTTAAGGAGTCAAGAAAAAAATATTTTTTTCCAACCTAACCTAACCTAAGTTAGAAATCGTTTTAAAGAATTTTGACCAAGTGCTGCCTATAATGAACACCTAATTCATTTGTTCCTCAGCCTAATACAATCAGTAAACCGAAGCTCTTCAAAATCTGCTTCAGGAGTCAAGAGAAAAAAAAAGTTTTTCCAACCTAACCTAACCTAAGTTAAAAATCGTTTTAAGGAAGTTTCACCAAGTGCTCCCCAGAATGAACACCTAGTGCATTTTGTTTCTCAGGACAATACTTATAAGCAAACCGAAGCGCTTTGAAAGCTGCTCCAGGAGTCAAGAAAAAAAAAACTTTTTCCAACCTAACCTAACCTAAGTTAGAAATCGTTTTAAGGAATTTTGACCAAGTGCTGCCTAGAATGAACACCTAATGCATTTTGTTCCGCAGGCCAGTACTAATCAGCAAACTGAAGCGCTTCGAAATCTGTTCCAGGAGTCAAGAGAAAAAAAGAGTTTTTGCAACCTAACCTAATCTAGGCCAATACTAATCAGTAAAATACTAATTAGTATTAGCCTGAGGAACAAATTGCATTAGATGTTCATTCTGGGAAGCACTTGGTCAAACTTCCTAAAAATGATTTCTAACTTAGGTTAGGTTAGGTTGGAAAAACTCATTTTTTCTCGTGACTCCTGGAGCGAATTTCGAAGCGTTTCGGTTTACTGATAAGTATTAGCTTCAGAAAAAAAAATAAATACGTGTTCATTCTAGGCAGCACTTTGTCAAAATTCCTAAAAAAAGATTTCTAACTTAGGTTAGGTTAGGTTGGAAAAGACTTTTTTTTTCTTGACTCCTGGAGTAGATTTCAAAGCGCTTCGGTTTGCTTCTTAGTATTAGCCTGAGAAACAAAATGCACTTGGTGTTCATTCTGGGCAGCAGTTGGCCAAAGCTCCTAAAAAAGATTTCTAACTTAGGTTAGGTTAGGTAGGAAAAACTCTTTTTTCTCTTGACTCCTGGAGCAGATTTCGAAGCGCTTCGGTTTGCTGATTAGTACTGGCCTGAGGAACAAAATGCGTTAGGTGTTCATTCTAGGCAGCACTTGGTCAAAATTCCTTAAAACGATTTCTAACTTAGGTTAGGTTAGGTTGGAAAAAGTTTTTTTTTTTTTAATCCTGGAGCAGATTTCAAAGCGCTTCGGTTTGCTTATTAGTATTGGCCTGAGGAACAAAATGCACTAGGTGTTCATTCTGGGCAGCACTTGGTGAAACTTCCTTAAAACGATTTCTAACTTAGGTTAGGTTAGGTTGGAAAAGTTCTTTTTTTCTCTTGACTCCTGGAGCAGATTTTGAAGTGCTTTGGTTTGCTGATTAGTATTGGTCTGAGGTATGAAATGCACTAGGTGTGCATTCTGAGCAGCGCTTGGTCAAACTTCCTTAAAACGATTTCTAACTTAGGTTAGGTTAGGTTGGAAAAACTCATTTTTTCTCGTGACTCCTGGAGCGAATTTCGAAGCGTTTCGGTTTACTGATAAGTATTAGCTTCAGAAAAAAAAATAAATACGTGTTCATTCTAGGCAGCACTTTGTCAAAATTCCTAAAAAAAGATTTCTAACTTAGGTTAGGTTAGGTTGGAAAAGACTTTTTTTTTCTTGACTCCTGCAGTAGATTTCAAAGCGCTTCGGTTTGCTTCTTAGTATTAGCCTGAGAAACAAAATGCACTTGGTGTTCATTCTGGGCAGCAGTTGGCCAAAGCTCCTAAAAAAGATTTCTAACTTAGGTTAGGTTAGGTAGGAAAAACTCTTTTTTCTCTTGACTCCTGGAGCAGATTTCGAAGCGCTTCGGTTTGCTGATTAGTACTGGCCTGAGGAACAAAATGCGTTAGGTGTTCATTCTAGGCAGCACTTGGTCAAAATTCCTTAAAACGATTTCTAACTTAGGTTAGGTTAGGTTGGAAAAAGTTTTTTTTTTTTAATCCTGGAGCAGATTTCAAAGCGCTTCGGTTTGCTTATTAGTATTGGCCTGAGGAACAAAATGCACTAGGTGTTCATTCTGGGCAGCACTTGGTGAAACTTCCTTAAAACGATTTCTAACTTAGGTTAGGTTAGGTTGGAAAAGTTCTTTTTTTCTCTTGACTCCTGGAGCAGATTTTGAAGTGCTTTGGTTTGCTGATTAGTATTGGTCTGAGGTATGAAATGCACTAGGTGTGCATTCTGGGCAGCGCTTGGTCAAACTTCCTTAAAACGATTTCTAACTTAGGTTAGGTTAACCTAGGTTGGAAAAACTCTTTTTTTCTCTTGACTTCTGGAGCAGATTTTGAAGAGCTTCGGTTTACTGATTAGTATTGAGCTGAAGAACAAAATGCACCCGGTCCACACCCTGTCAATCTCCTTTTAGTAACAAAAATTCCTTATGTTGAATTGTTCAAAATGAGCTCAATTTGAAAAAAATAAGAAATATATTTTTTAATGGCAAGAAAAGTGGCAAGTGTTGCACCATTTTGAAATCTTGATTAAATGCGCCATCTTTTGAAATGACTTGCCAAGGGTAGTGTAGTACATTTTTTTTTCAAAATGAAGTGCCAAAGTTAACGAACAATATTTTTATGAACCATGACTCACTAAAACTTAACTTATTTTATTAAATTAGCAATGTTTTTTGCAATAGTTTGTAGTTGCGATTAATAGCATCGTTAATGAAGATTACGAAATTAAAAAAATCACAACGAAATTGTGACATTGGTGATCACAAACCTTAAAAATGCGACCAAGGGTGTCGAATTTCAACTTTTTTTTAAAAATGTCTATTATCGCTGAACTGAGTGATATGGATTTTATTTTTTATTTTTCCCAGAACTGGTATAGCTTGACCTTTCATCCGGTCCCAGATTATCGTTGAGTTTTGGGACACCCTGTATATCGCCTGAAGCGAACCGCGGTGTCAACACGAAGAAGGAAATAGAACCAACTGCCGAATGGAGAGAGAAACAATTCTATTGTGTAAACGCACATCTGCGCCCGAACCTTTCTCAAGTGATATTCTTAGAAAGCCCAGGATACTCGGAACTGTTTCGGTATTAGTGGAAACATATTACAGATACAGCCCGGCAGCCCGGCTGCGCCGCGTCACTAACCTTCAATATAAACTAGCACACTTTCTCATACGAGTCTGCGAGATAAAACGTCTAGAATTGCTGAGTGGATAACTTGTAAGTTGTTTCGAGATATTTTATCATATTACCATTGGCACTAACATCCTATCGTATTTGTTTTGTATCCACATTTGTTTTGTTTATACATATTCTCTTTCTTAATTTTATTCTCATGGGTAATGTTCAATGAATGTTTTCCTTTGCTGCTTGAGATGATTCAATTTCTTTTCGGGATTATCTTGTGTTTTCATTATTCGTCTATTTACATAATATATGTGTACTCTTTCACTTTGTGTGCGAGAGGCCAGTCTACAGGGAGTAAACAAATATGTTTATTAGGTTTATGCTGACTTTTCCGTATCTGACTTTGTCTTGAGATTTTCACGAGAAAGGTCATACATCTAAGTAAATAATGTCTCTAGCCAGATGAAGTATTACCAGTACCCGTGTATGTATATCTGTTATTTTATAATAATACAATTTATTTATTCAGATAACTGTAATCCATACAAAATTATAATAACTAATAAAATCAAGCTGGGAATTTGTCCGCTATACTAATTTCCACATGAGACTGAGAAAAATCGTATTTATTTCATATGACACTCAGGATGCTGTGACGACTTCCAAGTAGCGACTAATGAGTGATGCGGTCTTTTTGCAGCACATAGCTGCAAAACCAACTATGTGTAGGTACTTCAACAAACATTTTTGATGCGCTACAGAAACGTGGAAGACCCTTCCACGTTTCTTCACTAAACGCGTTGTTAAGTTGAAATAATCCTAACCTATCTACCTTTATACTTATATCTACAAAAATATAGAAAAAGCAGATAAAAGTATAAAACTCTTTTTGCATTTCATAATCCAGCTTACGTGTCCAAAACCACAAAACAAGTTCCACGTCATGGACATTTGGGAACACCACAATATGTGGTCGCTTTTTACGGGATGAGCTTTATAAACCACATGCACACGCATACGTAATAATTTACGTAATACAGGTACTGGATTATAATTAAATCTTTAGGGATTTCAAAATTTAAAAAATATATTTTTATAGCAATTTTTTTCATTCTCTCTACATCGTCTTTTATCATCTACCTCGGCTTTTCCCAACTACATATATTGGGGTCGGCTTCCAGTCAAGCTGGATTTAGCTGAATTCCAATATTTTACGAGGAGCAGCTGCCTACCAGACCTCCCAACCCATCAACTGGGGTAACACGGTACTTCATGGCAAGACTGGAGTCAGATTTTCTGGCTTCTGACTATCCGAAACGACTGCCAAAGACCTACAAATGGCAGCCGGGACATACGGATTAGCGTGCTTTCCGAGAAGCGTTAGGCACAAATTCCACATTTTTTTTATTTATGTTATTATTTTACGCACGAAAATTAAGAAAGCAAATTACCTACAGTTAAGGAAAATTCTGAAAAACTAAACGGCTAATCGGCGGTGCCTAAACGGTTCAAAATAACAAAATTATACTGTGAATAAAAGTGGATAATTATTATATTATTAATTAATAACAAACGTGCGTAAGTGGTACAAGTAGAATACTTTTATATATTATGTAAAACCTATTTAGGTTAAACATACCTGTACTTGAATTATGTTCTTGGCAGCGCAGCGTCCAAAGAGGACGGTAACGCCATCTCTCTAAATATTTGTGACTTGCGTTACCTTAAAGGTACTCTTGATTTTTACCTGACTACGCCAGAAGGAGGGTCATGTTTATACCGTTTGGCTTATTGCCTTTTAGCTCAGTTTTAGTTCTGAGAGCAACACTTAATACCTGAAAATATTAAAACTGCGGATTTTTGCCCCAAATGATACGATTGCTCACCAAAATGTAGAAAATAAAAAAAAGTGGCAAAAACGACTAAAAAGTTCGAGGCCGGCCACTTTAAGCAGTCTGATGAAATCGATGGCATTTAATCAATGATTGAACTCAAATAAATTTTACCAATGGCTGCTACTTACTGCCTTTTTTTATTCCAACCAAATTTTAAATCTGTCCTTCAAGCTAACACATATTTTCAAAGGCCTTAATGTAGGAATATTTGAAGCAAATTAAGATTAAGCAAAGCTAATCTAACCTAATACTATATTCTTTTGACACTGTTACATTAAGATACCACTGCTTTGATGTAATAATTTATATGTACAAACTGTCCTTACATATTATAAAACAACTACCGTCTGCCTGTCTGTCACGATAACTCAAAACGATTATATGGATTTTTATGTGATTTCCACGAATAGAGAAAATGATTACGATAGGTGTGCGATATTATCGAAGAAAGAAGCTGAAAATTCCTGAAAATTTTAACACCCCTGCAAAGCTGGGGTTTACTTACCCTTATTCGTTTTAGTACAGTATGAGCGAGGAGCTCGTGGCTAGATATTAACAGCCGCACAAGTCGATCTTCAAGGTTAAGCAACGCTTGCCAAGGTTGGATGGGTGATGGGTGTTGGATCAGTGGATGGGTGACCATCTTATCATAACGAGTTTCCTCCGTGCCTCGGAAAGCACATTAAGCCGTAGGTCCCAGCTGTCATTCGTTGATCTTTGGCAGTCGTTACGGATAGTCAGAAGCCAGTAAATCTGACTCCAGTCTTGCCATGAAGTACCGTGTTACCCCAGTTAATGGGTTGTGGAGGTCTGGTAGGCAGCCGCTCCTCGTAAAATACTGGTATTCAGCTAAATCCGGCTTGACTGGAAGCCGACCCCAATATAGTTGGGAAAAGGCTAGGCAGATGATGATGATGATTCGTTTTAGTATGAGCGTTTAGGAGGTCAAAGAACAAAAATGATGTAAAGATTTTTTATAGAAATTGTACAGTTTACACAAAAAGTAACAATATAGAATAATAACATGAGCAGATTTAGTTGTACCTACAACTGCTAATCAATGCAAATAAAATGAAAATTTGTCTCTTAAACTAAGTAAAATAAATACTTGTATCTCAGTGCCCGCTCTTGAGCAATATAACAGTGTGTTTCCACATCCCTCCCTTGATTTTCCTCCATATATTTTTCGCCTCCAATGAGCTAACTTAAGCACGTCAGTCTCATAAGTAATACGTTATTTCGTGATGTTCGCAAACTCTCTTGTTGATATTACCCCTTTTCCTTATTTTGAACGGTCCCCCCTCTTACCTAATGCACGTTTGTATTAGGGGATCACTTAATACACAAGCCGTCGTACATATGTCATTTGTTTATTTTTTCAGCGGTGTGTTTGACTTGGTTTGACTGATGTTGGCTCATGTCAACAATTTTTGGTCGTTGAACTTATAGTTTGGTAATATGTTGAGACATCTCCCTCTCTCTCTGTTTCCCTGTTGTTGTTGTTGTTCTGTGTTGTTGTTGTTGTTGTTGTTGTTGTTCTGTATTGTTGTTGTTGTTGTTGTGTTTCTCTGTTTTCTGTTTTCTCTTTGTTTGTTTTTCCTCTGATAATAATTTGCTTCTGCATTGGTTGCTTGCGGACGGAGAGCAATGAGTAGCTCGCCGTCTCGCGCGAAAAATTCCACGCGCGCCTCATTATGAAGTCAGCAAAACCGTAGAGGCCTAGCAGGGTCGAAGCCTACTGGCCTCGCTTCTGGAAGGAAAACCCAGGACCCTGGATCGTTAGGCAAAGAAGGAAAATGGGACCTTCCAACGATACGTCTTACCGTATGTGATCGCCACTCCAGAACATTTCGTCCCTAACGACCATCTGTTCTACGAGCAATGTGCCGGGCTCCCCACTGCCATTTGCGTTTGGCAATTCTTCGGCCTACGTCAGTAACCTTGGTTCTCCTGTGGATATCTTCATTTCTAATGTGATGAAGACGGAAGAAAACTTGAAGCATAGCCCTTTTCATAGCTCTTTTGGGTGACTTTAAGCCTTCTTATGACCCCCATTGTGAGTGACCACTTTTGAGAGATCGATTTGATTTGATTACGTAAGATAATTGCACAAGATAAATTGCATTCACCACAAGAAATAACCACCGACCTAACTTCTTCAAAACAATTCCGTTCCAATAAAAAGATAAAAACTTCTAGCAAAACTATTTTCACGGATAAACCGCTGGCAGCAACTAACACTCGAGTTTAAATAAAGAATGTAACAGACTCATATGGCGTACCCAGTTCGTATACACCAATAACAATTGGCATCGGGCCTCTATATTGTTTCCGGAGGGAGGTTGGGCCAACCATGAATATGGAACTCGACACGGTTCTCGCATAAACTACTATTTCGCAACCCCGCCTTCTATGTAAAATGTAGGCTGCGCTTAGGCGGATTTTGGAGTTCCATTTGTTGAAAGAATATATTGAAAGGGTAAAGGTAAACGTTTAGCAAATCGTTTGGAATTCTGGTCTCATTTAGGCATCAAGTAGGTTGAAATGTATGTGGTTTCTTCGGTGTTGTGATCGGTTGAATTCAAGCCTTAAGGTAGCATTCGGTTCTTAATGACCTCGACCACGACCGGGATGGATTTGTTTGGAGTACTAAACAAACCAGACGTCCGCGTCGCGCGACTGGTGCTGAACAAATCTATACTAAGCAGCGGCTTGCGTGACCCGATCGAGATCAAACGTCGTGCTCGCTAAGAACCGAATACTGCCTTTAGATATTAGGATCATTGTCCACTTCCAATACATAAGCTATTAACATAATGAGCCTGTCGACATACCCATCAAAGACCTTCAAGATATTGCTGATATCTAAAACGAGTAAAATACATACGTATCTACATTAACATATATCCCTAGAGCAGCCTATGTAATCGAATGCAAATCAGTCCAAGTTTTCTGTGCCAAAATCAGTGTCCTTCCAGCTATCAAATACTTAGGACCCCAGTGATGGAAATATATGGAAATCATGATTGTACCTTATCGGCCTCCAATTTTCTATTCAGAAAAACACGTAAGTAAAGAATATCTATGTTTCATTGTAACTTTTATCAACGACGACGTAATGAAAAACATAAAGAAAATAAAAACCAAGACCTAAATCTATATCTCCGTTGAGCTTGTAGATATAACTTATTCAAAGGTTTCCGGCCCAAATACGGGAAAACCAAGCCTAAATCTCAATGGATTGACTTTCAGCTAAACCTATTATCTGGAAGAAGGATTGAGGCCGTTTATTCCATTTATTATGAACCTAACTTTATTTAATTTTTTTTATGCGGGAAATCACCCAGTGATTCTTCCCGCTCTAGGGAAGAGTAGAAGGGCGTGTCTGACTTTTACTGACTAGAACTGGAGAGGGTTTTAATCAAACGTCCTGGCTTCGACCCTACTGGGCCCCTACGGGTTTGGTGACATCTCCTTACGTGGAGAACTACGTGCCGTTGACGACACGGGCTCGGTCTGGACGGTTACTCGTACCAGTCAGCCGGACGTTGTGTTACCTATTGTGTATTTTTTTCTCGGCCACCTCGAACCAGCCCTTGTGGTACGCTTCTACGCCATTTGTTACACTTTGCTTATCTTACGTATAATGCCACAGCGCTCTGCTTACGCAAGGTATGCAAATGGATCTTTTCCGCAGTTTAAAAAAAATCTTTGACCGTGATGGGGAGAATTTTTTTTAAACGGTCTTTCTAATAGATATGGTTTGTTCCTATAAGTTGAAAGTAAAGAGACGAAACGCGTAAAATAATTGATGCTAAACGATTCACAAATACTAAAATATTTGGAACGAGTAGTTCCAAACAGCAGGCCAGATGTAGAGACTATTAAAGTCGACCGGAAATCACCTTACGACTTTCGACGCTCAGAGCATCTCTAACGACAGTTGGGGTGTGAGGGTGTCGCATTATTGCTTCACAAAAAGAGGTGAAAGCTTTCCATGTGCTGTGTGTGCTTTCCTTTTGCTCCGAACCCTGGCCTAAGCCAGGACCAGATGCTGATCGCTTCTTTATAGCTTGTCTTAACTAGAAATTCTAAGACATATTGGCCTTGTGTTTGTCTAATTATGAATAAGTAGCGTCCGCGTAGCGTAGCGCGTGAAAGTAGGTTTCTCCATACAAATTGTAGAACCCCGTTTCATCCCCTTAGAGAAATTATGGAAAATCCTCTCTTAGTGATCGCTTACGTCATAAGGCTTGTGCAAAATTTCTCGTTCCTAATCCCAGTAGTTTCGACTGTGCGTTGATATGGCAGTCAATTGTCCCAGAATTGTCCCAGATACTCCCTCAGAGATAAATTTAAGGAGATCAAGGTAATGACTGTGCCTTCACAATATATTTATGAGAATATCTTATATGCCCATAAGAACAAAAACATGTTTAAAAAATACAGTGACATACATAATTTTAATACTAGAAATAAGCACAAATTTGTAGTTCCTGCAACTAGGCTCAAAAAAATAAGGGGCTCATTTAGATGTCAATGTGTACACTTCTATAATAAACTTCCCAGTCATATTCAAGAACTAAGCCTCAATAAATTTAAATCATTTGTAAAGCGTAAACTTTGCCAAAAGGCTTTTTATACTATAAAGGACTATGTTGAGGACAATAAGGCTTGGGATTGACCTGCTCCAGTACTCACTGTACTGTCGTTTATTCTTTTGGATTTTTGTTTTTGATTGCATTTTTCCATTGTAAATTTAATGGAGTAGTGCACAATTTATATTTCAATTTGACATTAATATTCATTTTTTTTACAATCTGACATATTATTTTTACAATTTTTGTAAATTTTATTTATATCTTTTTTTTTTGTGAATGTGAGGACTGTGTGGATAGCTTTCTTTTTCCTTTCTTTTCAGTAATTGTAACTTATGTCTGGCAATTTGAGTATTTTTGCGGCCTAACCAAATGTCCTTTCCTTTGTATTGTTCGTCAAAACGTTGAGCTCCTTAGTAGTCCTGAGTTGAGCTTTACGACGAATGACAAATGCTTGCACTGACTGGACAGGTCCACTCAAATCTGCATGGTTCTTTCTTTAAAAGGCCATTTCAGACCCTAATCTGCATAGTTCGCATATGATTTGACCAATACATTTTGTATGGATTTTTTTTTTTTTAAAAAGAGACTGACCCCTGAGTTTGTTTCGGTGTTTCTTCTCAGGGTAGTCAGATAGGAAACACCGGCCTCATCTAGATTAATAATTATGACAAAAAAAAATTGACGTGTAAAAGTGTTTCGTGAAACCTATTTGCAAAATAAATATCATTTATCATTTATCATTTAATTTAATGGGGAAATAAAAAACGTGTTGCCCCACAAGTAATATGGGAAAAGGACAGGAAGAAAAAGAAGAAGTTAAAGGTGAAAATATTTCTTGATATAACCATAGTAGCGAACATGAAGATACAGTGTTTTACGGTAGATAAAGATTATATCCAGCTAATAAATTTTGAACGGTAGTAGATGCGCTATACAGTCCGGCGGCGAGTAGTCTATTGACTATTTATAGTTAGTACAGCATAAGCTAGCCTATTACATGCAAGCCAGTGGGATGTTATGTGAGGTACAACACTGTTGTTATGATAGAAATTCACTATGTTGATGTTACTGTTATTAAGCAGTACTAACGGATTATGAGGAGCTATCTTGTTAACCAAAACGAATTTACTTATCTTCCTAATTGATAATATTACACAGTCTGATTTCTAAGTTCCTCTATCTACTCGGGAGAAATTGCCTGACTGACATATCAATGCACTGTCGAAACTACTGGGTCTAAAGACGTGAAAATTTGCACAAGGTTTTCTTTTACAACGTAAGCGAGCACTGAGAAAGGATTTTCCGAAATTCATCCCCTAAAGGGAAAGAATGGGGTTTTAAATCTTGTATTACAAAACCTACTTTCACGCTGAACGCTGACAGTAATTATAGAAATCTTACTGAAAATACCCTTAAATTTTGTCTTGACAAATGAGAACCACGATACCGAAAATACCATCAAAATATCCAATGAAATCCTACTCATCGTTCGTAATAGCATTACGAAGCCACACAAATCTGAACCCATTTGTAACGTGAAATACCTAAATTTTATCGTTCACTTAAAAGAATCCAACCTCAGGTGGACTGTTAGGCGAATTGAAAGGGACTAGGGATGTAATGCTTCAGGGCTCCAAATGAAATATGGGCCACACGTTACCGGGGAAAGTGAAGGTAGGTAATAACGGCCATTTCAAAAAGCTAAACGCTCTGACTTGAGCCTAGGATGAAAAAACAGCTTTTAACGTGACGTGGATAAAGTACTAGTTCTAAATTATGACCGTTTGAATGTGTTATTATGTTCTAAAATCAAATATTAAGGCTATAAGCTTTCAAGTTTTACAAATTCCTTTCTTTATTTATTTGTTTAACATTCTATGTACACACACAAAAGAATTTGATAAGAAGAAGGAGATAGAAAATAGGTACAAGGGTCAAAGGTGAGTTGGGGATGGGTTCAAGGGTCAGTTGTTTATTCGAAGAATGCATTTTTCATGTACATCTATAATTGTGTTTACTACTTTTCAAATAGACATAGTAAAAGAAATGTTTTCTAAACCAATCCTCACAGCATATCAAACGCTCGGCAAAAGAACAAACATTTACAAGGTTTATTGCTTTTATTCTCAATGTTTTAGAAATTCTATAACGATATACTGGAGACTCGACAGACTATAAATTCAGTGGGCACAGATGTCGTATCGCTTGAGCAATTTGTTTCCCCTTTTTTTCATTCATCAAAGGTATTGGAACGGTCAATATAAAAACTTGTGAGTCCCAGAATTTTACGTTCAATGAATCAAAGTGGTTTTTGTAAACGGACACTTGTAATGTATATTTTGTTAGATTTACAAAGTTCACTATCACGTATAATTTAACGTTTGAATCCCCAACCGGTCCTATGAGACCGCGCTGTTATTGTTTTACTATTGTGTCTCGTTTCGCGAGTATCTGAGTAACTACGTACGAGTATGTTCAATTGTTCATGAAACAGCAGTGTTATTCTGTAACAAACTCCTCATGAAAACACGAAAAGGACTCAAAAAATATGACAGTCCTTCTTGCTCACCACAGAACAGGAGAAGTTATTTGATGATTTAGCACCTCAAAAGAAAATTATTTCCTGCCACCATAGGCGTAGGACGGCGAGCAATATGTAGCTCGCCGTTTGGCGGTCCGATAATCATCCTAACCGAGCCCTAGACGTCGGCGGCACGTAGTGTTCCATGTGTGCCGCAAACAGATGTCAGCAAAACCGTACAGGCCCAGCAGCAGTGTCGAAGCCTACTGGTGCCATGGGTTGTGCAAAGAGAACCCCGTCCTGGAACGAAGATAAAAAAGAAACATTGACAGTTAAAGTCTGCCATGCCCTACCACTCAGCCTTATAGCGGAAGAAGTCATTGGATGATTCCTAAAAAAAATATATTGAATCTTAATCAACTAACAAGTTTTCCTACTGAAAAAACTCCTTGAAATGAAATCGGGTAAAAATAACAAGGTAAATTGATAAGGAAGGATAATTTGTCGAAATATCAACTTAACGAACACGTTGACATATGACATCTTGTAAAAAATATGATGGATACATCAGCCGAACACCGTAACTGCGTAGCACACCTCATCATTATCCGGAGGATTTTCATCATCTGCCTAGCCTTTTCCCAACTATATTGGGATCGGCTTCCAATCAAACCGGATTTAGCTGAATGAGCTCGTGGCTAGATAATAACAGCCGCACAGGTCGA
Source organism: Mythimna separata (assembly GCA_030763345.1). Classification (NCBI taxonomy): domain Eukaryota; kingdom Metazoa; phylum Arthropoda; class Insecta; order Lepidoptera; family Noctuidae; genus Mythimna; species Mythimna separata. The sequence goes on from CM061175.1 coordinate 9,514,245, forward strand.
TCTTCAAGGTTAAGCAACGCTTGCCTAGGTTGGTCTGTGGATGGGTGACCATCTTAACATAACGAGTTTCCTCCGTGCCTCGGAAAGCACGTTAAGCCGTTGGTCCCGGCTGTCATTTGTAGATCTTTGGCAGTCGTTACGAATAGTCAGAAGCCAGTAAATCTGACTCCAGTCTTGCCATGAAGTACCGTGTTACCCCAGTTAATGGGTTGTGGAGGTCTGGTAGGCAGCCGCTCCTCGTAAAATACTGGTATTCAGCTAAATCCGGAGGATTTTACCAGCAATAAATTCAGAAATGTATTGCTTCATAATTATTATGTTTCAAGAGTGCAAGCATACCGCTTGACAACGATAGTATTGAATGTAGTTAATTTCTAGTGACTTAAGACTTTGTTACTGATTGTGTGTAATGTTGGTCACTCTATAACAGCAGTGTTATAAAGGCATGTATGCCTGTACGTTTATTTTTCTTTCACACTGAAATGTCTGAATGGACTTGGATGGAATTTGTAACCACCTAGTTACTAGGTTTACAACGGAAAATAGAGAAATATCCTAAGGGATCAAACTCCTAAAGTATGTTAAAATATATCTCTATTTTCATGCCAGTGGAGCCGGCTGGCAGAAACTAGCCATAATAATAATAAAAATGTATGTAGGTATGTGTTTGTATATATTTGTTATTTCTCCACGCTATATTTATTATGCGAATGTATAAACTTACTTATTTTCACAATATACCACTTGTCATTATACTATTTAATTATATTGAAACTAAATTGAAACATCTAACATGGACTATAGTCACACATGAAGTCTCTACCTACTATTTGTTTCACTTTCAAACGTACTCTATTCAAAACTAACTCGTCTCAACAATGAACACTCAGGTTTCAACTCATCGGCCCAGTTAATCAAATACTAGTTTACTAGTTTAGAACAATAGAATATTCACCGACTCTCTCGTAAATCTCAGAGGCTAGACACCTACTCCCACAGATTAACTGATCTGTTTTAAGACCAATTTGCTGTGTGTTTCATGAAATAGACTATTATTTCACTTTGTGTATGGAATGGAGGAAAAAAATGTGTGTTTATTTGATGTTCTGTGAGAGAAAATATGTGAGCGTATATTGAGTACCAATTTGTAATTATTTGTGACTATCTTTCATCCATGGCTTCCTGAATCCACCCTCCCAAAAAAATCCCGTAAATTGACTCCATCATCGTCATCATTATCTCAGCCGAAAGATGTCCACTGTTGGACATAGGCCTCCCCCAAGCGTCGTCGTAAATTGACTCCATATTCCAAATTAATTTCTGTAAGTAATGTACATTGTACACTTTTTATCTCAATCTGTCCAGTTTATTTGGAGTTAATTTGACTATGCCAAACGGACCAACAGGCACCCGAGTGATCATAAGATTTCCGTTTTTCATTCGGCCTTGTGGAACCCTAAAAACACGTAAAACGATGAATTCAATATTCTAATATGTTCGATAGAATGGTTAATTTGAACAAACGTGTGTTTGACTCATAAAAGTAATGTAAACGTAAAAGGCACAAACAACTCCAAAAACAATAAAAAAGAAAAAAATAAGTAGGTACTTACTTCGCAAAGGCTGAACTGACGTCTACACAAAGAAGATCTTATTCAAATTCTATTTACTATATATTTTCTAAAAGTGAAGCAGCTGTTCTCATCTAAACAGCCAGTTTACAAATACATGTTCTTTAGTTGTTTTCTTTGAATTATTTGTCTGGAATAAAACAAAATGGGGGTTATTGGCCTTTCAGACCTTTTTACGTTTAGAGGTCGCGTGTTCACGATAAAGATACTTACGTTTTTTTAACTGAGGTTTACGACTTATTACATATTGAGTTTTATAGAATCAGAGAGATAGGTGTTGAACGTTTTCTGCGAAAAACGGAATCATGTTTACTTTGTAAGTCGGTAAGTTGTAACAGTAATACTAACCTATATGTTTTATGTGGCCACCACTACTGTTGGTGAAAGGTTTATGACTACATTTAATATAGATTGAACGTAGTATGCCTTTCTATGTGACCTGGGTTACTACTATTCTTTCTTAGATTCTAATAGATTATCATCCTCTTAGCCGAGTTCAGCAGAAATGAGGAGCTCGTGGCTAGATAATAACAGCCGCACAGGTCGATCTTCAAGGTTAAGCAACGCTTGCCTAGGTTGGTCTGTGGATGGGTGACCATCTTAACATAACGAGTTTCCTCCGTGCCTCGGAAAGCACGTTAAGCCGTTGGTCCCGGCTGTCATTTAGAGATCTTTGGCAGTCGTTACGGATAGTCAGAAGCCAGTAAATCTGACTCCAGTCTTGCCATGAAGTACCGTGTTACCCCAGTTAATGGGTTGTGGAGGTCTGGTAGGCAGCCGCTCCTCGTAAAATACTGGTATTCAGCTAAATCCGGCTTGACTGGAAGCCGACCCCAATATAGTTGGGAAAAGGCTAGGCAGATGATGATGAGCCGAGTTCAGCAGGGTCGAAGTCCATTGTGTCCACGGGTTGTGCGAAAGAGAACCCCGGGGCCCTGGAATGAAGGCAAAGAAGGAATAGGAGTGGGTTTTACGTAGGAAAAGTCTCTCGTCCTCTTGCTTCACCCAGACCTGGAGAGGTCATTATGATGATAACCACCTAAAAAAGAATTCTCTCTGCCGAAATACTAAATCTTCTGCTGAAAATAGGCCTTCCCAAGCGTCCCCACATTGACAGGCCCTGTACTATTCGCATTTAGTCTTTTCAATTAAGGATTCCTATCTAAATACCCGAGATGAAGTAGAATGAGTAGGCTACTTTAGCTGACGAAAGGATCTTAATCCGTTAGGATCATAAATCTTGTCAAAGAAAAAACAGAACGAGGGCATAAAATGTTAGTAATCCAAGTAAATGTAACTCTATTTTCAAATAACTAAAGTGAATCACACTAATATTGTAAAGGTGAAAGTTTGTGAGTGTGTATATGATGGTACTTCTTCACGCATGAATTTTTGAACGGTTAGTTAGTTAGTTAGCCCATTGTGTCCCACAGCTGGGCGAAGGCCTCCCTCTCCCTTTTCCACACACGTCTATCCTCAGCCATTACGGGCCAGTCCCTACGGTATTTGTCCAGCTCATCCTTCGCCTTGGTCTGCTACGATGTCGCCTTACATTCAATGGGACCCAAAAAGTGGATTTTTTTGAACCGTGTTCGATGAAATTTAGCACCATAGATAGACCATGTTCTGGTATACCACATAAGATACCTACTTTTTATCCCGAGAGTATGTAACCTTTACGATAATTTTCTTCTATCACGTGGGTGGCAGCTAATAGTTACTGAAATAAATTCCCATATCGTCTGTTCTATAAACCCGGAGACTAAATTGACACAAGTAATGTCAAATTTACTATAGCAATGACGCCAGTTCTTTTGTGTTGAAATGTCATTTTAGTCTCCGGGTTTATAAAACAGACGATAGATGTATGTAAAAAAAAATGCCTTAACTAGCAAAGCCCAACAAAATTCAGAATTCATAGATTCTATACAATACAATTGATTGTGTTTAATGGCTTGTGAAACTTACTTCACTTCACGTAGCTGCGTAGATAGGCCATGTCTTGAAATACTACATAAGATGCTTTTTTTAATCCCGGGAGTATGTTCCCATAAGATAATTTTCTACTATGATACAAGCGAAGCCCGTGGCAGCAGTTACAAGGTACGATATAAATTTGCAAATCATCATCATCTACCTAGCCTTTTTCTCAACTATATTGGGGTCGACTTCCAGTCAAGCTGGATTTAGCTGAATATCAGTATTTTACGAGGTGTGGCTGCCTACCAAACCAAATAAATTCGCAAATAGGTAAAGAAAAAAGTCTTAACCAGCAAAGTCTAACAAGGTTCAGAATTCATACATTCTCTATACTTACAATACAATTGATTGTGTTTAAAGCCTTGTGTACCAATACTGATGCCAATAAAGTGCAATGGGACCAAAGTAATGCCGATAAAAGAATTCGCGCGGCGAGCTAAATGTGTTTCTGTTTCACAGAACATTTTCAGAGTTACTGTGTTTCGCAACAAATGCTCTAGTTCTGAAACAAGGAGCGACGCTGTACTGATTCATTATTGAATTTAGTGGAAATAAAACAATAGCGCGACCGTACAATGTCGTGCCGAAACAAGCTCTAATTTTAATTGTAGGTAGCTTTTTTTTAAGTTGGGAAATCATCAGAGAATTATGTGGGAGGAGGAATGAGGTAGTTTCCTAGACAAAAAAAACTTCCGTGTCAATATTTCATGATAATGAATATACCTATCTACAGAAGTAGTTTTTAATCACTACGTAATTTTTTTTTGGTGGCTCAGTGTAAGTAATAGGATACAAGTCGACTTCAAGGTTAAGCAACGCTTGCCAGGGTTGGTCAGAGGATGGGTGACCATCTTAACATAACGAGTTTCCTCCGTATCTCGAAAAGCACTCTAAGCCGTAGGTCCCGGCTGTCATTTACAGTCGTTACGGATAATCAGAAGCCAGAAATTTTTGACTCCAGTCTTGCCATGTAGTAGTAGTAGTTGTGTGGAGGTTTGGTAGGCAGCCTATGCTTTCCGAGGCACGGAGGAAACTCGTTATGTTAAGATGGTCACCCATCCACAGACCAACCTTGGCAAGCGTTGCTTAACTTTGAAGATCGATCTGTGTTCTATTACTTACACTGAGCCACCAAAAAAAATTCACGCAATGGTTAAAAAACTTTTCCTGTATATTATTTTGAGGTAGAAAGTCATCCAATGATTCTCCTGCTCTTGGGCGGAACGGGAGCGCGTGTCAGACTTTTACTGACTAAAATCCACTCCGTTCCTTCTTTGCCTTTGTTCCAAGGTCCTGGGTTTTCCTTTCAGAAGCTAACCACATCAACCATAATCCACATCACCACGGTTCAAGGCTGTTCAAGCAAGCAAAGGGTGGAAGCATTTGGGGCCATGGCCCCAGAGGCTTCGACCGTGCTGGGCCCCTACGGTTTTGATGACACCTATTTGAGGCGCGCGTGTGAATCATTACTCACCGTCGACGACTTGGCAAAGAAGGAACGGAGTGGCGTATCTTCTTTGCCTTGGTTCCAAGGTCTTTCGTCGAGCTTTTCTTTCAGGAGCTAACCCATGACCCCAGAGGCTTCGACTCTGCAGGGCTCCTACAGTTTTGAAAGATAGCTGTGAAGCCAATTTGGTTTTTATGCTTATTGCCAAATCTCATTTTAGTTGTGTTGGACTTAATTGGCTTTTATACGAGTAGGTATGTTTAATCCGGGTGCTTGTAATTCTGAAGTTCTGAGTAATTTTAATCAAATTATGTTGGGCCGTACCTCGGGTGGGAAATTTCTATTTATTATTGAGTCGTTATTTTGTAATTCAGAAATTGTTTAGTTATTATAACACTTTTTTTATTTTTCATACATACTTTAACATTTTAACATCGTATTTTTTTTTAAGATAATATTTATATGATTGTTCCACATGTTTCGAACTTACGTTGTATTTTATGTGGTATATCGTAGCGAAGGAAGTGGTTGCACGCGAGAGGGGATGACCCTCACGCCCCCGCCACCAGGATTCTGATCCCAATTTTTACCCACCAAAAGTGCAGGCTTGCGGACGGCGATCAATGGGTAGCTCGCCGTCCGGACATCCGGTAACAATCCGGACCAAGCCCATGCTCGTTAAAGAAGCTAGAGCCCTGGGTTAAACAAAAAAGATCCTCGGGACCCTGGAATTAAAGCAAAGATGAAACTCGAGTGGGTTTTAGTCATTAGAAGTCTGGCACGTCGTCCCGCTCCGCCCAGAGCGGGAGAAGTCACACTGATTCATGATTTCCCACCTTAAAAAAATTGGTCTATGGTGGAGTGGTAACAATAGCCGCTACATACACTAGATACCTTTTTCAGTAACAAAAACTAAACAGATATTTTTATATGATCCAGTTATCTAACTTGCTTTGTTTAGGCTCACCGTAGCAATATACATAAAACCATTTATTTTTCATACACATCTGGCTTTTGCTGGCTACCGCACAATGTTGCCGGTTTTCCATTAATTCCATGGAATTGTTCGCGCGCTATTTATCACTTTCTATAAAACTATACATCGCTGTGTAATGTTACTGGAATAGGCTATGAGACGTGACTGTTACCCAGTAATGCAGTATATTCATTAGAATATTGTCTCTGGTGTGATTTCTATAATATCATAAACTACCTCAGCCAAGTAGATACTTTTTTTTATGGGAATTGATCAGAATGACTTCTCCCGTTCTTCGGCGGAGAAGGAGGGCATGTCAGACTTTTACTGACTAAACCTACTCTTATACTCCTTCTTTGCCTTGTGTACCAGTGTCCCAGGTCCTTCTTTTGTAAGCAAACCTATGGCCCTAATAGGCTCCGATCCTGCTGAGCTCCTACGGTTTGCCGACATATCTCCTTGAAGTGCTCGTGGAACAGTAGGTACACGCCGTCGATGACAAGTCATGCTTGCAGGCTCAGTCTGGATGGTTACCGCAAGCCTACGCTTACGAAGCCACCTTTATACTGTGATTCAGTACGGATATACGGAACTCAGACCTTACCTACACCTATATTATTAGGAAAACCTTCAGGTTTATAGATAGTTTCCTAACATTTCAAGTTACTTTTGTATCTAAAATATATATTGTTGTTCACTTTTCATGAAAAGAGTTTCATCTAGAGACATCTAATAGAAAAACATTGATATTTTCTTTTGATCTAGGATTTATGGGAAAACCATATTGCTAAACAAATTGAAAATACTATTTTCATATTGACAAGAGAAATCACATAAACAATTTTAAATCACGAACAAGCATTTTATTATATAAATTTATCGATACAAAAATGTAGGTTAAAAACAAAATGGAAGCCTTTTCAACAATGTCAATTTTAAATGCATGAAATTCAGTGGTTTGACCTTAACTTCAGGCGTCCCACAAACGCTCAAAGCGGTAGTGGTCCCGACTCTTTTCATTACATTTCCTATTGGATTGGCTTCACAGAGATTCCCACAGAATATTAGCATAATGGACACGTGTCGTAAGTGTTCAATAGAATATTGAACGAAGGATCTCTACTGAAACGATTGTTAGGAGATTGTTCTGAATCAAACTAATAGTAAGAGTAATTGGCTCGAGTAACCTACTAAGCTAGTTTGATATGCTTTTATACAAGACTAGCGACCCGCCCTAGCTTCGCATGAGCATCTACCAGAAATCTTTGGAATTTTCGGATCTTGTTTTCTAGGTGCCTCGTAAATCTGTTCATTCTTGTTTGATTTTTTTTTTTTAAGCAGTTTATAGTACAAAACGATAACGTAATCGTCTTACACCACAATAATTGTGTACGTGCATCAAACGATTTTTTTAAACACACTAAAAACCATAATTCGAACTTCCTTTAGTAATAAATTATTGAGTGGATGGTTTTTCATGCGCGTTGGTGGAGTTTTCCGCGCGACTATTGAGGTTGTTGCAAAAACAGCATGATACAATAAATTTTAGTGGTCGCTGGTCGCCTTTTTCATACTATTGCCAAATACACTGCAAGCCGAGTGGTTTTAGTTATTAGAAAAAAAATTGGTTTAGTACCTATCTTCCGAAAACCAGCCTACAAAACAAATAATTATACCTGTTTATAAAAATGGTTTGATTTCTTTCCTCAACCACTTTCTTATTTAAAGCGCAACGTTTCTCCCTGCGTCTGTAGCGAAAACTACTAAATCCAATTGACCAAATTGACGTGAATATTTTCCTGATCCTTTTATTGGTTCTTGCTCTCTTGCTACATCTTTGCCATATTAGATGTAAGTAGAACGGGAACCGGACGTTTGCCACCTCAAACCACATGTTGCTTAACCAAACACAATGGCTTGTGTCGATACGTCATTGGTATGTAGCGTCAAGTTATATCAACAGGAATGTATGCTGAACAGTTTGTTGTCTCACGACAAGGTAAATGTTTCCTCTTATCATCATCATCATCTAAGCCGAAAGACTGCTGGATATAGGCATCCCCCAAGCGTCACCACAACGACTGGTCCTGTGCGTCTCGCGACCATCGGAGTCCCGCGACCATCGACAGGTCATCGATGCACTTTGTGGGAGGCCTTCTAACGCTGCGTTTTCCTGTATCATCAGTTTTTATCAGGCTTTTGCTGTGCATGTGTATTTAAATTTCGAGTATTCAATCGTTTTATCGATTCAATAACTTATTTGTTTTATTGGCATGTAAGCAACTACGTACTACTGTATTACTTCGTAAACTTTTCTCATTTAACAGTACTGCCCATCCTTTTCCTAACTATGTTGGGGATCAATTCTACTAACCGGACCCAGCTGAATACCAGACAACATGGAACGACTGTCCCTCTGGCTTCCATAGTAACTGGGTTACACAATTGACAGTGATATGACAAAAAAATATTGGAATGAGGGTTTATAGGAAAATTCACACCACGAATTGGCACCACATTGCCAAAAGGAAACAATCACATGTAAATTTTAAAAAGGTGTACATGACCTTGATGTTAATTTAACTAATGTCATTACATACTTAGTGCTGCCTTCTCATAAATGTAATTTTAGAAAACGCTCATTGCATGTTACGATTCTAATACAAACGAAGTCGCGGTTATCAGCTAGTATCTAAATAAATTGCATGCCAAAATTTGAACCAATGATCTCAAAAAATAAGTCGAAACCGTTACTGCGCCAGCTTTCAGAGATAACAATAAAGAATATTTCACAGGTTCATATTATTTTTTTATGAAGCATAAGGCATTATAACAATAAATTAGCCGTCAAACTGTTTCCCCAACATGAACCTACCGATATTTAACGTTTAACGCTGATGGCCTGGGGCTGTATCATAAAAATTTCCTCGTATAGGCGCCGACTCGACGGGCTATTAACTATAATGTGGTAAAGCCGATACATGCCTTCATAATATCTCTGCTCACTCAGCGTGTCTACGCATCCTTAAATAAATTGTTGAGAATAGATAGTATCTATTTTTTATGAGTACCTAATAAGGTAGCTAATGAATTAATGTAAAAAAGGATAAAAAAGAGAACCGCAGTTACATTTTAATACTTAATAGTATTAAAATCTGAGTGCGGTGCTTCTATTCAAAACATGAGCTACACGTTGGAATACCTCAAATGCCCATACACCTGCACTTTGGAGGATGTGATGAGTGCCACCGATGCTGCAAACAGTTTAGAAAGTTTACCATCGAATCGAAAAGAAGAAGACTATTAACATCAAGGTTTTTTTGTACTCTGTTACATGACAATCTGTCAGTTAAAAATAGGTCGCTCTTTTTGTTGTTATTTTATTTCTGGGTTTCATATGTCAGAATATTGGATGGACACATCGCAGTCAGGTTTCTCATTCCATATTGATGTAGCTATGTAGAATCAATGGGATACTATGTATTTTAAGTAATTATACCTATACTTAAATAACCAAAAATATGTACAAACTAAAAAAAAATATCAATACAGAAAAAAAGCCTCACTAGACTACAATACTAAATAGAACCCACAATTTCCCCAACGAAGTATTTGTCTAGTTACTAATGCGCTCGGCTGTATGAAATATTCATGCAGAACCGGAAAAACACTGAATTCGAAAACCGAATACGTTTGGTTGACATTACGATTCCCGTAAGTACCTGCAAACGACACAGTTTTGGTTGCTTCGATTAGTTTCAAGCTAATAACACTAACACACTAAGTACATCCTTTTATGGTATGGTAATTGAATAATAAGCAATCATGGCTACACTTTTGGATGTTTTATGAATTTTTAATTTTCCATTTTTGACTTTGCCAAAAACTACCATAATCGGTTAATAGGTAGTAAGAGGCATGGGTGATATGAAGAATTCGAGCAAAAGGTATATGAAAATTTAAAAAGAAACTTCATACTAGATGTCCGTTTTCTAGTTGAGTATGCAGCAGTCAAAGAAGTGATATGGTTTTGCGCGCTTATGGTGGTTTGTATGTTTGAATTTTTTTTATTATTGGTATGTATCTTTCAAAAGGTTAAATAGATTTTAACAGCTTTGTTTTTTTTTGAGGTGAGGAAATTGCTCCTTCGATGCTCGGAAATCGTCTTACGACTTCAGTCGCCCGGAGTGTTCCCTCATGGTTGCAACCATCCGCTTTCCATTCGCTCTCACTCCAGACTATCGCCGGAACGAGACAGATACAAGAAGTTGCTGCCACTATTCGGTTCCATGAAGACACGGTTATGCTCCGCCCAAGCGCAAACAGACTTCCACCGCATGCTCCACCGTGTCCTTCATGCGTTGGTGACACCCGGGCGTTTCTTCTGCCTGAATCCGTTACAGGAACCTCCTAAATTGGCGCCATGTCTGGTCAGAACCTAGGTCAGGTGGAAAGCATAAATGGCATGGCGCATCTCTAGCCACACCTTAAAGAACAGACTACGAGACAGGAGTTTGAAAAAAAATCTGATTTCATTATTTTTTTATCAATCCAGTCGAGGAGGATATCAAAAAAGTAATATTAATTATGTAGATCATCATCATCATCTGCCTAGCCTTTTCCCAACTATATTGGGGTCGGCTTCCAGTCAAGCCGGATTTAGCTGAATACCAGTATTTTACGAGGAGCGGCTGCCTACCAGACCTCCACAACCCATTAATTGGGGTAACACGGTACTTCATGGCAAGACTGAAGTCAGATTTACTGGCTTCTGACTATCCGTAACGACTGCCAAAGATATCCAAATGACAGCCGGGACCAACGGCTTAACGTGCTTTCCGAGGCACGGAGGAAACTCGTTATGTTAAGATGGTCACCCATCCACAGACCAACCTAGGCAAGCGTTGCTTAACCTTGAAGATCGACCTGTGCGGCTGTTATTATCTAGCCACGAGCTCCTCGTAGATCCTCCTAATTATGTAGATATTATTAATAATAATATCTTAATTGGATTAGAGTGGTGGTAGCCCAGTTGTTACCACTGGGCCCCGACTTACGAGAGTGTGTGGTCGCGTGTTTAAACCCAATCAGGCGCATTTTACTGTGTGCAACTTATTTCATCACCACTCAAAATGGTGAACGAAAATATCGTGAGGAAACCGTCATGCCACATGTTACAACCACCAACCCGCACTGAGTACGCGTGGTGGATTACGATCCATTCTCTCTCCTAGAGATGAGGCCTGAGTCCAGGCAGTGAGAACATAATGAGGTTGATGCTATGCTATTCTAATTGGATTAGAAATAATAATTATCTAGTCGGGTTTTAGTTTTAGCTTTGTGTTACTTTGCTTATTTGCTATTAAGCTTCAGCAAAAGCTTCAGCAATAATTACGAAACTCAATAAAAACCACGCTAACCTAAAAAAGGGGTTAACTGGTCCTTAGATTTTAGTATACAAACCTTTTTGCTAACACCATATTTAGGCGTAATTTTCGATCGTAGGCGAGTTGAAAGGTTTCCTTTTTGCGGGTACGCCGAGACCCCACATAACGAGCTCCTGCTTAAGCACATATTAAACATTATTCAGTAGCTGTACGTTATCTTGATATTCACATAGATGTAATATTTACCAAGCTTCAGCGTACACTGGAATTATAATCTTCGTAACACATCCGCTATCCATTAATTCCCCTTTCGTAGTGTAAGCATAGCATCGTGTTAAAATTTGCTCGATATTATCGTCAAGAACAAAGCTATCGTATGTTTAATAAACTGGGGAGGATACAACCGTGTCTCCGGGTAAATACTCGTTCTTATAAAATATGTTTTCATTATATTAAAGTTTCTTGACTAATTTCTTAGTCAACTATTACTACTTTCATAACCAACTAATATTACTAAGTCACGAGACGTTAGTATATGCTGCTTTGCTAACAGTGTCCACTGCTATTTTAGTTGCGATAGTTGTTCTCCTTTGCGTCGTATTCCTCAATGCTGTGAGGGTCATAGTGTCTCTGCTTCATGACTTTCAATTAGATATTCCTCCATCTGTTTTGGTCTCTGGCGGTGTGAAAGGCATTGCATACCGTAGAGTCAAGAGCGGTGTGGATCTGGTCCAACCAACGTTTTTAATGGGACTAAGCTCACGTTGTACTAGCTATTTTCTTCAAATGCGTCTTGATTCAATTACAACCCCATAAAGAGTAAAGGCTAAAACTTAAGAAAGTTAAATAAGAAAACAGTACCAAATATCTGTCTCCCAAAACACCTCATCAACCAACAAAAAAGGAATTGCTCGTTTAAAAAGTTCTAAAACGTAATTTTGTTTTCTCTTTCAAAAGTTAAATGGCTTTTACCGGACTTAGTGGAATGATTCGAATTCGCGCGAACTCAAACGCGTCAAGAACTTTGATATTTGTTTAAACACGTCGACTGTGTGTGTTTGACTTTATCCAAATTAAATGACGCTCGCATTAATTAGCAGGTGAGAAGGTTTTCGTGACAGTTTCTTAATATTACTTGTTTCAGCTAACGGTTTCGCCCGTGTGAAAGTAGTGATTTATCTCAAAGGAAACAAAAAACTTATCCTATTCGAGAACACACACCTGTGTGTCAAATTTCATCCAAATCCGGCGAGTCATAATTATAAGCGTGAAGGCGAAATTAAAATACAACTTTTTCTTTTAAAATATGAATGTGTAAATTGTAGAAAACGTAAAATTATTCTGCAGGCTTGGTAATAAACAATTTCGTGAAGTCATAATTCAAATACTACCATTATTAAATAAAAATACTAAAACCCTACTACGAGCTTTTAACACAATCCATTTGATTACCTAAACTCGACTATTAAACTAAGCTTAAGTTTTAGCCATATACGGTGTATAGCTCCATCGCTCTTTCTTGCTCGCAGAATTGAAATTTTAACACGTCATATTAAGGCCCCAGCCAGCAATAGTAAATTGCTACACCGACGCTTATCGAGCCCTCTTTCAAAAATGTTCATAAACTTTATTGTCCATAAAAGTAGAACCTGAAAATTGAGGAAAGTATTAAAAAATACTACTTGAATGCCACCAGCAGCTTATTCCCTCGTTCCCACCATTAATCCCATCCTTTTCAATTGCAAACCAGAATTACAACTTGTTTCACGTCACTACGATAAATGGTTTCAATACGTTCCAAATATGGGGATAACATATGACGTCATTTCAGCAGAGTCCACAAGCGATCGTTTACGGCTAACATTATGGCTGAATATCAGCCGAGTGTTAACGCGGATGGCCGTTCGTCACGCTTACACGATCACTGATAACCCAATGCTCGATGTTAAAGGGCTGCATGACATTTTGTATAGTGAGGAAAAATGGTGGTTAGTTCATGAATTTCATATATTGCGTGTTGTACTTTTGTTTAATTGTAAGAAATAATCGGCTCTATAATTTTCCCAATGCCAGGGCTCAAGCCTTCTCTCTGGGAGGAGGAATGGGCCGTAATTCACCACACGGACCCATTGCTGGATTTCACGTGTCTTCGAATTTTGGATCTAGGATATACCGGTTTCCTCACGATGTCTTCCTACAATATTTTGAGAGCAGTGGTGATGAAATAAATTTCACAAAGTAATGCGCCTAGCTGGGTTTGAGCCCGTGACCTACAACTTGTAAGTCGCATCCGTTACCACAACTGCTTTCCAAGGTATAAGATATAAATCCAAAAAATTGTTCAGTTGAAGCAGTTTAATTTGGAAAATACCTAATGTTAGGTAGGTACATTAGATGTGGTCAAGGAGACTGTTCAAAAGAGTAATCTACCACGACCCCATCTTTAGGTGGGAAATCCTCAAATGAATACTCTGGTGAAAAAGCAGCCCCAGAATGTGTTACATCCGCATTCTAATGGAAACTAAATGACTGTATTTCTGTATAAAAACCTAAATACTTTCTAAACTTGACCCTGTATTATCGGCTAATAATTTTGCAAAGCCATATTAAAAACAAAGATAAAAAGGTGACACACTAATCGATTTTGTTTGATTAAACAAGTGCGAAACGTTTTCCGCCAGAGGCCAGGGAGGGATTGGCACTCGATTACATTTTTGTTTGCTAACCTTACTTTGGCTGTTTATCCATGGAAATGAACTGGGTCATGTTTTAAGGAAAAAGAAGAAATAAAACGCTTTACCACTGTTTTATGAAACAATGGAGCGCGATGTACCACTACAGTGAGCTTTTTATACTTACTTGATTGCATTCACGTAAATGTCAATTTGTATTGAATCTTGACGAGTGTCGTCTAGCGACAGTATTATTATCTTTCCAGCTGAAAGACGTCCACTTTTGGACATAGGCCTCCTTCAAGTGTCGCTCTAATATTACTACAATGAAATCTCCTGTGCGTCTCGAATCCATCACATTTCCGCAATCCTTACCAGGTTATCGGTTCACCTAGTGGGAGGCTTTTTAACTCTTTGCGTCTTCGGATACGTGGGCGCTATTCCAGAACCTTTTGTTACCATCCGTTCCAGCGATATATCGCTACATAGTAAATTACAATTATTCAATACGATTTTATATAAGTATAAACACGATCAAGTACATACCTTAATACCAATAGAAACTCGTTCACACACATACGAGTACATGCTATGGTTGCCAGATCTTCAAACCGAAAAGCCGGACAAACCAACCCATTTAGCCGGACATTTGATTAAAAAGGCCGACAATTTTAATTTTAATTAAAATTTCACGGCAGTTTTATTTTTTTAATTCTAATGAAATAAGTAATTGCTGATCTGCAAACGATGCACATGAAAATCTAAAAAAATGATGAAATTTAAAAAGCCTAACAAAAGCCGGACATGCCGTACTCCGCCTAATTAGGCTGGACACACAACCGAATAGCCTGACCGTGTCCGGCTTTATCCGGACCCCTGGCAAACGCTCATACGAATAACACGGTTTGTTCCAAGAGCTGCAGTATGATTCTATTGCAAGAAAAATAACAATAATATATTTTTATTTCGTTAACTTGCTATGGAAGTGGATAAGCACCGTTTATGACTATTCCAGTCGATAGCTTTCGTCATGTTTGGACTTACTCCCATGTGCCCCAATTCTTTTGTTCTAAACAGCTCCTAAAGAAATTGTGTATGGTCAGCAAAATAAAACGACTGGTTATTGTATTAGTTTTTACTTTTAAATAATTAACATATTATCATGCAATAGCATAAAAACAGATTAGTATAATCAGAAACTGTGATTTTAAATATTATTCACTTATATATATGTAATTGGCATTTTGTATTATAAGCAAGTAGTTGGTAGTAGTCTTTTTGAACTGTTAGGAACAAAAAATATTGAGCTCGTGGGGAAAAATAATTTTTAGAATAATCAGCTGTTTTGTGTGTGACAGATAGGCATTAATAGTATTAGTGTACTACTTTGATACGAAGAGTATACGGGCAAACCGATGCAGCAAACACTATGGCGCGTAGTAATTTTGTAGCTTTCATGTTCATTCTTACTAAATCTATCACAAAACTATTCACTATGCAGTTTCTCGACTGCTGTTCTATTTGGCAGCAATCCTACACGTTATCGATTCGGGGAACTATGTTTAGAATCCAAATACGTATTGCTCAAACTTAGACGTCGATCAGCCACTGAGCACGGAACAGTATGCAGTACTAAGATCCGAGACATTGCGTTGATTAACAACAATCGAAATCGGAATGTGTGTATCGATACTGCAATACTGGAATGTATATACATGGATACACTGTAATCATACGGTCTTACTTCCAGCTGTTATGATGGCTTCTTTGCTATAGCTGCAGTGCATCAATGAAACTCTCTTCTACACTCTCACCATGACAGCACTTCTCTGGATGTTTGCAAGAAGAGAAGCTTAAATAGCTTTGGTAATTGACGTAATATTGAAAAACAAAACAAATAAAGAAGTATATATATTGGTATTTATTAGTATATTTTAATTTTGTACACTTGGTCCTACCCTGGAATGTAATCTCTCAAAGGATTGTTATCAGAAAACTCATCGTTGAGTTAAGCTCGCCTTTCTACAAAAATCAGTTTATTATATCAAGTGTCTGTGTACTATAAATAACTACTATCGTCTGTTCTATAAACCCGGAGACTAAATTGACACAAGTAATGTCAAATTTACTATAGGAATGACGCCAGTTCTTTTGTGTTGAAATGTCATTTTAGTCTCTGGGTTTATAAAACAGACGATAATTATTACAATATTTTAACGATCAAATGTATTTTAAAATTATGCAATTGACTGTTGCGACTACTACTATGAATACTTAGTAAACGTTAATATTAAACTATGTTTTCGAATTCTGCTACCTTAAAAATTACTGTAGGTATAGTTATGAGGTTCGTGGCTCAGAAGGCTACCTAGCTTAAGTGAGACTGGGCTGGACATATCTGCCGCGTGTTGATATAGCGATAAACCCAAAAACCACAAAATTAGTGTCCTGAAATCGTATGACAGGGCCGCGGTAGACCACGAAGGAGATGGCAGGACTTAAATGTCTACCTTAGAGTAAATAGGCAAGATATGAGCCCAGAGCCATGAAGAATGAAATGAATGGAGGCGTGCAAATCTCTCCCTTACTGTAGGGCACTACAGTTACACAATAGATATAAAAATTATGATGTTCAAACTTCAAAACATCACGGACTTTGAATAAAGATATGATATAAACACTTAAACCTTTTTGTTGCAAGATCGTACTGTGGATGTGAAATGTATGTGACATGGCTGTTTTTAATTTATATAAGTAAATAAATCTTTCAAGTAACTTCTTAAAGATCTCATCTAATTTCTTGAAGTCATTTTTATCTAATTAAAAGGTTGACTTTTAGTTAAGAAATCAAATCAAAAGTCACAATTTACAGACAGATTAACGTATTCAAATATAAAAACCTAACCTAATTCACTTCGACTTAGAACAGAACTAACCCAGAAACGATTTCTGTATACATAATGTTTTGTTTTGCCACACACGGACTATGTGCGAATAGCATAATGAAAACTGTTTTGTTTATGCCCACCAGATTGCAGCCGCTGCATCGCTTGAATCAGCGAGCGCGTTAGCTGACATCGCTGACAACTGCTGAATTATGTCATTTTAATGACAATGCATCATGTTTTGTTAACGCAAATTAGTTTGTGGATATACTGATTAAGCGAATGTGCTTTTAGCGGAATGGAAATCTGGTTTGGTTGTGACGTAACATGAAATATTTGGAATATTTGTGGGTCTTGGTAAAATCTATACTAATATTATAAAGAGGAAAGATTTGTACCTATTTTTGTATGTTTGTAATGAATAGGCTCAAAAAGTACTGGGCCGATTTAAAAAATTCTTTCACCAATAGAATGCTACATTCTTCCGATTTGACATAGGCTAAATTGTTCACTAAAAAAAGTGTTTTATATCCAAATTTCCAAAAATTAATAATTGTCTACCCCGTGCGAAGCCGGGACGGGCTGCTAGTATTTTATAAAACCGACCTTGTTGAGTGTATGGATTCGACACTCAAGTTGAACAAGTACTTTGGGTTTACCTCGAAACTTGAAATTTTGCTTGATAAATGGTTATTAGTCAGTTCGAATTCTAAGCTTTTATTAACATTTAGGTAACTAATTGATTCTCAAAAATCAATCTGACTACAGTTCCTCACTGTGGTAATTTTATCGTCGTTACCATACAGGTCACATTCATCACTTGGTACATTTAGTCAGTTTTCTAACTCGTCTCATCCGACGCAGATTACCAATGTATAAAGTACAAAATTAAAATAAAAGTTATTATAAAAGTTTTCTTTCCTCACTCACTGAAGAGAACACATACGACATTATTCATTAAGTTTGCTCTTATCGATAGTGTGGAGACAAAATTTCACCCTCTAGCTCTATCAGCGAACTAGATTACACAGGAATTAACTAACTAATCAAATAAAGATCGAAACTCGATATTGCCTTTCAAAAATCTAAATAACTTATGTAGGTAAGGCTTTTCTTGTCATCCGAATTTACGCCCGTGTGCGTATTACACATGTCTATAATGTCGCTAGAGCTGTGCGCTAAAATAACTACCTAGTGGTTCCAAACCGAAGCAAACAGAAACACGTCAAGCCCGGCTTCGTCGACAAAAAATTGGCTTTCAATTTCTTTTTATTTCAACGACATTTCTCTGATAAAGTCGTAAAAATATAGGAAGATAATAATTTAGTAGTTGTAACAGACATTTGGTTGGCAAAATGAATAGGCGTCTATACAATCATTCAGACAAGACCCCCACCACGAAACTTCGTCCAAAAAGAAATCGTAAACCGCTAAACCGATGCCATAAAGTGTACTGATAAATAGAGTTATGAAACTTTTACACAAAGCAAAACCAATCTTTAAAAGTTATCGTTCCCTCTTTAGCTTCATCCGTGAAATTATGCTGAAGACTTCAATTTACGATAGAAAATCAGATTTTCTTATGTGGTAGCAACTTTGACACGTGTTTTAGCTATTTTTAGGCACTTGCTTAGATATTGTCTGAGAAAACTGTGGGCTAAGATACTCTCTACTTTCATTCATTTTTTTAGCATATCTGATGTAGGAAGAAATATTCAGAACCCGGTCCTGTGCATCTCGCGTCCATCTGATTCTTGCAACGCTTACTATTACAACCGCATTACAACTACGTATGTACATTCTACCAACTACTTACACTCACATAAGTTTAATCAAGCGCAATTACATTGAAGTCTTACAAGGTTGTAAAAGAAATGAGATTGAGCTATTTCATTTTAAAAGTTTACGAGAAAATAATCCTTTTCATTAAAAATCCGCCGTTCTCATTGAGAATCAGTACGAGTAACGCCAGAATTGTGCGAGTAATCAGTGCTGGTACGACAAAATGACACAAAAACATAATATGATGTCCAATGACGCAATAAACATTTAGAGGGCCATTTGCATTGGCCAGGTGTAGCTATTTGTTCGTTTCCCGTTGTAATGAAATCGTTTTAATATAATTTGCGAAAAACCTTTCGGCAAATATTTTTGCCACCTAACCGCAACTTTTGGGAGAGGCATTTTTTGTGCCAAACGCTTTGAGGGTCAGAATTAAATTCCAAAAATAAAATTTTAAAATAACCATTAATACTTTGTTGGCGTTGATAGCATTATATTTAGAACATAGATATTATACATATATAGATATACTGTCAATATTGCTTGCAGAAACTTATCATGTATTCTGACAGAAAAATAATGACTGTATTTTCTTGTGTTTCTCAAGGGGTGACATTCGACCGAATTTGGCATTGGTTTAAAATAGTAAAACTTGTGGTTTGTTCAGTGTAAGATAGATATGTTTTAAACGAGTCCATACATTATTCCTATCTTAAGTATTAACTTCGACTGGCACTGTAAGGTTCACACTCCTATCACACTTTAATATTTTAACGCCTAAGCATTGTACTTTAAGAACTCAATAACACGAATTGTCGAACATTCTAATAACAAAGTTATTTCCCCTTTCAGATCCAAGATTAATACGCTCAAGAATCGAGATTAAGGAGAGAACTTTCTTTTACAAGGATCATTTATCTTTAATAAAATAGCCATTTAAATACAATCTATTGGAATTTATTACATTTTTCAAATATTTGTTAATCGAAGGTTTGGCAATTACAGATAACAGTGTCTTTAAGAATTATTACAATGATCAATTATTTAGACCACAAAAAACGTCATAGGATATTAATTTATTGTAATTTGTTAGCGACTCTGTAAATGTTTGTTTTATTTGGCTAGGGTTAGGGCGAGAGGACTGTCTCTCCTTTAAACTTTCGGAGAAGAAACTAGGCTCATTCCAAAGCCCTTTTGTTCAATACTACGACCTAGAGGGCACGAAACACATGAAAGGCTGCCACCGCCAATAACCTCCAGAATTGCACAGTGATGCTCTACCTAAGACTTGCACCATATGCTCCATTGTGTCCTCCAAGAGATCCGTAGTCCGGGTTTATGTTCCCATCGACTCTCTGAGATGTTACTCGGAACGAGTAGAATACAGAATTTCGATGCACAAAATGTCGATGAATGCTAATACTATACTAGGTAGGTACAACCACTTCATGTCGATGCACACAAATGTGCACAAGTAACTCTGTCTATTTGTTGTCTCTTCATGTTCTTACATCGGAAAGTATTAACTAAAGAGTACTAACTAAAGAGTAGAGGGTAATATTAGGACCTAGAATCCCCAGAGCCCGAGAGATTATAATTATCCAACTTACGCGCAAACGAAACCATGGCAGGAGCTAAGTAGATACTTGATAATTATCACACGGTAAATGTGTTTAAATCAGCCAAAAGTGCCATCTGTCAACTTAAGTTACCAACCTCTAAAATAAGCAGTAGGCTTAAAGATAAAATCATCTTAAAACTTTACAGCCATTTCATGCCCCGGGCCCACAACGCCTTTGGCGTAAATACTTCGAACTGCTTAAATTAAATCAGAACTTCAAATTATCAAGCTTTCCCTAATTTCCATGTGCCTTTCCGTTATCAGAATTTATTTAGAAACATCAACACAATCTTAATTACTCAGATACCCGCGAAACGAGACACAATAGTAAAACAATAACAGCGCGGTCTCATAGGACCGGTTGGGGATTCAAACGATAAACAGGTTTTCGAATATAAATGTCTTTTTTTACTCTTACCTTGTATTCCCAGACGAAAATGTTGACAAAATAAAAATATCGAATTCAATTTGCTCGTATCATTTCGATTCATCGTTATAATACCCCACTGTACTGAAAAAAGCAATAAGCGAATAACGTGATAAATGTTTGGTAGGGGGTATTTCGAACGTCCCTGCTATGGTACACCTATGTGCAAAAGTAATACGTACGTTCGGATCACCTGATCACGCGGAAAAATACCTCACTCACTTCCTTTCGCTTATAAATGGGTGAAACAGGGATTCGCCAACTGTGCCACGAAGCATTGGCGGCATGCCATAATCAATTCTGCTCGGCGAACATTTATTTTGCATGTGGATAGCGCACTAAAACTCAAATAATTTTGAGCGAAAGCTGAAATATCAAGCCACAATTTCAACGCAGGTGCTTCGGAAATGGACTCGTATTTTCTGAATCTAATAATGAATAATAAAAATGAAATGGTCAAAGTCATAGTAATGCAGTGTTTTTTGAAAGCAAACCGTACCCTAGGACCAGCTAATAAAACAACAACACGAGTTAATAAATTTTAAACAAAATGTATGCGCGCCAGATTAAAAGAATTGGAACGGAATTAATGCGAAATAAATTTTGTTTCTCAACAAATTTTGAGAGGATTTTCGTCTGGAAATTGAGTACCGATAAGGAAAACTTTGGCTATAATTGTGCTTACCAATATTGCGATTATGGTAACGCCACTCGTCGGTATGTCGGTTGAAATTGCTCGCAAATTAATTCTCACGCGAAGGTGATTGTGGTTAGCTTATCCTATATTTAGCACATCTATGCACAAGCATAGCTAACCTCATGTTAGTTAATATACGAGTATATTAAGCTGCAAAAAAACTAAATTGCTTATACAAAGTTACATATACATAGGTAAATTGGAAACTCTAGTATGTTATAATATGTGCCTGAATAGTACAAAATAGTACATTATTTAATGTACAGTGTGGTAAAGATCAAAAGAATCGCTCAACACTTACTTAAAAATATTTTTGTAGTAATCAAGAGCACAAGGATCGTTAATTATAGAGAAGAGCGTGCAGAGGGATCGTGAGGGATCTCCTGTAACGAATATGTAGTAATTTAAACTGTGAACGAAAGAAAGATATGTGATCATATTTGCGGAGGTTAAATATAAAACAAACGAGAGTTGAGGAATCGATCATTGTCATGTTCCCACTGTTGGGACTCAGACCTCTCTAAGAAAGGAGATATCGCAGGTTTTTATGCAACCCGTTATTTTTACAGCCCAGTGTAGATTCAATTTAGAATTTCATTTCTTTAACAAGAATTAAGTATTCTGACTTTCAGGAAATAACCCTTTATCAATATCAACATCAAATAACAAGAACAGACGAACAAAGATAAAGAAAATTGAACTGTTTATACCACAATATTTCACACCATCTTATCATGAAGACATGGATAAGTAGAGCAAGAAAAGGGTTAACAAGTCTCGGGCTTAAGAATTATCTCCTAAGCTTAACAGGTTAAGACAGGCTTGTCAGTCGACGGAATCTGGTAGATACAATCATAGTAACGTTAATGTAAAAGCCAAAAAAGTACTGTAGAAGCATTTTAGACGAGATTAAGCTATCAGCTCGGTCGTTTAATTAAAACACTTTGTTTACGCTGCCGGCCTTATGCCGACTTTGATAAATTGCCGAGAATTAAAACAGATTCTCCTTTCCTATCTTCTCTTCTTCATCTAAAACGTTGGACGTTTGATTACCATTTGATTTTATTTCACAATAAAAACGCGATATTGATGATAGTAACTACAAACACTTTACTTTTTAATTTATTGAAAATTAAAACTTTGACATGCATATATATTACATGTTTGGTATTTTTATAATGTTATCGAAAAAAAAACGTTATAGCAAACTTGCCCTTTTTGAGCTGGGAATTATTCAAACAACTTCCCCGCTCTGAATGTAGCGACAAGGCGAAACAACCTTTTTCTGACTAGAAGCCACGCTTGTGTCTTCAGTTGCTCTTTACGTTCCAAAGCCGCGACAACTTTTTTGAACCTTTTCGCAACAGTGCTCTCTTGCCTAGAAGTAACTTCTTTCTCATTAGTACCTAATACCTAATTGATGTCCAAATCGCTATTTCAAATAAATATTCCTATCATCTACAGTAAAACCATTTATTACTATAATAAATAATGCACATACATTATCAGAACCTCTATCATACAAAGTTTATGACTCGTGAAAATACTTTTCGCACTCGAAGCGAAGATAATGATCAAAAATCACACTCGAGGGAGTCGTTCCTATTTCCCTATTAACAGTTCTAATATTTACGCGAGTAGTAGAGTGGAATCAGAGCTAGATAAAGTAAAAAATAACAGTACTATCTTTGAACAGTTCAATAATCTGAATAAACCAATAACAGCTCAAATATTTGTTGTTTACGTACAACGGGTTGTCCGACCAAGCCCGTTTCAGCGGAAAATCACACAATATTATTTTATAACGAGATTATACCATAATTTCTACTGAACAAAGAACCAATGGTCGCAGTTTTATTTACTTCGTTTTTTTTTTTTTATTTACTGTATCGGCTTTTTTGTTTTTACTTGTCACTGTTCTATCTGATTGGTCCAATACTGTTATCCATATTTATAAAAGTAGACGCTGACTGACTGATATTGATATATCAACGCACAGTCGAAAACCAACGAGAAATTTTAACAAAGCTTCCTTTTATGATGTAGGCGAGCACTAAGAAGGGATTTTTGAAAATTCGGTATTCAAGGAGAGGAGGGTGGGGTGATAAGAGGGAAATTAGTTTGTATGCAAAATTTTATTCTTTGGAAGATAAAAAAGTTCCCATGGGAGTGTCAAAGTTTGTATGAGAAAATATTGTTTTTTGGGCTTATAAACTTGACACAAAGTCTCGCCGAAATGAATTAAAATGTCTGTCATTATATGGTTCTTTTTAAGTTTTTTAGGAAAATCTTCTCGCGAACAAAGTGGCGGGCAAAGTGCATGTTACATAATTACGTTACGCTATTCGATGGTTAGTTAAGTCTTAGGTATTTTATAAAGTTGGGTAGACAGTCCTGTACTGTAGGTATCATCATTTCAGCCGAAAGACGTCCACTGCTGGACATAGGCCCAAGCGTCCGCGTCGCCACAACGACCGGTCCTGTGCGTCTCAGATCCGTCTGATTCCCGCGACCATTACCAGGTCATCGATCCACCTTTTTTAAAGCCTTCCAACGTTGCGTCTTCCGGTACGTAGTCGGGTACAATATTAGTAAATTTTACTTATCTCTAAATTAATAACAAGCCACTGAAGGTTTACATCGTAAAAACAAATAGTTTTTGTGGTCCTAAGATTAGGTTAGCACTAAATTTGTCAACAAGAGCGCACCTTTTACAATTCAATGATTACGTGGTAAAAGCGAAATGAATGGCCTTTGTCCGGACCCGTGCAGGAGGAAAGGTTATATTAACAAAGCATCGTTGGGCTTTGGGCATCGCCGAACTCCATAGCGGTCCATGTTGCGGGGTCAAGATGTAAGATGTAGCGTTCTGAAAGGAAAACCCCGGGGTTATAGAAGAAAAGGCAAAGAAGGAACATAGGGTTGTAGTCAGTAAAAGTCTAGAACGCCCAAGACCGGGAAACAGAAAAATAATACGTGATCGACGTGTAAACATTTCTGTTATTTTAAAAAGGTATAATGATGAGTTCTACAGGAGCAAATAATCCGGAGGAGTTTTTAATTAATTCAAAATATTGACCCTTTTTAGGAAGAACATTCTAAGCGACAATTAACGTATTTGATTGAATAGGTTTTCTCTTCCAGAACTTAAAACAATTTATGGTAGTAACAAAATGCTAAAAAATATAACTTAATAATGATAGGATAGATCATAAATACCTGTCACTTACGATAAAAGGCTTCTATTAAATTGTTACTATTGTAGAAAAATAAAAATAGTTAATAGGAAAAATAAAAAGCTTTTGGGATCTACAAATACACAAAGCTAAGGCTGGCAAAGGTTTTCTTTATCCAATTTTTATATTGTTGTACAAAAAAGAATAAATAATAAAGCTTTTCTAATAATTGAATAGACTCTATATTCATATTTCGCCAGAATCTACTTTTCTGCCATTTCAAATCGGAATATAATAGTCGGCATTGTCAACGCCAGCAAAAAAAGCACTCAGTATGATTATCAATACATCTTTCCACCCCCCCCCCCCCCTCCAACATTTTTCAATATATAGTAAAATCGTAGCTTTGTTGAGCGACGTTTTCAATTGGCGCAAAAACTACCTTACAAATTCTTTTCAATTGCAAACATAATTATTATTTTTGCTTTTTTTTTGTTTGTTTATAATATGAAAGAAAGAAAAACACTTTATTTGCACAAAACAGTGGCAATTTTACTTTGTTAACAAAAAAATAATAATATCATCATCTACCTAGCCTTTTCCCAGCTATATTGGGATTTGCTTCCAGTTAAGCCGGATTTAGTTGAATACCAGTATTTTACGAGGAGCGGCTGCCTACCAGACCTACACAACCCATTAACTGGGGTACCACGATACTTCATGGCAAGACTGGAGTCAGATTTATTGACTTCTGACTATCCGTAACGACTGCCAGCAATCTACAAATGACAGCCGGTGTTTGTATATAATATACTGTGTTTTAATTTTTTATTTTCAAATTTTTATATAAGCAGAGGCACCTCATCATCATCATCATCATCATCATCATTTCAGCCGAAAGACGTCCGGCCGGTCCTGCGCGTCTCGCATCCATCGGATTCCCGCGACCCTCGCCAGGTCGTCGGTCCACCTTTTGGGAGGCCTTCCGACGCTGCGTCTTCCGGTACGTGGCCGCCACTCTAGAACCTTCCGTCCCCATCGACCATCTGTTCTACGAGCAATGTGCCCTGCCCACTGCCACTTAAGTTTGGCGATTCTTCGGGCTATGTCGGTAACCTTAGTTCTCTTGCGGATCTCTTCATTTCTGATGTGATCGCGCAAGGAAACTCCGAGCATAGCCCTTTCCATTGCTCTTTGGGTGACTTTAAGCCTTCTGATGAGGCCCATTGTGAGCGACCACGTTTCCGAGCCATATGTCATCACTGACAACACACACTGGTCAAAGACTTTTGTCTTGAGACACTGCGGTAGGTTGGACGAGAAGATACCGTGCAGCTTCCTGAACGCTGCCCAGCCGAGTCGGATTCGACGATTGATCTCTTTCTCGAAGTTAGATCTACCCAACTGGACCGTCTGTCCCAGGTAGGCGTAGTCGTCCACAACTTCGAGTGTAGAGTCTCCGATCTTGATAGGAGTGGGAGCTACATGGATGTTTACCATGACTTTGGTTTTGTCCATGTTCATTTAGAGTCCCACTCTTTCCGAAGCCCTACTGAGATCACCGAGCATTGTACTGAGCTCCTCCGTAGTCTCAGCCATGACTACTATGTCGTCGGCAAACCGAAGGTGAGTGATGTACTCGCCGTTGATATTGATGCCTCGCCCTCTCCATTCCAGAACCTTGAAGACATCCTCCAATGCGGCCGTGAACAGTTTCGGAGAGATAACGTCTCCCTGCCTCACACCCCGCTGTAAGAGGATAGGTTTCGAGGTCTGATCCTGGAGTCGGACTGACATGGTGGCGTTTTTGTACAAACATTTCAGCACTTCGATGTACCGATAGTCAATCTGGCACCGTTGGAGAGACTGCAGTACAGCCCAAGTCTCGATCGAATCAAAAGCTTTCTCGTAATCCACAAACGCTAAGCAGAGAGGCAGGTTATACTCCTCAGTCTTCTGTATAACCTGCCGTAGCGTATGTATGTGGTCTACGGTGCTAAAGCCTTTTCGGAATCCGGCTTGTTCAGGAGGCTGGAAGTCGTCGAACCTGCGCGCGAGACGATTCGTGATAACTCTGGAAAACAACTTGTAGACATGGCTCAGAAGTGAGATGGGCCTGTAGTTCTTAAGGAGGGCATTGTCGCCCTTCTTAAAGAAAAGTACCACCACACCTCTGCCCCATGCCTGTGGCGTTTTGCCCTCGAGTATGACGGAATTAAATACCTTCTGAAGGGCCTTAAGGACCGGTTTTCCACCCGCCTTCAGAAGTTCGGCCGTAATTCCGTCCTCACCCGGCGCCTTATTGTGTTTAAGTTGTTTCAGAGCCATCCTAATCTCGTACAGGCTGACGTCCGGGATATCTTCGGTATAGTGTCGGGTCAATCTAGCTCTTGGATCGTTCGCTAGATTTGCCGTGGGTTTAGAGATAGACGTGTATAACTGTCCATAGAATGCCTCGATCTCTCCCAGGAGCTCCGATTTAGCGGATATGACTCTGCCATCGTCGGTCTTCAGTTTCGTGAGTTGGCTCTGCCCAATAGACAGATCCCTCGCAAAAACTTTGGAGCCCTTATTCCGCTCTATCGCGTCCTTAACCCTTTCGGAATTAAAGTGGCGAAGATCGCGTTTTAAGGACTTCGAAATCTGTCTATTGAGCTGACGGTATCTGCACGAATCGTCTGAAGACTGCAAAATCATCTCACGCCTCTTCTTCATGAGCTCGAGAGTCGGATCCGAGAGCTTCTTGTTCTTATTTGTACGGTGGGTCTTGAAAAACTTAGACCCGACCGTATGGACAGTTTCCACGAACCCATCGTTAGATTCGTCCACGGAGCTACCTAGGCACTCGAAACGATTGTGGAGTTCGAGCTGAAAGCTCTCGGGGTTTTGGAGCTGGATTTGTGCTGGACGGAGCGTAGACTTCACCAGTCGAGACCTTTCAAGCTTGATGTTGATATTCAATGTGCCTCTCACCATGCGGTGATCACTACCAGTTTTCACCGCATTGATCACAGAGACATCATTGAATATTTGCTTCTTCGTCGACAAGATGAAGTCAATCTCATTTTTAGCTGCACCATCGGGGCTTTGCCAGGTCCACCTCCTATGCTCACGCTTTTTGAAGAAAGAGTTCATCATGTAGAGGCCCTCTTTCTCCATAAAGCTAGCCAGTAGGTGTCCCCGGTGGTTCCGACGTCCAAATCCAAATTGCCCCACTCGCAGCTCATCACCGTCTCGTTTGCCCAGTTTAGCGTTGAAGTCCCCCATGACCACGGTGAAGTGAGTCTTATAACCATGTATGGCTCTGGATACATCCTCATACATGGTCTCTACTTCGTCGTCGGAGTGTGTCGAGGTTGGGGCATATACCTGTATGACCTTCAGCGAATATCTTGCCGATATTCTGAGTATAAGGTAAGCCACCCTGGTCGACACACTCTCGATCCTCACCACATTGTTTACAAGGGACTTGTGGACGAAAAATCCGACACCACCCTGGGACTGCTGGTCGCCCTCCCGGAAATAGAGCAGGTTACCGGATTTGAGAATTATCGTGTCCTCCCCCTGTCTTCGGGCTTCGGATAATCCCACAATACTCCATCGTACCCCGCTCAACTCTTCCTCAAGTTCGGTGATCTTCTCGTCGGTCCGCAGTGTACGCGTGTTGTATGTTACCAGGTCGAGTCGTTGGAAGGGGTAGCCTAGCCTCCTCCGGAGATTCTTCGCACCCCTTGCCTCGCCGTAGCCTTGACCGCTACCGTAGTCAAGGTTGCCGGGTACTAGGGGCCGTTTCGTTTTGCGTGTCTGCATTTTTGGGGGGTTTTTGCCATAATCGCCACGTTTGGCGTGCGGGTTGGCGATCGCAGTGTAGATGTTGAAATGCACAGAAAATGCTGCTGCCCATTTTCTGGTGCGTCCCTTAGTCGCCTCTTACGACACCCACAGGAAGAGATGGGATGGTGTAATTCTTCGGTTCCAGACACCATACGGAACGAGGCACCTCAATATAATTGTATTAGAAAAATAAACCAACGATAAAACTATGCTTTTGTTTTAATAGTGTTCCATAATGGTTCGAATTTAACTTTCGTTAACGAAAGTCCCTTGCACAGTAAACAACTATGCAACTTGCTTACCTGACTTTCATTAACTGTGGATGAAAATTCCTGGTGGATGAAAGTTACTTATTTTTTGTTAATGTGTTTGGCTTTTTAATAAAACATGTCATACAATTTAACTCCCAGCAAGCCAAATAAGTTTCCTAGTTCAAGCTTTTCACATGGGCCACTACACCACCTAATAACAAAGATAGTAATCGTTTTCATACACGTTCAAAGTTCAATTCCTAATCTTATCAAACCTAGGGTTAGGAATACAGGGATCGTACTATACTTAACTAGACCAATTCTATAGTCTGGGAGCAAATTGGCTGTATTCCTTTTTTTTTCAAATATTTTGCCAATTTTTAGTCGCTTCTATTTAATATTAGAAATCTTATTTTTATTTTTAGGGCCTGGAATAAGCGACAAGGTTTCTATTTTTGAATATGTTTGTTAAATTTTTAGCTAGGTAACCTACTCGTAATATCTGTTCTGCATTCGTTATCTTCATTTGTATCTGCGCCATGGAAATGGTTGAAAAAGTTTACTATGGCCCTAGAACACAAAGGAAACTGAAGGACACACGTGGGTTTTCGATAGTAAAAGTCTTGACACGCCCTCTCATTGCACCTTAGGGTGAGTGATCTCATTTGATGATTTCCTAGCTCAAAAAAAAAGAAATTGCCCTACATAAATTTTATTTTATTACTTTACGTTATATCAAGTATTTATGTACAGTCAGATGCAGAATTGCATGGATATTACACGAAAAAATTCTTGTGAAGTGAGCAGTGACGCGATGGGTATTTTTCGAACACTACACATTAAGGTATGCAGGTTATTTTGCATCGAGTACCTTACGTTGGTATTTAAAACTTCATACCTGCCAATAAAACAAATGGGTCATAACTATCGATTTTTAACATACCTACCGTGACCTACCAATACGATTCTTGACTTCTGTAAAACGATTCGTTCGGTTATCTCCCACACATACACATTAAAGCAATTACAACCTTATCAGGTAGTTCGAGGTGTTCCAATTGCGGTACCCAACATCAATTTAAAGGGAGAACAATACGACTTGGCCCCTGTAATTCTCTTTAACACCTAAGCGTTTTTCGATGGCACATTACACGGGTCTATCCGGCAGATAAATATACGATCCTGCCGTTAAATCGTACACATTGTTCGACCTCTTTATGACCTTTTGCAAACAGTAGACGGTTACAACGATCTTAATTTTAAGAGTCGCCATTTAACGAATTTATATTGCAGCGAAGAAAGCAATAAAAAACTTCGTTAAGCTATTGGGAGGATCACGCAAATTAACTTCGACACTCCCTTTTATTGTTTCGGCTCTTTTAGCTTTTATTATTTTATCTGACGTTCTAATAAATCACGTTGACTCAATGTGGTGTTTCGAATCTACTAATGGTACAAAACAGTGAAGCAAGAAGTTTGGAAACACAACGTACCTATCTTAGCGTGTATTTTCACGGCTTTGAATACCTCGTATTCGACTGCAGCAGTAGTTATGAGTTAATTATAAGTTGTCGTGTCTCCTGGATCTTCTGGTACGAGTATAATACTACTACTTAGCATACGCAACCTCATATGCAAGACGGAATAATTTTGTAGGTAATGCAATAAGTACTTTAAATAAGCAAAGTTTCTAAAGTTGATCTTACTTACCGAGATTTCTGCTCTGAAAGCTAATTAATCTTAGATTGGTAGATACCTACCTCAATAGCAATGCAAGAATACATGAACGTTTTAATTATACGAATATGTAGGAATACAACTAATAATTTAAAGAAAGAAAGTACCTAAATTCTCCTTCCTAACCTAGAACCATCTAACGAAGAAGAAATGGTCTCTCATCAACCACACCTCTTCAAAATAATCATCTTCATTATTTCAGCCGAAAGACATCCACTGCCATACATAGACCTCCAAGGGTCGCCACAACGACCGGTCCTGTGCGTGTCGCATCCACCGGATTCCCTAAATAATATTCGAAACAAACAAGCTAAACCTTTTTCAAACTTTTATTTTTTTCAGCATTACCTACCAGCTGTGTGTACTAACAGCACATTCATTCATTGTCACACATGAAATGTCGCTACTAACAACACCTGTTACGAATTCCGACATATTTTTTTTCAAACCAACCGTATGTTCCTGTATCCGAATAACACATACGTCGGTGTCATTCGTGCCTGCGATACGACATAGGAGTTGATAAATGGCATCATTTATTCCACCCTGCACACCCTTCCACGGTCCTCGTATACGCGGCTGTGTCCGCACTTGATATATTAATCCAATCCAGTGTACCGAAACGATCTGTATCGGAATATCAAGTTGTAATCTAACCGTATTTGATTACGGATTACTATATTGCTACTGAATGTATTATCTATCTATTCGTCACTAATGGAAGCATTTCTATGAAATGCAGTAATGTATCCTTTACGTTAATATTAATATTGGTTGTATCGATTACTTTTTGAATGGGGAATAAATAAATAGAGACCAACCGAAAATTCGATTTCGATTTCAGTGCAATGATTTCTGCTGAAATTTTGGTTTCGGCCATCAAGAGACTACTCGGCGCGACTGAAATTAGAGTCTTTGAACTGACGACGTTTGTGGTGTAGAAAGGTAGGTACCTAAAAACTAACTGACTTGTTCGTCTATGTATATTTTTTATGTAATCGTTAATTTATTCGGTTATCTAAAATTTAAAGAAGGTCATGAATAGGTTTACAATTCAGCATAACTATATTTAAACATAGTTTTAACTATGGCGAAATATTATTTTTAATACCCTTAGATACTCGAAAACCCGCTTACTGTTTTCCGCACTAATGCGAAAAAGTGTTAGAACTCGCCCCGCCCCAATTGATTGTATTTATCTTTTCAAGTTGGGCGCTAAACGACCCCTACAAGTCGCCGGTCAAACCCCGTATATATTATTCATTCGTAAATGTATTGAAAAACATGTTTTGATACATGTGGTTTATGACAGCAGCACTGTTGTACTTTTTGTCAATTTCAATTTTTGTTATTACTTTAGTTTTGATTTCGGTTGCAGCCGATACTGGAATTGGAGCCAAACATACGGTTTCGATTTCGACTGCTAATCGTGTTTCGGTCTGTAAGTCGGTTATTAACAAGTAATAAAGGTGGGATTCAACGCCGTCAAAACACAAGCATGTCTGGGCACCGTTAAAAGGAGCCCATTCACTCTGGCTCCTGCTTTCCGGAATGTATCTCTAGATTGCACCGACCGCCTTCAGCTCTTGGGAGTCGAAATTTCTTCCGACTTAACTTTTAGCGGTTCATTGAGACCAAATTCAGACTACCCTTTTTTATGGTATTTTAATGTGAAACCCTGCCGAATTGTTACAGCTATCTGTACCCACCAACTTATAAACGTTGCGGTTTTGTAACCATAGGTATGTTCTTTCAGAATCTCAGAACGAAATATGAAAGTTGTTCTAAAAATCTCAGTTTCAATCTCGACCATTTCAGAAATCAAAAAACCATCAGTGCTTGTCTGCAGTCTTCTTGAAATAGAAGAGAACATTGGTATTGCTTCACGTTCTGGCCATAAAATAAGTATTTTGGAGAGCGGCGACAGTTCTAACGCTTTTCCACATGTTTGTACCACATAAATTTAAAATTCGACCAACGAATGTGGTATACGACAACTGCGGTGCAATAAATTGACACAAACTACGAGTGCACGCTATCTATTTTTTTTTATTTTGGTGAGAAATCATCCAAAGACTTCTCCCGCTCTGGGGCGCAGCGGAAGGGCGTGACAGACTTATACTGAATAAAAGTAAAACACAGTCTTAAGAAACATAGGCTTACTTTGACCATGATGGTCCCTACGGTTTTGCTGACATCTCCTTAAGTGCGCGCGTAAAACACTACGTGCCATCGACAACTCGGGCTCGGTTATTTCGGACGGTCGCACAGCCCTTTAGAGCATTTAACCTATGGAGATGGCAAGGAACGAATTTCTGAACAAATTATTCTGCCACTTTTTGTGGGGGGCGAGGTACACAAGTACAGCACACTAGGAAAATCTGACAGTTACACACATGCATGCTTCCTATTGCAATAAACGCACACTATAAAAAATAAGCACACAATTGAAAAAACCACACACATCTCAACTCCATGCCCCTGTACTCCGTGTAAACTACCTACGTACCACGATATTTTACTATCGTAATGGTATAAAGTTTATTTCGACAATATACTTAAAGAAAACTATATTGACGCGTCACGTATACTTATATGTGATAAGAAACATCATGGTTTCGCAGATTTGCAGTAACAGTTCGTTTTTTACAGCTGGAAACTGCACAATTAACCATTTTTGGAGAGAACTTTTTTGCGACACAATGCGATACACAATGGCGGCGATCGCGCACTGAACTAGTTTTAAATAACGTGTATGGCCATATGGCCAATGTACTTTGGCAGAGGGGTAAGACCTGCTTTGCCGTCTCCATAGGTTAAATGCTCTAAGCACAGCCCACGCCTGCCCAACGGCTAGTGCGTAAGGATGTCCGTTCCCTCACACGTGTGGTCACTCCCTTCGCTAGCATTAGGTACTGCTTCGCAAAAGAAGGCGACCGTCTGTAATTCCTCCTCACACAACGGTACAGACCAAGGTTCGGAACCTTGGCCTAATCCAAAGAGAACACTATGGGGCTCCACCCAAGTGTGAAAAATCTCCATCATGACCTCCGGTCGGTTTACACACAATTTATTTGGACGCCAAATAGCTATAAATATGTCAGTGAAACTCCCTTCAAAATCAGTTCAGTTGTTTTGGATGTTAACCAGAATAACTGATGGACATTAATAATAAATTTATTATTATATTTATTAGTATTTTTTGGATGTATGTATTACCTGTCTATGTAGGTACCTATAGATTACAAAAAAACAGATATTAGTAATGATAAATGTGGCTACTATTAATAAATGCAAAAATTATACTTATGCTGCTATATTATAAACTGCAAGAAATTATAAAGGAAGCTACTACTGTTGCGGAGAAAGTCGGACTGGAGTTGGACATTACATCAATGCCGCGTATTACGGAGGAAACAACGTCATAGAAACAATTATTCAGCAGAAAGCCCTTCAGAATACTGGAAGAGATCTTTAGTAATACCATACTTAGATTCAATTATCACCTCCCTTAAAGTTCCTGGAGTAGCATCGAGGCGGCACTTCGGCACCATGAGGTGCCCGCCTACCTCCGTCGTGTGATCGAGACCTACCTATCGGATAGGTTCATTATCTACCCCGGTCACCAGGGAGAGTGGAGACGGCGAGAGATGTCGTGCGGTGGATCGGATACTACGTGCTGCGCGGCGACCTCCCTGACGGAGTCAGCGTGGTCTGCTACGCACGATGACATGCTGGTCCTGGCACGGGGAGAGTCGTACAGGCGGCGGCCGAAACAGCGACACGCGACAGTCGTAGACAGGATCCAGCAATTGGGACGTGGCATTGTGCAAGACTGAGGCCATGTGCTTTCCTAAATATCCATTGGCGTCAGGGCGACGATGAAGTACCCGGGACTCGTCCTCGTCAGCCGGTGGACTTTCGAGGAGCATTTTCGACGTCTGGCTCCCAAACTAGACAGGAATGGGGCTGCTCTGAAGCGGATCCTGCCTAACCTAAGGGGTTCAGACGCCCCCTGCAGGTTTGGGCGTCGTCGCTGGGTAAGCGACCGGCGGCCAAACTGAACGCTTGCCAGAGGGTCATGGCCATCCGGATGGTGCAGGGATACCGTACGATCTTCCGCGAAGCGGCCAGCCTCCTTGCTGGCCTGCCACCGTGGGATCTGGAGGCAACAGTCCTTGCACGGACGCACGATTTGTGCGTGGAGATACAACGCCGGGGTGAAACTCCGCTGCGACAAGTCGCTGTATGGCGGACAGAGTTCCAGCGGGATCTCAGGGTGGCATTTCGACTGCGACTGTCGCAACCAAGTGCTGGGCACGCCGTCATTGCAGCGGTAAGTCCCTTCTTTGAGGAGTGGTTGGAAGGAGTTCACGGCGTCCTCTCGTTACGTATGACGCAGGTCCTCACCAGACACGGTAATTTCGGGAGGTTCCTGTATCGGATCAAGGAGGAAAGCACTCCCGCGTGTCACCACTGTGTGGACCGCCCGGAGCACACGGTGGAGCACAGGGTAGAGGTGTGCCTCACTTGGGCGGAGTACCGCCGTGTCCCCGTGGAGGCTATCGGCGGTGGCGATTTCTCGCGCCGGGGCCACTGGATAGCTCGCCATCCGGCAGTCCGGTAATAATCCGGACCAAGCCCGGTTGTCAAAGGCGCGTTCTGTTCTACGCGCGCCTCAAGGAAATGTCAGCAAACTGTAGGACCGAAACCTCTGGGGAACACGAAAATTCCGAAAGGTGAGCTCGTATCCTCCCAGATCGAAGGAACGGGGTGGGGTTTAGTCAGTAAGAGTCTGGCACGCTCTCCCGCTCCGCACACAAGAGCGGAAGAAGTAATTCTGATGATTCCCCACTTGACAAAAAAAGTCGTTATCTAGGAAAAGACTTTCAAAGTGTAATGCTTCATGCTCTCGGCGTTCATATTTTTATCATCCATAATATTGCTCCATTGCCCCCCCCCCCTATGTCATAAGCTGGCGACGCCCTTGAGAGGATGTGTTGGTTGTATTGTGTGGTTTATGCTCCCTTGTTCTTACTGCACACTAATCATTGAATTAAAAAAAAAACGGGCGATTATAATTTATATTTAATGCGGTGGCTGTGCCACAAGCGAGAAACTCAATTACTGTTTGATGAACATCCTTTAGGCGACTCAAAAATATTTACAAATATCAACTAAAAATTTTCAAATTGAATAAAATTATATTAAATAGTAACACCTTTGACACATGTCAAGACATTAAGTGTCAGTATCAGCTATCACTGTCAAGTGTCAAAATTGTTACGGGAAAATAAACAAAGTAAATTATTGTTGTGTATTATACATAAAAAACAAGTTTACAAAGCTTAAATTCTTATTAACAAAATGTGGACAAAAATTAAAGATACGCAATTTTTCCTTATGTTTTCACAACATAGTGGATACGAAATAAGCGTGACGGATTATTTGAATGTATGGACTGCGTTGTTTTCCAAAAAAGCATTTCTAGATCAACTCAAGGTAAATTAATAATTTCATCTTCTTTTTCTGATTTTCCTCAAACCAAATGGGACTGTTCTGAAACCATCAAAACTTATGCGAACAGAGCGTTCATGAGCCTCTTATGACTAAGTCATAATATCTTTTTAGAATAGGTACCTACTTAATTGGAATTTGTGCTGCTCACAAACTAGTACCACTTAATTATTTGTTTTACAACGCTATAAGAAGTAGTTAGGTGAATCATCACATTCATCAAACACATCAGTTTCTAATTTTAAAAAGTGAAATATTAATATTTTGTGTCTTAACTTTTTCAGGAAAGCAATGATGGCCTGGAGCTACCACATGATAATGACTTCATTCAAAAAGGAGTTAATTTACTATCAGATCTCGATAAGCTGAAGAAATGTAGTATAGAAAAGAAGGAAAATGGTAAAAGTTTATTTATTACTATGACTATGACAATATCATTTGGATGTCCATTTTACCTTGAATGTACACTTTCAAAGGGCTCGGAAGAAGTAGTAAGTAAACGGTAATACTATTAACTGAAAATTTTATCTTTACTTGACCCTGCATTGGTTCTCATTGACAGGGGTCATTTAACTTCTGTATATAAGTAGAACTTATATTCCTGCAAAAACTTATTTAACTTCAACTTAACTGTTTTTGCAGAACTAAATTTTTATTTATTAGTATGAATCTAATCATTCTATGTTAATTGATTTTTAATGGTTTAATTCATGAATCCCCGGTCCCCGGTCTCATAGGACCACGCTGTTATTGTTTTACTATTGTGTCTTGTTTCGTGGGTATGTGATAGGTTAACCTATCAATACCCGCGAAACGAGACACAATAGTAAGACAATAACAGCGCGGTCTCATAGGACCGGTCGGGGATTCATGAATTAATATCATTTTGAAACAAATGAGCTCTTTCTTGAAGAAGAACCACTGCAGGGTTAACCTGGGAGTTTGAAGTCCCAGGTTATTTTAATAAATACTGAATGATTGAATTTAATTTTAATTACAAAATTACCCTTCATAACTTTAAACATACCTCTATCTACTTTCCAGTATTTCCAAAAAGTCACACGGCCATTGTTGAAGATAATCTGTGACTTGCGAGAAAGTCAGACTGAGCTGAGACGATTGCTGATAAAAAAAGACAGCGAAATTGAAGAATACAAATGTGAGGGTGGAGAGATAGTCTTGCGTAAGTTTTATTATATTCTTTGGTTTTGGGCTAGCTGCCACTACCAGCATAAAATTACAACACACCTGTATTCCAAGATAGGTTGTGTGGCTTTGTTCCCTTTCCGAAGGAATCAATCTCCCCCGCCCGTTTCTCAGCTACATGCAGTGCCTGACGCGGACCATTTTTATACATATTCAATAAGAACTTATTTAGTTCTCAAAAAATTAAATATCTCTACTATATAAAAATATCAAACACTCTCCAGTAAGCCAAAATGCCGTCAGCATCACAGTTAACTCGTCCATCTTACTCATCAGATCTTGCACTGTGCAAATTCTATCTGGTTCCTTAGGTAAAATCTACATTGAAGCTGTGGGAGACAAAGTAATATGTAGCCCGAAGGAGTTGATAGAGTAAGACTTCCATCTTCTGTTTGGAATAGTGGTATAGTAATTGTTGCAGCTGATTGTGGTTTAGCATAAAGCTTAGTTGGAATAGAGGAGAGGTGTACAATTGTACATTGAAACTGAATAACACATTTAACAAAACCAAATCTTTTGCAGTGTCTGCTTGTTACATAGTAGCTACACCTTATACACCAATATTTTCTCATCTCATTTCAGGACATCTAAAAACCATTGCATTCAATGATGCCGAGCATATGAAAAAACGTAAGGTATTTGAAGAAAGTTTTGGTACAGCTAGTACATCCATAAAGGTACTAGAGGAAGCTGTAAAAGTCTTGGAAAAAAGTATTCCGTAAGTAGCCTATTGCTTTAAATGTTAATGTATCCAATATAAAGTAAAGTTATGATCTATCTCTGAAATAAAACCAGCATTATATTGTTAGGCTGCAGGATTACTTGTAAGATTTACTGTAGCCCTGAAACGCAAAGGTTAATTGAAGAAACTCAGGTACACTCCCTTATTTTTGGTCATTTGATAATTTCATAGCAAGAGCTCTGCTTAGTTTGGAACTAGATGGTGTTGTATGATAGTTGTGGAATATTATGTTATTTACTACCAAAATAAATGTATTAATAAAATTATGTTGTTAAAAAATAAACTTCAGGAAATCTTAGATTTTATTTACAATTGACTTCTGTTGTGATAACAGTAAGCAGCTAGTCAATTCTTCACGTGCCCAAACATCTGCACTTTGGAGGGTTTAATGAGTGCCAACAATGCTGCAATTAACGTAGCTACCTACTGGGTTCAAACAATATAAAGAGTTTACCTTCGATTCGAAAAGAAGAAGAAGAAGAATTCTTCACCTGATCAGAGAGCTGCCTTTTTTCAGCAAAAGATTGAAGATTCGCAATGGTGTAATACTGCCATAATTTTGGGCACCTTTCCTGGTCAATAAGTTCTTCCTTTCCCCCTTTCATATCACTAGTACTTATTCTATTTATTTGCTTGCATAAAATTTATTTGGTAAGTCTGTATTAATCTAGTTCTATTATTTTACAGAAAACATGAACCACTCACAACTCCAAGTCCTAATCCTGGGCCAAGTATAAAAACAGAACCTGTATCAGTAATTAAAACTGAGCCAAGCCTTAATGTAAAAATGGAGCCAGATACCACAGTAACAAATGAGCCCATTGGAACTGTAAAAATGGAACCAAACTCAGAAGTGGCTGAAGGAAGTAGTTCATCAGTAATAACGGCATCAGTAAGCTGCAAGCAGGAAATTAAAAGGGAACAAGCGAGAGCTCATGTTCCAAGAAAAAGATCGAAATTCAATTTTTGAAACCAAAGACTTTGTATTTTATTTCTTTGGAATTCATTATATTATATTTTTTTTTTAAGTTTAATAAGGTATCATGAATATTAGAGGTATTAATAGGTGAAATATTTTTTTAGTTCAATGGAATTTTATTATTTTTTTTGTTTTTTTTTTCTGAGTCTAAATTTTCTGTAATTTTACTTATCTCAAAATTAACTTTAGAAAGCACTATAAAATGCATTATGATTAATTTATTTTTAGGTATATGTGCCTACATAGTTATATGTAATAATGTAAAATGTATTCTTTGGTTTATTCCGTTATAATACCAAAAACTAATACCACTTGTATTTGTTTGAATTAATCATATCAATTCCATTCAACAATTTAAATGTAGTACAGTCAGCTACCAACAGTACAGTAGGTATAGCTATGTCAAACTTAATGAAAACGGTTTCTGATATTTTTACGTGATCGTAATAATTTTCGTATTTTTTTCCGGATTGAAGTGTTTTTTTTTGTCACATACAAAGCTTTTTTAGTGACTATACCTACTTTATATCCTTGTACATGTTTTTAAATATGACTAGAAACAAATAGCGGTAGTATTTATAGTATTAGATCGGAATAAATTCATTCTTTTCCCTAAAAAATAAGTTGGAATGAAATAAAACATAATTTTTATATTAAAACGTTTTATTATACATTGAACTGTTAAAATCTAATGTTAGATTAGTTGTGCTAGTGTAAAAAATGTTACAGCTAGTGCGTTTTGTTGGAGGTGCGACTAACAATCTAACAGAACAAACGCTAACTCTACTAATACCTTTTTAATTGAATAACGTCAACTTTATTAGAGGTGGTTCACAGTCACCTAACGCCATCAATTGAAAAAATCACTCGTAAATAAACTCAAAAATGCAAAATGTGACTTATTAAAATAATAGAAAAGGCAATAAAATATTTATGTAACATATTGTCAACACTTAAAATGTTGTTAATAACGTAGCTAAATCGTGAATTTTAAATAAAAACTGGCCAAGTGCGAG
Organism: Mythimna separata; assembly: GCA_030763345.1. Classification (NCBI taxonomy): domain Eukaryota; kingdom Metazoa; phylum Arthropoda; class Insecta; order Lepidoptera; family Noctuidae; genus Mythimna; species Mythimna separata. The sequence goes on from CM061175.1 coordinate 9,554,208, forward strand.
TCGGACTCGCACTCGGTTTTTTACCGGCCCGTGGCCGTAGCAAAAATATCGCGTTTGTTATAGGAGCCGCATACTTATTGTAATACTAGCAACAGAAATACATCTGAGAAAATTAGCCTGTAGCTTAACAATAGGGTCCCGTTTTTATCTTTTGGGTACGGAACCTTAAAAACCGCCGTTTTGGTTGCGTTTGCTGGCGCTAGTAAGTGGACTCTGAACCATCTCTTAATAGTTGTAAGTAAATGTTATTATTATTATTTTGATGGATTTACGCCAATAACTAAACCAGTAGTAGGCGCTTTATTTTTGAGGCGTGCAATCAAATGACGTCTCCAGCTCTAAGATGAAGCAAGAGCGTATCAATCTTTTACTGACTAAAACCCACCTGTATTATTTAATTTGCCCTGTGTTTTAGGGCCACGGTAACTCTTTCGAATATGCCCGTGGTCCTAGCATGCGTAGGCCCTACTGGGCCCTTTCAGTTTTTCTGACATTACTTTGAGGTACGCTTAAAACACTAGATACCTACACGCCGTAAGTAGGTGCTAGCTAGTACCTAATTACTTGATGTCAAGAATTATAAACTTATCCACTTTAAAAGAGCATGCCTTGCTTGTTTTAAACACTAAAGTTTATTTTTTTTTTCAATGTAGGTAGTTATAAAATGGATATGTTTTTCTACTAAAAGTTAATTCGTTGTACAAAAACATGATTTTATTTTTATCTTATGGAACTTTCTGAAGCATCGTTTTCAATTCATTTGAATATCACACCACACTAATATTATGAAGAGAGAAAGCTTTTGAGTGTGTGTATATTTGTAACTTCACGCTCAAACAACCAAATGATCTTCGATGTAACTTGGTTCACGGGTAGAACATATCCTGGAACAGTACATAGGATAGCCCTGCGAATATGATCCCTTAGGATAACTTTCTACTTTCACACGGGCAGTATCGCAATCAGAAGCTTCAAGCTAGTAACACTATATTCAGGCAAGGTGCACTTTTATGTTTAGTTTTTAGTTGTTTGCACTAGTTTGGTACGTCAAGGTCTTTTATTTCACTGTCCAGCAGTGTTGTTGGGGCCAGCCCTATAGGATAATCGTCTCTTCTAACATGATTCGATTTAGTTTATTTTTAAAACAATATTTTATAAACCATGAAAGCTCTATATGCTGGTAATTCCTTCTGTCATTTTATTTTACATTGAATCAACTAACTGATAGGTCGCTCAGTTCTACGCTCAGTGACTCACGTATTTCCATTCTGAGATCAGTTGTACTGTAGTTTTCGTAATTTGTTACTAATTGCAATTTGAATATCGTAAAGGACTCAATCGAGCTCCATTTAATATCGATCCTCAAACTGAAGCAAGTATTTGTGAATCTCACATTATGAACCTATCAGAGTCTTCATCTAGGGAACTGATACCTATATTTAGTTTGTTATCAGGGATAGTAGGTAGTTTATAGTACCTACCTATTTGCTTACATTTCATAGAACATCAAAGCAAGACCATAAATTATAGTCAACGTTTTTTTTTTAAGTTTAAAGCTCACTAATGACTTAATTTTAACATCAAAAGCTTATTAAATATTTCCTCCAATAAAAACGCACTAATTGTAACCTTTCGCCAAATGGAAATGCAAATATTAACAAACGCATCTAATACATAATGATGACTCCTAATATTTTTTTTAAATTCGTTAGATATAATAATGTGCTTCATTGAGTCTATAATATTTGCTGAGCAAGTCTGATAGTCGCGTAGGCTTTTATTTTTAAATACGTTTAGTTTAAACCTACAACATTAAAGGCCTTCTCAGTGTCCGTAGTTTTTAAATTATTATCAAAGGAGATAAATAGAACCTGCTTTGAAAGTTCTGTTTGTTGCCTGTGTTCGTGTTTATTTTGTCTTTTAATTTTCTTTGATCTTTCAAAGAAACAGCAAAGCATTGTCAACCTGTTTCTTTTTTATTATTTAAAATATCGTCTTTGGTTCTGGGGCGTGCCAGTTTTCCTCCCGATATTGTCCTTCACCATTTTGAAAACAGTATCATTTGTGAAAATTGGAAAAGTACCTACATATTGTTATCTTCTTAAAATTTAACACCATATTGATTAACTACATGAAAATTGAATATCTAAGAATAGGTATAGTATAGTATTAGGTAATGAAATCTACAACTATAAATCCTATAATTAACTTATTTCTCATTATTTTCGTAATATTTCACAAATAACAGTTTTAATATCTATCTTAAGTTTTGTTGGCTGGTCTATTTATCTCCTTTTTACATGATAAATATAATAACTATTGCACTTCGAGGAAAATAAAATATGGAATGAGATTCCTAACAACACTTCAATATTGGTGCATTCAGAAATTGCGATAGGTCTTCACACTGCGGGCCTAGGTCGCACCCTTGTGGTATACCCCACGGATTTAAACAAATTTTATTCGAAGCAACCGCCAAAATCCGTGACATATAATGTCTTGCGCCCTAGGCCGCTTATATAGCACACAGAATGCATAAAGCGATCAGTCCCACCCTCTTACCGAACTACATTTTAAAACCATTTATGTAAGAAGTAAAAACGAACTAAAGTCTATACGTTATTTTTAGCGGTAAGAGGGCTTTAGTTCAAGACTTCAGAGAACCGTTTTCTGATTAGTCAGCGAGCTGGTGAATAGTTGATCAATGAGAAAACGGTTTATTTGATCGTCCTGACGCACGATTTGAGCGCTTGCCAATGTTTACATCTGAGATATCGACCTATCCTATTAACAAAATTTTTGATACAGCTCTAGGCTTTTAAATTGCAATATTTCACGTAAGCCTAACTTCGTATTGTCTCTTATGACATTATTAACCATATTTTATTAAATTTTCGTGTTGTAAGCTTCTTGGCGCATCTGCGGTGTTTCCATACACATTTATGCCGTATTCTTCATAAAGCTATATTGCAATAGCCGATAAAATTCATAAAACAATAAATCAGTCGGACCCGTATCTCAGGTGGAAACATAGCCCACATCATTCTGCGAAGAGATGTTGCGGTCTACAGGAACGCAGGGATGCTACAAGCACATTAGGCTAACAGCTACACTTTGACACATCTGTCTCCGATTCGGAAGGCTTTATCACGTTGTCCCTTTCCTTCAGCTCGAAAGCATCCGCCTGAAAGAAAGAGAAAGCAAAGTTTGATAATCATGATTTTTTGAGCTCTCTTTTACATCACAGGCGTGCATTTGTATCAAGTCGAAGGTGGTCTTCATGCATTTCGTTGCTATTGTTTTCCTACAGGCCATCCTAGGTTTGTTCTCGTCTTGCTTTTTTCGTAGTTGTTGGCAAACTAAGCTAAAATGGGATTACAAGGCTGACATTAAATCTGCTCTTATCTACCTTTGGACAGGATCTCTAAATAAATATTTTCACTTTTATAGATATTTTTGCCTCAACAAGAAAGAACCAACGGGCCAAAAAAGTAGACATTGAGGAATTCATCTAAATCAGAATCATATTCCGTGTAAAAAAATATGATCCCTATTATGATCCTTATACAATTCTAATAAAGAGGCATTTTTACACCCGCTGAACGTTATTCGATGTTTTTTTCTTTTATTGCTTAGTTTCATTGTCATACTTCGTACACAATGTTTACCTTGAAAATTTGAAAGCAGAACTAATCACAGAGGTTTCTATTCTAGATTTCTAGGTATCGGTAGAGGAGAATAAAAATAGAAAAATAAATTTTGATTACCTTGGTCTCCCGGTATTCCCTAATTTTCCGAGCTAACGTCAGAAACGCTTCCTCAATGTTTATATTGCTTTTACAAGATACCTCGAAAAACGGCATGTCGAAGTCATCTGCTATCTGGAATTGTAAAGTGTGTAGGTGTGTTATAAAATTTTCCTTATAAGTACAAACTGTTAAATTTTTAGTAGGCAAGGTAAAATTAAATTCGTTAACGTGTTTTCTCAGTTGATCATTATAGGTACAATGGTTTTGTACTGTAGGTAGGTTTGTTCCGACTTTTAATTTATCGTTAGGTAAGAATCGCTTAGATGTTGCAATATCACTTCGGTGACAACGACAATCAATGTCAAAAGTTTTTATACGAGAATAAACCTTTGTTGTGTTTTTGTGAGATTGTGACTGAGATGCAATTGAAAATATTGTTTTAAAATACAGGACTTGCCTCTCTGGTATATTGGCAGCATAAACCACTATTTTTACGCTAAAGTTATTGTGCAAAGTTTGAGACCTCATTGCCAGTATAAAGATTTAGGAAACCTTCATCCAGCATGGATTAGCGTTAATTTGAGAATAGCCTTGATTTTGGGCACTAATTGTAATTATGATTGCACCGTTACTGATCAAAATCGTGATATTTTGTTAGTTCATTTTCTAGATTCAATGGTGTGGGAAAAACCTTAGAGTTGCAGTAGACAAGGCTATTCACGATTCAATCTATATGGAGTTTAAAAAATAAAACCAATTACCTTTTGGCCCCTCTCTTTGGGTACTGCTCTATGGTTCTCGTGGACATCACACTTGTTGCCAACTAAGACCTTGATAACATCGGGGGACGCATACTGGAAATAGAAAAACATACATTATTGATTTGAAGCACAAAAAGCACCTGATTTTTGCCTAGGCCAGCCACTACTGCTAGTTGCTAGGTCTATTTTTATTGAAATATATTCTCTTTTTATCCTTCGTTGAACAAGCTGAGTCACTGGTTTCATTGGAACCGATGAATACATGTTCTAGCTTTCAAACAACCTTCCTTTTTGTAATATAAATGGGTTCTTTGCAGACAACAATTACCTAAGTAGATCTAATTTACGAGATAGCTCTACATTACAAATTTAAAAAGAATATCGTTATGTTTAAAAAGTTATTGAAAATGCCCATGAACATCAACAACTCTACCTATATCTTCAATTAAACGCGTTTAGATAAAAAGGTCTCATAACACACTTTATCAAGGTGAGTTATGATTTGTCATTGAATCAAAGAAAATAACCATTCATCATCATCTGCCTAGCCTTTTCCCAACTATATTGGGGTCGGCTTCCAGTCAAGCCGGATTTAGCTGAATACCAGTATTGCAACTAATTGAATATTTATATAAGTATTTTTACAATCACATTCCATGAATCCTGCACTTTAATCAAATGAAAAATTTAGTAAGATAGACGGGTAAAGGAACGCAGTTATACATAACGGTTTTTTGTTTAAAAAAAGGAACTCCTGTTATCTCACCTCTTGGATATTCCTCAGCCAATACGACAGATGATTGAATGACTCCAGATTAGTGATGTCATACATGAGTATTATGCCCATAGCTCCACGATAGTACGCCGTGGTGAGTGTCCGAAACCTCTCCTGTCCAGCAGTGTCCCATATTTGGAGTTTGATTGGCACGCCGTCTAAGTTTATTATCTTTTGTTTGAAATCTATGCCTGTAAACGTAATTTAAGTATAATTAGACACAACCGTGCCTATTGAACACCAATTTTGTCATTTACTACCAAATATTATTGCTGGAGAAGAGCTTAGGAAGAAAGATGGTTACGGTACTAGCATTTAATGTAGAAAGATGGTACTGGCAACAGACACATTGTTATTACCGAGGTTCGTTTGCTTTTACGTTTTCTGGGATAGCATGAAGCAAATCTAAGAATTGGCCATAGAATAGAATAGAACATTATTGTAGGCACCTACACTAAAATAGTAGTTACTATCTAACACAACTGTACAAAAACTTAAATTTATGGTTAGCTACCTAGAATTGTAGATAAATTTTGGTTGGATCGTAAAGAACCAAAACGGTAAATATTTACGTGATTGACGCCAATCGATGCAAAAATTGATTATTTACTTCAAATGATTGAACCACTTGTCAATACATTGTAATTACCATTCAAGTAAATATTGTTAATCGCAATTGATCGTTTCGGGACCTTTAAAAACTTAATATAATAAAAGGGACTGCGACATACTGATAACTTCTGTAAACCGAAATCTTTAATTTCAAATAGACCATTTTCATTCAGGCACTTTCTTTTTCTTTTTTCTTTATAAATACTGAAAAAAAAAACGGACCCAATACTGAGCCCTGTGGTGCACCCATTTTGACTTTTAAACCCTGATAATTGATGGTATATTTTTTAACTTGCTGTTGCTTGTCTTTAAATAAAATTTCACCAAGCAAAATTGGTTTTCTAAATAAAAATGTAATATTGGTATTACATTAAAGGTATAGGGTACCTAGTCCATAGCATGTTGTGCCCGACCATTTATCTAGTAGAAGCCTACATGCTAAAAATGTATGCCAACGCCTGAGACAGACAAAGGCTTCCAACCTATACCACTATTTTCTCGAGAGTTAAACAATGAAAACATAATAGGCAGTCGCATTATCAACTGCAATTTCCTATCTTTTAAAAACCCCAAGGTAGCCTAATGTTGTAATGTTAAGAATCCATGAAACTGTCAATGTGATTGACAATATGTAAGTACTTACCTACGTTAATGACAATGAAAATGTACTAATAATTGCTTCAATCATTTAAAGTAAACGATAAATTTTTGCCTCAATTAGCGTCAATCACGTATATTCCATATAATCGGGATTCCAGAGATTCGGGGACTTTAAAACAAAACAGCATCTATGATTTTAATGAATTAGTTTTACATCTTGTAACATGGTATTCCTTTCTGTTATGATCACTTCAGTATCTACGCTCCAGCCAATATAGTTTGATAAGCAACAGTAGGTAAGCAATATTTTTGAAGATGTTTTCAGGTTTCTACTTGAAGAAGCTCAAAATGATCTGTTGGCACGCCTATGTATCTAATTAGAAAATGCCTCAAACTCAGTAGGTACAACAAAGACGTACAATGAAATTGTTTTTAGATTTAACTTAAATGATTTAATTTTAATGTTAGTATCTAGACATATACTAGATACTAACAAACACATCAAGAAATCTCTCGAAACATCTGACATGATCAAACTTTTGTTGTCAGAATTTCATAATAAATTCCTAAAATAAAATAGTCTTTATTTTAGCTCACAACAAAATGCTCCCCGACATCTAACGTGACATCTAGAGGTGACACCTTATCTCCTAAGAGCTCTCGCGAAGTGCATTGCACTTAGACACAAAAAGCTTCTCGAAGTTCCAACATCGTTTAGCAGAAAATTAGTAAAAAAATATACAAAACATATTTTGTAGAAACGAGTTGTTTCTATGTATCTGACTACACAGCTTACAAAGGTTGGTCGGGCACTAACTTTTAACTGTAAAATGGTCTGGAAAGGGAAGTCCTGAGCATATAAATATTTAAAAGGCTATTTCACGTCACATGTTCCATTGTTTCCCGCTTTACATCCGCAATATAAAACATAATCGCAGATTCGTTAAGTTACAAAACGGCACTAAAATACAGCATCACCTATCTGACAAAGGCTCGTAAAACTAAAAATAAATAAGTTTGCTTACCTATAGTGGATATGTATATATCGTAATATCGCTCGTCACAATATCTATGCACTATACACGTTTTTCCTACATTAGAATCACCTAAAACTAGTAATTTATACGTTGCAGAAAAATCTAAAGCCATTTTTTGTTTACTTTGTTGTTGGTACGCGAGCGACGGCCCAAAACATAGGTGGAACTGTCAAACTGAGAAAAATCAATGAGGGTAAGTGCGCATGTGCGGGGTCGCCCGTTGGCTTACCTTGCAACAAGTAACTATAGCTACTAGCCAAGCAGCACAGCCCGCTCACCCAGGGTTTCCCTGCACCGGTCACTGACTTTTAATAAACTTAACTATTTGAAAGAGAATGGCGTTTTGTGAAATAATTGTAGACTTTTTATTTCTGTTACGCTCAGTGAACATCAACATGAATAAATTAGAATGCTAAGTAATGTTTTTTACTTAGTTCCCAAAATGCGCACGGTTACTCTCGTCTGTTTTGATGTATCTACATTGGGTAGGTAGTATGTTCAATAACAAATGAATAAATAAATGAATAGATAGGTACGAGACACAAACCAAATACACCGATACTGATTTAATAAAATTGAACCAGACAGAACAAATTAGGTTGAATGAATTGACCTCGTAAACAATGTATACGAACGAGAAACCTCAGGTGCGACCGTAATCTAACATTGTCTTTTCTGTTTATGGGATTGCTTTTCTTTATATTTATTCCACCATTTCAGTAAATTTGAGAAGACTGTCTAGATGGCTCTTCTTACAGGTCGTTGCTTGACGAATATGAACCTAGATAAATAAATTGAATGACTCCTCCTAAGGACATTGGAGATTATTTATCTAAATATCCTCAATAATTAACAAGTAAAACTCCGAACAGGTGATGGGTATCGGTTCGAGGTTCTTCGATGGGTAATTTAATTTAGCCCACTATATTTAACAAATGAGAATGTAATGGTAGCTTACCGATTATTTTAATGGTCTGTAGGTACTGTAGAGACTTTACTGTCTGAGAGATTTAGGTGATTACTGATAGTTGAACATTTTTCAAACTCACTTTAACCTGTGAAAATTTACATAAAGCATTAACGTAGGGTTTGAAAAGTGCTTAACTCAAAATGCTTAATTCAGAAACTTGACGTTAGAAGGACTGTATGTATACGTGTTTATAAAACTAAAAAATAATTTCATGTAAATCCTAATTCCTACACTTACACACGCTTAAGCTTTTTTTAAAATGATGAAACAGAGAGATAATGACTCCTAGCATTGAGGAATACGATGCAAGGAGGAGAATAATACTAATACACCTTACTTATGAGCTGCAGATAGAAATCGAGATTGTCTTATTAATATTTTGGGACATGTATCTGCATTTGTGTTTTCATTACTGATAGACAGACTATTTTTTTCTTATATTAAATTGATTTAACTTGTGTTTTTTTGCTTTTAGTAGCGAATCGACATATTTTACGATGGACCCTTTCTTTGTCTGCTCTGCACTAAATTGTTGCAACAAAACGATATAACGTTCTTAATCTCATTACAAAGCCGACGAAACAGTCCCCCAGTTGGTCCGTAATAAGATTATCTGCTTATCCGAGCATTTAATGCAAGTTGAATAAAATTTGTACCGTATTTTACAATGTAAATTTTTGTTTACACTTTACTTATATTCTGTTTTAGTCTTGCATGAGTTGTGATTTTTTTTTAACTGAATGTTGTGTGCTTATTATCCACTTATAATTATAACTCATAATATAACATGCCATTTAACAATTTAAAACGCCAACCTCCTAAAGTAGCAATACCGTTGAGTGACGACACACTGCAACTTACCTTGTCTTTTGATTGACTGATTTGCCTTTATTATTTTATCAGGCACTTTTCCGTGGGATATATATTTTTTTTTACTATTGCGCAATACATTTCGGGAAACTGCATGCTTGACTTTAAAGAGGTGACCAGCCAACCAAACGTCAGGATGGCTGGTCAAAAAAAATATTTTGTTTCTAAATATATATCCTATCTAGCAATTATTTATTATTTATGTAGCAATTTTGGAATCAACTCTCATAGACCAACGCGACAGACAACCAGCCTTTCTGACGCACACTGTAATTCTACATATGGCATAAGTAACTTGTGTTGAGGATTTTCTGATAACTTTTATGACTAGATAGATATGATATGACCTTCTTTTGCATGAAAAAAAAAAATAAAACCTTTTTCGTTTAACATCCTTAACTTACAACAACCAAAGTAAAATGGGCGTGTGTGGCGGATTATGACCCAAACCATCTCCCAAGGAGATCAGCGTCACAACAGCAGAAGCGTAATAAGCAGAATTTTTAACGTTTGAATCCCCAACCGGTCCTATGAGACCGCGCTGTTATTGTTTTACTATTGTGTCTCGTTTCGCGGGTAGCTGAGTAATTAATAACAGATTAAAAAAATATAATTGTACTGCATACAAACTCTTGCCTTTAAATATCAATAGAATCACATTGTATGTGGCGACTGGACAATAAAAAATTCCTACAATCAGGTAATTCGTGTCAAATTCATAATAACAAAGTGCGTTTTTCAAGGGTCTTTAAAAATATATAGTCATCAAATATCACAAAATCCATTTGAGAAGAAGAATAGGATAAAATTCTGGATACCTATATGCACAATAGCATTCGTACAATCAGTTCAATACATCTCATGGCCCTGTCTGTGTAAGTAAATAAATGCCTTATGTATTAAATGACCAGGACTCTAGATTCCTTATCTTACCCTTTGTTTCGCTTCGTCTGTATTTTCGTCTGCCATTCAAGGTTTCTTCAAGGTTACATTTTATTATACATGCAAATAGGAGATGAATATTTTCACTTTTTGTTTTTGCATCTTTTAGTGATACAAAAGAATTTGTTATGTCTTCATCTCTTGGGTGTTATATTCTTATGAAAGCTCGCCATATCCGCATTTTGTTCGAATAATGAGGATAGAAACATTTCCTGTATTGAATCATGTTCTCCGATGCAGGAAGTGCTTATAATATATCGTCTAATTTTTAAGATATAAGATGTTTTGCAAGAAATACAATAAATTGCAGCTTTTAATACCATCGATGATGAGTAATAGAATGAATATATAGCAGAAGAATATTCTAAAGTAGTCCAAACTAAAACCGTTTATTACCTAGAAGCAACACCTACTTCTGCTCCACCATACTAATGTAAACTCAAACAGCCAATAAAGCTCGCTCAAACTGTAATACGTTACGTATACTGACATCTTATTGGAAACGATAAAACATCAAGGCTGTTGACCTTGAACGCAGACGCAATGTTTACCGTAGGTCAGTGACGCCAATTATGTATAATGCTGCCGCGCGGTGCCACTCGCAACTGTTCCGCTACTTAGCACTATATACGATCATGCTCCAATGTTAAAGAAAACCCTATATGGAAATAATGACTAATCAATGCGAGAGCCGTTAGCTGTTGACCTAGTTAACAGAAGCGACAATTCTGAAATCGGATACTTAGGTGTAGATTTACCTAGTTTTGATATCTAGGCTACGAATGTTGTGACTATCATACTCATTGATATCGAAATGTGTCTTAACAAACCATCAATCAATGTCATTGTTGTGAACTGCGTTCCAATTGAGTTATTTCTCATCAGTGTCACCACTCACTGTCGGGTCAGAGCCAGGTGTGAACGCGTGAGGTGTACGGCACGCATACATTCCGCTCGTAAGATGCGGTGGCGCCGTGCAGGAAGAACAACAACTTCATTTGTCAAACAACCGCAAGCCAGGGAGCGACGCGCAGCCGCCGGCACAGCTTGATGTATTGCAAATGGCGGTAATTTTGAAGTTCGCGTTCCGTTTGCTATTCAAAACAGCATAAACTGCCACCGTTCTACGTTTCCCTATAATTTTACTGCAAATGACGAATGATCTGTTGTTTAACTGCCACTCAGGTGTATCCGAATGGATTCGTTGTAACACCCCACCTTTCTTAAGTAATAAGCTATAATTTTGATAATTTACTCAAAGGGAAAGCAGGGTTCCTATTGCTTGGAGTTTGTTTATTGAAATTTAAACACTTACTATGTCCTGGAGCGTTGGAAATGCTTTATCATGATATTATCTTTGGAAAGGCTAACATTAGTGCTATAAATATTTGTATAGTTGGAGTAAATTGGGTCTGCTCTTATTCACTGCATTTAACTATTGATCTATAAATACAAAGGAACCAATTAGATGTTGGGAAAACCCGCGAGTATTCCGTAATAAGTAATGACTGGCCAGTTTGCTGGTCACTATCGTCATCGTTTCACTATAATATCTATTAGACTATCACTTTCGGTCGCCGAGTGCTCTATTGTCTGCGATATGATCTTTTTTCTTTTAATGAGCCTGTAGATCCGGCTGATCGTTACCTAACCGGGTACACTGACGCACTTGTGGGAACCTCAGGTTAAGCAATTTGTTTCACACTAATCTTGGATCGCGATGTTGACTGCATGGCCGTTGTTGCGTAACCTGAGAGGATAAAGTTTGATTTCAAACTAATTCCAGGTATCGCTTGACTAGATGGTATAATCCAAGGTTTATTTTTCCATGCAAGATCAATATCAATTCACATTGTTTATGTCATTGTGTAAAATACTAGCTTGACCCCCCAAGATAATGCAACTATAACGCGAAAGTTTCTCACGTATACCGAAAAAGTTCAGGTCAGATTTTTACACGTGAATAGTCTATGAGATTATTTTCAGTATCTGATACAGATTTCCCGAAAATACATTCGATATGACTCAGATTTTTTCATGCAATATCCAGTTTTCTGACAGCCTTAGTTTTTCTACTAACTGGTACTGATCCAATTTTAGGCGTCTGCAGTACTTATATAAATTAGAATGTGTTTCCTTGAAATGATCATTTATTATAAAGGCAATAAACAGACGTTATACAATGACTAAGTTACAAATTTGTTTTTCTTAGACTACTCATTAATCTGTTTTATGTTTTATCTCCGACTTTTTTGGACTTGAAGACTGGCTTGATTTATTAAGTTTTAGTCTTAAAACTTTATATCAATCACAGCAATACCTAGCTTCTTAAATAAAATTTTATCATACAGGAAGTATTTATTTTTCAGATTGAATGTATCGCATGACAAGTTGTTTAAGCGATTATACTAACACAATGTTATAGTTTTACGCATTTCAAACAATAGCGTCAAGTTCCAGCTTTACATTTACAACAGAAATAAAGGTCTATGGGATCATGCATCGATTATGTTTGCCACTAGGTACTTCTTTAAGCTTCAACTTGTTCTTTAGGCCCCTTCGTAGCAGCACATAACAAACTTTATAGTGGTCAGGAAGTGGGTTCATGTGCCGTTGCAGCTTCATCTTTTTCATCTATAGCTGTAACACTTTATAGTCGACACACATCGTACAGGTAACCAAAGGCAAGATTGACATTGTCTTCTCCGCAAATAGTTTCACAAAGGCAGCATCAATCTTCACAGACACTTTAAATTGGCCACACACTCCTATGCATCGTCCACAATGCGCATATTTTCCTTCGTACATGGATCTTTTGTGTAACTCGGCACGTTTGCAAGTGTAGAGGTCGGTGCCTGAGGTCACTCCTTCGCGACGGGTTCCGGGAACATATGACAGGTCTCTCATTGTTCGCAAATTGTTCCACGCAAGGTCCTCTTGTAAATGTCAATCCGGCGCCGGCGCCGATTCGGCCACCGCCAGTTGGTTAACAGAACTGTTTACTATCACTAAATATAGAATGTGGACAAGTTTGCGTGCGTTTTATGCGGATAAATTAATAATAATAATGGAAGCTGTGTTCTGTTTATGCCGTTATGGAAATGTGAGATCGAAAGCTTCAGAACGTTTTAGATATCTGCCACCTAAAATATTCCAAAGCCTCTGAATACAGAAATCCGATACGTCAGATAAACTGTATATCTAGCTATTCTCGTCAGAATCCAACAATGTCTATCAATATTTGTCTGCTTTCTGAGACAAAATCCACATCTTCAAGTTAAGATACCTATTTATGTAGTTTATTTCACCGAAGTGCGGAAAATAGGTAGGCGGTCCAAAACGATTTAAATATTATTCAAGAACACATTTCAGATAATATTTATTAGATGATCCTATCAGATCCGTAGTTGTTATTGTGAACAACGGCTTACCAATATTTAAAATAGAAAAATAAACACGTCGTCTGAAACTAATAAGCAGAAACAATAACAATATACTAAGAAAATTGCAACAGCAACAGAAAGCTATAAATCTGCTGGAATTACTAGAAAACGGCAATAAACAAATCTTCACGCGCAACGCATATAAATACGGGGTAATCGAAGTACCTACATATTTATTTGTTTAATGACTCGCTTGGTACGAAAGAACTAGTCTTGCACGGGCCAAGAAACAACTTCTATTTGTGTACAAGATTGATACCAGTTGGAATCAGGTAAGTACTACGTATCAGGGAACACTCATACCTGAATACAGTGAATAGGTACATCCGATGAAGCCTGTTAATCATACGTTACTCAATGTATCTATGATTTAAGTTACAGCCTATGTAATTTAATAGTGTCCGTCCTTTTAGCACTTAAATGGATAATATATCAACGTCAAAGATCGACTCTTCAATGGGACGTGTAATGAATACTAGCGCTAAGGAAGTCATGGTACATTGAATTATTAATTGTAAGATGTTCTTTGTTGTTCTTATTTAATTGTGGTTGTATTTGATTTATGACGAATTGTCGGTTAAATTTACTATTGTGTGATGTCGTTTCAAATTCTTCGGTCAATTATCTCCGGTAGTGTACGATTGTTGTCGACAAGAGTCGGTCATAGTTCTCGGCTGAACATGGTCCGTCTCAAAATGGACACAGCGTCGACGGATGAGATGACTACAAAACGGTTAGTAATCCCATAGTCAGCAGTCGCGCTTTATACGAGTAATTCTTCTATTCGTCTTGAAACATTTGAATTGTTTATGATGTGATAATGCAACTGATGTCAATTCATTAGAATAAATTATGCGTTGTTGTTTTTATCCATTATTCCTTTGCTGTCCAGACTTAGTCTAGCTTGCACAGCCACATTGACGGACATTGATGTTTTCATGTAGAAACCGTATACCTATTGGTGGTTTTTAAGTGAGGATTCATACAATAATTTCTCCCCCTCTATGGTAGATTGCGGGGACGTATCAGACTGTCAGACATTTACTGGCCAAAACCACACTTGTGTCCTTCACTTAACCCTTGAATTCTAGGACGATGGACACCTTTTCAAACGTTCCCGCATTATTTGAGCTATTGAAGATGAATTTGACGTGCCTATGAAAACATATTATATTTCTTAGTACACCAAGGAGGAGCTCGTGGCTAAATAATAACAGCCGCACAGGTCGATCTTCAAGGTTAAGCAACGCTTGCCGAGGTTGGTCTGTGGATGGGTGGCCATCTTAACATAGCGAGTTTCCTCCGTGCCTCGGAAAGCACGTTAAGCCGTTGGTCCCGGCTGTCATTTGTAGATCTTTGGCAGTCGTTACGGATAGTCAGAAGCCAGTAAATCTGACTCCAGTCTTGCCATCAAGTACCGTGTTATCCCAGTTAATGGGTTGTGGAGGTCTGGTAGGCAGCCGCTCCTCGTAAAATACTGGTATTCAGCTAAATCCGGCTTGACTGGAAGCCGACCCCAATATAGTTGGGAAAAGGCTAGGCAGATGATGATTTCTTAGTACACCAAAAACCCTCCCCTAGAGAGAAGGCCTGAGTCCCAGCAGTGGGAACATTATAAGGCCGATAATGCTAATGCTAAACACCAAAAACGTGTTTTAGATATGATCATGATTTCTGAACACCACTTATAAGTGTTCGATCCAAATGAAAATTATTTCTATGCAACTGGATCCATTGATAACACACAATGGGCGAATCATGCGCACCATCAGCTGGACGGCGGAAATACGACACCGGTATGATATGGCGCTTTTCACAATGGACACTATGGCGTTATGAAATATCACATAGAAAAGAAGTTTGATCAGTTCCGTAAATAGATATTTAAATGGCTGACACGTTACAAACAGCAGTCATATGAGGTTTAATGGAATCACTTCCGCTACTGATTAGGTTTGCATGGACATTTTCGAAAGGTTAACGAAATCAATTGCCTGTTAGAGTATTGGTTTCATTGATGGCATCTATTTTATCGTTTGCGATTCCCACGATAGCTTCTGAATATTATGTAATGTATGATTTTATTATGCTTTCTTTTTTGTCTATTTTTGTGTGCATCACAAGATAGACATTGTATTGTGACAGATTATTATTCAGTCAGATTATGATTGTTGTTATTAAGGACCTGTATACTGATGATTTTCTTACTATCATCAGGATATACGTGGTTTTGCTTGTGAGCAAGATTCGGGGTAAAAGCAATAACATGCTGACAGTCGTAATTGAGGATCCGAAAGCTCTTGTTTGCACAAGTATCTCATTTGAAATGATTGGCCGCATGAAATGCCTCGTAAGTAGATGAATCACTAATATTCCGCTATTCTGAAGTTTGGCACTAATTTTAGTGCATAAGTTTTAGTCTAAGCCGTGTACTAACAAAAGGGTTTCTATGTCGTCCCAAATAAAACAATTCATGTAAGTATCGTTTATAAATAATAATTCTAATAATTACAATACAATACAATCAATCAATACATTTACAATATATCCTCTAACGTAGCCAGTATTTTACCGGCTTTTTTCTAAAATGATGTCAATCTATATATAATGCAGGTACAGATGTTAGGTCGGGTAATAAAAAGGGCAGAGTAACCCAAAAGGACATTAAAAACACTTTTTATAGCTTCAATACAGTTTTATGTCGCAATAACGCCTAGAAATGTTTAAACTAAAAGCTGCCATTTAAAATAATGCTGAACGTCTAAAAGAACATGTCGTCGGCAAAAAAGTGTAAAATAAAAACAAATGAATTCATGTCCATAAAACTATTTACGACGATGCATGTACAATATTTTAAACAACGCCTTCTACCATTAAATTAATGCGAAATAGCCCGTGGTGAGTGTACACAAGCATGTCAACTTGACTAATTTGTGAGCCGAGGCCTTTAGTGCTGGACTTGTTTCCAATTTTATAGTCCACAACCTCGCTTGAAAAATTTTATGTTAGAAAATTTACAACTTATTCCCCAGTCTCTTTGAGTTACTGATGTTTCTGCCGTCACTTCTCGGTATGACTGTAAAGACCCTTTTATAGTCCGAGCTACTTTTTTTGTACATGTAGACCGCAGTCAACATGCACAGTAAAATATTGTGATATATGACATGCTAATATAGAATTAATTAAGTGCAGGGATGCCTGCGAAGGTGGCGCCACAGTTGCGACACTGTCGTGCCAAACATTAGCGTTGGCTAATATAAAACACTTAAAAGGTCATTACGAAACAAATTTCTTAAGATAAACACATTATTATCCATTCGATCACGTAATAAAACAAACACGGTTACTGCTAAAGCCTGATTAATAACTATAAATCTTCTCGTATTTGCAATAAGGAGACAAACGTTTGTCGCAATGGCTAACGTAACTCGAATAATTAGTAAAATCACGATTTATCCCACTTTCTAGGTCTCTTCCGATCTGCACTATCGATCATCGGAAGATATCGATCTTATCTCACGATCAATTACTTACTGCGTAGTGGGAAACGGTACTTTATGAACATCTACTTATATCTGATTATCTGCAACGATTTCTACTTTAATTACTTAATTGTACTTTTGAATGCAACTTTAATCTTATTTCACATTCATTATTATGTGCATACGTTTTCTAAATAGATTGATATCGTCGTTTCATTACACTTATATTATTTTATTTCTACTGTTACTATCGAGATAGTCAACTGCAAAACATATTGTATTAATCGTAAAATATCTTGATCTCTGTAATAGTAGAAGATTCTTTATAATAATCACCTAGAACAGCTTACTTTTATAGCTTTAAATGTTTTGATAACACATTTTTTCTTGGAATGCCAACATATTCTCCAGCTCATTCTGTCATCCGAAAATATCATTGAAATTGTTCGGGCTCATTCTTTGATGGATCAACCCGCATACCTATTAGATAAGTGTGTCTTACTTCTACAGTAAGTGGATATTAGTCAGGTATTCAGGGCAATGGCTCTCTTATATCATCCGCGTAAAATCTTGTATATGTACCTACTTCTGTTGGAGGTCATCGGTCATTTTAGCATCGTACATCATCACCTGCGTCGCTGTCAACAGTCAATTTGCAAGTTATATCATTAGCAGTTTATCTAAGTTTGATCCTTATTTTTCAATTAACGTTGGATGAGTAGCCGTAACCGCAGAACTATCGATCAATGTGGTTTAGACTGCCAGTCGGTGCAGGAAGTTTAAACAGGTGAGCGTCCTAGATTGTTTGTTGTATGTCATGCTGTTTTTAGACCAATAAAAAATAACACTTTCTGTTTCCTTTCATCGTTCTAGATCTTTTCTTCATATGTTGTTATATTTTTACTGTTGGTGGATCAGGATCCTAAAAAGTCTAACTAACATAGGCAGCCTGTGTCTGGTGTCGGGGACCATCACTGGACATTGCACACTGAACAAGCATCTCCACACAATATGCATTACAGTCCCCTGTGCAGAGCATGCTTGTAGTAGAAGGAGACAGTTGCGCATGTGCTCCTTGACTGCATAGGTATACGCACGCAAACCCTTGGATCTAGATAGACTCCCTCACAGACGCCCTGAAAGGCCTTATCAGTTTAAGAGAAGAGGTGGGCTGGTTAGTTGGAGTAAACCCACTAAAAGCTTTTTGCTGCCTTGACTTGCCATGACCCACGAACAATGGGACTAAATGCGGAAACTATACTCAAACTAAGTTAAAATCAAGTCTGGCTGACATTTACAAACTTTATCGTTAAGTTGATATGTTAACAGAGTTAATACTAAGTTTAAAAGCGCAAATTCTGCCAACAGTTTATTTTATTTGTACAAAGTCTTAAATATGGAAGTTCCGTGAATGCCAAAATGCATTTCGTAAATCTTTAAGTTTTTTTCACACGTAAGAGTGTAAAATCACTGGGAAGTAATTATTTACTCAATGTGCAACACACCTCATTAGGAATCGTTTATTTACTGTCACGATTGTGCGAAATTTCGAAAGCCCCTTCGAAATACTTCAACGCATTTTCGAAAACGGTGAGACATCGAAGCGAGGAAGAAAGTCTCAGGAAAAATATTTTTCTTCAAAAAAAGAACGGTTGATGTTCCAATCACGTCATCGATATTTGGTATGGCGCCTCAGTAATAGCTAATTAATGAGATCAAAGGGTTAAATACCAAACAGCTCACCAATGAAACTACAATTAATCATCGATACCACTTGAGAGAAAGTACTGACTCATTGCACGGAATGTGATCTTCATTTGCTTGTTCTTAATAAGAAAAAAAAAATCGAATGCGTCAGCTGTGCCTGCGTCAGTGTTACATCACTACGAACTGTCCCGTCACTATTCCGGAGATCCGCAATTTGCACTTCTTATTTGTAACAATTACATACGGAATTCTTGTCCACAATGTCATACACAACAGAAGTTACTACTTGTATCAGAATTAGCATTAAAATAGTATCACATTTCTAAGGATTCTAAGAACTTGATAGAACTTAATCCGAGTTATTTGGAACATGTCGATTTATTATTTAACTGTGGATCTAGGAATCGCAGTGCATTTGCATGAGTCATCGGTGGAACGGACCGTTATATCGGTCATTGCTGATATAATGATTGATGGGTAATGAATAGGCTCGGGGACGTAGAGCCCCGTAAATATTCATTGCTTCACTAACTATAAACATTACATTCACGCAGTAAGAGAAACTGCAACAGAATCAAACTTCGATTGGCAATGGTTTTGTGGCTTCGGCGTAATTTGCAGCAGAACCACACAAATATTAAGTGTGTTTTCTTACCGCATTGTGAGCTAGCAATTCCTCTAGCAATAGAGGATGTCTGTCTGCCATTTGATCTATCTTAAACTGGGACCTATAAAGAACTTCGCATAGTTTATTACACTACTACACAACTTCCTGTATTAAACTAATTGTAGATATTAACATAATCTTTTCGACTAAATCTATTTTTTGGTCTAAAACGATGCAATTGCAAAATGATTTGATTATCTGTCTAATGCTCATTTTGTCCTTACTCGTGACCACAGAAACATCGGGTTTCTCATAGTAAACTTTGGAAATTCTGGAATAAATAAGTAACATCTCCTCCCAACCTCTGCTTAACCTATAAGTGTTTCAAAAGATTGCTTCTTATAGGTATCGTTATGAGAAAAATAATGAGAACTAGGTATGTTTGAAATAAATGTTCAGCAATAATTTTGTATATCAGTTATTGTCTTTAACTCCTCGACCTCTAAGGCAATGTTCCGCAAAATGTGTGCCGCGGTGCACTGGTGTACCGTGGTGAATATTTGGTATGCCTCGGAAATAATACCTACTGTTGTCTCATAAAGATGATAGACAGACGGAGGAAACATATTCAACATCATATTTTTGCTATACAGAAATTAATTTTTATTTAATGAAAAAATTTCATTTACCTCCAAAATTATCCGATTTCCTTGATGTACTACCTAATTTGAAGACAAAAGAGATTGCGATATGCTGCTCTAGGGCAATCAAACCACATTAGGACCGCTTCGTGGATTACGCCGATTTCCTGTCCTAGAGAGGAGGCAACATTATCAGACTGAGTATGCGTTTAAAAAAGTTGCGAGCCAGGAACACAAAGGTAACCAGCCCGGACGCGGTGCGGCCGGAAGACTTTTCCTTCTTTGGTTGCAGCGAGGCATCGATCCATTTTGTGAGAGGACTAACAAATGGGTCTTTTTTTCTTTTGCGGATATCTTCATTCTTGATTTGAACATGCAAAGAAACTTCGAGCATAGCCTTTTCCATTGCCCTTTAGATATTTCCAAAGATAGTTCCTTCCTCACAAAACAAAAGGGTATGACATTTTTCGTTGTACAATCCACATTTGTATCAAAAAGCTCTCCTCACATAATTTTCATCATTACTCAGCATCGCATGCCCATACCATGACAGCACAGAACTTTTTAGGCACTGGTCGGTCAGTCTTCTTCTCTCCTTTATAGGATTGCTAAATATCTGAGTTTCTTTTCTAGACAATGAGTCTGTATCTGAATCAGCTTCGTGTTTCTCATTGCTTTTACATCGTTGACGCATAGAATAGTGGAGGAGTCAACGATGTGTAAGTACAGCAGTGGGAGTATGAAGACTGGTCTAATTTTCAGTAGACAAATCTGGATGTCAAGTTATTGGGCTCCGACATGCATACTTTGTGCTTTTGTCATGTGTACCATAATGTAGTGAAAACTCACTTTCTGTTTTATAGTCTCGTTACCTTTCTACAATTTTATAGTGTCTACAGCCGGAAGTTGTGAGCGCACTTTACATACCATAACGGCCCCATTTAAACGGACAAAACCAATGCCATTAAATGCTCGTTATATTTGAGGATAAAACTAGGAATGCTATTTATCATCTTTACTTTACCTATAATACCAGACTTGTTATTGAAGACTGCGTCGTTAAGGGGCATTATAATATTTAATGATGGCAGCGTAAACATTTAAAGGTCAAAAGTAAAATTAGAAAATTCGTTACCGATTGGAACCTTATCATTAATCAAATATTTACTTTCTTCTAAGATTTTGCTCAATTGAAAGGGAATTCTCACACGCTCATGAAGGGCATGATTAATTCATAACATCTGAATTCCAATCGGTAAAACTTGGTATTATAAATGAACAGGCAATTAATATAGTCATAGGTACACTCGTAGGTGCATTCGCACTGCTCACCTAGTCATCTGCTATGCGTGCCAAATTGCTCGCAGTGTTAACGGGGGAGGCCCATGTTTAGTATCGGAGCTGACTAATGCCGAAGACACGAAACCTTGTATCTGAGGTCACCTTCAGTGTTTCATATAACTAATCAGTGTTGACGGAACAAATAGACATAAGATCTGGTATTTAGGCCGAGGTGTAGAGGCGCCGCGCGATAATCCCCGAGACAAAACGTTCTGCTGTGACCAAAGTAACTAGGGCAAAACGTAATGGCGCTCTAAACTGACTCACTGACCATTACTCTGTTACGCAAACACAAATATTTGGATATCATAAAAAGAACAGATTACGTATGATTTAAACGATGCTACTTGATACCGTGCCTCCCACGTTACTCCCACGTAGAAAGTTCTGCTTAGCTCCCTTTGACTTATTGTTTTGTATCAGACTTTCTTTCTTGTTTAAGAAAAATTATACAGGTAAGTTACGTCTTCTTCCCGTATGAATATTAAGTCAAATGAACCGTAAGGTCAACTCACAGTTCATGGGAATGGAGATCGCAATTAGTGCAACTAATGAACTCGTGTTTTCAATAAATTTACATCTAATCGAATGCAAACTACTGGTTCAATGTGGCAGTCGTGGCGCCTAAAGGCTTGGACACAGTTGACTCAATGTACTCCAAAAGTTCCTCTTCAAAACTTGAAAATACTACTCTGCCTACGGAGTACCTACACATCTCCCCTGGCATTTTCTTTGTTTGAGCAGATCCTTAAGCGTAATTAATGTAACAACCCATGCTTACAACTGCAAGTCAAAATGATTAACAACATACCAAAAATACCACGTTTTGCCAAAGGAATCCGATTTCTTGTAAATAACTGTATGCCTTTTTCAGTAAAAACGTAAGTACATATGTACGGTAAATATAACGTCTTGATTTGTAGATATGTTGGGAGCGTAACAAAGGAACATAAAAGTGTAAATGGAAATTCTTTTACAAATAAAAGGTCAGGTAGAGACCGTGATATTTAAGATTACTTTTACAACGTGGTATTCGAATAAATCAAAGCGACACTTGGATGAATTCATGGAATATTATTGTGTTGTAAACAGAGACTGGCTGATCAATCGTTCTGTGAAGGTGCAGCAGTTTCGGGAAATCGGGACGTCGTATAAACAGTCGTATACAACTAGCAATTTTACATTAGATACGGCGTTAGAAAGACATACTAGGATAATCACTTTTCTTTTGAATAAAAGAGAATAGGTTTCTTCCCACAAAAGTCCTGAACGAAACTTGTTTGGTGACTGCAGGTAGATAGAGTCCAAGTAAATGGCTGTCGATATATTAAAAGAAGAAAGCAATTAAGATCACAGACCGGCAGCCAGATACTCTTTAGATGATCAAAGGAGTGTTATAATCTAAATAATGACACTTACAAAGCAGATAACAAAGCAAGCCATGCATCAGCAATGAGTGAAGCCAGGTCTACCATCTACATAGTAATAACAAAAAAACATCATATAATTTAAAATTCCTTCATAAATCTGTTTTCAACAATGATCAGGTCGTTGACTTGACATCGCCACTTCAATTTCGAATTTTCTCTCCAAATCGACACTCTGCTATCAATCATTTACAAGTATCTATATTTAGTGGACTTACTAGGTACTTTAAGTTATGAATGAATATTATAGTGATTTTACATAACAACAATAGCGCGCGCGCGTGGGCAGTATCAAATGATTCAATTGTAGTTAGGTATGTAAAATTCCGTAGTGTGGGTACTTTCTTTGCTAGGAGAAAATATTCGTTATATAACATTGGAAAGATTTATATCAGAAGTATATATAATTAATTTAACACGTGGGTTGAAGTGTTTACATATTTGGTGACGTTAGACAGCATAATAATTGGGCAAGTCACAATTGCGGCGGTAAGTCTTCTTTTTGGGGAGTGACTAGACAGGCACCAAGGCGTACTCACTTTTGGCTTGACGTAGGTCGTCACCGCGGAAGGCTCCTGTTACGGATTGGAGCGAAATAAATTTTTGGGTGTTACCATTACGTAGATCGCCCGGAGGACATGTTGGAGCTTATGGTAGAAGTCTGCCCCAATTGGGCAGTGTACAGGCCATGGTCTGGAGTGAGAGACGGTGTCCAATGTCCAGATGATGAACAAAGAGTAGAAAGCTCACCGTCCGGTTTTCCAGTATAGACCAAGCCCAGCCGATGACACATAGTATTCCATGTACGACGTACGTCTCAAAGAGATGTCAGCAAAACCGAAAGGACCCAGTAGAGCCGATGACGATTTCCCACCACAAAAAAGAGAGCATAATAAATAGGAAATAATTTTATGAGATTTAGATAAAAATATTTATGTTACTCCATATTAGTTTTCACTGTAACAATATGATTAGTTAGCAGCCTAAAAAAAATATTTAGAAGTCAGAAAAAAAACAAACGTAAAAAAAGCTTAGAGAAAGTTAAGCTTTTTATTGTTATACAGTAAGATTCTACCTGATCCTCCATTAATTCTCCACTGACCTCTAATAACTGTGATGGAAATCGAAACCCGGCAACACATTTACCGATCAAAATATTTACCTAAATCAAAGTGAAATCTAAAGCAATAAACAACGACACTGTTGTACGGCATTAGCAGAGGCGATATTATGCTAATAACACGACCCAAGGCGACTGCGAGACTTGTCAACGTAGGCGCCACCTACCTGCACCCGACGGAACCGTGTACCCGGCCCTTTACATCATTTCATTAACATCTTACAAGAGCATTCATGTAGCCCACCACAGTTTTAATGGATACAGATATCTGTTGCATACAAATCGCTGAATCGCAATAGTTTATTTAGGAACCTAAAAAAACCCTGCATCAAAAAAGCTGATGGACTTGTAGCTGCAGTATTTGCAAGGCAAATTTTATGCCTTCGGATAATAGGCTGTTCTCAAGATTTTATTGCTAGAACCATTTACTAGCTAAATTGGGATCGCCATGCCGTTTCATTGCCCCAGGTCGCGTTGTGACTATTAAAAATTGAAAAGGTAGGCACGAGTAGGTGTGCTAGACTATAAAATTTCAAACTCCTAAACTCCTATTTTATGACTCAATAACTTCTTTATTAAATTAAATGAATATGTTAAGAACTGTGTTTTGGGTAGTAACTTTAGTGCAGCGCTGTAAGAAGGCTCTATACTTAAGTGCTATAAACAGGTACATCTTATTAAACAAAGGTTCAACCGCCGACCTCCCGCGAGACTAACGCCTTACCCATTGGGCTTACTTTTCCGTGGGCAGGTACATTGCGACTACATTGTTTGAAGTGTATACAGAGTTTATTGTCTTTGAGCAGTACAACATTTTCCCATCAGTTGAATCATAAAATAAGAAGACACATAGGTCTGTTAAGAGGTTCGTCATAATTCCTGGATAAAAGGGTCTACTCAGACGTAGCATTTTTCCTCTATTTTTTTGTAATTTTAGATTATAATGTTATCCTATCTGACGAACTCTAATAGATCTTTGCCTTAAATGTATTTATTGATATTAAAGCTTACGAGTATATAAATACGAGTATAAATATAGTCGACGTATTTAAAAGACAGACAAAATCATAGTATTGAATTGGCATTGACAAGTTTTTTTATACTCTGGTGGTTTTTTACTAAATAAAATCCATCCGTATTTATTCATAACCTATTTTCCTTCTTTTCATGTCGATGTAGTGCTACAAAAAAAACCGGCCAGTATTTGGCAACATATTATTTTTGGCTCTGTTATTAGCCTCGTATAGATCCTGAAAACTGCAGTTGGTTATGCACTTTTCTCCAAGATGTCTCAAACTTAGTAACCTTTTCCGTTTCAGGGATGCAGTAACTCTTACGATTACATACAACATCCATAACATAGGTAAACTTTATAAACAAAATGATAACAGTACCTAACGTAACTTTTACACCCATCCAAAGACAGTATTAATCTAAATGATTATATTTTTCCTATTTTCTTCTTATTTTGTTTCTGTTATTATAAAAACTGTTAAAAATTGATAACTTTATTAAATAGAAGCACTTTAAGTGTAATTCACAAAGTTAATAGCATACCGAGATTGAAAAATAACTGGCTTCCAAGATACAGGTTAATTTACCAAGTTTAGGAGACGGTTGATTGTCTTTTAGAATAAATTTGCCTTGTGCCATGCTCTTGTGTGTTTGCCTTATGTATGGATAAATAAAATTATTATTATTAATTGAACAACCGAGAAATTATCTGTTAGTACTTATTAGTCAAAGATTTAACTACAGACCTTGTCATGTACGAATATGCTAGCCTCACTTTTGTCTGTGTCGCCTACTTCTACTAAAAGGCACA
The DNA here is from genome assembly GCA_030763345.1 of Mythimna separata. Lineage (NCBI taxonomy): Eukaryota > Metazoa > Arthropoda > Insecta > Lepidoptera > Noctuidae > Mythimna > Mythimna separata. The sequence goes on from CM061175.1 coordinate 9,580,117, forward strand.
TAGATTTACTCAGAAGCACCATAACACTTTCAAATTCCTGTTTCCAACCATCTTGAAATATATATATTATGAGAACTGTTTCTAAACCAATAAATCGTTTACGACCGCAATAAAACAGACTCTATTTCTCCTTTAATATTTTCAATCATCGAAATAGATATGAGATCTGAGTTAGTGATAGTAATCATAATACTGATGATAGTTCATTCATACGAATTACGTTTGCTTACTGAACAATAGTTTATTGTGCAATTATGCTATCACTTGCATTTCATCTCATCGAGAGACTCTTCTATGGGGACCTACGTGGTTTTTGGATTATTCTGCTTGCTTCACGATTCACTGCTGCGTATGTTTAAGCTTGTCAGCGTTCTGAGTGAATGTGTGAGGCGTTCTATATTCAGCAGATGCGTGTTCTCGTCTCTCTGTCATTACGTTACGTGGATCGTCATCTATATAACTGTCAAGGTGCACGTTGCGTAACCGCATCCGCGAGGTGTCATTGACATTACGGCTGTTATGTGATTTGTGAATAAGGGATCTGTTAGTTTTGGCAGTGAGAGTCTTTTCATTTTCGTCATCGTGCACTTGTTGGTTTGTAGCTACTGTTTCAAAGAAAGTTTGTTTTTGTCTATTGAATTGAAGTTATTCGTCAAAATTGCCTGTAGTAAAAACTTAATTATTTCAGTAAAACAGTAATAAGAGGACTAAAATTATAAAGATGTCAATAAATTCTTCGTGAATTCTTGCTACACATTATAAATGATCATGATAAACTAAATTTATTTAGCAAGTAGGGTTTAAAAAAACACTTTTACACGTAAGTTTTTTCGTCGGTTTAAACTAGATGAAGCCATGGGTATTCACAAACTACATAAGACTTTTTTGTTTTTTATTATAATTATGGAGGTGATAATGAATTGTACAAACAAACAAAATTAATCAAAACCTGACACCAAACCAATAAAACGCCAACCTTAAAAAAAAAAAACAGATTAAGAACGCCTACTGAAAACGTGTTTCACAATGCCAATATTGCCATGCTTGCGGCAATAGAACTAATTAGTAAATCCATTAAGAAATCTTTTAATTATTGTTTCTAAACGGATCAAGAGTGCGACAATGGCCTAATTGCGCCGTTAGCCATTGCTGATGGAAACTTGGCGACAGACCATACTTCAATTAATAAATTGCAGTTATGTTGGTTATGAATGCAAAGATTAGATTGTGACTTCTGTGTCGCTAAAACTACGAGTATGATTTTCAATTTGTATAATTTCAGCCTGTTGGTATTTATGAACATGTAGACTAAGAGCTGAACTTAAGTTTATTTTGCTAGCTATGTGAGCTAAATATAGCTTAAATAATTTTTCACAGTTAAAAATGACATAGTTCGGTCAAAAAGGACTGCATACAATAACTAAGTGTAGTAAATAATTAAATTTAGGTTTGAAGACTTAAAGTTTAAAGTAATCATGACTCTGAATCTGAAAACTGAGTTGTGACCACAAGACGTAATAAATTCATTACACATGAATTACTAATAACTATGACTTAAATATTTATAGCGTTCACGCTAGATTACCCCATAACTCCGCAAAAAAATCAACCCAATTCTAGATGAGCAGTTAAGCACGTGCAATATTTACACAATAAAGATATATCTTCGGCATTTCCCAACGAACCGGTAACAAGAAAAACAAAGATCTAACTATTTTGTAACAGAAAGGAGACAATTTTTTTTGGGCCCACTGTTAAACGGTAACGTTTATTAATGATATTGCACATGAAAAAAGTGATCATATTGTTATAATTAACTGACTAAAAATTATATCGATACGTAACCGGAATAATGAAATAATAGTAAAATAGTATTACTGCAAAAAATGCTTGTTAGGAGCGTTTTTAGGTTTATTTTCAAAATCACCGTGGAACAAAACGTAATTAATAGCCCGTTGCAGATACTCTGTGGTCCAGTTTCCACACCTAGCAGCAACCTTCAACCTTCCAGAGCTGGATGATTTTCCTCAATTGTCATTCCAGGACCTAATTCTATTTTCTCTAGGAATTTATCAAATCAAACAATCTCGTTCATACTATGGCGAGCATGTCAGGGCCTCCGGACAATTCAAAATCGAGGTAACTATCCATGATTATGGTCCAAATAATTATCTCCTACAAGGTAGGATACAATCAAGGCACACAAGTAGGAAAACTTATTATATTTATATATTAGTTGACACCACTCCATCAATTACTAACAATAGAGCTGCTCTTGCTGGATACTGTTTTAATTGTTTAGTGGGCAGACGCACTGTTGGTTGCTGTGCACATATGATGTGTATAGTGTGGTATTTATCTTGGGCACGGCATCAAGGTGAGGTTGAGCCACCTGCATCTTTTTAGGGTTCCGTACCTCAAAAGGAAAAAACGGAACCCTTATAGGATCACTTTGTTGTTCGTCTATCTGTCTGTCTGTCTGTCAAGACCCTTTATGTCGAGAACGCGTGAAGGTATCAAGTTGAAATTAAAACTATATACTCAAGTCCACGGTCCCTTGAAGCTGTGTAAATATCAAACTTATAAGTTGACGGGAAAAGAAGATACGCCCGTTTATGTTGCAAAAAACGTACATTTTTCGACACTGTCAAAGGAATCAAAATTCATAAGGTACTTCCCGTTGACCTAGAATCTTGAAATTATGGTACGAAGCATGGTAATTTTAGCACAAATATAGAATAAAGTCTGAAAACTGAAAATTTTTAGTTTTTTTTTTTTTAATCTTCATTACTCGATTCGAGAATTGAATTGTTTTCATAGGTAAGTTGGTACGGAACCCTCAGTGCGCGAGTCCGACTCGCACTTGCCCGGTCGGTTTTTTAGATGAAATACTGCTTTTAAGAGATAAACAGTAATAATATTTCTTGTAATGTACCTATAATGTGTTTTTTTTTCCCAACCAGCTTATAACACATCACCTTATTATTTTAGATTTACAGTATTAGCCGGCAAAAATCGCGCTATTTCGAAATGAATCATCTAATCCATTTTCATGAATAAGTCTATCAAATCGTGTAAATCACATCAAAATCTGTCACGTAGTACAGACGTGACTTTGTTTTATACTATATATTATTGAAAAGTGCACTATTTTGAAATACCAAGGAGACCTATCCACTCAAAAGACAATAGCTCTTGTGAGGTTTTAAGTTATTATGAGAGTCATGTTTTGACTGTCGTATTTCACAGTATTCCGGTTTCATACAGTTTTGCTAATATTACCACTGTAATCTATAGACTATAAGCAATAAACTATCGTGCATTTCATTGCTATACGCCACGATTTGTAGTGGGCCTATTCCCCAAACAAAAGAAATTGTCTCCTTTCACGCGCTCATAACGTTAGCTTACGTTACGTAAACCTAGTGCGAATTCGAATCGAAGAACCAGATCCGTTGATTTATGGCGTTGGCAAACTGTGTGTTGTGTCGTGACGTGTTCTAATCATATCGAGTTAAATGCCTAATGGTCACTAATGGAAATAATCGCGGGAGAAGATCTGACGAGGACTGTCTGCGACCGCGCGGAGAAAGTGACAAGTTTGCCTCTGTTAAGGCGCAGCTTTATTGCTGTTTGTCATTTGTTTCGTTGTTGAGATTGTGACGGTGTTTGGCGTTGTTATGGAGATTTGAGATTTCATATTGAGAAAGGTGAAGAAATTCTCTAAACTTATTTATTAGGTACTCATTTTTTTCTTTGAATTTTTTTTGGTTACCAAAAATATGTCATTAAATCCAGCTTAGCAACGAAAGCCTACGTTAATACGTCATGAGTCGATTGAAAAAAAATTGAATGATCTAAACTGCGTAAACGAAACGTGACCAGAAAATGTGAATCAACCACTTTAGTAAAGCACTAAAAGATCTTTTATTTATGAAAAACAAACAAAACATTACATCGATTACCAATTGTTTACTTTAATTCTCACGAATCTGATGAACAATCTGATCGTGATGGGTCATCCGAAGCTCGTGGGCGGTGACTGGCTACACTTTACGATCGATCTACGGCAGGTGTTACTACTCGATCTATTGTTTACTACGACGATACCAACCGCATAGAATAAATGTGTAAATATGTCTCATTAAAGTGCTTCTTTTAAAGTGGACTTCCAATCTTTTCTTCTTTTACTACCGTACCTATGTAGACAATTCCTTTTTTTTAGATTTAGTCCTTACAGTAAAAAAAAGGAATAGTCTACATACGTACATAAAAGAAGAAAATATAAACGACGAACGAAAAATATTGACGACAGCGGACCCCAGGACCCTGGAATTAGGGCGAAGAAGGAACAGGAGAGGGTTTTAGTCAGTAGAAGTCTGACATGAGCTCCCACTCCGTCCAGAGCGGGAGAAGTCATTTTGATGATGTCTCATCTTAAAAAAAAGTTCTTACAGTCTTTTGAAGTTGTTTAGTAGACTTTCGTGTCACCGATAGGACCGTAATTGGTTACATAGATTTAAAGATATGTAAAAGTTATGTTCTGATTTAAGCGTACATTTTTTTTTTCTATTCTGAAGTAGGCGTCAAATAAATTTGCTATCAAGTACTAAGGCCTTGTCCCAATATTTTTGCGGAGGTATCCCGAAAATAAACAGTGAACAGTTCTTCATTAGGTACTATAATATTCGTATGTAAAATATTTCAGTAGACGTCGATTCAAGACAGCTTTACGTCTTTCATTCAGTTTTGAAATTAAGAATGACAGTCAATATAAAGGGGTTAACGACCGCTGTGGTAAATTTATCTGGTTCCCTCCATTAACAGTTTTTTCTGGCTACTGTAATTTTGTTCTGAAAGAAAGCGGTTACGCAATATTTAATTAGACTTAGTAGGTTTCATTAAAATAGTGTTTAAAAAAAACATAAACTATGCATTATTAAAGGTTTGCATTAATAAAAGTTGTGACTATTTACTCATTATTAGTATTTCTTATAGGTTTCTAATTAATTTTTAAATGCATCTTTGTATAATACTTTAGTTAGCCTTGCACCTTTGTATAATACTAGTGTTCAAAAATTGAATTAATTTGTTCAGAAATAAAGGCTTGAAAATAGTCTTGTGTCATATTTTTCCGACACACCCTCCTGCTCCGCCCAAGAAGACAGGAAGGGAGAAAACATGCTGATGATTTCCTACCCAAAAAACATAGTAAATACATATTTCAAATAATAAATTAAGTGACTGAATCCTTACAAAGTGAGTGCTCTCCCTTAAGATCGTAATTTAATGTGCAGATAAAACTGAGAGGCTAATTTGTAAACCGTTACAGTTGCGCAAATATCAATATACTCACATTAACTAGTTGTGTATACTGGCTTTGTGCGGACTTCGTGCTGAAATCTACAGACTTATCATCACTTAGGACAATTTACGAAGAAAGTGTTCTAAGATTATCAGTTTTACTAAAACTAATTAGAGTCAGTATTTCAAACTAAGTGTTTCACTAAATATTGTATTGAAATATGTAGCTATAAATTTAGAGGATTCAATATATTTAATTCGATGTGACAGACAAACGGTTCCCATTTATTGACATGGAACTATTCCTTCGCAACGTTCGGACTACTTTTACTGGGGTTTAATTTTTTTCGTCTTATGTAAGAGACAAGTCACATATCGTGATCAATGTCTTAAGGATAAGTTTTCGGTAATTAGATGGCATTAGCATATTACATGAGATATAATCTCCACCTAAATTATTTAAGCCGTTAAGTATTATGTCGATAGTTAGCAAATACTTAACACATTCCATATAGAGATACATTTGTCAAAATGATTGCTAAATTCTTGTAAAAATATTATAAAATTATTTCACAGCGTGTTACATAAAACTTTGCGGCGAACATCTTGCAAAACGGAACGATTTATGGACAATTTTCCGCTTGTTATATAGCATCATATTTCTAGCATTTGATTGATGCAATAAATAACACAATATTACTTATTTATGTGTGGTGTTGAGAGCGTGGAATTCTGCATTAATTACTTTAGCTTGCGGAGATAATAAATAATGACACCAAAATATTTGTATTCGAACTATTAATTAACGTCGTTTTCTAGACAAGTCAATATTTGTAATGCAATTAATAAACTCGTGTACACAGTAGCAGTAGTGACGTGGCGACGGCTTTCGCAATCACAAGTGTTTTTTTTTTCGTTTTTAATAAATGGCAATCAAAAGCGCTATTTGTTATTCGCGTATTACGCGATACAGTATCTGTCAAAATATTTTGACGGCCCGCCCGTATCGAAGCCACTTGCGGAGAGTACGCGAAACGCTACTCATTAATTACATCCGACATTACTAGTTTTACTTTCATTAGTTATACAAGATATTTACATAATTTTCTATTTGACTAAATATAATGTAACTACTGTCGATGTCCTTTCCATCGTTTGCACTTTAGCTATTTAGTTTAAGTGACATAAGGAAACCGCCAAACAAAATTCTTAGACAGAAAGGTCTGAATAATTCAATATATATTTTAATAGAAGTCTAAAAACAACATAAAGGTAAAATATATGGCAGAACTCCAATAAGTCTGCAGACATATTAATAAAATATCGATTGTTGATGGCACACGACTTGGTCGTCGAAAGGCTTTCGATCGGTTTATTCGAGACAAGAACTTTTATCTTTAACATATTCCTTGGCTCGGAACCATCGTAGCGGGGAACAAAAGGGCCGAAAGTTATGTTATTGCGAAATTGAACAGCTTCATAAATTTTAGGACGTTCCGCTTTTGACAGCCGTCCCGAGCTATGCTTTACGTGAAACTATGCTCCTGTCTTCCGTACAAGCCTCCTCACTACGTCTTGTACAGTTCATAGAATCTCTTCCTTACTTACATTATCTACTGTCTGAATCTCAGCGTATTGTGATAGCAAATTCTGATAGCTAGAGTCCGGGTAGCGGTGATTGTTTAGACCGATATGATCGCCGAATTTCTCACTTCTGTGTCACTTTTGAAGAATGTCAACAATCACATGGCATTTGCTGTCACTAAAATAATGCACACAAATCAATCGACTATCTAAATAGCATTCGAGTCATTGTTGGATTATAATATCGAGTATATAAACTATGGAACTGTGAGAATTTTCTTCGAGCGTTGGTACATCATTATCCTATTACAAGACGCACGAATACACTGGAAATACCTTTTTCTGGAACAAAACCGAACAGGCGGTTAATGCTCGGGTTCACAATGAGCAAAGGCGTGACAAGATAAAATCTACGGAACACCGTCGGCGAATTAAAATAAAATATCGCATTGAAAACGGACTGAATAGCCTTTGGGACGACATTAAGCGCAATTACTAGAGCCCGATCGCTATTTACACGTAGTGGATGGGACGCTTTAAAAAGAAACCCGTGATGTGATTGCACCCCCTTCAGTAATGAGATTGTTTGATATATCGGCGTGTACGCAATTACCTGGCTGTTTGAAATGCTCGCTCGTATATAATAAGATATTTCTCCAGGCAACTCTAGTAATTCGAAAACGCTTTATATATCACAAACGTTGGTTGATTTCTCGCGAAAATTACGTTAAATTTCTTACGATTGCTATAAAATGTAATTTATTGCTGGTATGCGATGATTTTACACGCATAAATTACGGCTGAGCTTTATTGTTTAAGACTTCAGTCGACCTGTAAATAACTTTTTGAATAGAACAATAGGAGATTATCTTGTTATCTTAACAAGTTTAACCTTTGATGAGGCATTAAGTTAAATAAATACCAATAAATAACAGAAGCCAATGAATCACTTTGAGAACAGTTAACGGGCTTAAGAGCGCCCAACCTAAGATCCTTATCCTCGTATATTTTCATTATTTTTTCATAAGTACTATGCTAAAACATTTTTCACGCTAAAAACACAGACATCTTGTAGATATTATCTAGGTTTATATTTAAATAAAATCATAAATTTATGAAAAACATATCCAGTAATGCCCTCTAAACATTTGCAAATTTTCGTGTTGCAAACTTTCAAAAAGTAAAAATAAATAGTTATTATTGCTTTACCCAAAAACCTTAAAAACACCCTTTCCTGGAACAAATTTTGTAAAATATTGGAGTCAATAACGAAATTAGCAAACGCCAACAGAGTGTTCAGGAGTTATTTTTTCCCACGTTGCCGCACTGTCAAACATAGCGTTGGATGGTGTTGGAAGAACTAACAAGCATTTAAACCATACTCACGTTGATGATAGACGAGTCAGGAAAGGTCCCCTTAAGTAAACGGTCACTTGCTCTGCCGCTTGAAAGTGGAAAAGGGAAGTGTTAGAACACAAGAACAACGCACCCTTGCCTTGTGGAGAAAATCTTATAGTATTCAGAATAGCAGAAAAATAGTTTTGACCGGATTTAGATGTCGTTATGCGACAAACAGAAATAGTATATTTCATTACGAGTGTGGAAAGCCTGTCATTACAAAGAGTTCTGACAAATGTTACCCGAGCCGAGGCGCAGCCGAAGGTGAGGGTTGACAGTCGGAACAAGTTGCAATGACGGTTCCGCACGTGTACTGAACGACTATTTTTAATACAGTTGCGAAAAAATGAAGCAATTTAATGAAATAATAAAAACACAAAAAACTCAACTAACTAATCAAAATGGCGCCAACCGTAAAAGAATATAAGCAGAGATTTTTTTTGTTTTCTTCACCCATTCTGGGTAAGCAAAGGGAACTAAGCTCATACAGCCAAGTCTTCAGTCGAATTTTTTTATTAATATAAAATGAAAATGAAATTTAATGAGACGAAATGAAATGAAACCTAATCTAACTCATTGAATCAAATCATTAAAGATATTGAAACAAATTAGTAACTTCTTTTTAGAAATATTTTTTTAATTGCACTAAAACACTTTTTTTAATAAAAACTTCGTGGTTGATTTTTTCTTTTTAATAGACATTATTTTGACAGTTGGGAAAGAAAAAGCACGAGTTCGGGAATGGTAAAGAAAAAGCACGAGTGTGTAATAGCCCACTTTCCGAACGCTATACGTCCCTGCAATACGCCACTATTTGAGCAACTGTATTAAAAATACATTTTTTTATTGAACCTTGGTTAATACTATGGTAGGGCCAGCAGTGAAACTCGTGCAGCATCTACCAAATTTTGTTTTTAGGGAGGGATTTCATCATAGGTACATAGAAAAGACTTTAAGTTAGCTCTTGCTATCCTGCAATCTGGGATTTTTTGTAGTATCGTACCATCAGAATTATTTAACATTTAGTTGATTAATGTAAGGCCAATCACTTCAACCGACAGTTGGAGAAACTAACAGGATGACGATGTTTTTTAGTCTACTTCAATAAAATCTCAAAACCAATAAATTAAATAAAACCATTGAACTTTGCTATTGAAGGTGAAAGTCCATTCAGAGACCGACAATCTCTAATTAAATAAAAGCAATTTCACGTTTAATTCGCAAAAAGTTGATTGTAAATTAGTATAGGATGCAGATACGATCACGCAATTGAAATATTTTAATTCGATCTGTCATTTGTTATCGGATTTGCGACTCGATGAAAATAAACCCCACTTCATTAACGCGGGGGTGATAAGATCTCAAGCACGCGAAAGCCACTGATCATCTCCCAATCGCCTAATTTGTTTTCACTTTCTGTTACAAGTATTTATTGTTCCCGCAACTACGATATTATCTGACAAATGGAAATATTGCGTCACACGATTAAACTTACGCAATTCGCGTAACGTTACTTACTTTTTTTGTAGTTGCCTCAAGCTTAGAAGATGATTTAGCGATAAATAAATCAGTAGCCTTTTGATGTCACTCCGAAGAAAGCTCCTATTGATGTTATTTTCTAAACAATTGATGTTGGCCATCATTAACGCTTTTTGCCGTTGACAGAACATTGATGAAAACATCTGTCAGTGTCAATTAGTATTAAGAATCGGTAAGGTGCACAAGAAAGTTCCTATTGACTCGTGTTAATAGTGATGTTCGCACACCTATGAGACGGCTTGATGATGGATTACGTCAATCCATTATTGATACAATGTACGGAGCCGTGTAACTACCTAATTGGTTAGTAAAGGCATTATCCGGTGTCATAATGACTGTTTCTTGTATTGTTGCTAGTAAGAATAATAAGACGTAATAAATAAACAATGAATCAGGCTTCATTATTATGAAAAGTCGTTATAAACAAGTTAATAAGACAGAGCTGAGCGCGCTATCACAAAAGACAGCTGGTCTGGTTGTAACGACGCCTGTTCTTGGCACTTACACTGTCTTATGCTATAAATTAGAACTGATTTGCGAAATGTTGTAATCAACCTAAATAGTTCAAGGTTTACAATATTTGACATGGTTGTGTTACAGATATTTTCCGTGTAATCTCGGTTTCTGAATCATTGTGACCTAGATATTTGTCAGCTGTTAATAAAAACAAACGAAAGCACGTGGCAAATTCTCGAAAAGTTGCTATATCTGTGTATTAGAAGGGGAAGTTTCTTCAGCATTTTACATTTGTTTATTCAAGCAATTATACATAAATAGTTATTACAAAAATCTTGTGCCAAACCGTAGTAAAATATGTTGTACCTACAGTGCTCTCGTGGCTACAGATACCATAAGCGTAATCAGCCTTATAATATTTTCACAGTTGAGGCCCGAGCCTCCACACTAGAATAGCAATTTAAAAAAAACCGGGCAAGTGCGAGTCGGACTCGCGCACTGAGGGTTTCGTACCAACCTACCTATAAAAACAGTTTAATTCTCGAATCGAGTCTTGAAGACTTTTCAATTTTTTTTCTTGTGACGTAACTAAAAATTTTCAGTTTTCAGACTTTTCCCGATATTAGTGCTATAATACCTTGCTTCGTGCCAAATTTCAAGATTCTAGGTCAACGGGAAGCACCCTATGAGTTTTGATTCCTTTGACAGTGTCGAAATGTACGTTTTTTGCAACATAAACAGGCGTATCTTTTTTTCCCGTCAACTTACAAGTTTGATTTTTGCACAACTTCAAGGGACCGCGGATTGCAAAAAATTTCAACTTGATACCTTCACGCGTTCCTGAGAAAAAGGGTCTTGACAGACGGACGGACGGACAGACGGACAACAAAGTGATCCTATAAGGGTTCCGTTTTTTCCTTTTGAGGTACGGAACCCTAAAAAACGCGAACCCAGTGCGGTTTGGTGGATATCACTCGTCTTCGAATTTTGATTGTACGGCATGCTGGTTTTCTCACGATGTTTTCCTTCACCGTTTTGAGAACAGTGGTGATGAAATAAACTACACAAAGCAATGTGCCTGGCTGAGCTTGAACCTAAAACGGATAAGTCCGTTTTAAGGAAACATTACCACCGGGCTGCCACTGCTCGTCAAATCACACTGATCGTCATCGTAGATACAATATAGTGAGTAATCGCATCGCATAAAAAGATATGTTTTCAGAGAGTGCCTGGATAAATTGTTTCGTAACTTATACATATTATTATGTAAACTTAAACATCATGCATGCGTACTTACTACTAAACATAACTTATAAGAATTCGTCGTATGTGCCGTGTGCTAGACATTAAAACTGTCACTCAAGCTACGAAAGTTTCATCCAGGTATGCGACGAAACATTCAAATAACGCAGTTGAAACTCAAATATTCATTAACATAAGGTTCAAAATCGTGTAACGTACACAATATAGTGCAAGAGTTCGGTATCAGTGCATCTTAATTGCGTAAGAGACGGGACATCGCTCAGTGGCCGCCGACTCCAGTTTGTTTTCTTATTTTTAACACAAATATTTATTGCTTAATTAAATTAATGTTTCTTTTCTCTGTTTGTTAAGACAAAACAACTTCGCATATTTGTGGACGAGCTCACAAAATCAAATAAATACATGCAGTCTTTTAACATGTTCAAGGCTGAGTGAATTCTTAACGAAAAGTTAATAGTCGCTTCTATTTGTAACAATGTGCATTCATAAATTGCTATTGCGGAATGGTATTTGTAAAGGAGCTATGAAAGATGACAGGATTATATGCGAACATATAAACGATGCATCTGTTTTGACTGTGTCGACAAATCTATCGTGTGCGGGAGCCTTTCACTGTCTTTGTTGTCAGCGCGCTGAAGACGACACTTTCGCCTGACAAATTCGACTCTGCACTGTTTGTGTTTGCAACTTTTAAATATTTCGACATTTCGAATCACTTGCAAACTTGCGAAATTCCCCTTGACTTGCGTCACAAAAGAAAAAAATAGTAGGCGCCTATGTTTATTTAAGTATTTCTCTCGCGAATAAGTTTCTTTTTGGTCGCGATGTGGGAACGGATACAACAGGAAGAATGTTAACAATCCGGTCGCACTGAGGATGCTAATTGAGTCTCGGCAAGCGTTACCAGTCTGGACGCGGCACCTACCATACATTTTCATAATTTCTGACGTTTACTGCGAGCGCTTATCGAAATGAGTTTTACCACCTTCCTTGTAAAACACGGCTATTAGCAAAGTTTCACTTATGTAACATGAATGATAATAGCACCATCCTTGTCTAGCCTCTCAAGTTTGGTAATCTAGTTAAACTTACATGCTAAAGTACCAGTCCCACATTGAATCTGATAGATTTCGAATATTCTTTGCCTTCTTTGTTTTCAATGTCAGGAACCTTAGCCTATTAAGCCAAGTTCCAGTAGCATCATTAATCTCGATTTTTTATCTATACTAATATTATAAAGAGGAAAGATTTGTACCTATTTTTGTATGTTTGTAATGAATAGGCTCAAAAAGTACTGGGCCGATTTAAAAAAATCTTTCACCAATAGAATGCTACATTCTTCCAATTTGACATAGGCTACATTTCATTTTGAAAAAAAATAGGGATCCTTGGTAAAATTTGAAGAATGTAATCGAAGGTGTAGAAAAATGAGTCTTAAGTCACTAAAAAAGTGTTTTATATCCAAATTTCCAAAAATAAATAATTGTCTACCCCGTGCGAAGCCGGGACGGGCTGCTAGTTGGTTATATAGCAAGCGTGTTCCATTGCCGATCAAACAACATACATCACCGCTCACAATCAGTTTAATCTATCAATAATTTAAAAAAACCTTCATCCAACTGAAGCTGTAGCAACTGCTACAGCTTTAGTATCACGTAAAATAAAATGCAATAAAACTATTAAATGTCTTTCAACGACGACAGATTGCCTAAAGTCGGTCAACATAAAACTTACGACACCGACATGATATGAATTCCTACTAGTATTATAAATGTAAAAATTTGTGAGGATGCAACGGATTTCGATGGAACTGAATACAATAGTGCAGCATAAGTATAGTATAATCCTTTCAATGTTCCCAATGCTGAAACTCAGGCAAATATAGCTAACACTAATATAATATATTCATTTGTATATCTTTTCAATATCTTTTTTTTTCTCTCTTTTATTGCACCTACCACTAATATTTTCTGCATTGCCCAAAGGTTGACTGGTATAAAACGCCTAAGGCATTAAGTCCACCTTTGTATCTTATGTGCATTAAGTATTTAAAAATATATATTTAATACAACGCGGGTGAACCCGCTAGCAGAAACTAGGAACAAATATTTAACTGTCATCAACTACCGATGGTAGGGGCAACTGGCGACACTTAATGATGACGAGCCGGCCGGCTGCATAGGAACGCAGCTAAATCCCAACGGTGCACAGAATCGGGTGCATTTATTTACATTATTATGTTGTCCCGACTATTTCTGGTCCACCAGAGACGAATCCGGACGAAGTTGATAGAAATTAGCACTGTTGTATAGTTCTGGTATGCAAAAATGATCTGTTTGTTTGTTATAAATTATATTCTCTAACTTTTATTATAATTTACTCACTGTCCCCCGAGGTCCAGCCACGGGTCGTAACGTTTTAAAGCTTACAGCCTTCTTCGATAAATGAGTTATCCAACATTTACAGATATTTTTAAATTCAAACTAAATTTCCTTATATTAGCGCTGACAAATAAACTCTTCAGCTTTATACTATTGAGTATAGATTTGGAGCTGGCGCAACGTACCTACCTTATTATTTCGGTGTATGCACGTAAGAATTAGTCTTAGTATTGGCCTACTCTTACTCTACTCAGCCTTTTTATTCACCTTACTCTTTGTCTTCCTCCACTGAACTCGAATCTTATAATTTACATTCAAAATCAACACAGTTCTCACGACACAAATCGCCACAAAATCGCCATATCTTACTTAAGATCCTGATTAGTCTGACCTTTCTTAATTGCAATTTGCAGAACAATAATAATCTTAATATTGATTGATTTGATTTGTGTAATTCCTTAATTTTTCGTTGTTTCCGTATTTATTTTGTTCATTTGTATAATAATATTTTTCCACCCGTTTTTCTTCAGTTTCTCTTAACTTGCCAAAGTCTGTAATAACTGTTAAACAATCTTAAAGCCTTGTCAGGCATCGGCCCTAGCGGGTTATCCACTGCTACAAAAGGTTGTATACATATAGAAAAGTTTTCTACATCTTCTATATTATTTTGAGTCTCTTCTATCATAATGCAAGACAGAAAGGATGTTTCTGTAGGTATTACAGTAAGACCGCAGATTAATTCTTTCACCATTTCTAATCTTCTAAAGTTTCGAAAAAGTCCGTTAAAAGAAGACCAAACTCGTTCCTCCATCTCTTTTTAGGCTTGCACGTTATCGTAGCCTTTTATTTGACATTTACTGTCTGATAATGTTCGCTTAATTTTATACAGGTATAATTACTTATCAAGAAAGATATAATTTTAATATTCTTGAAATAAACTAAGCACAAGTGATAATTCACTCCAAGAATATTAAATTGCTTGGCGCTAAAATTCTAATTACTGGTACCTGGAGCATAATAATAAAATAAGATTAACAATAACGGCCCTGATTTATGCTAAAATATCTTTATTGAACATTTATAACTTCCAAAGTGATAACTATGGTATCAGTATTTACTACGGTAACAAATCGTTAAATATAAATAATACCTAATGAATATAACCGTACCGAATACGGGCCTGACTTATCGACCGACAAAGACAAGCCAAGGTAGGTTACGGTTTCAATAAAATAATGTATGATCTTGACACAGACAGATACAGTGAGCTACAAAGTCTACAAAGATTTCTGTTCACGAACTTTTAAAACATTATATTTTATCATGTGCTAACTTAATTACGATATTAGTGGCGTTTCGTGTCTATCAAAACAGAAATCGTGACTGCCAGAAAAAAGGTGAACTGTTCTAATCTCACCTTGATCTACCTGGCTAAACTCTTTAATATGCTTATCTAAATTTCTGTTCACGAAATTGGCGACTTGATGTCGTCGTAATTTAGTAAACATGGCTGGAAATTAAATTTATGTCTAAATCGAGACAAACTGATAGCAAGACACGAAGTCGCCGGAGGAAGCTGTTATCTCTCGATATAAGATTGCGGAGCTCGATAACTTGATCTATCGGAAAAGTTAACGAACCGTGCTTGCATTAAGACTCTTATAATTTCGTTACGAAAGGATTTTGCTATAATCTTTTGTCTTTTAAAATGATAGTCGTTTTCTTCTTCGTATTTTATGCTAAGGCTATATCCATAAACGTTGTCCGATTTTGGAGTTGTTTTTGGTTATAATTATTATCTTAGCATCCATCTCACTAACATACTTTTTTATTATTTATTTCATCGAGTTATTTATTTTTGGTAAACAAAGCTTCCGAGACACATCTGCAGTATCTAGTTAATTCTCGCGAGGACAGAGAACAATGCTCTTGCCTTCATTCATCATAAGTATCCTCTTCCTATTTATTGCTCTAGGCAGCCTCAACGTGCCAACAACACTAATTGCTGTCATGGAAATGAAAAACCCTTGACAACATTCCAAGTTTGTCATAAATTTATTTTGAGTTAAGCAACTCATCCTCAGAATATTTACGGATGTGTTTACTATCATATTAACTGCGTTACAAAGGTAATGTTCCGAAAACTTCTTATTCCTTTCAGCACTTGATTTCGGAAATCAGAAGATATTTAATTAATTATTATTGCACGATAACAAGATAAAACTGCACCTTAATCGGTTCAATGATTTCACATCCAGAGACACACGAGTAGTAAGTAATAATGAAAAGTTGTTTCATACAAGCCGAGACGATGCAAAAATAGTACCGCGCTACTGGTTGTAAATAATTACGCACAGACATTGCTTTGAATGCCTTGTATGACCACTCATCAGTGTTAACAATTTGTTTGGTTTTGTTGCGGCCCCAGGAATGTAGTCTATCGCTTCGCCTCACCGTCATTAGTGCATACCACTGGGCTCAGAATACCCCGAATAAAACCAAAGAGAGGAAACTAAACTGAGGGGCGTAGCTAAACATTCATCTTGCGCTGATGTTTCACGGTGCCATATTTGATGAATAAAACCTGATTCCTGCATGACTCATCTTATTCATCTCCATATTTTAAAAATAACTGTTTCGGTTGACAAAATCACGTTAATTATATACGCTTGGCCTGAAAAACATCTGGCGATCCGAATATAGGTAGATGATATTAAGTGCCATTTATCAAAATAATTTCTGGTGATAAAATCAGATGTAAAATAATTACTAGGCCGTATTGATAGGGCTACTGTATATTTAAAGTATCCATTATAATTAATAATATACTTGACAAAAATCTTGAGAAGAATGCATCTTCAATAATGCGAACATGGTACACGGATGTAGCAATTTTGGGTCCTGATAAAAAAATAGTTGCATTCATTAATTTGTAGTAAGGAAGCTACTGAACAGTTCCGTATGTGACCTGGCTTCGAGCTGTAATTAGTTAGATACAATCTTGATTACATGAAAGCCAAAAAAATAACCGCCCATCCACAGAAGAAATAATTTTAGAAAAGTTTGCTCTTCTGAGAATATACGTTTTGTGTTGATTGTATATTACTTTTTTGCACGTTCGTGCAAACTTTTAAAGCATTTGATTTATTATATCTTCGTGCAATAAATCAAAAGTTTTAAAAGTTTATTATTCTCTGTACTGGAGGTGCTGTATTTGGAATTTGTGCTATTAACTAAGTTTTAGCAAAAAGTTATCAGACTAAAAAATCTATCGGATGTTTAACTGTGTAAGCAATCATTACAAGACTACTGCACTTTCACTGACTGTCGGAGGTCAAGTTTACCTGACTTCCGAAGCTTCAGCACATGTGGGTCACATCACCTCGATATGATCATTAGTTACATTCACAGCACTTCGCCATAATTAACCCGTCAACCGCCACCTCATTATTTGTACTGGGTACAGTCAACAAAGAGGACAACCACAGACCGGCTCGACACCATACACCACAGAGAAACAAAAACAATTTTCAAAGAAATTTTGAACCGTATAAAAAATATTACAAGGCATTTAAGTGGTCGCATTGTCAACCTGTCTGAATAAGCCTTTAGATATCAATGTAACAGAAATGTTGGCACAAACCAAAGACATTATTACAGCGTCCGTAACCTATAACTTTTTAAACATAAGTTTCAGTCAGAGGAATAATGGCAAAGATTTTACTACAGAGTATAAAATTATGTTCAAAAGGATTTTGCATACAGTTAGCCTGTACACTTATCTCTTTTGTTGACCGTACTTATTGATCCCATGACAGGACTTGTTTGGAAATGTTCTTCACACAATCATTCAAATATGTATTTGCGAATACATAATATCGGCTCGTTACTTTCTTTTGGCCTACTTGTTGTTATGCTGATCTGATGTCTGCGTCATGTAAACATTGTTGTAATGTTTTCTTTCTATACTAGGTCGTCCTCGTTCTTCTATTATGATTGATTCCCATAAAACTACAGAATTTTGTAACCCATTTTTTCCAGCCAGGTGAAAGACGGGTGTTTGGATTACTTTCTAGCTGTAATACAAAATTGTTTACTTTTACTGTTTTGGTAATTTAATAGCTGTGTCTAGACATGTAATCGAAAGATTTCTTCAACACCATTAAATTAATTCATTTGTAACCTAAAAAGCTTTCGTTACAAAAGACATGCTACAACAAGAGACACATAAGAGAACATCGTAATAAAAATACAACAGGTTCAATAAAAAGTAATACGAAACGTCCAAAAATAATTGCAATAACATTTTTTCTCCTGTATTACGTGGTGCGTGTTACGCGGGAGTCCGCGCGCATTCTACAGGTTCCCCTCTATGGGCGCAAGTCGCGACGCACTTGATGCGGAACCTGCCTTCATTCGCCAATCACATCCGTCTGCTTAACCTATTAAATCGTAATTTTCTATAATAATGTTATCTTTATTTTTCTCATTGCATAATTTTATCCGATCGTGTAATTTTTTGTTGATTCATGCCCATAATAAACCACAGTGGTGACAAGTATTGCAAATGTACTTTGGACGTTGAAGAACTTTTTATTAATTTTTCCACACGAATAAAAACTTGAACAGGTTGTACAAGTAGAGAGTTTTAATTAGACGCATCCAAAGATTGGCAATTTAATGAAATAAGTTATGAACATGGCTATATCCCCTGATAAATGACATAGATAGTGCAAATGAATTCCAGTAAAGCAATATTCTGTATAACCGAAAGTAAATAAAGATGAGAAAACGACCGCAAAAACAATAACTCAATGAAGTAATAACCCACGTTAAAATATTTAGTAATGAGATGTCGCAGTTTTAAGTGAGGGATAAACATCTTACGGCTTTCAACAAGTCATCCCCTCAACTGAACGGCTCGTCTCGTTTTGTATTTTTTTGTTAACAATGCTTTTTCGGAGTGAACAAGGTGGTTTGTCAAAACAACCGCTCATTCATCGTTGTTTAAGTTTTGCAACAAATTTATTGTGTACAATAACACTACAAGCCCACAACACGCCGGGGAAGTAAACACGGATGACGAGAAGTAAACATTTTAATACCTTTCAAACATATTTCGGCTTTCGTTATTTTTTACTTTCGACATAACAAAGATCACACTCTCGGGCTTCCTGTATACTTTACATTACCGCCAATTTTGTACAACTATGGCGTAAAAACAACAATATAAAACGTTTCTGGGAAAATAAGAAAAATATTTACGTTACCGTATTGTACTCGGAGTAAACGACTACAAATGGGTAGTAAAAATGATGAATGTAGCAAACATAGATACATGTAACATTATCGTAATATGTGAAAGGTGTTGGCCGGAAAAAATAATTAGGCACTAAATAGTTTTATGGCGATAGAGCGTGCCAAAAGGATAAGCAAATAGAGAGCCCTACAAAAAAATTTGCTACCGTAGGCATATGACCACACGTATCATGTTTATTTGTATATCTATATTATTAGCACCTAGAAACTCTGACAATGAACAAAATAGAAAATAATAAAAATTATTGTACAACAATAGAAACATAACTTTTTACACCAAGTATCGCTGACAGCGATATTTACTACTAGACAGCGTTAGATGGACTGGAAGAAGTTTAAATAAAAAAGAGGTAGTCTGCGGTACACTGTTGTGAGCTCGCTACGTTTTTCATGCCTAGGTGTTGCTATTAGAAATCATTATAAATAAAAATCGGATCCTAATCCTTATCCTGATATCTTTAAACATGACGGCTATGATAGAGCACTAGTAGAAAAAGTGACAGATCTAACAGAAGTAAAAAACGCCTGCCAAGATACCTTTGAGTAGATGAAACACAGGTAATAGAGCAGGTGTAGCTGCAAAGGAAAAAAACAGTAAGAACAATGGTGCAATTACCAAAAATATGAAAGTGCAGTGATCTACGAGTATTCCTTGTTCATACTCAATATCACACGGCCATTAACACGTTCCCATGTTTATTATTATTATTTACGTATGGCCAATACTATAAACACAGTCCCATCCCATACGCGTCAGACAGAGCCACGAGGTTACAGGTACATTGGGGCACTAACCTTGATCGTATGCAAGATCCCCGATAGTATAGATTCGGTCTGGGGGCCTATTAAGCTATGCCGTCTTTGATCTGGCAAGTCGCAGATGTCAGTCGATAGAGGCAAGTCGGACGCATACTCCTAGTTTAGGCCTTGTCACTCGACTTGACAGACGCACTAACGAACGCAGATGTTAGCCGGATGTTTTCAGAATAGGTATTTACTGCATGACCAATTAAGTGACGAGTACGGTATTGATTTAATTTGTGTGTCTTTGACAAGGTATATAGAGAACTAAGGTGATGTTGATGTTTTTTGGCAAACGTGACTTCTACTGCTGTCTTTGTATGTCAAATTACAATTAAAAAATGTTGGACTGTATCAGCGCCCTGTACATTAATCTGCCTGCCTAGCATCTTCCAAGTATGAGAAGGTTGGCTTCCAGTCTATTAGCATGAAGTTGAGTACCTACTTTTTTACGTGGGAAATCATCAAATAACTTCTCACATTATGAGTGAAGCAAGAGGTGGTGTCAGAGTTTTAGCGATTAAAACACATAGCGTTCTTGCCGTTTTTTGCATGTGCTGCGGTAACTCTTTCGAACAATCCGCAGGCCTGTTAGGCGTTGACCCTAACGGGCCCTATCAATTTTGCTGGGGTCTCTGAGGCGCGCGTGGAACACACCTGCACCTTTGACCCAGATTTGGTCCTTACAGGATAGCCCGATGACGAGCTACCCATGGCTCGCCGACAATAAGCTATCCTGCGCCTGTCGCGTCTCCAGCATAGGGCAAGGCGAAAGATTTATCTCCGCTTTACGGTTTTGGCAGCTTCCCTTGCTTGCATTAAGTACTGCTTCCCAGAAAGAGATGGCTGTCTCTAATTTCCTATCACTCCTAGCTATGACCTGAACCAGGACCACCTGAAACAACTGTATCTGGTAAGGATCTGCGTCAGGTAGAAAGTGAGGATGCCGTGGCGCCTCTGTAGTCACTCCTGAAAGATATGTCTCATCGCCTCGACAGTGGCGTGCCCAGCGCTGGTTTGCGACAGTCTCTGTTTCCATATCACCGGAGCTCTATCCACCGCCGCCGTGACACGATTTATCACAGCAGGCAGCAGTTAAGAACTTACTAGTATAATATTAAGACTATTTGATCCTTAAAAACTTTATACATTTTTTTTTTATTATAGACCAAAGTCGATCAAAGCACCTCGATCAATTTAATACCCAGGTACCATAGGGTGTTTGCAGAACTCAATTACTGAAATGCAGAAAATATATTATGTTGCTTACTGCTAAAAAATGGAGTTTTCGATAAAAAAAAATTAACAGTCTAGGTATAACATTGACTGAGGTCTCAATAAAAGAACAATTCTATTTCAGACAGTGAAGAAATAACTTTCGAAGAATGTAAAAATAATCACGTCGTATTTCTGCTTGGAGGTTAGCCCTATTTTATCAGAAGGCCGATTCTATTCTATTCGGTACTTAAAAAATGTCAAGTTCAAATTTCAATATAATTTCAACGACAAACAGATCACAAAATGGACCACAAACTTTAGGAAATTTAAACGAGATTTGCGAGCGATGCAAAGTTCTCCTTACAAATATGTAAAAAATGTGCCACGAAAACTGTCTAAAGGGCCTCTGCGAGTTGGCTTCGACCCCTCGTATAGTCTAAAGGTCCAGGAATGCTGGAGGGGTTCTGAATTATACATACCCTTAAAAATTATAATCTATTTTCTGATTCTCTATACCTACTTAAAACTCGTCAGTAACATATAAATACCTAGAAGCTAGTTTAATTTTGCATTTAATATGTTTTAAAAAAACTACGCAAACAAACAATAAAACAAACTCTAATATTTAATTCAGTTCTAAAATCCCGTTGCAGTATCCCGCTATTTTGGCAACGTTACATATTTAATGTGCCCGCAACAGTACGTTTGGCAGAAGCAGCCAAGTTCTGCGAAGTTTGGTGTAAGCGTACACCGGCTTATCATGTGGATCACTGGAAACGGTAGCGTGTAACAGTACCCACCCAATATACTAGTCAAATGAGCACTGTTTATATTTTGTGAACTATGGTGTTAGGTAGAGTCTGAGAACTGCGGAGCGGGATCTGAACCTGTTTTTAAGTGTGGGTGAAAATGTTATAGTATCGATGCCTGCTATTTTGTATCTGTCAAACGGAATTAATGCTTACCGATCTATAAAATATGCTTTTTCTAAAAACGAAATTCTGTAAATAAAGACGACCAAAGTAAATGAAATATATCATCCAAATCGCGAGTATAATTTTAATAGAATTTAGGTGCAAACATTTATTTTATAGCCTTAGACAAGACCATAAAGTTACTGAGATACTGAGTAACCTATCTTGCAAATCCCTATGTGCAGTCGCATATATTTTCAAATAGCCGAAGCTTGTGACCCCTTACATAAGTCCCTAAACCGCTCCGCTCCTCACCGTACCCGGGCCGGGCGGGTCGGTACGTTGCGTTCCCGGAACCCGGCACAGTCACCTGCTGCGACACCAACATGATAAATAAGACACACAATTAATTGCTTCCTACCACACCCGATACCACTAAATCACAACACATATTAAACTGTCGCCTTTTAATCGCTTTTATCATTCTCACTGACATTTTTTCCATCTTAATAGATATAGCAGTATCTAATAAAGCTGCCAGTTTGCATTGCGCGGCCCGTATCGAACTTATTTATGAAGTCTGGTGAACCAGATGAATGTTCCACGGGCTAGGTGTGAGTCATGCTTTAAAATTTAGAGTTTAAAGCTCCTGCTGTACCATAGTTACGTTGTTGTTGTACCGAACCGTTTGTAACGCGTAATTAATGTACGACTGTTATTATAATTTACTCATACACTTTAGCTACGTTATTAACTCAAATAATCCATTAATTTCAGTTCACCTTTCCAACGAAATATACGTGATATTCAATACAACTGATTTTAGTTCCCCTTTACCTGGTTACTTATCACGGTGTACTGATTTAGCTATTGCGTTTCGCTAGAGTTCACGATTTGATATATTTTTATCTGCTAATCTGTGACCTAAATTTCCTATTTATTTCTATAATCGAGGTTAATAAATATTTCCACGCTTGATATGGACATTTCCTATCTCTACAAACTATAGTGCTCCTAAAATAAAAATGCACTCAATGTAAAAAAATATATAATTGCAAGATAACATATAGCATAATCAGCCTTATAATGTTACCGCCCCCTCTTTAGGAGAAGGGAATGGGCCGAAAACCTGTGGATGTCACATGACATGTCTTCGAAGGTCTGGTTCTAGGGCATGCGGTTTCCTCACGATGTTTTCCATCAGCGTTTTAACGTTTGAATCCCCAACCGGTCCTATGAGACCGCGCTGTTATTGTTTTACTATTGTGTCTCGTTTCGCGGGTATCTGAGTAATTAAGAGCAATGATGATGAAATAAATTGCTCAAAGTAATGCGCTGAGTTTGGACTGATACCGCCGGGCCACCACTGCTTCTAACATTGCAATGGATTATCTAAAATTAAAACTGAGTTCGCTTATTAACACTGCAAAAAGGAGGAGGTTCTATCAATTATAAATATATTTTTTAAATGTCGACAATATTAAAAAAATACTTCAATAATAATGGAACGTGATACAGTTGAAACAACGCATATTTGTCAATTAAAGCAGAATTTTTATGCTCCTATTCCATGAAAGTGATCAAGATATCAATTATAATAATTGTGCAGAAAAACTGGCGCCTTGACAGATATCTTACAGGAATGCGATGCTAGTTTTTGTGTCCATGCTTATAATGGGTTTTTAATGTTAAACATTCTTGGGAGGTAATCGAAACGCAAAAACTACTCGTATAATATCCCAAGGGATTCCAATGTAACAAATATGAGATTTATTTAAAAATACTTCGCTTATTATTTTAGTGAACACATCTATGTTCAGTTTTTAATATTTTGTGTCTTATTCATTACGATTAATATATATGTTAACACACATATTTCGTGAATTCATCTAAAACAAAGACTGATTTATGCTACTAGTTGGAGTAAATTTTGCAACCTTGACGCAGCGACACGTGAAGTAAATAAATGTCATTATTTCCCTAAAACCCAGATGCTATACAAATGTCGCATTCAAAGTTGCAGAAGAGACAGAAGGACAGACTGCTCATAACTCACTGCACTGCAATAAAAGTGCACTACGATACTTAGAGAGAAATAAATTGTAACATATTGTGATTGCTCGGTTCACCTTGTGTTAGTTACGGTATTGCGTCCCATTTCCAACCGTGTGATTTATGTGCCCCACTCTCAAATACATAACATCACCAGGTGATTCGGGACAGATGGTTTACGACGTTTTCCAAACAATGACGGCTGTGTGATTAGGTGGGATGTAACAATCGGTTCATTATTTACAAAACCAAAGCATACGCGTAATTTGAAATAATATTTATGAAAAAAATCACCATTAGTATTTAACTAGATGAAATAAAGACAGCAAATAAGATCAAAACAATTGTGGCCTATAAAAACGTATTGTTATTACATGCGTCCGTAATTTTTTCCATTTTTCATATCTTTCAATAGTGAAGATACACAGATGTTGCACATGAATTTACGCAATTATTTGATTGTGTATGTTTGGAATTCTGTGTATATTGCAGTGACACAATTCGCTTGAGAAACGATGTCATAGGGAGCAATGGGAGCGCTACACACGAGTGGAGATAATTAACGCGGCGACCAATCCGCTCAACCTCGCTGACTCTGCCAAATCGATGGTTGCACGTCTCTCATTGCAACATACTTACGAAACAATCAGCTTCCTTAAAATAGTAATATTTGAATATTTAATCGGGAATGCCTTATGAGGACATCACTAGCATTCCGGTATTGCATTATGATAATGTGCCATTTTCAATGTGCGCATCGAAGTCGTGCGCGCCGCAGCACGCGCCCTCTCTGGCGCCGCTTGTGAGCTTCCAATACTAAAAGACACAAGAAGCACCGGCCCTTCGTATGCAAAATCTTACCTTACAGTATCTAAATAAGATTAAATTTTGATGGCTACAACAATAAAGATAACACTACACGCAATCCTAATACTCCTCATGCCAATAGAGACAATAAAGCTCAAGTTGGGTCCATTGACTTAATAGGGAAATATGTTGATTATCATGGAATC
This sequence comes from Mythimna separata, assembly GCA_030763345.1. NCBI lineage: Eukaryota > Metazoa > Arthropoda > Insecta > Lepidoptera > Noctuidae > Mythimna > Mythimna separata. The sequence continues at coordinate 9,605,359 of CM061175.1, forward strand.
TTTACATTATGAGACGTAGGAATGGAACTTTTATTAATGTCACTGCACTTTATTATACTACAAGTGACGAAAGTGACAGTACAATATGAACAGTAATCCATTACGATAGATGTTTATCAAAAAATGTTTGGAATTAAGTCACGCGTGTGGGACGTGAATTGGTGTTTTTATGGTAATGTTATGGCGGCAATAGAAAACTTCTCCCGACGAAGCGAAATCGACCAAACAATGTGTTGTTTCAAAACAAACCATTGTAAATTTCCCATCACTGATTTTATTTTTATTATCCAATATACACGTACGCATAGTAATATTATACAATCAAATAAACCAGGAACAAACGAAAGAAATTTTATGAAAGCTGGCTTGCTTCACCGGAATAATAACAGGCATTATGATAGATCTGGGGAAAAACAACATAACATTGTTTTCCTATTTCACCTATGGAATGTTTACTAAACCTATTTTACTATTCGGAACGAGGAACAGCTTTATATTACGCTGGTTGCATAAATAAATAGATGCGAATATTAGCACAATGACCATTGGCCCCATTGGCCCAGTGTGTGTTGAAGACTTATGATGTAAACCAGACATTATGTTCCTTTTTAGTAGCACAGGTGAGGAGAGACAGATGAGTCAACTTTAACTATAGGGTTTCGGTATTAGCGCCGGTATGGGAGTATAAATTCTAGATATTTGCACCTGGCATATTAAGAATTTCTGAGAATATTAGCATAAAACAGACTGACGTTCGCACCCTCAGCCGTGATACAAGGCGCCATTTATCTAACAAGGTTGATACTTCGTCCACTTTTCTCGGTGCCGTTATTACCACTAATCGTTGATAATGTGCTGATATGCATATACTAAGAATAAGTATTAGATGAAAAATCTTCGATATAAATAAAACCAGGGAGGGGAAGACTTCCATAGTAACGCAAAAAATGGACGAGTTCGCACTAACTGTATAAACCTTCCTCTTCGCAAAAGTTATAATCTATATTCAGATATGTTTAGGGAAAAGTTTACGATGCAAATGAATTTTTAATTTAAAAACGCTTGCTCCGAAACCAATGAGTCAAAATCCTTCATCGTTTTTTCAAGAACAATTTTCTCAGTTCTATTACGTAGAATCGAACCCCTTGTAAAATAATATTTCACCGCTATCCCCAACTGTCTTCTTGCATAATTTTAACATATCAGAAATAAGTTTTCTACTTGTACATCCGCAATTACCGGTTCTATCTTTAATGTTGGTTCCTGACAGGTACTGAAAAGCGGCGCATTTATCACTACGCTGAGCCTTCTATTGATGTACAAGACGGACGATGAATACCACGTAATTTAAATCCCTCTGTTGAAATCTTGTGGGTGGTTCGCCATCAATCCTGTGGGAACTGCAACCGAGTGTTAATTATAAAACATTTATCCTGTCTTTTAGTTACCGTTTCTGCGATTGTTTGTGCACGACTCGTCTCGAGTGTGGGTGTCTGTAGTACTTTAGTTCTCCTGGACTCATTTGTTGGGATTCATCTAGTCGGAAGATACGTTTTGTATCTTGTTTTACTACCGCGATGCTGTTGAGAGGATTGGGTAATTGAAACCAAATGTGGGTTGCGCGTTTTATGAGCTACGAAAGATTTTATTATTGTATATCTGATCATCTACCACTGCTCGATATGGGCGAGATTTCTAGAATCGAGTTTAACGTTCGCACTGTTTAAAGAAGGCGATACTGTTATACCCATATCAGAGACTATGCTATGTTTAACGATCTTATTAGGTACTTTAATAATTATCTAAATATAACGTATTACAAGGGAATTGTGTAAGTATATCTTACGCAGTAAAATCGACTGTTTTTGTACTCTCCACCAAAAGTTTACAGTGTTAATCTACGTAAAGCATATAAAATAATCTACAGCTGATGTGGTCATAATATTATTTTAGAGCGCAACCCTAAAAATATCTATACTCTCAGAGAATGGAAAGACTATGCTACTGAGTATCTTGTAACATATTAAGCCTGTTTCATCTCTACATCAATTTATTCGCTATAAAAATTATAATTAAGCGTAATTTTTCCATGTATCGGCGTGTTACACGACGTGGGTTTCGCTTCAATACGAGAATCATGTTTTGTAGAAAAGTGGATCTTTATTGAGCGGTGAAAGGCGTCAGTGTACTGGTAACTTACCATTATAGCTGTCTCGGCGGCTGGCCGGGGACATTTGTTTAAATTTATGCTTGTTAAGGCGAGGTGACCGAAGGCACGGCTACACGACATGACTCCATCGATAAGCTAATCATTCGTTAGCATGCTTGTACACTAGTGTTTCTAATATATCTTGACGGTTTTGATTTTCTAAGCAGATCTTTAGAGTGCGTGCTGAAAGTTATTAAGGTTTGCATGTTTTGGAGTGAATGCATTTTTGTGTTTTGGAGTTCCTTCCTTGTGAAAATTGGGGAAACGAAACTTTATATTTCTATTGCTTAAGTGTCGCAACTATAGTCTGTTGCCATGATGTGCTTTTCAGTAATAATTTTATCGTGAACTTAAATTAGTGCACCATTTCTTCCTTCCGCTATTCTTCTTTCCTTTTGGAAACTACTTCTTCAATTGAGGTGCTTCAAAATTTTATTTTCACCTCAGCACCTCAAACAAGTATGTTTTGCAGTTTAAAGACAGTGAGCAAAATTCGATTTTGCTGCGAGCGTGAGACAAAGTAACTTTTTAATATTTTTTTTTTAAATGCCGATTCAGTGCTGGGTCTACTCACAACATTCGAAAGATTTGAACTTCACTTTGTTCTGTCACTTTCACTTCGATACGAAAAGAGCGAGAGATAGAAACAAGTCGATTCAAAGTTCGATTTTCAAATTCCATATATAATAGGCTCAAAAAAGAAACCAACAATAAAACGTTCGGAAACACGTCACCTATAAAATTTCAAATCAAGGTTTAAATGTAATTATTATACTTTTCTCTTAATAATCGAATTATATTTTTTTATGATCAAATAAAGAGATGTTGAATTTAAAAATACGAAGTTTATCATGTATCTACATAATTATTTAAAGTTTTAACAATCTTTATTGTGACAGAATAATTTAGTAATAGTGCCATTTCCGAACGCATCTTTAAAAAATAGCGGGCTTTAACTTTTTATTGTTTTCTTCTTCTGTTCGCTAGTTACAAAGTGCGATACACGTTGGATATTATTAAAATAATAATAAATAAATATGAGTGAATCCAGTGATGATGTCTGCGATTTAAATATTACCAAGTTGTATTTTTTATTACCTTTACATTATTTGTTCTCGCTGCTGAAGTGAAAAGTTGTATGTGCTACACGAGACCAAAGTTATTTGCATCTCGTGTCTTTGAATCCCTCGCTGCACTCAGGATTCTAACCTAGAATCACTCGCTACGCTCGTGATTCAAATATAGAATCCTTCGCTTACTCGGGATTCAAAATCAACACTCGCGGCAAAAACCAACTTTGCTCTCTTGTTGCACAAATAACTATTTACACCTACAGCTACGGAACACTTCGATTCTTTATGACTAGGTATAGTAGGTACAATCGATTGGAGCGTATCAACTAGATTATCTATACATACTAGAGTTTCAATGACATGTCATCCGACTGACCTACTCCATTTAATAAATCTTTGAATATCTTTATTCTAGTAAATTGTGATAAAAATTTGTTTTTCCAATACAATCGACTACATCGTATGATCATCAAGGTTGTAAGGGATATTTTATGCAAAATTACTGATATGATAAGTATGAATTTCTTAGTAGTATTATCAAGAGGCTAATAAAATGATATAGTTACAGCCAAAAGACCTTGGTACGACTAATAACATCATCATCACCATTTCAGCTCAACGATATCCACTGCTAAAATATTATTATGCCTCTCCCAAATTTCGCCGCAACGACCAGTCTTGTGCGTTTCGTATCCATTGGAATCCTGCAACCCTCATCAGGTCAACTTCTAACGCTACTTTTATTGTTTATTATACAAGCCATATATTTGGTCCATGATATTTTCCATTCCCATTTTATGGGCTACTCTTTCAGAACCTCTACTTGTGTCTCTGAGCATTGTAGTGAAATCCTTCATAATCTCAGCCATGACCACAGTATCGTCAGCCAAGCTGAATTATATACTCGCCACTGGCATCTAATCATCTCAAGCCCAGAACCTTAAAAACATGTTACAATAAAAAATTCAGCGCGTCTATATATTGACAGTCAGTCTGGAACCATTAAAGAGACTGCAATATGGCCCAAGTCCTCAATCTCCTAAGTAGAAAGGTAATTTTACTCTTCGTTACTAGCAAGTAATAATGATAATGAGTTATAAATATATAAACAAGCAACAGCTGGTAGTCAAGATATGGATTCACATGTCATTGTTATTACTATTATAACGTAAACAGAGAATCTGAGTGTTGATAAGGAAGCTTGTCTAATCACTGTAGTTCACATTCTCATAGACACTCGTACTTAAAAACCCCATGCAACATAGAAACATGGTAAAATATCTCTATTTTTTTATTTACGTGAAATATATCCATAGGTGCATATCTAATCATTGACAGGGAATGAAATCTGAATATATGCCTCGCTTATCATCTACCATAAGTTGTAAAAGTCAAGGGAGGTGAAAGGTTAACTTTAAGATAACGGATGGGCGTGCAACCTTTCCCTGCATAGTTAATTTTAACATGTTGTATATTTTTTTTATTAACAAAAACATGAAACAAGCATGTTTACCAGTTAGGTAGATATATCTGTCTGCGATTTATATTCCAAGAAGTACTAAAGATCGCTCACTCAAACGCTCTTACGCCCGTTTTCAATAAGCTATCTATCTAAAGTTGCAGCTACTAAAGATAAACAAATCTATCCTTTTGCCCTTACTTGCTTTCCTATAACCTACCGACGGATAGCATTTCCTACCGAAGTTGTAGATGGATAGATAGAATCTTACTGTTTATCGGGGATAGCTATCTATTTATGAACTACGGTAGGTTATCAAAAACGGGCGTTAAGTACACCTTTGGATATTGGCTTATCCGAATTTTGGCTTTACCTTCAACAAATGTACCTTATGGCATAAGTTATACTCTCACATGCATAAATAATCACTTTCTTTTCGATTACAAGATCCATTGCTTGATCTTTAAGTTGTTGGACACATGAATTATCCAATGGGGCAATGAATCTTGCTGCATTGTCAAAAATTATTAACAATGTTGACGGACACACTCATAACAATTGCTCTGTTTTTTTGGCTTTGCAGAGTTGGTGAATTTGGCCAGTGTCAAGTTTCGAAAGAATTTCGTTTTTGATACAGAATACAGTCATTTTGTTGTCCATTAGGATAATGATCTCCAAGCAGCAGTGGCTGGGGCGTGAGGTTGTCCTCTTCCTCACGGTGTCGGCAACCTTCTTCACTCGCATTATTGCTTCGTAGAAGGAGGTAACCGCTTCCAATTTCCTATCGCTTTGGAACATAACGAACGGACGGCCCGGACGCGAGTTTTCGCAGCCGCCGATCATCGCCAAAATCCCTATTGCTGTTTTTGATAGGTATAAATAACATTTTGTCAAGACTGAAGTTGCACTACTTGTGACTGCATAATTGCATAAAAAAGCTCAAGAATATAGTTAACTTTATTTTGTAACTGTAACTTTAATACATTGTAGGAATGCTATGCAGATGCTAGTCCTCTAGTCCAGTCTATCTATGTGCATATCTAACAGCATTCGTGTATTTCATTTATAATAATGAATGTATTTACGTTGATAGTCAGTAATAGAACGCTAACTGCCAGTACTTCTTACGATAACTTTGTTACTCCGATGTAGATTGCAGTATCACTTTTCTTTATGGAAATATCTTTTGCATACAGCATTATGCTAAACTCTTCCATTATTATTATGTCTACGTATATTTCCAAAGACTGCTTCATGTGTACACCGACCCTTATTAAGGCGTGAATACATAATCTCAAGTGTGTATAATATATTGGTAAGAACATTTGCAAGTAAATGTAGAGTTAGCAATAAAATTGTGTTTTCCCTTTCTACGGGTTTGGTCCTATCGAGCTGTTTTAATAAGCCTAATAGACTCACCTGCTGCCAGTTATCAGTAAAAATACGACGTGTGGAAGTGAAACGGTCAATATTCTGACGGTACTAACTACTTCCCGTAGTAAATATCACTTTCAACGAAGCATAAGTAAAACAACCAGATAAACATGAATATTTTTTATTAGTGTCGATAAATATACGATCATTTGTAGGACAAATTGGCACTTTATACATTAACAACATACAATAAAACTATAATTAAGGCATTAGATTGGTTCATTCACAATATACAAATCGTAGGACAGTCTTATCTCTATTAGGTACTACACATTGAAGTAGACATTGCATTTCAATAAGAGTGAAAAAATTATGTCAATATTAATTATCCAAACACACCGCATATAATTATATTGCGATGTAAATAAGTTATGTACAAGCAACGAGTACTTAATCAAACATAATGTATCAAAGAATTGGTGGTTAAATATTGAACATCAAGATTAAATCAAAAATCTTTTACATAAGTACTTGTGTATAAGCCAAGCCCTCACTTAAAATGAAGTGCATGTCTTAACATTTCAAGTAATTTTATGCAATACAAAACACACTTAACTAAAGTGCAATAAGATTTTTTTTATAAATGTCAAACTTTTGAAGAAATGTCTTTTTTAAATTCGACTTAGTAATATTTTCAGTCTGATTACACCTAACTAAAGTCAGGGAAAATTGTTTTACACTTTGACGATAATTCCCAGTAAATCGAAACGTCACTAAGGTCGTATAAGGTTGTAAACAAGTGTCGATGACCCTGTCATATCATGGCTTGCATATGAGATTTAACCTTTACAGATTGACAATTAATTTTCCTGACCGTACACTAACCTAATTTATTGTTTTAAATGAATTTATTTGTACAACCTAACATTAGAGTGAAATTATTTGAACAAACATACAACGGTATACCAACTTCTGAACATAGAAGGCCACTTAACAGTCTACTAAAAGGGTACAAACACGACCTCACGTTTATTGCTAAACATAACTTTCATGCAAACCACTACACAGCTTATCAACGAGATATCCTCAATATATTACAGTTACAATAATTACGTAGGTATAATAAAAGTTACACTGTACATAAGTTACGAGTAAACAGGCGACTGTAGGGCCATATTTCCACGTACCAATCCTAGTATCCATCTTTGTAAATCTCATCTTTCCAGCCATCGTAAATCCTCCTTAGTTCCATCCCAAGCCCGGCAGACAAATCTCTTCGATCCGTATCGACAGAGATAACAAAGCTTTCTGTAGCTACAGAAATAAAAACAAAACTCCTGTCACGGAGTAAACAAGACCCGGTAGTGTTGGGACACGCAGATCATATGCTGAGTGATGGCCGTTTCTTCCTCACGCTTTTGTTGCTCAGGCCAAGGATACTGCCGATTACCTGTGAGAAAAAAAGTGGACTTATTTTTTGGTCGATTTGTCACGACTTCACGTGTGTCGAATGCTATGGAAAATATCTGTTAGATATTTCTAGAGACATGTAGTTTTGATTTGTAAAAGGTTATCTCTGAAATCTATACCAATTTAATTATAAGAAGTTTACTACCTAAGTATAGAAATCTTTCCCTTTTGGCACAGGAAACTCCATACAGAAGAATAAGTACTCAGGACGTCGTCAGTTTGAAATGTCTGCCATCGCACTTTAACGCAGGAAGGTAGGTATTACATTGAACTCACCTTAGAGACGGAGTAGGCAGCGAGCTTGCGCCTGGGCGCGGGCAGCAGGAGCGCGAGCGCGCGCGCCTCCCGCAGCAGCGCGTGGAAAGCGAGCGCGGCGCCCGCGCACGACTCCGCCGCCGACACCTCGTAGAACTGACAGCCGAACCGCAACGACAACTCCTGGCCCTCTTCTGCCTTAACAACCCTGTTTAACAAAGAAATGCTTCTTTAAACTTATGGGTCTTATGTGGAAGAACCAGACAGAAGGCAGAAAACTAGACGTCCTCTCCCTCTAAGAAAAATGAACTTGTTGTCTGAAAAATGATATGAAAGGAACAAGGACTTCCTCAATGATAGCCTGACGGTAGACGGGGCAGAATGGGAGTAGAGAAGATATCAACCTCAAGTATGTACGAGTAAGTGATAAGTCCAAGAAAATATTGATTCTGATGGTCGTTAATTCCCAAACACTATTATTACAACCAATTTTAAGTAAACAGTCAGAAAATGTCAAGTACTGATTAATTTACATAATACACAAGGATTTAAGAGTAGGCACTTGTAATTTATTTGACCTACTCTAACAGAATTAAGTAGCGTGAGTGCCAGAATCCGTATACCATTGGCAAAAATCTAGCGGGACCATAAACCGGGAACCACGTTGAACCGATGCACACGTGGGCTACGCCTGATTTGTACGTAGAAGGGCGTCGCGTAGCGTGCATCTAATGTATCTCTACTACAGTACTCTAGTTGCCATATATGGAAACCGACGTTGGAGTTCGTGGCCCACGTGTGCGCAATGTAAACCATTGTACACAACATGTAAATAGCATAATGCGCACCCAACCAAGAAAATTTAGTTACAATCGTAATTCAAAAACTGAAATAATACTTAAATGTAGGCAGGTAGTATTTATATATAAAGAAAATAGCTATCCCAATTGTGGGCAAATTTATTTTATTTTATTTTATTTTATTTTATTTTATTTTATTTTATTTTATTTTATTTTATTTTATTTTATTTTATTTTATTTTATTTTATTTTATTTTATTTTATTTTATTTTATTTTATTTTATTTTATTTTATTTTATTTTATTTTATTTTATTTTATTTTATTTTATTTTATTTTATTTTATTTTATTTTATTTTATTTTATTTTATTTTATTTTATTTTATTTTATTTTATTTTATTTTATTTTATTTTATTTTATTTTATTTTATTTTATTTTATTTTATTTTATTTTATTTTATTTTATTTTATTTTATTTTATGTATATTAGGAAAACTTACAGCTAACATATTAGAGTAAAACATTACCTACATGTAAAAGAGAGCCAATTACAAGTTTCCACTTACATAAACTTTTTAAATAAAATCGGCAGATCGGTATTAACAGCGTGAGTGTAGACACAGATTTATCAGAAAAAAGGAAATAAGATACATTGCAAAACAAAATCAAGCTCCAAAGAAAGAGTTACTTAAGAGTTTTTTAACCCTCTGAACACCACTTGCAAATAGATCAAGATCCACATCCCGGCACACCATGTTAAACGAATAGGAACGATATAGGAATTAACACCCTTCATTGGCATTTTATTCTATTCTAAAAGGACATATGTAATCCTAAATGGGACAAACGAGACAGTTTCAAAAAAATGCACCTATGTTTTCGCATGGATAATCTGTACCCTACATTATGTTTAAAATAGTCTCTTAGCTTTTACAAACCTGGCATGTTCCAGGTCTCGCTTGTTGCCGAGAAGGGTGACAGCAGTGCAGCCGGGTAGCCGGGTCCTCTCCAGAAGAGCCAGGAGTTCGGCAGCCGCCATGAAGGACCGCCGGTCGCACACAGAGTAGACCACCGCGAATGCATCGCCCCAGCGAAGGTGTTCGGCTAAGCATCCTCGTTTCTAGACAAAGAGTTGTATAGGTTAGGCTTCTGGTAAGTAACATTATTTTTGGAAGTAAGTGTCAAGTAGTATATGAACAGGCCTATAGCCTATGTCCAGCAGTGGACGCCTTTCGGCTGATATGATGATGATAACATAATGAAGAAACAAAACCAGGAATACCGATTGCCGAAAATAAAGTTGTTTTGCAACTTTTCAAAATTTTTGACTTAGTTTTTGGTTAATTTGAGTCTCGATTGTTATGGAAAATATTTCTTAAGTAATTATTTTTAGAGACATGTTGTTGCTGGTTTAGAAAAAGTAATCTCTGAAATGTATACTATTATAACAACTTTTAAGTCCTAAGGGCCTGTTTCACAATGTCTGAGTAGGTACTACTCACTGAATAAATTCAAAAATGGAACAGAATTTGTATGAAATTATATCTGCCAAGTAAGATACTCGAAACTTAATCATAGGTGGTGAAACAGGCCCTCAGTATAGTAAACTTTTCCCATGTGGCAGAGAAAAACTCCAAAAAATCCGATTCTAGGTTTACAACTTTTTTGTAAGTCGTTTGTATTTCATTTTTGAAATTGTTAGGATACAATATCAGTTTGTCTAGTGCCCAAAAACGTGGTTTGCGGGACTTTTTGATATAGTAAACAAACTGTACCCTGGCAAATTACTCTTGAGTCGTGCAATATCGTTATCATTTGAGTCACGCCTTACGCACGCGTACTACTCAGAAATACCCACAATCATTTACCAATACGATAAGTATTTGCAAAACGATTACTTATAAAATATGAAATGTAGAAAGTATTAATATAAATCGCAGCACTCGAGGTGCGTATTCTATTACCGATGCTATCAAGTGAGGATAAAACACTTACGGCGCAACCACACGTATCTAAGACCTCCACTTCAGACGTGGCGCCGTCGAACGCCACCCGATGTTGATACAGGAAATCTGAAACAAAATCTTTATTTGACTTTGCACAACAATCAACACTCCAGTCACTCGCCCGTTCTCAATATCGACCTCGTAATGTATTGGCTTTCTGAAAGATGCTATCAGTCACTCAGATCTAGGTTACAACCAATAACGCACTCGTGCGATACGCCAAATGACTTATTAAGTGTCACTGATATAGCTACAAAAAATATGCAATAAATCTTATTGATTGGGATTTCGAGAACACAGATTTAGGCGTTGATAACTGATAACGCGTCAGGATCCAATACACGTACACGTGTGAAATCTGTACAGGACTTTCCCTTGAATTTTGTACCGGAACGTGTGAAATATCTTTTGTTTACGTTTGAAATTTTAATTTTCCGTCAAAATAATGTAATAAGTGTCCAAAGGTCGACGGCCTGCGCAGGCCGGCGCCGGCGTCGCTCAGCCTTGGCACTCCGGCGCTGCATCTTGCCAATATCGCAAATAAACCGACCATTGGCACTCAATGCGTGGCATTTGTGAGTGCCCTCTGTAAGGGCTCATGTTCATTGGTATTTCTGTCTTGCGTTCAACACTGACACTCTTAGCATATCAACTAGGTGATCAGAACTGGGAGTGCCAGTGAAAATAACTATTATAACTGTTACAATGACCTTAATACACAATAGGGATGTTTATCTGATAGAAACTTTGTTTAGACTGCTTCATTCTGATATCGTAAAAAAATTGTTACATCTGCTTTAGTAAAAGGTGCGTAACATAAACAGCAACGTAATTCTATCAATGAATTAGGAAAATTCCCAAAGGAAATTGGTTTCCATTCATCTGCATTCTATTTCTGCACCGAATTTGTATAAACAAACTTCATTTACATAGTCTAAAGTGTTGTTAAATACACTCACCGCCAGTTGAACTGTATTCCCCGATGTACCGCTTCGTTAAATACCGCACCACCACGGCTGAAACAAAACAAACAAATTCAAACAATTGCACAACTTTTCACACGTTTTCGATAAACTAAAGAACGTGTAGTTGATTACACTTTTAGTACGAACTTTATCTAACAAGATAAAATACATGGATTAATTGAAACACAAGTTCGTAACAGAGAAAGCAACAATTAGTAAGCTTGGTAAGTTGTTACAAAATTTGTGCCCCTCAATTAATTTATAACTACAGAACACAGGCTTCAATTAGAGGGAAAGCAGACACAGGGCTAAAGGTGCGCTGAAGTTATTGGTGGACCACCACACCAATTAACACTAGAGACAAGATACAGAACTGGCTTTTGTTAACAATCAGAGGTTTATGAGTATTCTTATTTATTTGAATATAATCACGGGTTTATTACTTAAGTAGTGGTAACGTTTAAGCCCTTGATTGCCTCTATTATTATTTTGAAACGATCGATTTGTTATGAATAATAAAACTCACTACTTCTTAATAGTTCATAAGGCATCCATCATCAAAATATTTTCAACTAGCTTTTTCTCACGAAAAATGAGTAAAATTGTACAAATGCTTCTATCTTATACCTACATAGGTAAACGTGTATTAACAAATTATAATGCACTTGCGGTTATTATAAAATTCATACTTTAAGATCTTAACCCGGGCTGCGAGATTATTCAAAAGATTCACAGCGGCTGTGGAACGCCATTGCAACTGAAGTAACATAGATGGATTTTAGACAGCAAAAGTCTAAGTCTGTTCTGGGAGAGTTGTTTGATGATTTCCAAATCAAAATACCTATTTTGTCATTATTTTTCAAACTGTCCAATACCTCGCTCTACATACACACTACACTACATATATATATGTTGTGTAAATGAGTATCGAAGCCATAGCTTGGCACAATGAAACTTGATAAACTGACGTGTAACATTAAACTAATAATACAACACGTACTAATGTATTTTGTTACGTGAGTATCATACTTTATACTCGTCGTGTAATTTAGCATTATCGGCCGTGTAATATTCCCACTGTTGGGACTCTGGTCTCCTCTCTAGGAGACGGAATGGGCCGTAATCCACCACGCGAGCCCAGTGCGGATTGGTGGATGTCACATGTCTTAGAATTTTTGGTTCTAGGACATGTTTCCTCACGATGTTTTTCTTTACCGTTTTGAGATCAGTGGAGATGAAATAAATTACACAAAGTAATGCGTTAGGTTTGAACCCGCGACCTACAACTGGGCCACCACTGCTCTTTGTAGTCTGTTTTTTTCAAGTGGGGAAATCATCAGAATGACTTCCCCCGCTCTTGGGCTGAGCGGGAGGGCTTGTCAGACTTTAACTGACTAAACCCCACCCCATTCCGTCGTCGCCTTCGATCTAGCTCTTTGTAGTCTAACCTACAATTAAATCTAGCACAATCGCCACATTTTATTCCTATTTTTCCGTTTTTCTTTGAACTACTGGTCTAGTGATAAACAAGGAAAGCTGGCTACTCTACTAAAGATACAAGTTTTTATTACCGAGACGAGTCTAGCATTGTTTGTTCTGGATATGCTCACTAACAGACTCATTTCAGCGAATGATGGGCAAGTAAGTAAATAAAATTAAATGCCGACGCATGAAGGTATTATTGGAATAGGAACGAAGGGAAATCCCGAAATGATTACGCACGGTCAGATCTATAATACTACTGGCTACAAATTACTATTAGCTATCATTTTGTTTTGGTGGGAAATCATCAAAAAGTCTTCCTGCACTCTTGGGCCGAGCGAAAGGGAGCGACATACTAAAATTCACAACGTTGTTTCTTCGTTAAAGATGGATACTACAGCTCAAGTAAATACTTAAAGCTCCCGTCAATACAATAAAGACAGATTATACATTTTATTGTAATTTTATTACCAAGTAAGTAGTACTTGGTTAATTACTCAGATACCCGCGAAACGAGACACAATAGTAAAACAATAACAGCGCGGTCTCATAAGACCGGTTGGGGATTCAAACGTTAAATTATGAATAAAGATTAGCATAGGTACTTTAGCTTCAATGTTGATAAATATTCTAGCTCGCAACAAAACAAACAAGTTACTTCACTTCCTCATGCTCTATTGACGCGGGAGGAACGCGGAGCTATATCCAGACTAGGCTAACCGACCCACTGTGTAGCTCAGAACAACACACCTAGTCATACCGTAAATCCTAATTGCACATAACAACTATCAAACTGCTGTTCCACCCACAAAAACTAAAACTGACCCATTCATTTCCCTAGTTGACTCACACTCTGCTTACATTACACAAATCTTATCGAAGACCAGCAATAGGTCGAATAAATATTTATAACCTACTACTATAGATACTTTAATATTAAGATACTAAAGAAGAAATACTAGGCAGTATAAACTGTAGTACTACAAATAATAAATAGCCCGTTTAGACCTGAATTTATCTATCAATAAGCAGGCCGACATCAAACAGCAGATCGATCATGTGTCTACGATTAGAATCGGTTCCGAGACATCGCCCCAATACGGATCATAAACTGCAAAATGGATTATAAAGTGTCACATCTCATCAACCTCGCGGTTTATTGAGATTTGCTTCTCTATCGAATGTTAGGAGTTAGCGGGAAAACTATAAACATGTCATTTCAATGGATTTATGATTGAGCTTCTGCTGCACATGTGGTTTTAATGTCAGTAAATATGTAGGTACTTGTTTTATGTGTGTTCTGTCAAGCCTGCGGGTCAGGAGCGCGGCGTAGTGATGTGTGCTCATGCTCAGTGAACCAGCTCAAAACAATCGATGTATGTTAATTGCGATTTCACGGCTATCTATCGAGGTTGTCGAACTTTCCTTTTATGTGCACTCTCCTGGTTGAGCATCCTTTATTGATTCAGTATAAATATTTTCCTCTTTTTATTAGCTGTTAACCATCACTACTCGTATATCTACTTTTAACACCATTTTATTTACCATGTGAGCAAATAATTAATGAAACGGAAATGTGTAAACACACCAATTTGTTAGTACATCTTTGAAGCAACGTAACGTGCCAATAAACGATCGAAGCTTTTATTACCTACAGATTTCAGATAAAGACTACTCCATAACTTCATTAACAAAACTGGTCCTCTTACTGTAAAGCGTACTCAGACAAGTATTGCAGAATCTGAAAACCCTTATCAATTCGTGCAAAATAAACATGCAGCTTGAGTCTTACCAATTATACTAACGAGTACTTTCACTTGAACACTGATAGCCAGGCAGTTCAAGGTGATCCGCAGCCACATTACTCTGCCAGATAGCACCTCATACCATAAATCTAGGTTAAATTTGTAACAAGACAAAACGGTCTTCAATTCGCAATGCACGAATGCATCCGAAATAGGTGTTCCATTCCTTAGTACAATACAGTGAGTGATGCTCCAACTACTGGTTTGAGATTGAAACTGTGCATACATGGCGAGGCTTAATAAGATCTTGACCGTGAAGCTTTAGCTCTCGCACGTTTATAACTTTTATATTCATTTCCAGAATAAAATGGAGTGCGGTAACGAGAGCCATAACGGGGCTTGGGGAAACGAGGGATTTAAGCGTCGTCTGCTGAGCGAATACGGTAGCGCTAAATGTTAATTAAGAGCATCGGCGAGGTGATCACCCTGCGCTCCCGCCTGTTCTCCACGCTGCAGTAATTGGACGGCACACAGTTTAATTTACATTTTTACGTTCAGTTTATTTCCTTAAACGCCACTTAATTAAGGGGCACGTCTTTCTTTCGTATACTACGTATAACTTTATTGAGGCCTATAAATTAAACACATCAATTAATTTTTATTTACGCTAAATTCAGAAGATAGTACAGAGCTTTCTCTTGTAATCTTAATTTGTTGTATCGACATGCTAATTAGAATTTCACCGCAGTTATTTCTGACAGGTGACAATGATGAGCATACTTGACCTGGAAGTCTAGAAATGTTTGACCTCATAATTCATTTCAAACAAAGGTCTAAGGTGGCGTGCTGTAGCTAATCATTGACAAACAGATCTTGACAGTTAAACAAATTGAGGAGTTCGAAACATGTGTGCTAACATCGATCATGATTCAATGAACAAATATAAAAGTGAGAAACCTTGTAGCGAAAGTAAAACCAATCCTGATTATTGGGACAGTTTTGAAAGGGGTACGTCTAACATGACTAATGCTAGTTTTGACATTTGTCATCGCTATAAAGTACTATACTCGAAAACTAAGCCCAACCAGAAGATCCTCAATATATTCCATCGTATTATTTAGCAGGTAAAAAAAAAATGGATGTATTTATTTAAAACTAAATTAATTATTATTTTATTGTTTCTTTCAGTTTCGTTCCAAGAATAGAATAGAATAGAATAAACTTTATTGTACACCAAAAGAAGTTATAAATTGTAAAGACAGACATTGCAAGTTACATTCAAGAGTCTTTTCCTAAATGTCAAAACGGGCTTTTTGTTTTTTAACTTTAGGCCGAAATCACAGGCAAACAGTACTGTATTTTTGACACAAAAACCAGTTTTAGTTATAATACAGACTGAACATGCTAAAAGCCAAATATCGTAACAAAACACGCATCAGAAAATCAGATATTCTTTCTTCGCTATAAATACATCTAACTGTGCGAATTCTATTTAAATCGCTGACTGAGCGATCGAATATTCGGTCGGCAGTGTATAATTATGTCGTATCGTGAGTGGGGCACGAATTGAAAGGCACAGAAGGTTTACTTCATCATTAGAAGCTACATATCGAAGATGGACTGAAGAGAGCACGGAACATGAGTAATGCTGTCATAAGAAATTTACGTTTGTAGTTCTCGTAACCTATTTTTAAAGTGAACAGTCATCCAAGGCTGAAGTTCCTAGTCAAGACAAGACAGACACTTCAAACAGGGTGAAGGCCACGGGTCACTGCAGCTTGCGATCTATGACTCACTAGTTTGAAACTGATATGTATGTCAAAGCTGCTGCCAAGTAATTTCGTATGGATTTTCTAGTGTCCGTCGTCTGTGGGTTTTCTGTATTTAGTTATTTAGTAGCGGAGTGAGTGTGCGTGGTGCGTGCGGCGGGTGTCCCGGCAGACGTCTGACCGGGTGACTCACTGCGCCGCGGCATGCGGTGGAGCTGCGCGCGCGCCTCTATTAATACCCTTGCAGTTGACATTTACTCGTTCTCGATCTATGATCCCGAAACGCAATAAGAGTTTTATGTCATCGGTAATGTTGCATCTGATGTGCCTTACGATGAGTAATTTCGACGTTAATCTGCCTGTTAAGAGGTTCGTAGAACTGTAGGTTTACTTTGTTTCCTGAGAAACGTATGACATTTTGATCTTAAAAGTGTACCGTACACACCCGCTACCGGCCTAATTAGTTTTGTCACTCTAGAAGGTTCCATTCAAAAAAGGAGCAACCAGTGTGTACCGCGATTGCTCTTTTTTTCTTGGGTTTTCGCAGACCCTTATTAGCGCAAGGTTGCTCTCATAAGCCCCGTCCTACATTAGCAGGTGGAACAACACCTCAATACCAAGCTCAGTTCAAAAAAGGCCTACGCCGTTTTTCGAACCTGTTTGACGATGCATTTATACTCATATATGAATTCATGCATGCTTGTATCAGGGTCACAATCTCAAGCCACTTTATCGTTCAACTATTCGCGGAGTTAATATACACCTATATTCTGATTCAGTAACCAGATAGGTAGGTACTTAAGAGTCGTAATGGTGAATTCTTGGCACTCAACGCCTTTATGCCGATAGGTATAACTAACGGTTGTACAGATGGTACACGTGGCATGGCGTATTACAGCTATTAGAGTCTTGTTTTGATCGCATGTCATAATATTTCCATTGTAGTTATTTTCTTTGTGGTTTATCGACTTTGTGGGTGTTATCAGGGTCGATTTTGTTATGTCAGTTGTGATACTGAAAGCGATCTGTGGGTGGTAAACCTCACACCACATGTAAACGCAACAAAAGTTTAAAAAAGCATATGCTTTGAAGGTCGATCAAATACTGAAGATTCGATTAACAGTTCATGACGATAAACGCGTCTATTTTAGGTAGATATATATTTTTTTCTTTTTTATTGTTGACAGATTCGCGCTTGACCGCTATCTCACTTAATGAAAAGCAACGATGCGTTCGACGATGGAACGCGCTTACCTAGAAGTAACCTATTCACTCTTTCGCCAAAATTCATACTAGAAACGCTTCAATTTCTCTAATATTTAAGTGTTTTTATAATAACAAGAAATTACTAATGAAAATTCAAATAAGCCAATCGATCTTCGAACCTCTTAACAAACTTACATCACAAATTAAGTTCCCAACACTGCTTAAGCAGTGAAAACATCAATTATAATAATTAAGTACAAAAATACTTGGAATTACATTGTTGTCCACGGTAAGCCACTTGGTACTAAAGTCTTGGAGAGCTTGAGAGTTAACTTAATCACATAATCAAGATGTGGCCACTTAAGCACAACTTAACTTAACTTAAGATTGATTGTCCGTTGCATCTCGTTGCGTAATACAAGCCTCACTAATGCTTTTGCTCAAGCGTTTCTCTGATGACTTGGGAACCATGGGAGAATATTTCTCGAAGTTTGGTCGCTTGGGATACCAAATAAATGGTGTGAAATCAGTAATGAGTGCTGAGGCTTAGCGTTTTTCGGCAGTTCTTAGAAGCGGCTCGTTAAGCCCTTATGTTCTAACGTTTGTGTTTACTGAGGTAGAGGCCTGCTGCAGTGAAGAGAAAGATCTAATAGAAACAGTATTACGTAGGTGATTATTAAAATCAGGTAAAATACCGTTTTGGAGGTATGTGAAACAGAGAGTAAATTCCAACAAACCTCCGATGAAAAGAGAGGATCCTCCGACCAGACGGATGTTTTTTCTGATCTGGGCAACAACCCTAGAAATGAATTTGGGGTTTGTATAAGTTTAAAATCGCACGGAGAAGTTTAATTACGCGATGTAGAGTTTCGTAGTTTAGATCTTATGATGTCGATATACCATCATCATTTTCATATAAAAAGTAAATATTTACGGGTCCCCAAAGAAACTTCAAAAAAATAAAATGCGTTTTCTTCTCAAATTAGTAACTTTGACTTAGGAAGTACGTCTTGCGTTATTTGCGATATTATTCAAGGCTGTAATTCCTATACGATAATGTACTGAATAATGTGATCAAAACATCCTTAAACTTATCAATACAAAAAAAATGGTAAATAAAATACTTAATCTACTTTCATAAATGTTATGTTCCTCAATCTTTCCTAAAATACCTCACCTATAAAGTTTGGAACCGCGTGGCTCACCACGTGTGCTAACCCAAACTTTAGAATTAGGGTGTAAACAAACATTACACTGGTATTTCACGTTTATTCAATTGCATTAATAGAAACTGGGCAACTAACCTAAATGACCGTTATAAACTCGCAATCAATTAAACAATCAATTTTCTACATGATTAAATTTAAAAAAAACCCTTTTATTTCTTGCCCAACAATAGTAATAAATTACAAAATAATATAAATTATTGCAAGCAATCATAAATTTAATATTTAATTGATTTTAACTACAAAAATAACATACTTGATTATTTTAAATTGATATTTATTATCTATTAAAACTCATTTAAAAATATCAATTACTTACATCCATGAGTCACATTATATTATTATTTTAAAATTACTGGAATTGACGAGATTTATTTAACTCTCTACACAATTTCTTTTAATTAATTGGAAACCTTATAGAAATTGAAAATAGTTTGTATTTTCAATTTCTATAACATTTCCAATTAATTAAATGAAATTGAAAATACAAACTCTCACTAGGTGTGGAACAAACCCAGACATTTTTTTCATTATGAATATGAGATATGTCTATCTCATATTCATAAGAAAAAAAATGTACTTGTAGGAAAATGTACTTTCCGTTTTGATCTGATTGTTTCCTGATAGCTAAAAACTAGGGGTATTTAAATCAAAGAGTGGATAGGATACTTCTAAGTTCTAGGGTCCTCAATCTTCGATCAACTTATCGCTTAACATCAATCGAGATGGTGGTCAAACGCGAGGCTATCCATTCAAATTTTAAAAACCTGTTTATCCTGAAAGATTAGGTATTAAGACTTTCTTTTTTAATGGAAAATTATCATATACTCCCGCTAATGTCAGCTTTATTAATTATTAATTAAGAGCAGATTTTCACTGATTAAAACCCACCTGTGTATCTCCAACTGCCGTTTGCATGGTTACGGCGATTCCTTCGAACAATCCCACATTCGTGTTGTTTTTATTGTGGATAATCATCAAATGACTTTTCCAACTCAGGGTAAACGAGATTGAGTGCCACTTTTCCTTTTACTAAGGGCGACGGGTGGACAACCCGTGTCCCTCAAATTGCCCTTTGCATTCCTGAGTCGCGATCGCACAAATCCCCGCAAAGTTTGCCAACCCTGAAGGTATATATTATGTATCTTCAATGGTTTCAAATACGACATCCCTTATCAAAATAACTAATTACTTATAATTTCTGATTGAGTTACAGAATAAAAGAAACGTGATCGCTGTCGCCCGAGTATGACTACATGTGTCAATACATGCTTTAGGTATTACGATTAGTCGTTTTAATTTGCATATACGTGATTAAATGTGGCTATGTATGTTTGTAGTTCAAACGTGTAAAGGATTGCGAAAAATAGTCGTATAATCGTACCGTATTCTAGAAGTGTACCAATTACGTATTATATTTTGATATTAATTTTAATTTACGTATATTATTTTGTACTGGTACCTATCCAAAATACCTATCGGTGCCGAAACATGAATACTTCAAGCAGAAGGTTGAATTTCAATTTTGTAAATCCGACTTTTTTGGTAGAAAATCATCAAATTATACGGAGGGAATTTCAGGCGTTTGCTGATTAAAACCTTAAGTTTACCTTTGCATGCCTGCACCATAGTGACTCTTTCGAACAATCTCCCTACCCTAAGAGAAAAATCCCTCTACCTGATGATAACAATGAATCAAACAAAAATAAGCCTGATAAATCTCCAAAAATTTCATTCAAACAAAGGATAAAAACGTCTAAATATTGAACCAATTCTTTAAGCTTGCGACGACGAATTTATGAACCAGCCAAACTATTTTCTCAAAATCAAAACAAAACACGACTAGACAAAATCCGGGTAAAAAATATAGATCCCACTCAATCTGCACAAACAGTGCACCTATTTCTATCCTAAACAAACTTCACTTATAAACACTTCAATTGAATTTATTGATAAAATATCTTAAAATAGCAAAGATCAAAAACTGAGCACGATGTAAAATCAATATTCGACTACATTAAAATTCTAGTGTTACAACATTCGGCGAGCACTGAGTAGCTTGCCGTCCAGCAGTCCGGTAATTCGGACCGAGCCCAAATCGTCAGCGGTGCGTACTGTTCTAGGCACGTCTCAAAAAGATGTCAGCAAACTGTAGGGGCTCAGCAGAGTCGAAGCATCTGGGGCCATGGGTTGGATTTTGAAAGGAAAACCCGGGACCCTGGAACGAAGACAAAGAAGGATCGGGGTGGGGTTTAGTCACTAAAAGTCTGACACACCCTCCCACTCCGCCCAAGAGCAGGAGAAGTCATTCAGATGATTCCCCACTTAAAAAAAAAAGTGTTACAACATTGCTCAATGGGCGGCAACTGGCAGTTCTTACCTAATCTTTCTTTAATTGTTATTATGTTTATGTATTGGAGTGTTTCCGAAAAACGACATCCGACGACTGGGTTATAAATCAATTTCACTCGTGTTGGCTTTCGCTAAGTTATTGTTTATACTTTCTATTGCACAGCTAACACGTCTACATAATACTATATCAAATGGTAGCATTTGATAGTTTCCTGAGCGTTATTAATTGGCGATTAGTGACGTTTGAATGTTGAATGAGTCATTAATGGTCTCGTTTGATTTATCTGTCGTTGGGAGGCTGAGGCAGCTGATTTGTTTGAGACCGTCTCTTGTATACGCGTAGCCAGTAGTGAACATTTGAACAAACCTCGATATGATCTTGAAATCAGAAGTGTTATAGAAATTGCGTTGCGTAACTGTTATTGTTATTTAACGTAATGTTTTGCAGGTTTGTTTAGTACTTTCTTGACTTAGGATAGAAGGTATGAAACGAATGTATCTTTAAACACACATAATTATGTTTTTACTTTTTAATAAAAGAGTGCATTTTATGAATAGTGAAATAATCAAATAACTTCTTTGACTATGAGTGGAGTGAGAATGGTGTCAAATTTTTATTGACTAAAACTCTCCCGTGGTCCTTCAAGTGCCCTTTACAGTACCAGGACCAGGGTGGCTTTTCGTCATAATATTTATTTTTTGCTTTTCTTTACAGTTTCTAAGTCATGTCACTGATGCGAGGAATATACCTACTCATCCTTGCCACCTCGATTGACTGAGGATTTACTCACCATATTCTGCCAAAGTTAAGGTATATATCAGGGGTCATTTACCTTCATTTTCTTCACAACATTGCATTCATTCAAGTTTATACTCAGTTTAAATCTCAATCAATTGATGTTCATTGAAAACCCGAAACATGTGGTGTGTTTCGTATGACTCAACATTTAGGTTATCAAGAACAGTGTTTTATACACTGATTACGTTTAGTTTAGCTAACCATCTGGATTAATAAATAAGACGTTATAAAAGAGGTCTGATCTCATCAGCTAGCTTCTAAAACACGAGAGGAGCATATAAAAACATTACGTAAAAAGTTCTCAAAACTATCTGCAATTTAATGAATTTTTCAGTTTCACCCAAGTTATCAGAATTCGATTAATAAATTCCAGTTCATTTGAATAATTTATTCAAACTAATTTTAATTGACACTTCATTTTAATGTAATAAATTAAAATTTGCTCTCAGAGTGCTTTTTGTTGTCTTACTCAAAAATATCGAGTGCTTCTAGTGCTTTCGAGGACTAATTTAATGGATACTGAATTTTATTACTACTGTGGTTGTTGCCAAAAGCATTCTTTTGCTAATTGCGACGGAAACGAAATTTCGAGATTTGATAGAGATGTGCAGAGAACAGTGCTGGCTCAGTAATAACTGCCGCGACTGAGAGCAGTGGTGGCCCAGTGATAACTGCTCCGACTTACAAGTTATAGGTCGCAGGTTTAAATCCAGGCAGGCGCATTACTTTGTATAATTTATTGTATCATCGCTGCTCTTAAAACGGTGAAGGAAAACATTGTGAGGAAACCGGCATGCCCTAGAACCAAAAATTCGAAGACATATGACACCTACGCCGCACTGGGCCCGCGTGGTGGATTACGACTCCTTTCCTCTCCTAGAGACGAGGCATGCTATGCTATGTGCAGAGATTGAAGGAGCTCACAAGTTATACCTTGACTCGTTACTGTCTTATATAATTATGTACTTATTGATAGTTACTTCGAAGCGTGGCCCATCCACACTGAGATATTTATGAGTGCTCCTCCCCTCAGAGTTCCGTCTCGACTCAACTCGAACAAAGATACAGACGTGACGAATATTCAGACGAGAACTTGTAATTCTATTTTCATAAGATATCTATATTTATCACGACGTATTTTTGTATAAACTTGACTTTAGTGTAGACTGATTTGTGGCTTTTTTTAAATATAATTTTATCATATTCATGATCGCTGTAGCTTTTTAGATTTGATTAGATTCGTAGTCCAGAATTAAACTAAAGTGAATGGTTTGAAATTTAAAGTTCAAAGTATACAAAGTCATAAAGAAGAAGAAGCCAAAATATCGATTTGATTTTCACAGAAGTAATCTTATGAAAAAAATACTAGGAAAAACATAATAAAACCAAGATTTGAAGGTCTACCAATTTCTAAATGTAGCAAGCAGGTAACAAACACACTGCTATGAAATCATAAAGCATACAAACGAGTACTACATCTTACTATACGTCTTAAGAACACCGAAATACTGAATTGCTGATATTTTGAACTATTTCGGGAACCATAAACTGAGCGGAAACTTACACATCTTACGCAACATCTGACAAACCAAGATTTTTTAATGCACTATTTTACATTTACGTGCTACGAATCGTATGCTACGAAGCGTAGCTCGTAAATGTTAAAACGAACGAACTACGCCTATTCGCGTCTACGAATCATTTCTTTTTATCGCTTCATGATTGCACGGCACTAAAACATTTTTATGCAAAATTCCTGACTTTTGGCGACAATACCAAGTGGTTCTATTTGCGTCCCGAATATTCAAAGATACCATTTTGATGACGAATATAACGTAGGTACACGATCTGATTTCCACTGAACATTTAGTCGTAGTACTGTTTGGTTTGCTGACTAACATGTTTTGGAAGCTAAGCTCAAACTCTACTACATCGAACCCACGCTTCAGACTATACTGCATATAATTCGAGTGACAAAAACCGTGACGTCACACATACCTAACTACCTACCCACATTTTATTATTGAGTCAATGTACTATCTTACACTATTGGAGAGTCAGTGCTAAAACTCTATGGGGCTATAAATAGAAAACAAATCGAAAATAAAACAGCCATGACGAATGAATTTTTAGCTCTGAGTAACCTCTTGATTTGCGGAGGTCAGACAGCCAATTATCATCATCACAACAGCTCGATAACGTCATCGTAGGAAAAGGACCTATCTAAAATACAATGGTATAAAAATAAAACGCCGCTCAGTTATCCCTTTTTCACTTTTGTTTTACTAAGATTAGTCAATAAAATATGTACGAGTATTCGTAGCAGTTAATATTTAAGGTCTAATTCCGTTTTCCTACCTTTAGATGGAATAGGCAAAAAATGCTTTAAATGGTGGCTCAGAACCAGAATCAATAGAAGGAGTGAAGGGAGGCCTTTGCTCAACAGTGGGACATTACAGGCTAGATATAATAAAATTTATACAATCATCACCATTATGCTGTTGTCCCATATTTCTCGGAGTCAGTGCAACACAATCAATCGAAACGCTAACATTCGTCCACTGTTCTTGCCTCTATACCAAAATAGTTTCCCAGTTTTATTTATTTTTTCATACATGAGGAAATCTGAAGAAACGTGTTTGTAACAAATATTACCATTTTGAATTCACGTGTACTTACTATATGTTGAAAACGTGCTTCGGAGAGTACACTTTATTTACATTACACTATTTATCGCATTATACACGGTAGCCGGAGGTTTTTGTTTACAGTTTAAATACATAAGTTATCGCAACTGTTGAATAACAGATCAGCACTAGCGCTCTCTATTTTTTTTTGGGGATTATATTTTCTGTCGCCGAACTTTATATTTGTCATCAAATTGTATCATCTAATAAATAGATCTATCGCCAAGAAATATTTTCGTTCTCAGATAAACAAAACGTGTTTCCAGGTATGAATTATCAAACAAATAAGAGATGGATCATCAATAATATGTTGTGCATTAGAGGAATATTAACTTTGTTCTTATAATAATAGTTTTATTACAAAATTAATAGCTTTGTACTCAGAATGGTAGATCTGTCGCCAAATAAATCGATTATTTTATCAATCCCTGAGTGCAACTCCTTTTTATTTGTTTTTTTGTCACCAAAACATTAGTTACATTTTATTTCGTTCGTTTATTAAAATAATAGTATTCCTTACCAATTTAATACATCAATTTAGAATTTTGTTGAAAATATGTTCAAAGAGGCGGAGAAGGGCCGGTAGGACCGAAGCCTCTGGGGAACACGGAAAATCCGAAAGGTTGTCACCGTGTCCCCCGGATCGAAGGCAACGAAGGAACAGGGTGGGGATTAGTCAGTAAGAGACTGCCACGCCCTCCCGCTCCACCCAAGAGCGGAAGAAGCCATGCTGATGATTCCCCTTCCAAAAAAAAAACCTGTTGGGTTATGGTTCTGGAAATTAAGATCCTTGGGGGAGGCTTATGTCCAATTAAGTAGTAGACTCAGGAGTTACAGATAGCCCACTCTCCAGAGCTTGCATGGAGGAGGACGAGACTGCAACTCATCTGCTGCTAAGCTGCCCAGTAGTCGCAGGTTACAGGACAAAGCACTTCGGAAACCCAGATACTCTCCGTGATATGGTCAGTAACACCAAGGCGCTGCTGGCCTTTCTTGAGGAGCGGGGGTGGATCGAATAACACTTTTGTCCCACCCATACGCAAAGTACGCGCTTTAGTCGTGGAGTTGCGGATATATAAAATAAAATAAAATACCAGCCCGTTATACTATACTAAGTAGTAAACTCTTTTGGTTGAAACGATGATGACGACAACAATTAATTTTTGTGGATCTTTATGAAATTTTCTATTAACACAATATATGGTTTATTGGTGATCTCTTTCAATTAATTTGCTTAAATGCTTATTAGGACAAACCTATTATAATACATACAAAAACAATTATTTGGTACTAGACCCTATATCTCCATGATTTTAGGTGATTTATTGGGGAATTGATTTTACATTGTTTGATGACTACATTTTGGCGACAGATCTACTATTTTGAGGACAAAGCTATTATTTAGGAAACACAAAACGAATTAAATTGGCGACAGCTTAAATGATACCCTTTTTTTTTTGGTACACACCCACTAGATTATTCCCAAAGACTACAGCTTCTGAAAACCAGTATGAATAAAGACGAAATAGTAGCAGTAGCTTCTATTATCAAAAGTAAAAAAAAACATTCTAAAAAAATTATAAAAACGCCTAGTTAACGAAACTCGACAATTATTTAAGAAACGATAGATTTTATGACAGGATGCAAGAAAGTTTAATCATTTCTTGCATCCTATCATAAAATCAAAGCAGAAGAGTAATAAATCATCATTGTTTTTGCACAGTAATTTATAGGGTGTAAAAGGAATACCGAAAAAAAAAACCGAAATTATCCAGATAAATTCAAGAATAGAACTTAAACAAAAGCTGTGCTTTGTGAAAATGTTTTAACTACACGTTCCTCTTGCATAATGCGTGGTGTAGTTTTTTTTAGCAAGAGTAGATTAAAAGATTACTGACAACAAAGACCTACCTACTTCATTTGGCATACCTTTTAATTATTTTTTTTGTTATTTGGTAGAGTATCATTTCATCCTTCGTCAGACGCAGAAAAAATTCTTTTTTTCATTGTTTTTCCCCTGCTCTGTATATGCCAACGTATAACCATCATCGAAAACATTCACCGCTATAGGTACAAAAAAAATATACGCAAATCACAGGTGTTTTCGTACGTTGAGTCAATTACAAACAAACCTCAGGTCGCCAGACATACATAAATTGGCTAAAACTCAAGACATCAACGTAAATTGTCTGGCGCTTCGTAACAAATAGCCAATTCCTTTGTATAGAGTAACACGCCTGCAGAATTGTTCTAATATTATCTTCAACAAATTCTAAAAGTAAATATCGAGCTATTCGAGATTGTCTGGTTGGTAAAGCCGCAGCCAGGTGCCCGCTGTGATTAATTGTTTCAATCAATTAACTAATCCTACCTACCTACCCGTTGCAGTTTACTCACTGCTGGATTTAGGCCTCTCCCATATTGCATCACCGAACTACAACCACCTCTAAGAATTGTTGGTGTTCTTGATAGTCAGTCTTCAATATACGTGTAGGGTTACATCTACGTGCGCCTCAAAGAGCTATCACCAAAATTGACGGGGCCCAATAGGACCGATAACAACTCCATCAAGGGCGCTTTCTGATCAGTAAAATCTGACACTTTCTCTCGCTCCATCCAAAGCGAGAGGAGTCCAATAAAAAAGAAGGAGTAATTTTCCAAATCCTTTTTTACTGGAAAAATTTATAACTGTCAAATCTTTATCAAGATACTAGTACCAAACCATGTATAAGAAAGAAGCGATAGATGGACCAAATTTTATTATTTTCATTAATTAATTTTCGTTTAATGTTCAACCTCATCCTTGCTTTTCTTGACAAACAAACCGAGATATTACGCGCAACCTGACTATAGAAAAAAATGTCACATAACACGGCTCTTAAATATTTGGCAATCATAATCTAATTAGTAAAATAATGCTCTGTATCAATCGATATTCGACCGGAGAACTAAATTATCATTTAAACTTCACGCTATCAAACTGCCAATTGTTAACCTATGACTCAGAAAAGTAAATCACTTGATCGATGAAATGGAAATATAAACATCACAACAATATAAAAACATCACAACTATATAAAAACATCACAACAATATAAAAACATCACAGCAATATAAAACATCACAACAATATGTCAGCAATCAATCATTAAGAAATAGAGTTAACAAGGTTAATGGGCGTAGTAGTAACGACCAATCATAGCTAATTGCATCCTTGCGATTTCATAACCCGAGGCTTAAACATCCGGCGCTGAACACGTTTAAGGGGTTGACTACATGGACTTGGAATGGATTTTTAGTCGTAGCTTGGAGACTGTGGGAAAAGATTTTTAATTTAACCTTAATTCACACTAAAAGTCGTTTTTAGGGTTATCTACCTTAAAGAGAAATAACGGAACTCTTATAAGAGCACTTTTTTGTACGATTGACTGTATGTCAAGGCCCTATATCTATTTGGGAATTGAAGAATTTTCATAGATTTTGTACAGAACCCACAGTGGGCGAGTCCGATTCGCACTTGACCTTTTTGTTTCTAGCCTATTACTGTCTCACAGGGCAAAGACTTCCCCAAGTCCTACCAGATACTTTTTTCCGCACCGTCTTGAACCAGTTTTCATGATACGCGTCTCGATTATTTCGCCAGCTCTTTCCAAGCCTAGGCCCTGTTTCTAGGACGGGGCTTGCTGTCTACAGGAACCCACTACGGGATGACAATTGTCCGGCCATCATTGCGCATGCAGCTGACTTAACTCACTCAATTCCATTCAAACCTGGTAGCATTTTTGCCTACGCCTTTTATTCCCGTTTTGATCTGTTCATTTTACAAAAAGTTAGATAAACATCAAAATTATTATCATTTTCTTCCTTTATTCTAATCTGATTGGGGTTGACCTGGCATATCTTCTTCTAAATATCTCGATAAATCTTTTGAAAATGTACATCTATCCTTTCTTAGTATTCTTTTATAACTTTTATTACCTACCATCCATATCTCGAAACTGCATGTCCCACATTTCTGGTATATCTACTGATATATTAAACCGTTTGCACATAAATTCTTCTCGTTCATCAGGCCCTCTGTACACCCTAAACACAACCTAGAGGTCGAACCACACCTTATAAGTCTCCAGTTACAAACCTAAGCTTACCACTGCAAAGTAGGATAACGAACTTTCAAAAGCACTAGGATTAAATCTAGTAGCTAACATCTATTCTGATAACAGACACGTCTAAAATACACAGTTGTTTTTCTACAAAGTCTAGGCTATGCCATTGACATTACAGCGTTCAACAAACTTGAAAAGATCATCAACCTGTGTGTGTATAACACTTTATATAACATTTATTACCTTTATGAGGTAAGTAAGGCCCTGATCGATATCAAGGATGTATACTTCACGGCCTAGAAACCATATAGTTACGTCTAGTGGTAAGATTATCCTCTCTACGCAACCAAAGCCTCATGTTGTGATTGTTATCTACTGTCATTGAACGAGGCTGACTGTGCACAGGCTGTAATAGACGATAATCGGTAGGAATATAACGTATATTAATTGTTTAAGTCATCATCTTTTCATTTAAGGCCTACTAATCAATCTAGGCTTCCAAATAAACACCTTATTTGCCTGACTCAGCCTGATAATAAATAGCTTAAAACAGTTAAAAAAATCCGCTTCCTTATCTCGTGTATTTGTCATACATAAGTCTTTATGGCTATGACAATAATTCTAATAACTGATACCTTTCTAAAAATCATGCGACACTTGATCTTATTACTGAGAAACAATGTTATCATTCTCACTCATATAGAGTTACGTAAAACACAATGCTGCAACTTTCTTTGTTACGAACATTTCAGGTGCAACAGCCAGTAAATGTCAGCTATCAGTCGCCTCGTATCAAGGCGTTGATAACCGGTGCACATACCCACTATGTCAACAGCCTAGTGGCCGATTCCATGGAACTGATCCAAGTGCAAACAACGATAATGCTATGGTGACAAGGATGCTCTCACATCAACAGTAGGTAGTATAGCCATTTTGTGATTGCGCATTGTTTAATGTACTTCCGTAATGTAGGGATAACAGTGGTACTTCTGCGAAATATTCTCTGATAAGATAAGTACCTGCAAGTATTCGTAAATAACATTCCTCAGTCGTTATGTAGGTTTTCATGACAACAAAAATGTTCTAGACTCTCTCCGGTCTTTTGTTAGCACTTCGAACTGCATTTCATCTCTTCCATGCCATCCCAACTGCCTTTTGTTCAATCCTTTATATTGCTCGATGCATGGGTTAAACCACTGCTTACACATTATCACAATTATAAAGAGAGTTCTAGGCTTAAGAGAGTTTCATCTTTGTACCAGACGAGCCAAGCCGACTAAAGCGCTAGTTTTAACATGCAGAGCTGAAAGTGTCAAGGGATTTGCGAAAGTTGCACCTACACGACATTTCATACAAGTACTCTATGTTACTGTTGTTTAAAGTAGAAAGTTTTTATATAATGAATCAAAATGCCCTAATGTATTCAAAAATACAATTTGATCATAAATCCATCAAAGCATAATCTTTCCTAATAAAAATTATATAATTTCAATTTCACCTATTCAAATTGGTGCCGTAATATAACATAATCCTAAACCAATTAAAGAAGATCACAATTAAACCAGTCGGCGAAATCGAAGGCATTCACGAGTAACATCTGTTTATAACTACCTAATCTACAGCTTGGCCCATAATTAATTTAATAATCCTAATAACTACCTCAGGGCATTCAAAATAAAATAAAAACTTTTCTCGGGCTATTAGACATAATTGATTTCGGTGCTTGATTATTAAAAAAGCCATAATTATCGACAAGTCGTTAAAGCCGAATTTAACCAAAGCTTCAATATGCTTTAGTCAGGAAACTAAGCATTCCAGGCGCATAAATCACCTGCTAATAACAATTTTAATGTTTTCCTGAGGTTATTCTTACCGGACTTGCCGCACCGCGCGCTCCCCAGCACCACAACTCTTATTCGATTAACTGTCATCTTCATTAGTCCGTTTAATAAGTCACTGCACTTAATTTAAATGTTTGTGCATTTAAAATCTGCTTGCTGCAAATCGTATTCGTTTATACAAAAATGTTCGAAACAAGATCGCGTTGGCGGCAATATCAGCTGTGATTCAAAGATGGCGGACGCACGCGCGCACAACGCACCTGCTTGCGAGCGACTGCCGTCA
Source organism: Mythimna separata (assembly GCA_030763345.1). Taxonomy (NCBI): domain Eukaryota; kingdom Metazoa; phylum Arthropoda; class Insecta; order Lepidoptera; family Noctuidae; genus Mythimna; species Mythimna separata. The sequence goes on from CM061175.1 coordinate 9,636,463, forward strand.
AACGAAATTGGCGCAAGGCGCATTCAGGCACGTCTATTACTACAGTGAGGAGTGAGAGACATTTGAATACAAACTCATTTGTCTTTGGTTGTGTTTTTTTTCGTTGCATTTCAGTTGGTGCACTGATTGGCAAAATATTGAAAAATATCCAGTCCACACCCAGTCTCAGTTCCTACTGTGAAGTAGAGTGTGATGTTCCCAAAACGTCAAGTTCAGAACAAAAACACCAATTAATTTTTAATAATCTGTTCCAAATGATTTTGCATATTTTTCTATTGTTCAGATTTATCACAAAGAATGTTTTGATAGAGGAATGGAAGAGATTTGTAGACCGAACAATAATATTTTTTGATCATTGATGCCAGACTTCATCTAGACAGAAAGTACCTATAGATTCGGTGTGCCAAATTCACGAATGTTGCGTGCTTTACATACGAGATCGAAAGTAACCACACGTTAGCAACTATTAGAGTAATTGGGCTAATGATGATTATCCATTCAATATTTTTTGCGTTTCGTTTCTATCACAAGATCCAATAATAACGTTAAGGTATGCACAAAAAACTTTGACAAGCATTTAATGGCCTTAGATAAAATGTTTGACAGAAACGGACAGTAATCTAAGAGTCGCCAATTTGTTGAGCATAAAGAAACGTAGGGTGTTGTCGCGGTACTATCAGCAAATATTACGGTTAGGAGAGCAGACTGTGCGCTTAATCCAAGGAATGTATGCCAACAGCCAATACGCGCCGACATGTGATATGATATAATGTACAGTCCACTACTAAAGTGATACATAAAACCCGTACTCCGGTAGCAGCCCAGTAAATTGTTTTACATTAACCTTGAAGCTTGTATAAACAGTTCTACTTTGTAAATTGAAAATTTTGCTCTTATGCAGCAATCAAAGAAGACTATTCAGTCAAGAAAATATAATGAATGACTGGAAACAGTTATGTGATAATAGTAAACCCGAATAGGAGTCAAATGAATGCTTGAAGAGTTATTCAATAAGCGTTTAAACATAATGACGATGTGCACATATCCTCCAAGTAGGGCAACTACTTACATTCTTCTTCTAATATGCATATCACTAACTCAGTAAGACCTAATGTATAGTTTATTGATACATCATAGATAAAGAACTGCAAAACGAGACATTGAATAATTTTTCAATAGAATTGTTAACTTAAAATAAACTTCAACGGTCTACAACACAACCGTACTAAATATAACATTAGGTAAGTAAACGGGGTAAGTAGCTTAACACCTCACAGAATTTATTTGAATGAATTCAAAACACTTCTCAAATAAACTGTACATAATGACACAAATATTCTCATGCATGCAATGCCTAAAACGTAAATTGTAGATTGACTAACAGCTGGCTGTTGTAAAACACCGGTGTTTTACATACAAATTCTTGTCTTTAAATGCACCTTTGACTTATTTTACAATATTTCTGCCAATCTTTGAATAAACTTCGAACCGTTTTTGTTGCGAAATTCTTTAGATGGGGAGATTTTACTGTTCCTTGCAGTCAACAGTTTTGTTTTGTTTTAATAGGGCGCCCTAACGGTTTCATATAGAAGAATTTTAACAAGCTCTTTGTTAGCGTGCTCCTAATGTCGTGTGTTGGTAGTTAGAGAAATAGACTGGCTGTCGCCGCTTGACTGAATAGCTATGAAAACATAAAAAGATAGATGAGAACACAAAGATACGGTGCATATGAAGTAGACAAAGACGGGTTTTGTTTTCAACTTATTGACTGAGCGGAAAATATTTACGTTAAAACTAAAACAAATACTAGCCATTACAATAAAAACATTGACACTGATAAAGCTTTTAAAAACAGCGAAGACGGCCTGTTCTGTTGACTTTTCTAAAATAAAGTCTCGGTTGATATACGACTGTTTTGTAGACGAACCTTACAAAAACATGAAATCTTGAACGAATAAGTACATGGAACACCTTGTTTCACATTTGGATTTACAATCCTTTGTGTTGCCAAGTCACGAGTAGAAAACATCAAAGGTACGCTAGAAAAATTGCAATGGAATTTAAAGAACAACTTGAATACTGGCTGCATACAACTTTGTAGATGCGCAGTAAGTTTAGAGGCGTCAAAATAAAAATGTAAACTGAGATGCGAGGCAGACGATGCATGTGGAGATTGTAAGACTTCTCTGCGGTTTGAGCCTTTGAGCCTTATAGTAGGCCTGATGAATAGTGGCATGGTATATAAGTTTGAAGTTGATGTGCCTACTGAAATAGCTGCTGGAAAGCGAAGAGACAAACAATGAAACAACTTTTGGACAGTAGCATCAACGCAATACCTATGACAGAAGCCCCTGAAATAAAACTAATTATAATTAAAGCAGGAACTAGAACTAGTCCTATGAGTAAAAGATTTCTCGGTATCAGGAACCCAATTTAACTTGCAAATTCTTTTAACGGATCCGTGGCGGTATTCCACTATAATATCTCCATAATAGAACTGTGGATATTAGTTTCATCTCATATTTTAGAGAAGGCCTGAGTCCCAACCGTGGGAACAATTACAAGGCCCGTAATGCTAACGTATATTTTTTCTAAACGATGTTATCGTAACGAGGGCTGGTACAGAAAAAAACCTGGAGAGCAGCTTTTGATAATCGTCTGAATTTGCACAATTGTAAGTGTCCCAATCAAAATTGTTAATTGGGCAAAACTAGTTATGACTGCAAATATTGGTCAGAAGTACTTTTGACCAGTTAAAACTACTTTTCAATTACTCTAACATTTACTCAAAAACCTGTTAGGTTGGTAAGGATTTTGTGACTATTTTAGAAACATAGATATTTTGTAGAACACACTAGGTATTTTTGAATCACAAAAACGGCCTGTTTTTTTTTCAAATAATAAAGCAAACGTTTTTTAATTTGAACTAGTTTTGAATGGCTTCAGTCAAAACTAAATTTGAATTATAAACAGCATTGACTCAAACGTATCTGTCTATTTTTCTTCCATATACTGACGTAGAAATCATACGTCACAGTGTTTATTTCCATTCAAAATATTATTATTAGAAGCGCAGCAAGCAGGTTATCAGTTTGACCCACAAAACGTTAATAAATCTTATCATAATATTAGATAATAGTCACGCCCACGCCTTTATCGCAATTAGAGTTCAGTTATTTTTACTTAATTGAATTTTATTGGTGACACCATTACTGTTGATATGAAAGAAGAGAGATTGAAGGACGTTTGTATGTTTTCTTTATCAACTCTCAATCTCTTTTGATAAAGAAAACATGTTTTGCTGACCCAGTAACGTGAGAAAAGGGCAGGAATATGATATATGGTGATAAGGTTTTTTCCCTTTAATAATAAAATTTTGCCTTTACCAGTGGCTTGGCCCACTTTCAAGTCAGAACGAATCCCGAGGGAACGTACTCTCTTTGGCTACCGGATCATTCAAAAAAGAAACACAAAGGGAAATTGACTGGATAGGTAAAAGTCTAACTCTCCCGTTCGGTCTAACCAGAGTGGGAGAAATTATCTGGTGATTTCGCACCACAAAAAAAACGTTCTCCTGAAATACAATGTGCTTGGTCCATCCCTAATTTTCAATGTAGGTATATTTATATGTACCTACAAAAATTCAACAAAATTGGTTCAGTTTTTTAAAAACAAGAAAGTCATTTATCGTAGTATTTATTAGTTGAATACTTACCACCTCTTTAGTCTTTTTAATCCAAAGGTTGACTGATAAACAATGCCTTGTTGCATTAAGTACACCTATGCACCACTACTGTGCAAACAAAAATAAATAAACAAGTCACAGTACAACGAAGATGAAATCATTTCTGGACGAATGACAACATGATACTCATTAAAATAAATATAAAGCTGTCAATATTTTTCAGCTTGCTTTATTCGCAATATTTTATTAATAGGCACATATGGTTACAGTAATGTATCACTATAATATGGAGCACGAAAAGTGGCACAGCGGTTTCACGTATCGCACATTGAAATGTTGCCAATTTAGTATATTATCTACCCCAGAAAATATAAATAGGTAAATAAAGTAGCAGTACTCTTACAAGTTGTCATTCTGGGAATCGAATACTACTAAGAATCCCAAGGTTTTGAGAGCTTTTTTTAATAGAAAGGATCATATTTGTCCTCTTCACTAAAATAATGGGTATCGTGTTACTGTGTTACCAAAGCAAATAAGCTTCAGAGAACTACTCATTCATCAAAGCAAACATTTTTCAAAGGAAATTATATAATTCTTAAAACCGTTATGTGTGTTAAGTAATATTACTCAAAACAATTATTGTAATTACCTACTCCCGTTTTAGTATCAAGAAGTGTTACGGCTACTACATAAGAATGTTGTCCCAGCACGTTTCTAGGCCAAAAACGTGATTTGGCCATCTTAGATTATTATTGGTAGGTTGTTTTGATAATCATTATCATAATACTATACATTATCTAAATTGGTTATTTTCGAAGAATTTTTAGTCATGCTAGAGCTGCATTCTTAATCCTTGATCGATGAAGGATTACAAAGATAGTGAGTAAAGTATTATAAATTTCTAATGTCACTAATCAGGATGTTATGCATATGAAATTTCGGATCTAGATACGGGTACAACAATAAAATCATACCGGTTTCGGATACGGTTACGAAATTATTGCGGATTATCAGTTATTTTTAGACAGTTCCGATTATGGAAATTAAAATTTTAATATTAAAATACAACTAGAGAATTTACTTTTATTTCTAGTCTAGATTATCAGTTTTGTTTGACCGGGCAACACAATAATATGTCGTAACCTTTTATTTAGACTTTACCTTTATCTGATACTACCCGAGACTTTTTGATCGGTTTTATTTTTGATTACGGATTTATTTTCTTATTTCGGATTTTCAATCATTTCGGTTATGGTAACGGAGCTCCATAAAATCCCTAGTCTCTAGTGCAGCAAACACGTTTTCCAACAATACCAATATAATTAAGATTTAATAGACTCTCAATCCCCTGTCAATACACAACAGCCATGCTATAGTAACAATACGATTGTGTTCATCCATCCCGACGGGTGCCCGAAGAGTCCTCGCGGTGGATCCTGTTACCCGAGCAACGGGGATTTTATTCGGTAGCCACTAGCCACCCGATCTTAATCGAGCCGCAAAATTAAAATTAAAATTGAAATAGAGAAATTTAACTTTTATTTCTGTCTAGTCTAGATTCCACCTTTATCCGAAACTTTTATAAACGTTTCGGTTACGGATATTTTTTATTTCGAATATCCGATTTTTTATTTCGGATATACGATAATTTCGTTTCCCCGGTCACCACATTTTCCATCAATAGCAATATAATTAAAACTTAATAGACTCTAAATCCCCTGTCAATACAAAACACCCATGCTATAGTAACAATACGATTGTGTTCATCCATCCCGACGGGTGCCCGAAGAGTCCTCGCGGTGGATCCTGTTACCCGAGCAACGGGGATTTTATTCGGTAGCCACTAGCCACCCGATCTTAATCGAGCCGCAAAATAAAAAAGGATGAACAAGATTCGAAACTAATTTCCGTTGTACACGAACGAGTTTTTATCGAGTCCGTGTCTTCACTTAATTTTTAATTTATTTTCGGTTAAGCGGCGAAGGCTTTTGCTGTACCTATATTTGGCTTAAAGAAATTAGGTCAGTTTACTGCGAAATTGTGAATGAGATGATTATGCCGCTTGAGTTACTGCCTGCCTATCTGTCTGCATATCGAATATTGAATACAGTTTTAAGGTTTCGTAAAAATTAAACCTTATAGGATCACTGTATTGCTCGTCGGTATGTCGGTTTTACTATCAATCGTGTGGAGATGTTAACTTGAAATTAATATCAAATACTCTTTGAAGCAGTAAAAAAATTAAACTTCAACAACTCAATCTAAAGTTAAGCCACTTATGGAAGGAAACCAAAACCTATAGGTACTTTCCGACAAAGAGTCCTGAATTAGGCAAGAAGCCAGGTAAAAGAAAAAAAAATTTACTGCTATGCGGAAAAATCTTGGAAACTCGATTTCTGGATACAACACAAGTTTTGTACGTAACCCTTTGTGTGTAAATCCGACTCGTACTTGATACCGCACTGATTTTTAATTAAAAGTATCATCATCTGCCTAGCCTTTTCCCAACTATATTGGGGTCGGCTTCCATCAAGCCGGATTTTAGCTGAATAACAGTATTTTACGAGGAGCGGCTGCCTACCAGACCTCCACAACCCATTAACTGGGGTAACACGGTACTTCATGACCGACCTGATTTTTAATTAAAAGTATTCTTATAATTCCTTATTCATCATAATGAAATAGTTGCTACGAGATCTACGCTTTCTACAAAATGCTACCCACTTTACTTCTTAATATTCGACAGACAGAAATGTTAATATCAATAATTTAACGACGTCGATCGGTGATATACGAGTTTATGGACACATATATTTATGCTAAATAGGAAAATTATATTATGCATTCAGTGTAACACTTATGTAACGCAAAAGAAATTTCACATTCAATAGGAATGTGGATATGCGTGTAGAAATTCATCTCATAATAGTATCAACGCTTATTAAGTCATGAATATATTAATTACGAAAAATAATCTGTTTTACATTTTATTGGATTCTGATTAAATTCACTGTTATGGTATAATAAAGTTAATTAAGAGGTGTAATAATTAGATCAGGGTACCGTTCGGAGTATGAGTATGAAGTAAGTAAACTTATTGAACCAATTAGGTATTTACATTTCCAATTACGGATATGATACCACCTGGTCTTGGAGTTTTCTTCAAAGACTAGTATGCAGTATAAATTGCAGATTGTATGTGCTTTTACGGTGTTTGTCAGCTTCGGGAATGATGTGCAATAATTCTTATGATAACCTCTGCTTATCTTTGGAATCCTAGTTGCTTTTGTATTTAGGTACCTAACCGTTCATACTGGCCACATGACCCACAAACATGTATGTATAGGATGTTATTTATTGTAAAGTATGTTTATTCATTATTGTGCTGTGCAAATATTTGTTTTTAGTTTTAAGTATGATTTTAGTACTTAATGTCTCTCTCATTTATGTAAAGTCTACTGTAAAGAAACCTAATTGGGAAAAGCTCGTCTGTGTACATTAGCTGTCCTATTTGTATTATTTTCTTTTGTTAATAGTGTGCACAGTTAATAACATAAGAATTATTTCTATCTGACCCGACAGATGTTCTTCTGTCTTAACTATAAACTGAAGAAGGCTACATAGCCGTAATTTTTTGATATTAGCCAGTTTCTTGTGCAATTTTCTTACTTTTTCTTTGCATGAGATCCTACTCAATCAAATCAATTATGAAAACAAAAATTAAGCATTAATGAAATTGGTGCAGTCGTTCTTAATTTATGGCGCGACTAGGAGAAATATGGATTAAGTAGGTAGGTATATTAGAAGGAATAGAGAACGACTCTTAATAAAAAAAAAAAAAACGAACGGCCGTAAAACTCATAATTACTAAATTTCAACTCAGAATTTTGAATTGAAAAATTTCTAAAAATAAAAATCCGAATAAAATATATTCAAGACGTTTCAATGAAACCACCAAATTACAAAAGCGGCTATCCAAGCCAGCCTTTTATATTTACATTAATTATATTTCAATTACAGCTTACAGCTTCCACATCGTAAAAGTGGGTAGTTTTTTGTGACAGACTTGGCCTAATTTCTACTGTCGAGTTTTTTGGACCGGTCATCGCACGTGCATTTATCTCCATCAGACCATCAGCTACATGGACCAAATTATGCAAATTACCCGTTAAGAACAAACATCCTGGATAATTGATGGTTCCGCAGATCTTTTTCATTAATATTTTCAAACTGAAGTGCCTTTCACGCTAATCCATTCAGACAAGACACTCAATGAAGTTTTTAAGTAGGTAAATGATTTTTTAAACCAAATGAAAGTGTTACGATGCTTAACGCTAAGTAAGTGTAAGTTGATATTATAAGGAACTCCGAAAGGAAATTATTTCTTGCCAATTTCGCAGTTCAACCATGTGATTAAAGTAGCGGTCTTAATAATTTTTACTTTTTATAGAATTTAATGATGAATATTATAATGTGCTTAAATCTTTAAATGCGTATATGTAAGAATTATCTTGCAATGTCAAAAAATATGTAACACTGCGGTTCTCAAATCCTCAATACACAGGGATATTGCCAAACTTAAATTTTTGGCGAAAATGCAAGTTTGGCAAAATAAATATTTTCTTCTTTTATGTAACAACTATGCATATATTTGACGAACATGCAAATAAACCTGTTTGTTTAAATGATAACTTGGTTATTGCAATCTTTGTAACCAATTTTTCAAGGTTGGTGTTAAACAATGGTTGGAAATTATTCTCTACAAACAAAAACTTATAGACCAGCAATTACACATTTCATTAAAAACACAGACTTTAATGAAAACCGGTCAAGTACGAGTTGAAACGGACTCGAGAGTTCCGTACACTTACCTATGGAAATAGTTTAGTCCCCGAATCTCGACAATTTTTTCAATTCAATCAAAACCAAAAAAATCAAAGCAGTTGTCAGTCTTTTTCCTATTACTACTCGAAACGAATCGTAATTTGGCATGAAGCATCATAGCCCAAGTGCTATGATGTATCATGCCAAAATTCAAGATTCTAGGTCTACAGGAAGTAGTCAAAATACTCATCTAAAAGGGTAATAAACGGTTTTAAAAGTCAAATATTTTCATTGCTGTTTGGGGTAGCAAACCTAAGTACAGTGTAAACTCTATGTAACATCACTCGATTTAATGACAAACCCTCTAAAGCGTCGAAATTAATTGACTTTGGTTGGTTTAGCTTGTCTACCATACACTGATACACTCCACATAGCATCACACCCACTCTCAATTACGACAGTTGAGTAATAAAAAGTACCTTTTAAGTTGCTAAAATTGATACCTATAAACTGTACAGCTGTGTACGTTCGTTTGTGGCTTTGTTATCCTAGTCAACAATAAACTGACTGTCGGCATATCGAAATTCGTTCCTTTGTTTATAAATTGGGATTGTTTGCACGTGTTGACTGTTTAGATTATCAAGATTATCTATACGTTATCATTATTCTCAGTTGCTCACAAACTTACCGACTATAAACATGGCTAATAATATTTTTTTTTACTGATACGCGCAATAGCAACGGGAGAGAACTAGTCTGAAATAAACTTTACTTTTCTAATTCTGTTTTTGTTTGTCTCTATTTAACGACACCTCTCAATAACGCCATAAAATGCACAGTCCCTTCAGTGTCGTTATATAGAGTTTACACTGTATTTGATATTAATTTCAACCTCCACACGTTCCTAAGAAAAGAGATCTTAACAGACGAACACGAAAGTGAATCTATAAGGGCTTCGTTTTTGCCAACTTAGGTATGAAACCCTAAAACTAATAGAATAAAGCACAAGGCTTGATTTTTTCCAAAGTGTTAACATGTCCCTAGAACGAAAAGGGCAAATGAAGAAACCCAAGTTAGTCAGTAAAAGTCTGACATTTCCCCTCGCTACACCCAGAGTAAAAAGACCATCTAAAAGAAACGTTTTTTTGTTTCTAAAATATCTACAAAGACGACAAAACAACATCCAAGATCAATACAATTTGTGTAATATTTTTCTTAAAATTTTTTCATAATACGCAATGGTTATTTCAGCCATGAACTGGGAAAACCATTGAAAAGTACACTATTTATCTTGGAAGCTCTGAATAGGTAGACAGACCTACGTTAGCTTCGCAAATGCGCGCTAATAGTAAAAACCTGCCAAAGAATGAAAAAAATTGGAAAACCCCGATTGATAAATAGCTTTCTACCTTGATCATGAACTGAATAAATCGTCACTGGTTAATTTTAACTTGCCGTTTTCAGGTAACCATAAAAAAGAAGCACGTAGGCCAATTTTCTGCCCAAACGCGTCGTTGACTCATTGTATTTCACAGTTAAATCTGTGATAACGGGAAGCTTGACCATTAACGCATTTTTTCAAGAAATATTTACTTAGTGTCTGCGTTTGCGCAAGCTGAACATGAGCAAATTAAAAATGAACGGAATACGTTCTATAGGAACCGCTTTTGTCATTGAAATTTGCTTATACAAATGTTCAGTCCGATAATGTGTTTTTCCTGACTGTGCGGGAAATTCCGATCCCCTGTGTATCCATTACACAAAAAAGTACAGTCACCGTTGACGTGTCTCAGTCGAAAAAGTCACATTACAAAATTTTTGGAACAATACAAAATATGAAAATGGCCTTCAACAAGTATGATTAGTAATTCCAGATGTTCGTGCGAAGTGTCTCTTTATTCAACGTTTAAATACATGTTCCATACATTCTATCCCTATAAATACTCGCATATTTTTTCTGTGTAAAAAATGTGGAATAATACAAATTACGAAAAAGATCTTCAAGAAGACTTCGTAACTCCAGATGTTCGAGCAAAACGTCTCTTTATTCAACGTTTTAATACATGTACCATACATTCTATCCCTATAAATACTCGCATATGCCTAGCTCTCTGGCATTACAAAATTTTGGGAACAATACAAAGTTTGAAAATGACCTTCAAGAAGTATGAAAGCTTCGTAACTCCAGATGATCGTACAAAGTGTCCTTTATTCGACGTTCAAATACATATTCCATACACTCTATCCCTATAAATACTCGCGCATGCCTATCATTCAGGCATTACAAAATGTTGGGAACAATACAAAGTATGAAAATGAGCTTCAAGAAGTATGAAAGCTTCGTAACTCCAGATGATCGTGCAAATTTAAGCGTCCTTTATTCGACGTTCAAATACATGTTCTATACATTCTATCCCTATAAATACTCGCACATACCTACCACTCTGGCATTACAAAATTTTGGAAACAATACAAAGTATGAAAAGACCTTCAAGAAGTATGAACGCTTCGTAACTTCAGACGTTCTTGCAAAGCATCCCTTTATTCGACGTTCAAATACATATTCCATACTCTATCCCTATAAATACTCGCACATACCTACCATTCTGTAATTACAAAATTTTGGGAACAATACAAAGTATGAAAAGACCTTCATGAAGTATGAAAGCTTCGTAACTCTAGATGTTCGTGCAAAGTGTCTCTTTATGTAACATTTAAATACATGTTCCATACATTCTATCCCTATAAATACTCACACATACCTACTATTCTGGCATTACAAAATTTTGAGAATAATACAAAATATGAAAAGACCTTCAAGAAGTATGAATGCTTCGTAACTCCAGATGTTCGTGCAAAGCGTCCCTTTATTCGACGTTCAAATACATATTCCATACACTCTATCCCTATAAATACTCGTAAATGGCATTGCAAAATTTTTGAAAATAATACAAAGTATGAAAAGACCTTCAAGAAGTATGAAAACTTCGTAATTCCAGATGTTCGTGCCAAGCGTCTCTTTATTCGACGTTCAAATACATGTTCCATACATTCTATAATTTCATTCTGGCATTACAAAATTTTGGGAACAATACAAAGTATGAAAAGACCTTCATGAAGTATGAAAGCTTCGTAACTCTAGATGTTCGTGCAAAATGTCTCTTTATGTAACATTTAAATACATGTTCCATACATTCTATCCCTATAAATACTCACACATACCTACTATTCTGGCATTACAAAATTTTGAGAATAATACAAAATATGAAAAGACCTTCAAGAAGTATGAATGCTTCGTAACTCCAGATGTTCGTGCAAAGCGTCCCTTTATTCGACGTTCAAATACATATTCCATACACTCTATCCCTATAAATACTCGTAAATGGCATTGCAAAATTTTTGAAAATAATACAAAGTATGAAAAGACCTTCAAGAAGTATGAAAACTTCGTAATTCCAGATGTTCGTGCCAAGCGTCTCTTTATTCGACGTTCAAATACATGTTCCATACATTCTATAATTTCATTCTGGCATTACAAAATTTTGGGAACAATACAAAGTATGAAAAGACCTTCAAGAAGTATGAACGCTTCGTAACTCCAGATGTTCGTGCAAAGCGTTCCTTTATTCGACGTTCAAATACATGTTCCATACAGTCTATCCCTGTAAATACTCGCACATACCTACCATTCTGGCATTACAAAATTTTGGGAACAATACAAAGTATGAAAAGACTTTCAAGAAGTATGTTTCTTCGCAACTCCAGATGTTCGCACAAAGTGGATCTTTATTCGACGTTCAAATACATGTTTCATATATTCTAGCCCTATAAATACTCGCAATATACCTAGCATTATGGCATTACAAAATTGTTGGAACAATACAAAGTTCGAAAAGGACCTTCAAGAAGATTTCGTAACTCCAGATGTTCGTGCAAACCGTCTCTTTATTCAACGTTTAAATACATTCTATCCCTATAAATACTCGCATATGGCGTCCAGGCATTCCAGCACACACTCCAATAGCAAGAAGACCTACAAGTGTGTTGAGATTCGCGAAATAATGCGAGGATGTCACGCGAAGTGCCGGATGTCCCAGCTCGTACGCAGACACCTTACATGTCCAAACAAACTATACACTCGCGCACGCACTCACTGTGATGAACCCGTAAGATAACGTCGCTACACGTGCTAAGGAATTTATATGCTCAATTTATTTTAGCGCTGATGTTTTTTAGCTTGTTTGCTTTTTATGGCCGTTTTCAATTATTGATATTGAGTGTTGCCTATATTTTAATTAGCAGTACGATTAAAGGATATCCTTTCATACGTGGCGGTATTATGCTCCATATGGATTTTTTGAATTATTGGGTAAGAAATAGGCGTCCTCTGCTCCGATATCTTACTCGGCCTGACCATGATGTGTTCGTTTTGTACACCTGTCGTCTGGAAAATGGGCAATATTACATGCTCATTTCAATTTCAGGCGTAGGGCGTGGATCAAAGCATCTACATTCTACTCGTATATTCATTCGTTTTTTTACTAATTTCTTTGTTTTAACCGACTTCAAGAAGAAGTTTCTTGGTTCGGCTGTATGTAGGTATTTTTTATGTATTTTCAGCGATCTATTGTTATTCTCGGTCAATTGTAAACCGAGAAATCGGTTAAATCGGGAAATGGTATTTGTTTTTTTTTATTGTAAGCGCATACTTCTAAATAATTATAATCTGATGATGAACTTCGAAGTTATGAAACGGAACTCCTCATAGGATCAAAGCAGAAATGTCGTAACAAGTAAAATTGCTTCCTTTATACGTGTAGTCGATGACTGTGTTAAATAACGAAAAGACTAAACTATTAAAGAAACACTGACTTCCGAAATTAAAGATATTTTGTACTTTTTAGTGTTACCGGAAAACACTATACTCCTATAGACAGATGTTCAGACTTTCTGGCCAGTACCTAACAACTTTCAAGATTTTGCGAATAACAACCGATACCAACAGTTCTACGTGCTGTTCGAATCACAGGGTGTCAGTAATGCCCTAGATTGTGGCAAAGTACATGTGAATTGAAAAATAATCTACATGACTGCTTCTAGTTAAACAGATTCAGTTTTCCAGTTCAACGGAACTTTATTTTTCTAAGTAACTCTCACATCCGAGATGGTTGTCCATGACGATATAATTAACCCAGTAACATCCCGACTATGTGGGACATGTTAAGTAATAATGGCAGCACCAATTATTTCTCCGCATGTTCTAAGAAAATTATACAATTTCTGTAAAATGTTAAGTATTTTGGAAGAATGCCAAAGTGTAGATGTGACCATTATAATAATGTAAATGTGATTTGATTAAGATAATGATGATAATATATCTGGTGATTTGTGAGAAGACTGAGTGAAAGGTTTACGTATATTTTTGTATTAAATTTTCTCTAATGTGCTTCACATAATTTGGTTCTAACGTAATCACTGTAATCAGTGTAATTGGCATATTGTCGTTCTGGTCAAATAAATATTATGTTAAAATGTTTTTAATATGTGACCTACGTACCGTATTACCACAGTTAATGGGTTTTGGAGGTCTGGTAGGCAGCCGCTCCTCGTAAAATACTGGTATTCAGCTAAATCCGGCTTGACTGGAAGCCGACCCCAATATAGTTGGGAAAAGGCTAGGCAGATGATGATGTGACCTACGAGTACGTAGCCCCAAAAAGACTTTTTCGCTTTGACTGTTATATCAAGATAGGAAAAACCAAACAATAAATAATATCTGATGTCGACAACACAAAAAAGGTTGTTAAATGTGGACTCGGCGGTCAGTGTCATTGTCACTAACCACGAGAACTATTTGTCGAAGCTAAACATCAAAATAAAGAACTTTTACAATGACATCAGCACTGAAATTACTAGTTGTGCTTTAAGATCAAGGACTTAATGCAGAACAGAAGACAGTACACCTTGATATGACTCGTATTGTGAGGATGTCCCAATTTCTAGAGTATTTACTATTGGTGCGTGGACCTTAAGCTCTTGGCTGCTGACTCATCGTCAAAAAAATAAAAATAAAATGTAGACGGCTTCATAGCCTTTAGGAACTCATTTAAGAATGAACGACGATATGTTAGGTATTTGCAAAACAAGTTATTAAATTTCATACATAGAGAAAAGTTTTTTCTAGTAGGCACTTTCGCTTACACAAACCCTGTCTATACATATAACCGGACTTTTAAAATATGTAAGAAAGTACACATCCACAACAAAAGTATCGATTGCTTATTGTTTTATCGCCTCACGCCATTCCGAAAGGTCGATAATTTTTATTGTCAATGTTTCAGAATTGCAATATAAGTCTTGCTTTTATTTGCTCCGAGAAAGTTGGTTTCTCCTTTTACCTTTAACCCTATAAATAAACGTAGTACTCAACCTGAAAGCTCATGTTCAGCACCAATATACCGTTATTCTGTAATAATGACGGGCGAAAGTCTATGTGCAGAATTTGTAGTATATTTGAGATTTGCTATCTATTATAATAAGGCCTTACACATTTTCCATTTATATGTACTACATTTGAAAGTATTTTGAAAATGCACGCACCTGTTTCTCTTTTTACTTTTAGATAGTGTTTATCAGCAACATAACATGGTCCGCGTGAGCAAGGCAACGCCATAAATACGCCGGCGCCGGCGCAGCGCCTATCGACGAACACGCCCTCTAGCGAGCTTCGCGCCACTGCGTCATATCGCGTTAGCCGATGTTACCTCATATGGAAGTACACTCGTAAGACTTGGAGACAAATTCGTAGAGAAAGCCACACCGTCTAATAGTTTTATTGTAATTTTATTTTCTCTTATGGCTGCGAAAGAACCAATATCTGCAAGGAGACATAATTCTGCGCTCGCCATATAAGCTCTGGATGTGATAACACGTTTTTATATGCACACATAGATTATAAAATTGATTTTATTTCCAGATAAAACCATGAGATAAATATACGTGATAAAAGAAATAATAATATAGAGGAATACTTACTAGCTTCTGCCAGCGGCTTCGATGATGGTATATTTCTCTATACTAACTTCGAACCCCTTAAAATAACCCCCGAAAATGTTGACACTCGCCCTCGTTCCAACCAGAGGGGGATAAATCATGTAACGCTTAAAAACCTCAAAAAAGGTCGATTTGATTTAAAGAATGAATCGATTCGATTTATGACTGGATGCTTATTTTTGTACTTATGTATGTACGTCATAATATAATAGATACGACATTTTATTCTCAAACACGTGTATGAATTCACAATAAAGACTTTGGACGACAACGTCATCTGAAGATAAGAAGCATACGCAGCTGGAGCTCCAAGAATAAAGGGCGATAGCCTTCCAATTAAGAGCTGCGATCAATAAATAACTTGCAATGTAAATACAAATCCGAGCTGTCTTACAGTGTAATCTGTTTACATTCAAGGAGTATTCACAAATACAAACGGCATTACAAATCAAATAAACATGACAAATATGAACCAATTTGTTTGTTGCACTTCGGTACATTGAGCGGTTGGAGAAAATCCATACTTTTATCATGACTTTGCGTGCGAGTTGAAGAAAAAGAACCGCGTGGATAACATGACGAATTACTGTGTATGATTTCAATTAGTCATGCGATTATTTCTCGTTACTCAATACGCGAGTGCACGGGGAGGAACACAAAGAGATAAACAACGCTACACGTTAGTAGCTGACGCCTCGGTAACTCATGCTACGATATCGAACGAGCTCAGATCACTTCTTAGAATGCAATTCGAGTTACTGAAATATTTATTTACTGTATCAGGTTCTGGGGGAATAAATATAACGCACCTTCAGACTTCAGAGCATCTCTGATTTCGTTGTAAAGTGCAAGCTTTTTAATTATGGCTTTTGCAATGGAAATTATTCGTGCTCGAGAAACGTGTACGCTTTACTAGGATTAAGTACTAGTCTTGGAGACGGTAATAAAATATGGATATTATTTTTAATTCAATGCCAACAAAAAATACTAATTGACATCTGTTAATATGTCATTTCACTGTTTACGGATTAACGGATTTGTGAGAAGTTGTAAAAAATATTTTTAATACTGTCTACAATGTTTCGCTTGACAGATCGCAAAATGGCCAATTACTGACTAACGGTAATTTATTGAGTGCCAGTAGTTGATGATTGAGTTAGTAAAAAGTTGAATATAGATTTGGATCAAGTTCAATGTGTTCGAGGCGGGAAAGAGAGCTCGAGATTAAAATTCGCGAAGTCACAAATAAATTTATTTTGCGCTTTGTCATGGTCTTTCTCCGAGAACAGTCAAAGGTCAAGAAAGAACCATGATGCCCCACCACTTAGAACGAAGACATTTCAAGTGATATAACTGACATGAGCTAAATCCCCCTAGATTGTCAATTAACTGCTAAAGTAGCCAATAAAATGAGGCCAACATATGGCTCCTTAACCCTAATCGCCAAGTGACAGACCCTGTCTTAACGTCATTCGCGAATCTACTAAACTAATTACCACGAACTTAAAAGCCAGTTTACATTGACCTCTCATTGTGGCGCTGTTTTGCTAATACAAAAAGCTCCAAGTCAGAGTGATGTATGTAAATTTTTAGTACCTCTTTTTGCCGTGTGCAAAGTTATACTGGATATGTTTTATTATTAAACTGCGACAGTTAAACCCATTAGTGGTAATAGACAAAAAACACATTAACTTTAAATCTTATTTACGTATAACGGTAGGACCAAACATTTGACTTTGATAACGACAGGCGCCTTGGTTTTTAAGGTTAAGTACCGGAATA
The DNA here is from genome assembly GCA_030763345.1 of Mythimna separata. Classification (NCBI taxonomy): domain Eukaryota; kingdom Metazoa; phylum Arthropoda; class Insecta; order Lepidoptera; family Noctuidae; genus Mythimna; species Mythimna separata. Next base: position 9,653,807 of record CM061175.1, read on the forward strand.
TAATTTGGTTTGTAACCTGAATTTTATAACAAAATAAAATTTGGACTATATCCTAAAAATGACCTTACATTTAACACACATATGCTGCTTAGTGCTTATCAATGCACTAGATGGACATTGTGATATTATCAAATATAACATGCTTTTCTACTTTCCATAAGCTCCATACACGTAGGCAGTTTATTGTAGTAACGTACTAACTTACTTGACAGTCGTTATCTTACGTTTTACGCTGTACGTCATTTCTTAAGTTCCGAAGCCATAAATCACAAATTATGAACTCATTTATTTCGTAAACTATGTGCAATATACGTTGTGGTCGGCAACTGAGCGAGGTGTAATCACGAAGTCTATCGACACGCCGGGAAATGCAACCGAGAAATTTTATTATCTGATCCCTCCCATAACTTACGCTAAAATACTAAAATTGCTTTCGAGAAATCTTCTGGTCAGATCTTCACGCTCTCCGCGCTTATTATATTCCATTACGATACCAATAATAGCTGAATACTATTACAATTCTCTTTAGGCACTAGTTATCGACACATCTTAATTAAGAATGCCAATATAGATTATTGAAATGCGTTCAATATCAATAAACTGATCCTGCTACACTTTAGATTTATCCCGTTACAGTCCCGCTTCGAAAGTGGGTTGTGTAACTGCTAACTCGCATTGATACCTACTGTAGAAATATTTTTAGGGTTCAATTAATCTAATCTAAATTAAAATGATTCGGTAAGTCTTACAATGACCGATCGAAACAAGAAAGAAAAGTTGAGCAGTAGTTGGATATATCAAGAGCATCACAACTTTCCTAAATAAAAATTTATCAAAGGCATCCTACCAGCCAGTACGGAACCTTCACCGTACATTACTGATACATAATCCCACTCGTTCGCATTTTATTTTCCTGCGACCGTGACTATCTGAAGGCTAGATCGACCGTCACGGGAAATAAAGTTAGCGCTGGTAATATGACACTTGAATCGTCGGATACGACCAGTCATCATCCATTATGGCTTATTCGCAACGATCTCGACTCGATAATGTATCTACTTAGATTTTGCTATGTCATTTAGAAAGAATTTTTATGCATTTCGTTTTGCTTTGTTGTTTAAAATGCCTTGGGGTTTAGTTTACATTGAACTTTATTCGTTTTGTGTAAAATTATATCAAACCTGTTCTTGTATTCATCCTTAGGCCTTCATTTTTCATTCTTTCTTCACTCCATCTGAGTAAGGCTTTGTGAAAAGTCTCTTAACAAATTTTCGAAAGCGTTGCTATCTTTTCAACACAAATCACAACCCCACTTGGGTTGTAGGTACAAGACTCTGCCGATAAAACGAAATAACCTCCCTGATACTCATTTCTCCGGCGTGCGTAACTAGGCTCGACATATGGCTTCCAAGTGGGAAGTTCACTTGTTCACTGATAGCTTCATAATGGAAAATCCTCGTTAATTTAAACGCAATCTTGACAGAAACAGAAGGTCAGGTCATGAATGAGTAAAAAACGAGACATGAATGTACTAAACTGAAAGGAGTCCGCAACATTTTTTGAAAGTGCTCGTAAGGGCTGAATTATCGACATGAAAACGTGAAATACATTGATCAAGTTACTTAGTAGAAACATAGTCTATTAAAATCATGACCATGGCCCCACCGTAGTCGAGTAGAACAGCCGTAAAGCAACTAACACCCGCCGTACATTTCTATATACTTCAGAATTTCCTTCAACAACTCTAAAGTGGCATGATCCAATAAATATCCTCGTATTTAGGTTCGATTTCCGATCGGTTTATTTCAACATTTAAGTCGGATCACGAGTGCTTTCGATACGGTACACGAGAACTGTTTTACTTGAACGATCGTTTGCAACGTTAATGCAAGTAGACCGACCGACACTTTCGGATGCTTTGTGGAGATAAGAAGAAGATGGAGTAAAGGTGACGTTGGCATATTCGAATCATGGTTCATTCATCTGCAGAGCACATATTCTTCCTGAGAAAGCAAAACTAAGCCTACTCGGGAAAGACTGCGTTGAGGCTTTAACACTGAGAATACGTTGAGATTAGGATTTAAACTATGTGGGAGTATGTTAGTACTAGCGATCTCTATCTTTACGATATCCGCTGATGTCTTCCGTCCTCTTTTGCCTTCGATCCACCATAACTTTTAATCCTACTCTCAAACCAACCCGTTATCTCACATCTAAAGGAGACCGATACCCTTCCATACAATCTTGGGCCTAGGTTGATAGTTGTTTGTAAAAAAATGAAACTGATGTCAGTTAATAGCTTATATATTTTTAACCATTTACAGAAAATTCTGTGGACCAAATAAATGAGAGAAAAGAGTTATAAGAGATTAAGAAAAAGTGAGGTTATGCAAGATATTACGTTTTAATTGACAGTATTTGATGACACAGAATAATGATATGTAACACAAAATAAAACATTTTTAGATTAATATTTTTTATTTATAAACGCCATGTAAACTAAAACAATTTACAGTTCGAAACATAGTTCATTTTTGTATAATATTGCAAATTCTCGATTCATGAGTCAAGCCGTGGTGAAGTTGGTGACTGATTCACGATACAAGAGAACGACCACTGCAGAGACAAATACAACGGTGGCCAAGGTGTCTTGATTCATCAGCAGACAATCTTTGAGCCAAATACCAGCAAGTTGAGCAAATATTGTAACTGCTGATTACCTGAAACATGGGAATAGTTCATTCAACAAATTATGACCAACTAAGTAGCATTCCGTCAGTTTTGGTATTTAAATATTCTCCATGATTTCCGACCAGTTTCAGTCCATCTTTTGTTAATATTTACCGAAAAAGAGTATATTTCGGGAAGTTTGATAATGGCGCCAGCGACTGAAAAATTGAATGGGAATCGTTTTTCTTGGTATGGTCATGTAAAAGAGTGATGAGTTTACATGTGTATAGAGGGAGAGGGAGGCCAAAGAAAAGATGAATAGATCGTATGAGAAGTGAGATAGAAGAAAAGGGAGTTATAGTTACTTATAGCGTGGCGAGCGACAGGACAGAATGAAAAAAAACGTGTTGCGCCAATCCCAAATAAAACGATATAAGGGCAGAAAGATGATGATGACAACGGAGAAAAAGAACGGTGAATGGTAGTAGACGCTGGTTGATAAAATATGGGTTAAATAATACCTACTTACAGGTTGTGGCGCTCGTCATTGAGAGAAATCATTGCCAGTATAGTTTCATCATCACTTCGCTGTTAGTTTAGTGCATTGCAGCAGTTATACTACAATTTATACGACAATTTATGGTATCAATAATATATCCTTTCGATAAGTCGCCCGTAAAATCCAATATACTGCACCAAAGTCAAAGTTTAAATTGTTCAACACAAAAGCCTTAAATACAACTTAATTAAATTGGAAGTCCGAAGAAAGAAAAATTGAGGTCGACAGATATACTAAAGTATCAGTAAAATATTAGAAAATTCACTGAAAACGTAAATGCACGAAACAGAATTCAAAGAGTATAGACGAAAGTAGTGATTGAGCATGCGTGTATATCGAAACGAATTTAAAAAAGATTTAAAAAATAAATCGATTTATATCGATTTTTTAGCTTAGCCGAACTAAATGATATCGATCTATACAGCCAAATTAATCCGAATTCGAATCGTAAATAAAATCACAGGATAGTACCACTTAACGATTTTTGTGTGTATCCCAACGCAAACTGACCAATGCGCAAAACTTCGAAAAAGCGTTTTCTCTTTATAAACAAACGTAACAGCAGAATTGCGAAATTCAGATTTTTGTTAAACTCTATTGCACATTGAAATATAATGATCAGTATCATTTTTATTTTCAAGTGCTTAAGACTTTATTTACGAGATATGCATTAACGTATTTTATTTTACGGTTCATTGTAAGGTTATGCGCTACTGAAACCGAATATCCAAAAAACCGAAACTGTATTTTGAAGTCTGATATCGGATAAATATCGGTTTGTAATCGAATCTAATAAAGCGCCCATCTCTACGACTGATCACACATAGAGTAGAAAAAAGTATATACGTCAGTGTCATCACAAATTAAAAAAATACCTTTGAATAAACCAGGTATACGAGCTCCTTGGAATATATTGTAGTAACTGACTGCTAACCTAAAATAGGTTACTCACGACTAAAACTTATTTTTTAGATATCTCATCTTCCGGGCACGCATAGCCCTAGTTATTTTTGTATTTTGAAATAGAAAATAATAACTAATTTTTTAAGCCATATTTCAACCCCTTACTTAGACTGGGCCCAGAAGTCCCAGTCTCCTTTAATGTTAACAGCTTATATTCCCTATCAATTCCAGCCAGCTATTGAAAAGTAAATGCCCTACGATACTGAACCGTAAAATCGATTTAGCATTGAATACCAATTTCCATTACTCAGATATTGGCTAACAGATCATAATCGTGAGTATTGGTGAGCTATAGGGAGCGTATCCATGCGTTTGTTGTTCCGAGTACATTCGTATTTTAGTTGAGAACAGGCCCGTTAGCGGGTGAAGAGTGGCGAACTGGCGATGTTGGCGGTGTGCTACAAAGACTTCGTGCTCCATAAATCGGGGAGACTGTGACCTTCCGAGGTGAGGAGCGGCGCGGCGCCTGCGCGTCATTGCGGACCTAAACGCCGATAGATATCGTTATTTGGGATTGGATCCTGTTGCTTGCTGTACCTATAGTTTCTATTGGAAATGTCTTTGGAATAGCTGTATTGAAAACTGCGTTTGTTCTTATCCTATTTCCTGTCAGTTTTACTGGTCTCTACTCTAGCTTTTGCGAACGGCTTCGCTCGTATGAAAGTAAAAATGCGTTAAACTTGCGAAGTTTAAGCAGTTAAGTTTTCTGACATTTTCCAATTTTTTGCGCAATTTTCTTAAATTTACTTTCTGAAAGAATCTTTTACTAGGTAAATATTAAGAAACATAAAATAAAGATGAATGGAATCGGTACAGTCGTTCTCAAGTTATGGCGTGTTCAAGGGAAATAGAGATCAATTTTTCTATACCTACTCGTATGTATATTCACAGATTATAGTTCTTTAGCCACAACAAAACCAGTGGCAAATGCAGTTTTCTATTGTAATAACCGTTTGTTTTCACCACCAGCGCATACACAGTTCTCTTTTTATGACTCCATTGTATCACAGCTTAGCTACTTCAAATTTTCCTAAATCCAAGTTAGAAATCCGAAATCCCAGTTACTGCTTCAGACGAGACACAAGCAGTGTATCGAGACTCTATTAACAATTGAAACAGATAACGGTTTCCCCATTTATTATTATATTGAGTCGTTACACCAACTCTCTCCTCATAAGGTCACTTACACGACTAGCGTCTGCCAGCGACTTCGCCCGCGTAAACACGAAAATTATCCCTAGGGATGTTCTGTTCTTTTGGGATTTTTTTTTGGACTTCAGGGAGAAAAGTCTATATTTTATTTTTAATTCCAGGACATGATCGATTAGGGGCATGGGCTGTGTCAAAGAGAACCTCAGGGGTTATAGTAGTATATTAATAATAGTCACACGCCCAGAGCTAGAGAAGTTATTGGATGATTTCCAACCAAAAAACCGGCCAAGAGCGCGTCGGGCCACGCTCAGTGTAGGCTTCCGTAGTTTCCCGTCCGTCACAATAAGTGTCCCCAACTTTTCAAAAACTGTTCGTCCCATCAAGTTCAAAATATTTTTCCTAGAAAGTCTTTATAAAGCTCTACTTTCCAGATTTTTTTCATATTTCCTAAACTTATGGTTCAAAAGTTAGAGAGGGGGGGGACACATTGTTTTTTACTTTTGGAGTGATTATTTCCGAAATTCCAACAATATATCACACGTTAGGGTTGAAATTAAAAAAAAATCACTTTCCTCTTTACATGTAGGGAGGCAACCCTAATAAAAAAAAAATTTCCAAATTTTATTTTACTACTTTGTCGGCGTGATCGATATACCTACATATTGGTACCAAACAGCTTTCTTGTGCTAACGGTCACAGAGATTAAGCGAGGACGGACGGACAGACATGGCGAAACTATAAGGGTTCCGTTTTTGCCATTTGGCTACGGAACCCTAAAAAAGGACATACTAGGCACTATGTCCTATTTTTTGGTTGGAAATCAATCAAGTTTCATGCGTTCAAGTCTATCTTAAGAGGTAACAGACTGATAAACAGAGTCACTTTCGCATTTATAATACGTATTAGTATGTATTATATAAATTCTGGACAACCTTTTAAAAACTCCTCAGTAAGACGGCTTATGTTAATTTTAGTTTAGGCACAAGTACCGTCTGTTTTCTGCCTTAACGCCTTTAAATTCTTGGACCGAATAATATTTGCAAAACTGTCGATTCGGTTACTAAACAAACACTGCCCCGAACTCGAGTAGTGGCAAATAACTTAAGTGAAGCGCAAACATTAGAAATTAGTCGCACTTTTAAGGAAAACATTTTAAAGGTATATTTTAGACTGGTGCACAATGAAAAGAGAAGGTACGAATGTTATGTTATTTATGAAAGTGCTGACTGTAATTTTCACTTACCTTTGTATCAAAGAATGACTTACAAGACCTTGCTAAATCTCCCATTAGTTGAAAATATTGTACTTAAGTAACTAAAGTGTACTTGTACGAGTACCTATAGTTTTTTATTAATGACTCATTTTTGCCAGAGGCTTTGCCTGCGGGAAAGTAGAAAATATAATATAGCCTGTGTCACTGAATGATACAGTAAAATTCTATTGGTGAAAGAGTGGAAAAAAAACGATTTAGTAGTTTTTGAGTTTATGCATTAAAAAACATAGAAATAATAGGTATTTTTTAAATTATATAAACTAGTTTATTCTCTGTCCCACCTGGTATGAAACACTACCTTTTTTTTGTTTTCGAGGGGAAACCTTCAAAAGGCGCCCGGACTTTTGGAGATAAGTCCGAGGCGTGTGTTATTTTTACCTCACTATAATCACCCCGGTGATCACCATCAGCACATAGAAGGGGCCCCGTTTCCTCTCAAAAACCAAATTTCGTAACCCCCTCAGTGCATCGCCTATTACGGGGGTTAGGGAATTTGTCTTTCTGTAAAATTGCCGTTTGTTTGTTTGTGTTTTCAAGTTCAAATTAACTGTATATTTATTAAAAGTATGTTATTTTAATTTTGGAAATAATTGTTTATTGGTTTCTTTGTATTTCGTATTTTCTTTCATATCGTATTATTTATAACCATGAAATGTAATAAAAAAGGATTGTTTATAATCAGAGAAGTTTTATATTTTCTTTATGTTTTTTTGTTATGGAATCCATCAATACATTATAATCCAAAATCCACGCAAAGGAAGACGTCTCACAAAATAAATGATATCTTTATAAAAACCTTCTTACGTTGACAGCGAACATCATTGACAATGAATCTGATAAATGGCTGGTACGACCACATTATAACCTGATGGCGATAAGAAAAACACGAGATAATTGTCTGTTAACCTTTTATCATAAACTTTTTACATTTTACTGCGAGTCTTGTAAGAAAACAAGGCAAGGCTCGTAATTAATGAGTAGGAGAAGGTAGTAATAATACAACCAGGGGCGTAGCTCCTCCCCCAGGCCGGGGCCATCGGGTTTTAGGGGCCCCGGTTAGAAGCATAAAATTACTGTTCAAAACCTCAAATTCTTACTAATGAGAGGGTCTCAAGTGGGCCTGTCGAATTGCCGAATTGTCAGGTGTTACTTGGGTTTATTTCGTAATAAAAACAATATAAAAGGGATTTTATTTTTATTACGAAATAACTAAACAAAACTAGCAATTGGTTTTACTGCAATCAGATAATAGAGAGGCCTCCCCCCTTTAGTGACTAGCTACGCTACTGAACACAAGGTGTAGGTAACTTAATTTAATTTTAATGGCATGAATGTTATTGATAATCTTTTAACGGGCTTCAATTCATCGATGCAGATATCAATATATTTATACAGGAAATGTCCATTAAAATCCCACGCTATTCAGTCAGAAAAGGCATTTTTTTTGGTGTGTCGAATGTAAATCCTCCCGCTATTAGTGAAGCGAGAGGAAGTGTCAGACTTTTGCTGACTAAGATCTATTTCTGTTATGCCTTTTGCGTTCCCGGGCCACGGTAACACTTTCGAACAATCCTATAGAGAAAAAAAAACCCGTCTTAGGAGTGCAAAATGAAAACCCTAGTAACTTATACGTATATGTATTTATCCCAAAATATTACACAACACTAGTTTAAATTTCGTTTTCAAAGCGTTACACTACAAAAGTAAATGGTTAACAATGTCCATTGAAGAAAATAACAGGAGTGGAAATAACACTAATTGTGTGAGCACGTTTAGCAGTAAATGTCAGGCAACAGGCACTTCGTAATGACAAGTAGGCAAGTTGTCACCTAAGCACATTAAGTTAGCTTGTCTAGTTGTTGACTTACGACTTGTGCGGCATCAAATAGACGCACTTAGGTCATGCCTGTTGTGGCCCAAGTGGTCAATAAGCGTAAAAAGTTTACCTGAATCTATTTACAGCAAAATAAAAAAAAAACTGGACTGGTAGAAAATGTAATAAGGCTTTTTTTAAAGTGGCCGATCATCGAAATGACTTCTTCCGCTCCAGGCGGAACGGGAGAGCGTAACAGAGTTTTGTTGACTACAGCCCACTCCTGTCCCTTCTTTGCCTTAATTCCGGAGTCCCGGGTTTCTCTTTCGTTAACCCAGGGCCCCGGTAGGCTTCGACCTTGCCGGGCACTTACAGTTTCCTGACATGTCTTTGAGGCGCGCGTGGAAAAATACGCGCTGTCGACGACATGGGCTTAGTCCGGACTGTTGCCAGATGTCCAGACGGCGAGCTACCACTGCACTAAGGCATTAAGTCCGTCTTTGTACCTTTAGTTGCCTGAAGATTAAATAAGTAAACTTTATTTTTAATTTTGGGTTTTTTCTAAATTAAAATCTTGCGGAAAAAACACTATTATGAAAATTCTCAATATGGGAAACCGCCAATATTGAACCGCAATTTATTGAAAGAATGCCAAGCCAATTTAAAATGTGACGATACATTGATTCATCAAAGAAAACAATTTAAGAAATCGTCATTCTTATAATTAAATTAATAAATAATCCTCTCAACCGAGCTTTGATTACGATGTCCCATATTAACGGAGGTTAGCCAGGTACGCAGGGATATAACACAGATGTACCCTCTGTTCCTTTACTCTCATGGTCTGAGAAAAATGCAATCCGACACGACCGGAAAGAGATCAGGCGCAGGCCCAAGAAAGAAAGATATCATCATCATCATCTACCTAGCCTTTTCCCAACTATATTCGGGTCGGCTTCCAGTCAAGCCGGATTTAGCTGAATACCAGTATTTTACGAGAAGCGGTTGCCTACCAGATCTCCACAACCCATTAACTGGGGTAACACGGTAAGTACTTCATGGCAAAACTGGAGTCAGATTTACTGGCTTCTAACTATCCGTAACGACTGTCAAAGATCCATAAAGAAAAACATATCAGAGTGAAAACCTAAACAAAGAACTCATACGAGTAATACCTGTTAGTCGTTACTAACAAACGGAACAAAGTGAAGCGTATAAATGTAAAGTGTGAGTGAAGATGCGTAGTGTGTTTGTGTCTGCAAGTACCTACCTATTAACTCGTGCAACAAATACAAATATCTGGTTCAAGCCGCCACAAATTAATATGTTCCTCTTTAAATGTGTGAAAACTCACGTTACCCCGTGCTATGCCATGTGCCATGCGTCTCTAAGTGCTGGCAATTGCTTCCTACAATTAACTCTGCCAATTGAACAATTACACTTTGGACGTCAACAGTCCACCTTATGAACTTCTCTATGAGACAAGTTCATGGTTACTATTCCGTAGTTGATAGGTACAGAACTGGTGATAACTGGATCTAGTTTGATCTCTATTAAATGAAACTCAATGGATACTCATCATCATCTATAATATAGTTGGGAAAAGGCTAGGTTCTTTTCCCAACTATATTATATACTACATTGGGGTCGGCTTCCAGTCAAGCCGGATTGAGCTGAATACCAGTATTTTACGAGGAGCGGCTGCCTACCAGACCTCCACAACCCATTAACTGGGGTAACACGGTACTTCATGGTAAGACTGGAGTCAAATTTTACTGGCTTCTGACCATCCGTAACGACTACCAAAGATCCACAAATGACAGCCAGGACCTACGCCTTAACGTTCTTTCCGAGACACGGAGGATACTCGGTATGTTAAGATGGTCACCCATCCACAGACCAACCTTGGCAAGCGTTGCTTAACCTTGTATTTTGTAATAAGCATAATCAGCATTATAATTTTCCTATTGATGGGATTCAGGCCTCCTCTCTAAAAGAGACAATGAGCAGTAATCTACAAAGTGGGTTGGTAGATGTCACAGGTCTTCGAATTTTTAACACATTGTCATGCTGATTCGTGCACGTTTTCTTTCACTATTGTAATCAGTGGTGCTAACATAAATTACAAAAGTAAAGTCTACCTGGGTTTCAATTTTCAACCCATAACTCCCAGTCAGGGCCGTTACTACTGGACTACCACTGCTCTACTTCATTTACCTGATATTCTTTTTTGCTTTCAAGTAAAAGTGAACTGTTATCTTCTGAGATAATTCATAGAGCTCACCGACCTACGTTCATAATACATAAAAAATCCACCTTCGCATACATGACAAAGGCGGCGATACACATACTTGTCGCTTAAACAAAAGTATGCATGTAGTTGCTTGCTATGGTGCATCAGTCACGTCCTGTCACAGGAAACTCCTGCATCGTGGCAGCAGCAGAGGTATCCACGCAATAAGAACATAAATGCAACAAAATCAACTTCTAAAATAAACTATCGGGCCGCTGCCCGATTCAGACACAACACCCATCTGGTTGGGGGATCCTCCCTTTTCAACAGAAGTTCCTATTTGAGACTGTACCTCTGTTCTTCCTACCTCTAAAACACTTCTCTGAAAAATACATTAACTAAGCACTTAAATTCCTTATTATCGGCTATTAAGTCCCAAGACTGGACAAAAGCCATTCAAGCGAGAAACAATAGCAATAAATTCATATCAGTTTCACGCACGTAACCTTTAATTACGTAAAGAATATTCCAAGCATGACGTTACATATGCGTGCTGATAATTATACTGATTCTCTGACGTCACACCATTTAAATTATATTTAAATGCAAAATAATACGAAAGTATTGACCAATTATGCGAACTCAGCCCTGCAGTGTCTTAACCTTTCCAGTTCCATGTCAACGGCCTGGTCCTGGAATGTGTTATGTCACAAGACGACACAAAAAACTAATTATGATTTTGCACGCTTAAGGAGATTGGAGTCTCCTTAATGTCAGTCTGATATGAATAACGAAACAGCTGCATGTTCTCTGTGTGTACAATCGGGTGTAGAACCGTTTTCTGCAATTTATTTATCCTTGTCAAACCTACGGGTATTCTCTTCTTCAGTTTGTAAATCGATTCTACCATTTCCTATAACTAAATCTATAATAAATCATTCTTTACCCCGCATTTCCTGAACACAACACAATTATTTCCGATTCGTGCAAATTAAACAAACCCATATCAGCATACTAGATCAGCTAGGCACGCAGACTCATTCGTACTCGTCCCAAGAAGGCTGTTCCTTGTGACAGGTCGCTATTATTATAATACTATGATTACACATCGCTCGAAGCCGAGGTATTAATAAATAGTTAAAACGTACCTCCCCACTGTCCACAAAGCGACCACGAGCCTTAAATCATAAAGTAATTACCGTTCTAAGATAGGCTTTCTTCTTGAGATTGAGAAATGAGTCGTTTAAAGATGGGCAAAGATATAAATCACTGCTGTTACTGTTAGTACAAATATAGGATTGACTTGACCGTAACAGAAAGGAATGATTGGATGTTTGATTGTTCATTTATTTGAACCAGTTATCTTTGGATCCTGGGTTGTACGAAAGAGAATATCGGTGCCCTGAAACGAAGGAACCAGAGTCAGTAATAGTCTGACACCCTTAAAGCCCGCCCACTCCGCCTAGAGCGCGAAAAGTCATTTTGATAATTTACTAACAAAAAACTTAACGCCCGTACTAAAATTAGACGGTACACACCCACCCAATTTTCTCTATTACCATTTCCTTCAATGCACCGATGGAATAAAAATAGGTACCCTTGTTTGAACCCCCGCATTTAAACTCACGTGTAACATCACGTTGCAACATTACAAATTTTGCACATATCTTAGGAAAGTCTAGCCTACGACGCACCATTGGGGAACGCCAAAAGAAAACAATCCGAAGAAAATTTATGAAAATGTTTATTATTATGTGGTGTTTGCCAAATTGCCAAGATAACTCACTGAGTTTGCCCCCACACCTCACGTGTTTGGTAAAACGTGAATGCATAGAATTAAACTGGAACAGAAGTCCTTGGTTTTTCAACTTATTTGAGCCATTTTTGATGCGTTATAGAATTATTCTATCTGGATCCTTGCATTTCGTTTTCTCCATCATCCCATTGTAGTTCCCTCTATCCTGTTGGGTTTTAGTACTATACGTTTTTGCCATTTTTGCAACCAGTTGCAAAATTCATCATCTACAAAATTAATTGAAAAGGAAGATTAAAAAATGCTGATCATCTTCGTAAAGTTCTTTAGGAAGTCGTGGTTAAAACAATTACAGTGACACATGTCAATCACCAAGGTTAAGCAATGCTTCCCGAATTCGATCTGTGGTTGGATCCCAAGATCTGGCTTGGAGATGGTTCTGGCTTTCATTTGTAGACCTTAAACAGTTACAATAACAGTAGCTTCTGAAAGCTAGAATATCTGACACATGTTTTGCCAAGGCGTATTGTGAACCCAATTACTGGGATGTAGAGGTCAAATAGCTCCTTATCTGACTTACTTTACAGTGCTTCAACACTTCCTAAATTCGATTTTTGACAACACTCTTTGGCACTCTTTTTTTATTTATAAGTTTTATTTTTTTTCCTTGTTTTTAATACATTTTTTTTCTTTATTGCACCTACCATATTATCTCTGCAGCACTCTAGGTTGACTGGTAGAGAATTTCTAAGTTATTAAGTCCGCCTTTGTACTTTGTGTTCCATAAAGAATAAATATGTAAATAAATAGAGATCCCTAAAATGTAATTATCTAATACATATGAATTGAAAAATTCACATTGGTGGTTGCTCAGTTTTGAATGATTAAAAGTGACCAATACAGCTCTAAGTACGAGTAAGCACTATGCGCATACACGACGTAGGGAAAGTCAAAGAGCCCAACAGGACATCATAACATCTCGAGCGAAGCCACGGCACGATAAGCTACATAGATTATAATTAAACCAGTAGCCGATAAATTGTGAGCAACAACGTTGGTGAAGCATTTAATTTCACTTTCTAAGTAAATATATCTATAACACTCGCTGTAATTTTCAGTATCGAACGCTTATTTATAACCAGAATTTTCTTTTCAATTTGAAGACAGTATCTCCACAAACTATGATATAATCGGAAATATGATACGTATGCTTATCTTGATTTGAATGATACTTCCCTGAGAATACATAATGAATATTCATTGATATGGGAAATGGACAATTTTCTTGTTACCTTAGAAGACGCTTATGTCACTTAGGAAGTGATGGTGAAAAAGCGGAGTTTATAGGAAAATAGTATCTGGGCATGCGGAAACAGTAGAATGTTTTGCCCATGTCAATATGAATAGCACAAACCTTGCCATCTTTTAAAAATATAATTAAAGAAAAGTACCCAGAACGCTGGAGTATAGCCTTGTTGAATAGCAATAATGATTTAGCGAATCAACGTTAGTCAATATTAATTATTTTAGTTCCTCTCAACAAAACAACAACAGAACCCAAATCGAACCTTACACATTTTCAGGTCAACTAAACTCAGTGAAGCCTGCACGTGTTAATGTGTCATTAACACGTGCAGGCTACTTGCAAGGCACGTGTTTCAATAATGTTATTCGATTAATGAATGACCGGTACTTGCAGTGACAATGACGCGCGCGCAGCTTCACTGTCACAATGATTAGTGACCGATTTCCACCGGGAAAACGGAAATTCGAAATTCGAAGATTCCAATTTTAGAAGTTTTGTTACGTTACCTTTGCTGAGTCATACCTTTTGGGCAGTAATGCTGACTTTAATACCTTGGAATAAGGTTTACTGGCTTTTAGGATTACGGTATTAAGGCTTGTGAAAATTATAAACACAATAGTGAGACTAACCGGAAGATCTCGTAAAATTATGCTAATGTGTGAATCGAATGAGCTATGGGTTCGACTCAATGGTCAAAGGAAATGGCTTTTATGAGATTTAATGCCAGCTCTGTACTTCAGAACTAATTTATTATTATGTGAAAGCAGAAAATTATTCGAAGAATGTCACATACTATCGAGGTAAAAGATCCTATCCTATTATTCTATTCTAAGACATTGTCTACCTGTGTTCTGAATTTCATACAAATCCGTTCAGTGATTTTAGCGTGAAGTAGTGATATACTTACACATACATACTGTTGCATTTTAATTTTAGATTGTGTGAGAAGTTATATGAAAGAAAAGGGATTTAGTAATAGCGTGACGTGTAACAGGACAGAATGGAAGAAAAAAACGTGTTGCGCCGATCCCAAACAAAACGGGACAAGGGCAGGAAGATGATGATGATTAGTGTGATAGTCAACAACGTGTTATTGTTTACTTATTGTGTAATTATCTCAACTCAGTTCAGCTCAGCCGAAAGTTCCGAAATCAAATTCTATAAAAAGTTAAATAAAGCTCGATATACGTATCGACCGGGGCAATATCCTTTAAAACACGTAAACAGCTCTCAACAATTTTCAGTTTTTTCTTTAACTGTTGCAATGATTACTTGATCGGCATAAATATCTGGCAAAGTGTCTGTCTCCCTAAAACGGGAGATAAAGACATTCACACTCTTTATTTATTACTTACACTTGGAAACAACTTTTAAATTTTAATTAACATTTTAACATACTCTTGTAGTTTAACCAAATTAAGTTAAAGCGTACATTAAGTTGGGCAATAAATTATTCTTGTAGGAAAAGAGTTTTTTAAAGGGTGGCAACAATAATGCGTCACAACTACGTGTATGTATGAATTAAGAGTATTAAATTACTCTTTCTAAAAGAAAGGGTACTCATGAAATGACGTGAGTGTAGTGGATTCAAAACAATTTTATTTTTTTTATGACATAAACTAGTACTTGACTGCAATCCCACCTGATGGTAAGCAGTGATGCAATCGTTGATGGTGAGGCGCACTAGTTTATTAAAAGCCTATTCACTCTAGTCTTGAAGATACCCAAATTATAATCGGACGGGAAGCCGCAACAGGTAAATTGTTCCAATCCTTCGATGTACGCGGTATAAACGTCGAGGCAAAGCGTATTGCAGGTTCAATTTCAGGAGGCAATTATGTTAATGATTCTGTGATGATTCTCGACTCAAATCCACAATAAAATGGATAGCAATTTTTGTAATAACAGAAATCATGCAGTAAAAACATTTCGTAAAGTGGGCGGAGCCTCGTAAAAGCTGTCGTACACACACACACGCACACAGTGACAAATTGCGAAATAAATCGCAACGTGTGATTATATTTTATTGAATAGGTTTATTAAAAGAATTATTCGGAATAAATTTTCTCACAATAAAAAAAAATCTAAATAACAAGTTATTGATTAACTTCCAAACTTCGGGCTACTACAGAGTACTCGTAATTCCTGATGGAAAAACCCAGTAGCACTTTTCCTGACCGGTGACCCCAGAATTAAGTTCAGGACCCAATGCTCAGCAGTTACGCTTGCAAGACCAACAGCAACGCAATGTAATACCAACTGAACCACTCCCTACATTTACTACCCTTCAATTCAATACATCACTGTCACTACACCGTCAAGCAAAAGCAACGAACAACTTAACTTTTTAACCTACACCAACAAAGGAAAAGGCGAGAGTAACCGCAGACAATATAACTAATGCAAGAAAAAGAATATTGCGAACTATGGACATCAATATCCCTTTATTAACACTTGTGCGGGAATCAGCCATGACAGTGGAGTCGCAAGCGCACGTTTATAAGCTATTCATTGGGTTGAAAGCGCCGTCAGTGCGCTCTCGACGAATGGACAATCAGATCGAACGCATATCCTTGTTCTGTGCAGACACAATACTTTTCAGATTGAAGTTAGAATGCATGTTTCGCCGAGCTTTAAGTCTTTTTTGATAAATATTATTGGGGAAATTCGTTTTCAAAACAATTGAAACTCAAAAAGTCCTAATTCAAACTATAGGTGAAATTAGGACTTATTTTAAATTCGAGTTGAAAGTGCCATCAATGTGGTGCACTCGACAAATGGACAATCAGATCAAACGTATATCCATGTTCTGCACAGACATAATACTATTCTTTGGGTTTCAAATGTATCTGAGGTACATTTTTGGATTTTATTTCGAATTAAAGTTAGAATACATCGTTTGGCGCGTTTAAAGTTACTCTTTTTGAATAAATCTTATAGGAGAGATTTGTTTTCAAAAAGATTGAATACTTAAAAATCATCATCATCATTTCAGCCAAAAGACGTCCACAGCTGGACATAGGCGTCCCACAAACGTCGCCACAACGACAGGTCCTCTGCCTCACGCATCAGAAACGCGCATACGCAAAGGTACGCTCATACGCATTTAGAAATAAAGAATCTAAAAAGTCTTAAGTCGAGGTAAAAACACAGAATGTATAAATCTAGAAGAATCATATTTTTTCGATTAACGGCCGAACCCAATAACCTATCTATCTCCTGTTTTGGCATACTGGAGATAGTAAAACAAATGATACAAAACAAAAATTATATACATGTTTTCTGTTGTTTCGTTTGTTTTTCTATCTCCGATATGTGATAGATAGGTTTTTTGGGTTTTAGGGTTCGGCTGATAGACGTCGGTTTGTAGGCAGCTGAACTAAGCAACAGAAATGATCTGACACAATAGGAGTTTGCACTTGATCACTTCAATTGTTCACAATAATGGCAAAACGTTTTACTTCGATAGGTACCAAGAAAACGTTTCATTCCCTAGCTCTGAAATTAGATAACATTTGTGTCAACAAATGCTTCACCCGTGTTTAAGTAGAAAATTATACCACAGGAACATACTTCTGGGATAAAAAGTATACCGTATTCCGCGACTCGGTCTGCTTGTAGCCTTTTCCCAACTAAATATACTTTTTTTTTTTTAAAAAGGGGTCGCCTTCCAGTCAAGCCGGATTTAGCTGAATACCAGTATTTTACGAGGAGCGGCTGCCTACCAGACCTCCACAACCCATTAACTGGGGTAACACAGTACTGTAGGGGCTTGATAACTTAAACGGTAGAGCTTTCGGTACTTTAGCACGTGTTTATTATAGCAATAACATTAATTATTATAAAATGTTTTATTTAATACGCTTTTACAAGATGACGCGCCTGACATCTCTATCCAAGAAACAATATCATTCGGAATATTCAAACGTATAACAGCCAGTAGTTAGTACATTACTAAAAAGGTTTAGTAATAACTCGTTACATGAGCTACGCCCCTCTCGAATAAAAGTATTAGCAAGCAAGACTTTTATTCAGACTGTTCAAATATTCTGACCCTACCTGCCTATACCTAACTGGCAAATTACCTAACGGTGGAAGATACATAGTTAGGTCTTTCTCTTACAAGAGAAGGCTTAAGAACAGGACGAACGAATCGTGTAAGCCTGACACTCCGCTAAGTGTCTACCAACTTAAGTTTTAATATGCCATTGTGCAATAGTAAAATAAACGCCGTCATGCTTAAGTCTCGTCACATCAAAACCACCGAAAAAGATGCGACAAAGCCTATTAAAACAAACAAATGATGTGAACAAAATCACATCTACCCAGAAGGAGAGTCAGATTTACCGGCTTCTGACTATCCGAAACAACTGTTAAAGATCTACAAATGACAGCCGGTACCTACGGCTTAACGAGTACATAATGTGATATTAAAATTCACTATAATAATGTTCTCAAAAGCAAAAGAGAAGGTTTGATACCTTTTCGTTGGCCTTAACTGTAATTGAATAACTGAATTCAGAAGACCCTCATCATTATTTCAGCCGAAAGACGTCCACTATTGGATAGATCTTCTCCAAGTGTCGCTGCAGTAATCAGTCTAGTGCGTCTCGCATCCATCAGATTCTCGCGACCCTCTCCAGGTCATGGGTTTACCTCGTGGGAGGCCTTCCAACGCTCAAAACACCAAGTGACATCAACTACAACAACAGAAAAGTCTGGCTACATCACATGTTTACACCGCTGTTAATACTAGCCCCACACACACATTACGAAAAGAGATACACTAATAATAACAAAGTAACATAGCAAAAGCGTAAATGGGTTCAGAAAGCCAAATACCATCAACAGAACAACATAACAATCACATCACAAAGACCCACATTTCATGTTTACACTGGTGTTGTTTTAACCCCAACACATTACGAAAAAAGATACACTGATGATAACAAAGTAGCGTGGCAAAAACGCCACGCTGACGCTTACGTGGCCACTTTATAACTGCAGACACTTATAAAGCCTCTGATCGACTGATACAACGGCTGCATAAAGTCGACCGTCCACTGCTACTTGGGATGTGCATAGAAAGGTTTGCTACGTAAACTGCGCGGTACATTTATTTGCCAGTTACGCACACGAGTACGGCGAAGCCGTGGGTCGCAATGGATGACCGCTCAAACATTATAATTATTATTGTGTAGTCTTTTTGCGATTGAAAATTATCAAATGACTTCTTGCTCTGGATGAAGAGAGAAAGAGGAAGTGTCAGACCTTTACTAACTAAAACCTACCTGTGTTCTTTCATAAAATTAAACATAAAGGTGACTCAGTGACTCTTTTGGACATTCTTATAGCACGTGCGTAAGTTAGCCCTATTATTTATGCATCGGTTCTTTAACTCTCGCATACGCAACGCTATAATGTGATGACATATTTCATAATAGCTCTTGTATTTTCATTTCAGATTTGTGTAAAGGTATTTCTTGGTAGCAGTGTCATGAAGCGGTTTTCTGCGGAAGCCTTGAACTCTTTGGTGTAGAAGCCACAGTGGCAGCCTCTCGGGATGATGACACTGACAAAGAGCCAGCAACTGGCCACTCGCATGATTGATGTCCGCGCTTTGATACCGCGTCATACACTGAGCTATCTATCTATCTTGCTCAACATTCTAGTACTTATTGCTAGAATTGCCTATTAATATAGATGGGGAGCAATAAAGGCACACTTAAAATTACGGTACAGGTACTGAGGTCCGTTACCAGACTTACTGACTTGTAAAACATTTTAGAGCTTTAGTAAAACAGTTTAGTCGAAAAAAAGGAAGAAAAGAGGCTTTTCCTCCTGGATTCCGCATAAGATCCTAGATTTTAAAATCGGGCAGACCAGCTAATTGAACCGGACAACCATAACTTTTAAGTCTTAGTAGGTATCTATACCACGCATGACAATTTTTTCAGAGTTAAAACCTTAGTGCTTTTTACCATAAAACATTTTAAATTTTAATGAGACAACAATGACACTGAACGAATCAGGCTTCAATATAATAATAATTAATCATTCAATAATAGTATCAAAAGTTGCAATAGTAGTATGCAGTACCTAACTAAAAACAATTCAATTCAATTTTGAATACAATTTTTTTGTTGTGGTTCAGCGGAAAACAACAAATAAAAAAATTGTTGCATTTAAAAAGCCTAACAAAAAGCCTTTATAAATTCAAGCATTTTTCTGGGGGCCACACCCTTCTTATTTAGCCGCACATGCAACCAAAAACCCTAACTTTGAGCGGCTTTATCCAGACGTCTAGCAACACAAATCCCGCATAGCATTAGGTAAGTATAATGTCTCTGAAACAATGTTACCGTAAAGCGAACTAAGAAACGTTCAATATCCACCCGCATAACTTTATTGCGGTTTTTGTAATATCCAGTCAATTCCAGGCTAGCAGTCGTCGAATCATTCTTGTTACTATGTATTTCCTTTATGTTACTGCAGCTGAATCAAGCCGCCCATTGAAACAGTCACGAATGCATCGGATTGAATAACCTTTTATTTTACAAACGGCTTCCTATTACTCATTGAAGCAATAATTCACGGGTAATGATGTAATAGGATACATTGTTGGTAATTATGCGTTGTTATATGTCAATTTAAATATCGTAACTCAATTACTCTAAACATTCAGGAAACGTCAACGCACGGTAGCGAGCCCTGCGTAGTGCTCGCGGTATGGTGAAGGGCTTGCATAATGGCGGCGCTGATAGCGGCAGCGGCTATCTGCAAGCGCGCTGACAGAAGCAGTTAGGCCGTGTTCACACATCGCTTGTTAGACACCGCACAACTGCCAATTACCGCGACATACAACCCCCATACAAACTCACTTTCGCCACCGGACCCGCAATCAGCGTATGTTCATGGGATTTTAAATTGCAAACGAGATGGTAATTAGCGAAAACAACCGCTAAAAGCCGTGGCATTTAGCCACCGAGGGTCCTGTATGGAAATTAGGGACAAATTACGTCTCCACTCTTACTTTCATTTGTATAACAACAGTTACATAAAACCAGTAATTTATTATTTCTTAATCCGTTTTGTTGTCCTGTTTAAAGGGTTTGTGCAATTGTTGCGAATCGTACAAAAATTATGTCGATTTATCAATCGGAGCGTATCGATTTTTGCGATCGATCATGACACGAATAGATCAAAACAGTCGGTCAAACGTATTCCATATCTGGAGCCGATAATCGTATGCGTGCCCGGGCCGAGCTTGGCACTTATGCAACTTATAAAATATTGCGAACTCATAAGCGCAGCCCGCGCCCGCGCCGCGGCAGCACTGAGATGGAACTGCAGATAGAGTTAATCTAATAAGTCAGATCTGAAGCCAGACGTCGACCGGAGTAATAACTCACGGTTGAGGAGCCAGAGGTTAATTAAAAATAGCAACTTCAATCTTACGTGTCAGAGATGGAGTTAGATTAGGAATCGTCCAATTTATCCCATCTCAAACACTAAAGCGCACTTCTTTAACGAGGAAGCGTAATAAATTACGAAACAATATTAAATCATGAAAACGAGCACCGAGCGAGCTTTCCTGATCGTAGAGTATTTGCTCCAAGTGGTGTTAAGGTATTTAAATTCTAACATATTTGTTTATAGTTGGGCAAACAAACAGCAACACTTTTGTAACACCCATTTACGCTTTACAAGTGTTTATTTCTTAACGTTCTTGTACTAATTACGCAGCGTATAAATCAACTGTTGGTTTTAGTGCCAAATCTCGCGAACGTATCGCGTTGCGCCGGAGTTTGGACAAACCTAACTAATGTGACGCAATTTCGCACTTGAGAAATTCAAGCTATCATTTCGCCGCGTTCTTAATCGCACTGGACGGCCAGTCATCACTAATCAATTTGGCGTATGTTCTCCGCATCTTACACAAACGGCCCACCACTCAAGCTACTCGGAAAGCATTCCACGTAAGAGCAATTATAAGTAGGCTTCGAATGCTTGGAAACTTGTAATAAATATTCTTTGTAATTAGTATTTTGACATTATACTTATAATTCGTATTTTGAAATTAGAAATTATTACTTTTACACGTCATTTTTTTTAAAGTTGACGATAAGACTACTATGGTACCCGTTTTGTAAAATCGTAATATACAATTTTACAAAACTTATATCTATATAATTATAAGTTTTGTAAAATTATATATTACGATTTTTTACAATGGAGTTTATTCTATTCTAATAATTAATATTTTGATATCACAAATAATCCTAATATTACTGAGTCTAATAAAAATTATAAACTCATAAACATTCATTTACAAAAACTCCTGCACAATATAATTTACAGCTGTAACATGTTTACTCACAACAAATTTATGTGAAGAGTTCAGTTATATCCAATTTCCGAAGCTGTAAAGACTGAAACACACCTAACACACCCCACCAACACGCGAACACAAGACCCCTGATTGTACCACACGAACGAAACACGAAGAGAATCGAATATCCCTCGAGGATGTGAATAAATGTGGGTGGAATTGTGAAATGAAGCGTTTTACGATACGACTATGTGAACTGCCAATAAAAAGGATATTATTTTAAATCAGTCATCGAAACAAAGTACCGATCATGTAACAAAACTGTTTTATGACAAAGTGAAACGTAACTGCTATAGATAGCAACTAGTTTGAGAACATAATCCTTAATTGTGTTGTTCGACAAAGATACTGGTTGACATTACCGCTAAACGGCACATTATGCCGTGAGGAACGTAATTAATATTATGCCTGAGTAACAAAATTGCAATTCTGTTGTGATTTCAACGTTATGGGCATCATTTACATGTGAATATGAACTAAATAATGGCTTAGGGGGAAAACAATGTCTATAGACGGGTATCTGAATTGAGTGTCAAATCTTACTAAGATAAGTACCAAATTTTGACACGTTTTGAGATAAGAGTTTGAAAATACACATGCTTAAATCGACTCAACCTCACATGCTTAAATCGGTTGGATAGAGAGAAAAAGATAGATGAATCACGTGAGGATTGATATAAAAGAAAAAGGAGTTAATGACGCGTGTAAGGACAGAATGGGCAAAAAAAACGTGTGACGCTGGCTCTAAGTACTCGTAATATGGGACAAGGAGAGGAAGAAGAAGAAGGCATTCATAAATCAGAAACGAAGAGTGTCAATCTAAATAAGAACTAAACAGTGCCGAAAGCGCAAAATAATGTCAAAATAGTGACTAAAAAGGACTAATTAAATTGTATGTAGATGTTTACTAATAGACTATTATGAATTAGGAATAAAAATTCAGTCTGAGCTGTAAAATAAGTAGCATTCATGCGTTCCATTACTCGCATCAGCACTCAGTCCAGCCGAGTCACGTACGAGTACTAGAAACCTTGGAGCGAGCCGCAGATAAAGCACTGATTCACTGGACACATTCAAAGATAACCGTAAGTAGTGATTTCTACCATTTATCCTGTCAATCACCGCTGGTTCCTAACAAACACCGGTCAAAGGTGCGGGAAGGCCTCAATCAAATCAATGATACGGAGAAATGTAACAGATATCTTGTAACACATTCGAGTGTATAGGAACACCACTGACCCGCTTGTTTCCGTCAATCATAACTTAAGAACCTACGGTAAGGTATTGTTGAGTCCGTTAGTTATCTTTTATAAAGTGCTGTGGCACGTTTCGCACATTAAATGGAGTCGGTTCCCTGGTTCCTGATGACTGTCTGCTCGTTACGGACGTTCGTTAGTTCGGGCCCGTTCGGCCAGTTATCACGCCACTTCACAGGAGTATTACCCATAGGAAATGCTCCGACAAGATTTTCTTCTAGTCGGTTCGTCCATTAAAATGCTGCACTCAAAAATAAACGAGCTCTGAGTCTAGCGCATTCACCTCAACTAAAATAAAACAGTACGTCTTTGATTAATGAAAGCTCGCGCATTTGCTAAGTTAATGGCTAATTAAGCATGTGGCATATATTATACCACCAAGTGTGAGGCACCGTTTAATAATGCGTACTTGTCGCTAATTACCTAACGGGTCCAGCAGAGTTGACATTAATGCTGAGACACTACTTGGAACCATGTCGGGAATATAATGCTGGTTTAAAATGTGTCACAATGAACTATAGGTACTGACGGTTGGCCAGCCACAATAGCTAATGTTGTAAGACACAACAATTCGCTTCAGGCGAACTTATTGCCTTTTACCTAGTATGGAGTAGATTATCATGGCAAATTTTCGGTCTTGTTATGAAAACTATGTCAGGTCTAATCAACCGAGGACCACCAACTTGAGTAACAAGGCTAAATTCAGAATGCATTCTTTGCTAGGCACCGCAATAAAAAAGAACATGAATTTCGCAAAACATCCTGCAGCGGTCTCGTTGCACTCGAAAAAAATAAAAGCGAACAAGTTTCTAGTAATTAAGCCAAAACTCCGTAAGGAAAGTAGGTCGTAGGTGTCTCTGAAATAGTTTCACCACTCATCGACTCTGGTCATATTTAATTTTCGGAGGTGAAGGACCGAGTTGCGTGTAATGTTTGCGTGCATGATCAATACGAGATTCGTTCATTCGATTCCGGCACTTACTTACCGACAGGCCCATCAATTTCGGGACACCTTCGGACTTCGCAGAACTTTCGCCAGAAGCACGAACCGAATCTGATATGTATCGGCAATGTGGTCATTAATACAACAGCCATGTCGCACTAGGTGGACGTTGCAACATGTTACGTAGCAACCGTTTCAAGATATTTTTGTCTCGTTCAATTAGGCAGGGTGTGGTCATTGTCAACTGTACTGAAACTGATAGCGGTCAGCTGTTCATACTTATCTCTCATTGTGTAACATGAATTAAAACTACGATTGTTTCAACACTTTATTCTCACTATACAAGATCAAAATGCAGATGAGAGTGTACGCTCAGAACGCACCATGAAGTCACGGCTATTATCCCTGACAGGTTAACTAGAGTTAAAATTAGCTTGCAAGCATTACTTGAAAGGAATCGAGTTTGCAATATACAATTACAATTGGTTAAAAGCGAAGAAGATTGTGACAGTAACAGGATTGCAGACCATCGCGATGCCGCCACAGAAAAAGTGTACTTACGAACAAAAAGAGAAAATGCTTTCGAGACTTTCTTAGGACTCTCCTTTCTAGACATTTAAGGAAAGGAAAACCATCAATCAGTCAAGAGTATACCAGACCAGTTTTGGAAACAAAATTAAGACAAAATATTACTTTCACGCCAATTTTTGTTGACAGGTTCTGTGATTAAGACCAAACCTTCGATTAACGATGATGAATTCCTTCCGGACCAAGGTGATTAGATTTTAACGAAAGCAAATACCCTGCTAAGTAGATCGGATTGAAACTTCCGTGCGAAAATTCTCCAGTTCATTCTTACAAAACCAAACGTTCTAACCAGTAGCATTATTGAGTAAAGAGTAGGCTTGGAAAACCTGAATGTAGCTGTAACATAATAAGTAAGATATTCATACAGCATAGTGAATATAAATAAACGAAAAACATAAACAACTAGGTTGAGGGCTATTATAATAAATTATGTTAAACAAAAACTGCTCCAGTGAGTGTTTGAGCGAATATTCCTCTCGATAGGTCTTGGCGCGCGGCGCCCCGCTGCGCCGATCCCAAGTATATCGCCATCATTGCGCCATTACTGTCTTCTTCCAGCTACTGTAGATCAAACTCGTGCGCAACCCGTCACATTCATACTTGTAACGGTCCCCTGCAACTCTATACAATTTAAATAATGAGAGAACTAGTCGCCGTTACGTGTGTAAATTAACTTCAGCTCCAGGAGACCGGTCAGTTTCGTGTTCGCGACAAATTGTACATTTTTCCTTAAAAATTAAACCACTGGCTGTATGATTAATTTCCTCGAATATGTCAAGAAGTACAGTTAAAAAGACATCAAGAGCTTTCAGTCAATAAGCAATTTAATAGTCGTTTATTCCTTTTCTAGTAATTTATCCTCACTTTATTTATATTGACCAGGGTCAGCAGTCGATTTAGCAACCTCGTAGCAAGTACAACAAAAAAATTTGAATAAAGCTTTAGACGTCAAAAAAGTTTAGAGGTTAACTTTTCATAATTTGAATAAAATGGTGAAATTCAAAAAGCATTGTTACATGTAGTTTAATCGTATTGCTTTTGTGTTTTTCGAGGCCACTGGTCATTATCATATGTCTGTTTAGAGGAATAAAACCCGTGATTGACAGTTAGAGGCCGACCATCGCCTGAGTAAAAGTTCAAGAATCAGGTTAAACGTTTAAGAAAAAATTTGGCACGTCATTTATATGGTAGCCAACGTCTGGCAGTCTCATTTCTATTAATATTTTGCAATGAGACAAAATTAATAAATTATCAATGAATCGACATGTCATACAATCTTTTATTTCAAGTGGGAAATCATCAAATGATGTCTCCAGCTCTCGGTGGAGCGAAAGCGAGTGACAGACTGTTACTGACTAAAATCTACCTGTATTCCTTCAAGTGTCCTTTGTGTTTCAGGCTCAAGATGACTTTTTAGAACAATCCTGAAATCCTGGCAGGTCACAACAATTTAGCTGTGAAAGAGTTGTCTTTCAAGCACATGTTTATTGAACACTACGCACTATTCTGGGCTTAATCTTCATTGGACGAGCTACCCATTGCTTGCTCTCGGAAACCCACCATAGGAATTGCCCGGTAAGTCCTGGGCGTGAGCCCAGTATGTCTCCTGCGATGTCTGAGGCATGAGGATTGTCTCATGTTACTCGATCTAAAGTTTCTTTCTCATATTTATCATTTTAAGCTTTTTCAAAACCTGAATCCTTTGTCCAGTGCAAAAAATTAAGGAGATGTGAAGAGAAACCTTATCTGTATCATTGTTAGCGTACCACAATCCTTTTAGGGCAAAACAGGAGTCAGTGACTTTACACAATGCAAAACAAAAACCACCTTCGTAAACTTTTCACACAAAAGGCGCCAAAATCATAATTTTTAACGTCCGCATTTACACATTATAACCCTGAAACATAAAAACGTCGGCGTTATTCAACACGAGCGTTTACAGAGACCGTTTTGTTATGTAGGTAACTGACATTAATTGTTAAAAGTGTGATATTGACACGGAATCTTAACTTTCGTCATGCTGCAAGTGATTTGGGAGAATAATCACACACGAAACACAGATTTGTTCATAAATTGTTACACCGTTAACTTAATACGTTGTGTTCGGTTAAAAGGCGAGAAATTTGTAATTTTTTTCGCCGTAACTTACATGCATCCATCATCCGTTGTTTTCGGGGACCGTTAACGGCCGTCAGAAGTAAAGCCTGGAGGGAAAGGTCGGCAGAATTAATAGATTTCATACTTCACCCTTATGTCGTCTTCTGTATATTTATAAGTATTTAAGTGAGCAGTCGTACTCTGAATTTAAACGGTAAGTGGGGCACGATGATCGTTTATATGTAGTTAAGTCGGAATACGAAGAAAATTTATGGTAATGTGACATTGACCGGAAACTCAGCGCTAAGTGTAGCAACAGATATTCTGAAAGGTGCAAAAAGTATTTTTCCAAAACTAATTACTCTGTGATCTAAGTTTTTATCCAATTATGTTTTGATTTTGCACGCTAATTCAGCTTATTAAGAACGGAAGTAATCAATCATTGGAAATTAATTGGCGGAACTAAACGCGAAAGCTCGACTATGAGCTCTTAATGCTATTTAATTCGTATAAAGCTGAATTTGTTTCTGTTAACCGTGGCATTGTACTCTATCTACAATGAATTGTAGTTGTGGAAGATGTTGTATTACAGAAATAGAAAACATGTCGAGCCTTTTCAGGAAGAACATGATGTTTTTTTCAGAAAAGGATTATTCCATTCCTAATCAAAATTATTTACAACAATATCTTCATAAAAAAAACTAATTTAACAGATTTTTATTTTTGTATATATATAGGTTTGTATCTTTAGTTTGTATATATCTATTAAGTCATTTATTAATTTAATATGTAAATATAATTTAACAGATTAGTAGTTGGGAATGTTGAACAAAAATTATTATTTTTAAAGATATTACAAAGTGCTTTTAAATTAGGAATAGAAAACAAACCTTCCTACCGAATGTACAAACATCACGATCGCTTACGATGTTTGTCCTAAAAAGGGTTGATGTCTGAAAGGAAACAGCCACAATCACCTTCTAAATACTGTTCAGTTCAGTCATTGTTTCCTTCAGTAATATCTTCACCATGCAACTAAACCACGATCTACGTAAACACAGTAAAACTGTAGCATAAACCCTGTTGGAACTAAGAAAGGAACATAAAATAGTTGTTGTTCGTATTATGCACGCCCCTACGATGATTCGCGAGGCAATAAATTTAATGCAGTGGACAGCAAAATTGTTGTTTTGACCGCACGACTTTGCAATGCTTTTATAAAAAACTGTATGCTTTCTTTAATTTAATAGCCTATTGACAGAGAACGTTTTGTTCGTTGTCATCAAGAAAATTATGACTCGTTTAATGGGGTGTTAATTACTGGGCAGTTTTTACTGACGTTTCGCTCTCACTAGCAAAGTTTGCGGTCACTGACAGTGTGATACCTTGTAGTCGGCTGTGATGCAATAAATATCGTAATGTGGAGCGGCAATCCCACACTCGCGTCTTCTTTCCTAACACGGTCATCGCTGGGAGCAAAATAAAGCGGTCCCTGACATTCGACGGGATGTCGTATTACCAAAACGGGCAGCCACACTACATAAGGAGCTGGCTCTTATACTTTTTAGCTGACTACTTTCTTAAGGCTCGTACGCTGTAAAATCGGTTCAGAGAAAAACGCACACAGAAATAAACTTGCGCTTAGTAACAGTAGTCCTTACGATGATGCACTTTCTCAGCGTCTGATACCTGCTTCAGATTATACAGGGTCATAAATAAAAATGAATCTATCCAGTCGAAGTGAACATACCTAGTTTGTACAAATATAAAAGTAAGTAAAAAAAGGAGTCATATCAGTTAGTGATTTCTTATTTATTCTTCAGGAAAATTCTTAAAATACGTGCTTATCTTTTCGGCATTCCGAAGCTCCTTTACAGTATGAACATTTGTCAGGTAGGGTCGCGTCGAGACGCCATAAAAGACAACCGGTAGAATGTACGCGGGCCTGGTGAGCAGCCGCTCGGCCGCCGCACCGCACCGCTGCGCTGCCGCGAGCCACCACGCACACCATGTACCACCGTTGTACTCAACAAAGACAAACGCATTTATTATTCCCAGATAGACATGATATTCGCTATCTCTACACTCGAGAAAATAGAAACAATTTCCGCCGCTTATTTATTTGTTTATATACTTTTTATTGAACACCATAAAAATACTTCTTTTTTACAAGGAGCTTAATTCATGAATCCCCGACCGGTCTCATTGGACCGCATTGTGATTGTTTTACTCTTGTGTCTCGTTTCGCGGGTATTGATAGGTTAATATTGGTAGGGGTGGTACAATATTTTAAAGGTCTTATCGCTAACAGCGATTTTTTACAGACAACCTTTGGATAGAATTGACTTAGAAGGAGAGTAGATAGATACGCAGGTAGTTTCTGGTGTACTATTTACATATATACAATACTTGCATAAATAATGAAAAAATCCGCTTATTTTCGTCTTTCTTACATCTAAGCATCCGTACATCTTTAAATTACCCAACAGCCTTCAAAATAGAAAGGAACACACATCATCTTCACATTTACATATGATATGACCTCAGACTATGGTTATTAAAACCTAGTTTTGTTTAACCCACAGACCCCAAATGTTAATTGTGGGTTTATACAAATAGTTAAATGGTAGCGATAGACAGTTAAACAGTGACCATAAAGCTTAATGAGAGTTATAATGTGTTCATCAAATGAACGAGGTGTGCAATTTAAAATCAATCTATTCATACTCGTACTTACGTATAAATGAAATTGGAATGTCTGTTTGTAATATCGAAATATTTTTTTGTTCTAAATGCATTTGAAACTATATTTTATACCTATAACAAAAATGAAATTTCTGTCTGTCTGTCTGCCTGTTTGTTCCGGCTAATCTCGGAAATGTCTGGTCTGATTGTGGCGGGAGTTTCACTGGTAGATAGCTGGTGTTATATGGTGTAACTTTTTTTTTAAGAAATCCGAGTAAAAAAAACTTCTTGTATTGATGATTGTGAGAAAATTGCTTGTGCTTTTCTATGACTTTAGCGCAAACACAATCGCGGGCACTAACTAGTGAACAATATAAAAAACACCTCCATTTCAGCTGCCAGACTTGCTAAAGAATCGTAACTATTAAACCACCGAAGCAAACAACCTTAATTTTTAAATTTATAAAAGACTAGCTTCTGCCAGCGGCATCGCCCGCATGAAAGTAGAAAATAAATACTTAGGGACTACACACACTTATTCAGCTCTATTCAGCTTATGTCCATAGAAAACGACGATTTTGTATGGAGACGCGTACGTATCCATTCTGCTTTCCGCATTTATTCAGCTTTCGCGGCAAACAAGTATAAAATGAGAACAAATGTGTTTTGTTCATGCGAGTGCCTTAGATAGAGTTCAGCGCTGTTCTGCCGCGTTCCAGCGTTGTTCCGCCGCGTTCGACGCTGAATGCGGCGGAATAGAGCTGCACACGTATGGTTCTCAACTCCTTGTCGACAAGTTGCAACCTGCATAGTTCCTGGATAGATTAAAATTATCCGAAAATGCTCTTTTTTAATTATATTTTGTTTTAATTGGGGTACCAATCTCGCATATTCTCCAACCAAAATTCTATTTACCCAAAATGGGTCGACCCACTGTCGTTCGCGTTGTAATTTTATACAGTTATTTTTTTCTATTCCTTCTGCAAGTGGCGAAACGACAAAAATATCGCACATAGAACATAGAACATAGTCCATATTGAGGGCACAATACTAATTGAGTAGCTGATCGTCTTCGCAGCATATTCATCGCCGTACGTAGTAGATAGAAGCATTTTAGCGGAGATAACACTCTTACGCCGCTGTACGCGGCTGATAGAAGTAAAGCTGTATAAGTGTGACCAAAATCGTTCAGCGAAATGCGAATAGAGCTGAATAAGTGTGTGTAGTCCCTTAGCCTATGTTACTCGGTGAAAGAATTGAAATGGGTCTAGTAGTTTTTTAAGTTAAATCGTAATAACATACAAACAATCAAACGATCAAATCTTTCCTCTTTAACTCCTTCGATAAATAAGTATTAGTTTAGATAGAGTCAGATAGAGTAATTGCCGTGATTTAGCAGTTACTAAAGCAGAATCATTTTGTTTACGTTTTAGTGCGCTATTACAGAGTTATAGCCAATTAATGCGAGCCCGATTTAGACGCAACGCAAACGTATATTCTGACGTCACATGTCATGAGCTTACTTTGATGAGATAGACGTGATTGTGTGTAGCTATTTTTGAGGAAAACTTTTTTCTGGAGAGTTGGAAAATAACAGTCTGAATACTGTCGTCTTCAACCTTAGCATAGCATAGCTTAGTATTGAACAAAATTAATAATTCATCAGAAAGAAGACAAGGTAAGAAGACGAAGAAGTCTTGTCAATTTGCTCAATAAAATATAACATTCTATTTTCCAGACAGGTGGAACGTTGACCTGAAGAAAACAGCTGGCGCAGACAGGATGTGGGAGGCAAAGAAGTGGGTGTCGTGGAGTAATGCGGCTTGCGGGAGGCCTACCGCGACAGCCTGCTGACATAACTAACGTTATCTTTTATTTTTGTTCTAGCTCCAACCACTAACAATAAGCCCGAACATAAATCAAAGTAGAGAAAGACATTAGTGACATTTTTATCAAAACAAAACAATTTGCATTCCATTAAAAAATCAGGTCGCAGCCGTACAAATATTTACACATCTGTTTCCTTTCAAAATTTCGTAAGCTGTGAGGTTGTGACGTAATAGGGAATTCCTTGAGTGGTGTGCGCTGTGACGTTGGCGAGGCGACGAGGCGACGAAGTCCGGCAACTCCTGCGCAGCGCCCTGCAAATGTCAAGAACTCCGATGCGGTTACGTAAACGGCCCAGTTACCGCTACGTACGACCTTTGCCGACACCTTTGAAAATTGAGTCGTGTTTTAAGAAAATCTTGACACCCGTTATAGTTTGGCTCTTATTGCATGTCAAAGTTCACTATTGTTCATGGAATCGAACGCAACAATACATTTTGTTGTGATTGTATAGCAGAGCAAGTTTCGACGTAATCCGTAAGTGAATTTATGCAAGAACATGTAGGTAAGTAAATAACTTCGATGAAATAAGAGGAATGCGGTCGAAAGCTCAAAGGTTATGATTTCGAAGCCATGTATTTATATAAAGTTAAACAGTAGGTACCTAGGGTTCGCGGTTTGGTAAGAGTTCATTGCTGGGATGAGAAATAATTCTGATCATTTAGAAGATTCGTTTTAGGGCACAGACAGCATCGCTGCTGACTTACAACCTTTTATGCTCTATATTCTATACAAAACTGAAGTTTCAATACATATAGGCAGGTTCGCTTAATGTGAGGTACTCGTTCATCCAATGCTAACAAAATGCCTAATAGGGCTGGGGGATTATCTACTGGGGCAGCCAGGGAGAATTTAACAGGCTGGCTCCCGGTCATAAAAATGTCAGCAAGTTAATAGGGCTCATTGGGGCCAATGCTTAAAAAGACTGCGGAATTGTTGGAAAAAGAAAGGCATGTGAAAGAACAAAGATGACTTTAAGTCAGTAAGTCTGTTTAATCAGTAAAACCATTTGCAGTAATTTAATGATTTCCCACTTTAAAAAAAAGCACTGACAAAATGCAGTAGTTAATACTCTATGGCGGGCTTGCGTTTAGTAAGTCTGGTGCCTATGTCCACATAGACACGAAATGCCCACCGGCATAGAAGTGACAAGCACCTGCTAGACGAATACCATTCTCTCAAAACCAATTACTATTCACAAAACCGCAGTGAAATAAATTAAACATGACGTTTTAATAAAACAAATCTGGTGATAGTAAACATCGAAGTCGGGGCGTGTCTAATGTTTACATAAAATAAATTAGAATAAACCGGTTTATTGTTAATTGGAGCGTAAGAACATTACCGTGTGTGAGTCTAATTTGTGCAGAGTTACGTAAGGCTTGAGGTGGATACGACTGTGTAACGCTAGACCAGCTGTCCTCCAGCGTTAGCCGATCTGACTTATCAATCCGACTCGTACATGTTCACACTTTTGCAACACATGTTTTGACCTTTTTAATTGACGGACTGAAAAAAAGACGGAGTGACTCGTGCACCGAGTGGGAATGATTGTGCGTTATGCAAGGCGGAAGTAATAAGGAAATGGAAAAGAGCGATTGTAAAGAACGGGAGTTGGAACAATAGGAAAGTAAGAGGAATATACGCAGTACGTAAGCACGTGCTATTTATGGCAGATGTT
Source organism: Mythimna separata (assembly GCA_030763345.1). NCBI lineage: Eukaryota > Metazoa > Arthropoda > Insecta > Lepidoptera > Noctuidae > Mythimna > Mythimna separata. The sequence continues at coordinate 9,687,058 of CM061175.1, forward strand.
AAACAAACAATCAGCACCTAGGCTATACTTATCACAGACGTTATGTAGTCGAACTTGATTACAACAAAGATTGCTGGTAACTTGGTAGGCATCACTTTGTTTCTAGTCAAAAAGATTTGCTCATGTGGAAGACTACAAAATAGGATAACTATTAAAATAATCCCTAAATCATCTCATAAGAAAGAAAGTAAACTAAAAATTTACTACAGATATAAGAAGAAGAATTGGAAAATTAGTAGAAGAAAAGTATGAAATAGCACAGATGAGTTTTAGTCAGTAACAGTCTGATACCACCTCTCGCTTCACCCAAAACCGGAAGGTTATTTTAATGTCTTCTTTTATAAAATAAAGACGTTGGCGGAATGTTCAGAATTACAGTTTAAAAACTTCAGTGAATAAAGCGAGGATTATTGACAATTAAGTGTAATTAATTGCTACTCGAGAATACCGTTATTCAATTAAGTTCAATTAACATGGGTGTTAAGTTAACTAACTTTATCATATGTATTTGCAATTTATTGAATTATACCGTTCGACAGGACAATTTTGTTTTCAACTATACTGTTTGATTAGCAATATGAAATATAGTCCGTCTAATGAAAGCGCAACCTGAGAAAAAGTTAAAATTTTTGATGTGGTATTACTAACTAGTAGGAGAATCATGTTTTGACACTTCACAATTTTTTTTATTTCCTACAATTGCGGCTGAGTAATGTTTTTTTTTTTTTTTCTCTGGTAGGGAATCATCAGAATGACTTCCCCCGCTCTTGGGCGGAGCGGGAGGGCGTGTCAGACTCTTACTGACTAAACCCCTACCCCGTTCCTTCGTTGCCTTCGTTCTGGGGGGGACTCGGTGTCAACCTTTAGGAATACCACATGTTCCCCCCAGGGCTGAGTAATGTTGCCAATTAAATTTAAAAAAAACTCCAGGTCGCGCTTTCATTAGACGCACTCTATGTTACGGCTATAGAAACGCACAAACAGTGCAAATACAAGTATAATATCCAATTATATAATCAAAGATAATATCCTTATCAGGATTAAACACTAGGGCTGTTGAGTCCGATCTCTCATCGAGTTGTTTACCACAACGTACAACAACCAACCTACCTGACTGTTCATATGGCCTTGGTTTTTTTGGCCAATGAATCAGCATTGCCAATCAACGTGGCAATGCTGCCACCGTTTTGGGCACTATTCCCGTTGACGGCGACGTTGATAATTTTTTTGAAACCCTCTGATTTCTTTATATATTTATTACCTATATAATTATATGTGTGCACCTGCTTTTATTTTTAGTTTTAATGTATATCTATTAAGTTATTTATTAGTTTAAAATCTGTTCCATCTGACCACAAGACGGACAATGTTGCACCACCGTTACATAAAGTATATCCCACAATATAACACAAAACGTTTAGGAAACACATTAATTGTGCGTACAACTAATGAGTAGCGGTATCTGTGTTTCCTGATATCTACAATCTAGGGGTCTTTATGTAAAAAGAAAACTTCTAGGCAAGCGTGTTCCATCGTCGAACACATCATCGCTTACCACTAGGTGAGATAGTGGTCAAACGCAAACCAAAACGTGAGAAGAGTACTTGGCAAATAACGATAGAAACCCTGTTAAACAATCTGTGCCGGTGCTACATGATGAAGAATAATAATTATTATAAATATCGTCTAGCTGGCGTAACGCGGTAAAGAAACCCGCAGGCAACTTATAAACAGACGGATACAATCACCACCATTTTTACCAAGGCCTAGAAAATAGAGATTTCTACAAAACGAGGCAATGGCGCCAATATTCTATCAGTAAATAGGGGTGGTCGGCGCGGGCGCAGCGCACTAAATCACGCACTAATAACTACCAACAGTGATACCATCGCGGCTTTCAATAATAACCTTACCCAATTGTGCCCACCGCCTTTCATAGAAAGCAAGCCGTGAAGTTCTTTACCGGTTTCGCTCCACAATTACTAGCAACAATGATATTTCCATTAACTACTATTCTAAATTGAAATTATCTAGATCAAGATCGTTATGTTAGATAGAAATGCATTTACTAACGATTAAGTGTGGAAATTAGTTAAGTATTGTAGGACATTTCTGTTGTATTAATTGTCTGGTAACTGTGGAATTTTGAGCAGAACTGTGGTAACGGCCCCCCTACTTATGATTTGGTCGCAGGTTCAAACCTAGCCAGGCGTATTATTTTGTGTAATTTACATCATCAAGAACGGTGACATAACCATCTCCAAACGGTGAAGGATAACGTTGTGAGGAAACCGGCATATTCTAGAACCAAAAAATTTAAGACATACCCAACAAAAACCCGCACTGGGCCGGCGTGGTAGATAACGGCTCATTTCCTCTCCTAGAGAAGAGGCCGGAGTCCCAGCCTTGGGAACAATATAAGGCTTGTAGTGACATCTACTACATATGAGGTCACAGAATCCTGCATCGCGGAACCAAGTTTCTCTGTGCGATTTAAATAGATATCACCATCATCTGCCTAGCTTTTTCCCAACTATATTGGGGTCGGCTTCCAGTCAAGCCGGATTTAGCTGAATACCAGTATTTTACGAGGAGCGACTGCCTACCAGACCTCCACAACCCATTAACTGGGATAACACGGTGCTGCATGGCAAGACTGGAGTCAGATTTACTGGCTTCTGACTTTCCGTAACGACTGCCAAAGATCTACAAATGACAATGCACGGAGGAAACTCGTTATGTTAAGATGGTCACCCATCCACAGACCAACCTCGGCAAGCGTTCCTGAACCTTGCAGATCGACCTGTGCGATTTAAATAGATACAACAGCCCAAAATCATCTATCGGGCAGTAGCCCACCGGACATAACACCCGATGCTATGTTAAGCTATGGAATTTTCGGTGGAAGGTTTTATATTTCCAAATGTCTGCCTCGTTTTTTGACGAAAATGGGAACGCGTGGGTACATACGACGAGAGATTAAGTTGTTACATGCCATACTTAGCGATCATAAAATTTATGCATAATTTCCATGTAAGTATTAACTTTGAGTCGGAGATAACAAAAAAAGCGGTTCTTTAAAAAACATGTCAAAATCCTGGCGTAGTTCCGTACTCCCACGCATTTAAAGCTCAACCATACAATTTTTTTGCTATACTCTTGTAAGACATATTTTTATTCTCTTTTCAACTGTAGCAACATGATACGAGACTTACCTGTTCTGAATACCTCCACATAAAACATTTTTACACAATTAATTTTCTAAAATTCTTTCATTGTGCTTAATTTCTTAAGAAAGAAGAATTCTTGTGCAAAAGTTCATGCACACAGTTTTCACAGCACTTTTTATAAAGTAAATAGAGGTTAAAATTTAACCTTTCAACCTCACTTCAGTTAACAAGCAAACGCTGCACTCGTTGCGATAGATAAAACATTATTAATCGCCCTCTCATTTCTAAATAATATAATGATTATCCTAATGCGAGAGATTTATTTTAACAGCTTTACTGACCTTCTGTTCACGTCTAAACAGTTTTATTGTGTCAATGTCGCAATTCTAACTATCATTTGCTCGTTAAATGCAAATTGGTTCAGTTAATCATGTGCGCTAGAACATTTATTGTTCTGAACCAAATAATGAGGAGCTTGTTAAAAGAAATGCAATATTAATATTGGACTATCTCAGTCTGGCATTGGTGTGATGATGATGAAACAACGATGGACAGTACACGACTAAACACCAGCCAGTCAAAGAATTCGGAATCAGCCAGGTAAAATCATATATAAGAAAACAAAAAATGCCTGTGATCTGAAAAAGATGCAATATAACGCCGAAACGTACTTGAAATCGTAGGAAACCCAATACAATTTTAACTAAGTTTTGACTGGGACTTTGATACAGACGGATATCAAGTTTAATATTATAAAAATCCTTATATTTCCTTATATCCTAGTTAAAAAAACTTGAAATTATTTAGTTATTAATATTCTGAATAGAATTTAAGATTACTTAGCTTTTATCCACTTCAGTCATTAATTGGGCATTCTCTGTTTCACCTGCATCTTTGGTTACTGCTCAACTATTGGTCGTGGCTTGATGTTATAATAACCTATTGCCTTCCTCGATAAATGAAAACAAACAATCTCTTCAGCTTATAATATTAGTATTGGTTTGAGGTAATGTCGAGTAGTAGATTTTTTTTAGGTGGGAAATCGTCAATGTGACTTCTCCCACTCTGGGCGGAGCAGGAGGGCGAAGTAGTGACTAATTTTATCTTTATTGTGCTTTTCGGTGCAATATTGACTGGTCTACACTGTCCTCGCATAAGTGTCTGTGTTGTAATATGGAAATATTGTAGACCCAATAGTTTTTTGAAAAGAGTAACCATGGAGTTTCTTGCCGGTTCTTCTCCATAGGAAACGACCAATTTGGAACCGTGCACTAGCTTCGACTTTTTATAAGTGCCCATGTAGGCCTATGTAAAATAAAAACATTTTTTATTTCATTTTATTTATTTTATTTTAGGCACTGATTTACATAATTCTTGCTCTCAATAAATAAGTATACTGTGGCATAATTATGTATTAATCGGCACGGTTCGTGCAGTGGTTGACCGATTGACTGCTGCGCTGCGTATCGTGAGTTCGATTCCCGCATGGCACTAATATTTGTATGACCAACAGATATTTATTCTGGTTTTGCTCGTTCGTTTACACATTTTTGAAAGCAACCAGGAAACATAAATAATTTCAAAAAGTAGGGCAACTTCTACTTTAAAAAAAGTATACTGTCAGTATACTATTTTTAGACGTATCCCATAGCCAGAATGATGTTACCATGACATAACATAGATGCATTTACCTGCACTTTCTAAATCGTTTATTAAAACGTACGTTTAATAAATGATGGAGGAATGAGCGGGCTGCGCGGGCGCATCACACGTCACGGGGCACTCGATAAATCTTCTTTTGTTCAGTTCGTGTAATATGTTATAAACAAACACGCAGGCGGCGATGAGACATGCTCGGGCTTGACTAGTGTGGACCCGCGGTGATGGTTGGGTCCTGCTTCTTGAAGCGACCATTTATTTTTTAGACTTCTTTATTTGTTTCTTAGCGACCGCGACGTGCGACCACGACCCGAGACCGCAATCGGGTCGCACGACAAACCAGGCGACCGCTTCGCGCGACCCATTCCATACGAATTCATACAACGCAGTGCACGCGGTCGCGAAGAACCGCATGCTACCTCTGTCTATGTCTGGTCTTGGAAAAAGAGGGAGTAAATGACAGCTCGACGCTTGACAAGAGAAAATGGAAGTAGAAAAGATGATGTAACAACCTCAAATGAGACTCGCGTTATTGCGATATGTGGGTGGAGATTCCCGTTTCTTCGTCATTATCATCACTACAGTCTAAAGACGTCCACTATTCAATCTAGGCCTCCCCCAAATAAAGCCTTATGCATCTTTATACTGCTATTTAACACTTTCCCCTTCCTTCAGATTTGAAAGGTTTCCAACTTAATTCATTTTGTACGAATTTGAAAACCTTTCTATTTACTATTTAAGTTAAAGTTACTTTTTGACAGAGACAATTTTATAAAATTGAATCAAGTAGGTACTCATTGTACTTATACGAGTATAACTGTTGAAATCCACAACGTAAAGTTTATACCAAAGAAAACTGTTAAAAGCTCTAGGGAAGATAGATTCAGAGCACAATAAATAACATTGAAACATAGATCCCACATGGAAAGTCATCAACTAACCGGTGGTCTCAGCTCTGAATTCAAGGCTTAAATACTTCATTAAACAGTTAGATCCATATTTTATCAAGGGCTACTGTAGATACTTAATCACGACACTTAGATCCAGGGCTGATATTAAAGTCACCAGAGACTAGATAAGCTATTGTTTTAATGCTATTACTTATTATAGTCCGTCTAATGAAAGCGCGACCTGAGAAAAAGAGGTTAAATCCAAAAAAACTGTATGTGGTATTACTAACTTGTAGGAGAATCATGTCTTGACACTTTAATTTTTTTTTATTTCCTACTATTACGGCTGAATAATGTTGCCAATTAAATTTAAAAAAAAAACTCCAGGTCGCGCTTTCATTAGACGCACTCTAACAATCATAACGTATTTTTAACATGTTCATTATACATATTACTCTATCACAGTTCTTTTCAAGATTGTATTTTTTATCTATTAAAAAAAATTATGTCCATACTAAGTATTACTCCTGTATCAAAGGTGCAATCACAAACATCTAAACTTACATACCCAAGACATCCAGACTCGGAACAACTATCTGTAAGCTAAATAAATATTTTTTCCGACACACAAATATTTTTTTATTATTATTACCCAATTTAAGGTCCTTCAATAATAGTACGTTTAACTAATGTTTACTGTAATCAGTACCTACTTAGTTTTACTAAGAAACATAAACTAAAAAAAAAAATGTGGAACTTAATTTATTAAGCACTAGCTGTCCCTGTCCCCTGCGGTTTCACCTGCATTTTTCGTTACTGCTCCGCTCCTGTGGGTCGTAGCGTGATGGTATAAGCCTATAGCATTCCTCGATAAGTGGGCTATCTAACACTGAAAGATTTTTTCAAATCAGACCAGTAGTTCCAGAGATTACCCCCTACATACAAACTTACAAACCTACAAACTTACGAACTTACAAATTTTACCTCTTTATAATATTAGTAAGTATAGATAAATTATGCTATATTTATTTGCCTACATTATTTTACAAGCTATTGTTGGTAAAAAACGAAGAAAATCCCACCTTCAATACTTTTTCGCCTAACATCTAATACAAAAAAAAACCCTTCTTCAAAACATACTGGACACACGATATTTTTCAATATAGAGACAAATTCCCGTCTATTTCTTTTTGTGTGCAGTGAAAAGGAGGCGCCTAACATTATGATCATTAAGACGAACAATGTACGCACGCGGCTATGTGTTTAATTATAATTTGTAATAAGCTACGGCGTGTAGCTGTAGACTGATCGCTTTATAATTTTTATTTTTGGAATTATTGATGACCGGTTCCACTATAAGTTACTGTCCGTTAGTGTAAGTTAAGTTTAAGTTAGGTATTTGTAAATAGTTGATTTTGGTTTTCAAATATGCTCAGAAGTTCTTATAGATCTTTTTAAAGACCTAGTCTGATACAATGCTGTAACTAGCTTTATAAAAATGAATGCCCATAAGAACAAAAACATGTTTAAAAAATACAGTGATATACATAATTTTAATACTAAAAATAAACACAAATTTGTAGTTCCTGCAACTAGGCTCAAAAAAATAGGGGGCTCATTTAGATGTCAATGTGTACACTTCTATAATAAACCCAGTCACATTCAAGAACTAAGCCTCAATAAATTTAAATCATTTGTAAAGCGTAAACTTTGCCAAAAGGCTTTTTATACTATAAAGGACTATGTTGAGGACAATAAGGCTTGGGATTGACCTGCTCCAGTACTCGCTGTACTGTCGTTTATTCTTTTGGATTTTTGTTTTTGATTGCATTTTTTCCATTGTAAATATAATGGAGAAGTGCACAACTTATGTTTCAATTTGACATTGATATTCTCTTTTTTTTTTACAATCCGACATTTTTTTTTTATACAATTCGACTAATTTCTTTTTATTCTTTAATTTTTTTTTTTTTTGACAACAATATTTACTTTGTTAAGTATTACTTTTTGAAATTTTATTTATATCTTTTTTATTTTTTTATTTTTTTGTGAATGTGAGGACTATCCGCTTGCTTTTTCCTTTCGTTTCAGTCACTTTAACTTATGTCTGGCAATTTGAGTATTTTTTTCGGCCTAACCAAATGTCCTTTCCTTTGTATTGTTCGTCAAGTCGTTGAGCTCCTTAGTAGTCCCGAGTTGAGCTTTACGAGGAAAATGACAAATGCTTGCACTGACCGGACAGGTCCGCTCAAATCTGCATGGTTCTTTCTTTAAAAGGCCATCTCAGACACCAATCTGCATAGTTCGCATATGATTTGACCAATACATTTTGTATGGATATTTTTTTAAAAGAGACTGTGACCCCTGAGTTTGTTTCGGTGTTTCTTCTCAGGGTAGTCAGTTAGGAAACACCGGCCTCATCTAGATTAATAATTTTGACAAAAAAAAAATTGACGTGTAAAAGTGTTTCGTGAAACCTATTTGCAAAATAAATATCATTTATAACGCTCGATGCGCGCTTATATAGCTGTCCCCTTAAAACAGTTTTTAATCTTGCTTGGCTCGAACAATGAAAAGAAAACTGTTTAGGAATAAAAAATACGCATAACGTAGAGTCCTGAATACCTACAGTTTCGACACTCCTGCAGTCGAGTCTACAACATATGGAAACGAAAATTAACACGTGTGGTATGAAAGTTAATAGCTACGCCTCTCTATTCCCTATTTCTGCGCCCCTCCAGGACCTGCGCCCGTACTACTCTAGTTACGGCACTGGTCTGACACTAAACCTATCATTTATACAATTAAGTTTATTGGATAGTGTAAGTTTAAGTTAAGCATACAACATAGTATCCGCATAATATTCCATGTTCTAAATGGTTGTAGGTACTAGTAATAGAAAGATTATTACAGTAATTAAAATTTCTAGTTAGTAGGCTGCTTATATAAATGACATTATTAATGCAATTAATATGACCTAACCATTCCTACTGGCCGTTAACTTACTGCTGACTTATTAATTAGCTACTAAAACACTACATTGCAAAGCTTTATTAGATAAATAGTTAAATTAAGTACTTTAACACTTCGCTGTTTTGGCATAGATGTTATCGCCTTGATTGATTACAATACTGTGAAATTTTAATTGACCAAATTACTGTCAAGGCCTCCATCAATCAACTCGGACTATGGCAGTTATTTCTAGTCCACTGCTGGACAAAGACCAAGTTACGCCATGACCCGGCAGTCTAATCCATAAGCTAAATTCTAAGACTGTAACTATTTAATCTGACCAAGTAAGTACCTAACTACAGCCCCTCTAAAACAATTTTTTGACTGACCCTGCATAAACAGAACCAAATCTCGACGTACTATACCTTACATATACTTTCCTAAACTTGCATATGGATGAACTTAAACTTCTCAAATTGCCATGTCCACTGTTTTACATTGGCTTCCCCCAAGTGTCGCCACAACAAACTCCTCCTCCTGCGCGTTTCGCATCTATCAGATACCCACACCAGGTCATCGGTTCACCTCATGTCGCTGGACGCTATGTCTCCGGCCCCAACAACCAAATTGTATTTGTTGAAATTCAACACGCTCTAAATTCTAGTTTAAAAGCTCTACCTTTTAATACACCAAAAAGCCCAAATTACACAACAAAAAATTGATAAGAATGACCACTCACACAAAACAATGGGCAATCTTAATCACCGTTTACTTACCGTCACGATTCGCGATCGCGTCCGAAGCCGAATCCGCCCATTTCACAACACAATGATTAAATAATTAATAATTGCTGCCATTAGGAAGTAAAGGCCATATTAACCGGATTCACTGGTGGCTTATAGTTACATAAAGCTAAAGGAGCGATGGAGTACAATTTAGACGGGTGCGCGTTAAACTCTGTCACGACCACTCGTCAACTTTTCACGAGTGATTTGTCGTCGGTGAAGTCGGCTGTTGAGTAACGTCGTTTTATTTTTGCATTGATTGTAATTTAAGTGACAATTTTGAGAGTAAATTAAGAGTTCAAGGAACAACTGTAAGGAATAATGGTGAAGTTGAATAAAAATTTTCAACCTATAAGTAATGTTTTGCTGCTGGGCAAAGTCTCCCTCGCGCCAGAATTAGACAAAATACCACGGCCCTGGAACGCAAAGAGAATCTAAAGTAACACGGGCGTTAACCAGTAAAAGTCTGAAACTTCCTCTTGCTACACTTAAGCTGGTTACGTTATTTGATGATGTGCCTAAAAAAACCTTCCACCTTTCCTAGTGCGTCAATTCACATAAAATCAAATACATTTATGTTATAAAGTATTTCTTAAAAAAGTAAGAAGTATATCAATATTACTTTTTCAGGGAGGATTTATATATTTGCTTTTTGGTAACAGAAACATCTTAATTCCGTTCTCCAGTGGAATTTTACGGGCTGTTCAACACCCAATCGAAGTCCTGAACAAATCATAATTCCACCAACTTCAAACTGCAAGCAATCGCAGAAAGCATTAAGCGCCATCATTCGTGAATAACGGCGACAAGATAAAATCAGGGGACAATGCTGGCTAACAGGGAGCGATAAAAGTACATCAAGCACTTAGCAAGCAATACATTTAGTACAACGGATAAATGTCATCGTGGACAAAAGTAATGGCTCGTAAGCCGAACAGGAAAGATCGTCAGTAAAATGTGAATCGATTGTTAGATAGGTAGTAAGGTTGTAAATCAACAGTCGTAGAGGAAAAAATGAAGCCATATTTTTTTTGGACAAGATAGCAATGACCTGTTCCCTAACACTGCTACTCCCCGAGAACCCCGGGACCCCGGAATTAGGGTAAAGAAGCAACAGGAGTGAATTTTAGTCAATTGAAGTCTAACATTCTTTCCCATTCCGCCTAGAGCGGGGAAAGTCATTTTGATGATCTAACCACCTTAAAAAAAACACTGCAACTCCTGAAAGCACCAAACCAATGAAACCAAAGACATTTGAATCCCGTAACGTAATTAGTCAAGTTATCGTGGCCTTTGGACGTAAATGTTAATTGAAAATGCGTGGGTTTTTAGACACTGAAAGCTTGACGCACCATCTCGCTCCATCCAAAGAAAGAAAAGTTATTTGACGACAAACCATCTCAAACAAAAATGTAGTTAATCAGAAAATAACAGCGGAGGAGTAAGAAAAACTAGTCATGCAATTTATTTCAGAACAATATTCATTGTGTAAAAATGACGATTCAAATAAAACAATAAGCCTAAACATCACGATGAATAGAAAATGAACTGAAAATGACAATGAGTTAATTGTAATAAGCAATAATAATAATTTATGAATGACGAATGAATAAAATGATTTCAGTTCATCTCTTTGTCAAGAGATAGTTTTCATATTACAGGTAATAAGTTTTACTCGGCTTTGTTGCAGCACAGGCTAAATCCACAGGAACCTTTAAATGATTATTTAAAATTTTTCGACACACTTGCTCATAAAGTGGCTGTTATTGCACTGCACTTAGGTATATAAAGGGGCTCGTTACCAAACTGTGACATTTTGATTACTATTATGCACATGTGCGGTAATGTAGTTAGAACCTTTTTGTTAAACCTCTTTTTTGTCAAAAAAAGTTTTAAGACAAAAAAGTATAAAATTTGTTATTGCGTTCAATAGCATAAATTAGTGTTTTACTTACTTATTTTATGCAATTTCGTGTTTAAATAAACTGTTTAAAATTTTAAATATTTAATTAATTAAATCTTTCATCAAATTTGTATTTTCTGTTTATATGCAACCTCATTCTTATTTTTTCTAAACCAAGAGCTAGAGTAGCTAGTCTATGGCCGCTATTTTTCGCGCATGCGCGCGTTTAAGAAAAGTCAATTTTTTGCCGCCATATTTAAAAATAAAATACAGATTTTACAACAACTATTTATGAGGAAAATGATTTGTGCTGTACGCCTTCAAGTAGAAAATCTATGTCATGGGACCACCATACAGTCAAAATAGTTAATTATAACTTTACTGACTGCACATTTACGAACTGTTTCTTTATATAAACTTTTCATATACCTACTAAATAAAGTTGATTTTTAATTTATTTTCTTCACAAGTGTGTCGAAAAACGTCGTATGATACACGAGAGTAATTAGTCATTATCGTTCTTGGCTCTCTTAAGACCCTCGCCATAGCTCGGGTCTTAATACCACCGCGACGATAATGACCCACATTACACACTTGTATCATAATGTACTATTATATTATTATTTAAATTATTATTATTATTTAAATTATTATTTAAAATTTTATATTTAAAATTTTATTAATTTAAATCTATACTAATATTATAAAGAAGTAAAATTTGTAAGTTTGTAGGTTTGTAAGTTTGTATGTAGGGGGTAATCTCTGGAACTACTGGTCCGATTTGAAAAATTCTTTCAGTGTTAGATAGCCCATTTATCGAGGAATGCTATAGGCTATATACAATCACGCTACGACCCACGGGAGCGGAGCAGTAACGAAAAATGCGAGTGAAACCGCAGGGGATAGCTAGTTTTAAATAAAATGCCTATATGTTTCAGCGATAATGTAGGCTTTTTAGTGTAAAAACTGTTGGACTAATAATCGTCGAGAGTTTAAGATCACACACCTTGTTGCTCCACCGTAGAGCGGGAGAAGGCATTAGACCTTCTAAAAAGAAAACGTTTTTCACGATAGCAAAGCCGCAAGCTATAAGATAAAATCAATTCGCTTCATCTAATCGTTTTGAAAAATATAATAAACCTACCACAGTGCTGTCTTTTTTAACCCAAAAGTTGGCTGGTAGAGAATGCCATGTTGCATTAAGTCTGCCTATGTACCAGTACTATACATGAAGTTTAAATAAATAAATAATTCGTGTCTAAAAGTTTTTGTTGATCACTTCAATTCAAGTAATATTAACGTATATACTTAAGAAAAAATACTATCCAACCTCAATACAATATACTCGTATATCTGCTAAAGATTTTGTTTTTTATTTGTCCTTAATTACCATAAAACAAAATAATTAAGCATAAAGTTTCAAAATGGATCTTAAATGGTTATTAATTAACAATGTACCCACATTATCAGGATCAATAAAAGTTTTATCTTTGAAGCGACTTGTCATGGTGGCGCCGAGTTTACGAGACAGTTGCCGGATCTTTTTTTATTATAAAACTGTAATATAAAACAAGGTTCCGTATTGAGGTATTTGGCCATGATGTAAATTGAACTGTGCGCTAACATATAATCTTGAGTCCATCTTTTTTTTCTTTGATTTTGTTCTGCCAACCATCGCGGTATCTCTAATTCGCTTTAATTTAGATCACTCCTCACACAATCCGTCCATCTGTTTATTGCCCTCCCCCCTCCCCCTCTCTGTTCATCTACATGTATGTACACCCATAACTATTTTAGTAAAATGCGTTGCATGGGAAATACTGCATAAATACATAAACTTTATTCCGATCATAATGTCAGCCGAAAGGCATCCACTGTTGGACATAGGCCTCCCCCAAGTGTCGCCATAATAAACGGTCATGTGCGTCTCACATCCATCGGATATAGCCATATAGGACCTTTTAGCCCCAACAGCCATCTGTTCTGCGAGCCCATTGCCATTTAAGTTTGGCGATTCTTCTTGCTATGTCTGTAAACTTTGTACTCTTGCGTATGTCTTCATTCCTGATTCAACCACGCAAGGAAACTCCGAGCATAGTCCTTCCCATTGCCCGTTGGGTGACCTTAAGCTTTCTGATGAGGCCCATCGTGAGTGAATCTACAAGCTATCATATCCTCTCTATCTAGTAATGCCCTCGGCACCCGTTTCATGTCTGCATGACCTCTAAGATCGCCATTCAAAACATACCACAGATATTATTTAAATAACATAAATTTTAATCACTTCAAGATTTTCTATTTCAACTTAATCAGTAGACAAATCGTTTTACAATCTTCTTTCGGATTTTTACTTTCGCTTCCATAGACCTTATTTTACAACTGAGTAATATAGTAAAACGTAAGTGGTCTTGCATATTATCACTAATAGACCTGAGAAATAGAATTACGGGTAGCAATAACGCTAATAATATTAGTTTTGAGAATCGCGTGTGCAGTAATGGTAGGCAGCCCTAATAGTCGGTAATACCTACGATCACCGTAATAACCGATGCACTGGCTCTGTTAGCTCTTGTAACACACTGTTGCAGGTTCTTGTAAGTTCTGGAAATATTTTAAGTACTTATTCTTAAGTAAATCTTTTCTTCTTCTCTGTTAGATCCATCCAAAGGTTATCTGTATAAAAAATTGCTATTAGTGATAAGACCACCCATTGTATCATCTTATTAATCTTAGCTCCGAGTTTAAAATTATATTTATTGTATACAAAAAGAGTATATAAATAAATAAGTCATATGAAAGGTCTTGAAGCTGGACCTTTTTTTCACCAGTTACCTGAAGAAAACAAAAGATAGTAAGAAAAAAAATTGACAAAGCTTTCGCCCAGCACTGAAACCAAATAACTTCGGCAGATAAAGTAGGTCACATAAAATGAGAGACAAAATGGAACCCTAAAAAAAGTCATATTCATTTCTCCGTGCAAAGAAAACATTGGAGATGGGAAACATTTATCTCATTGACAAATAACTAATCACAGATATATGCACCACGCTATCTCTCCCACAGTCGCACATTATTTACCATTAATTACAATTCGGAAAGGTACAAACATTTTTCTATCAATTTAGAAAACGAACATAGTTTCTCCATAACGAACGATACACCACCGTCTAATATTTACCTATGCGTCCCATATTTCTTATATCGCATAATTACTTGGAAAGTTTATGGTGGTACTTCGCACTTCTCGTAGTAATTAGCCAAGGAAGATGAGTACTACTCTCTCTAATTATGTGCAGCACTTATATAAATAAATCATTAGAAAGTTGCAACCGGCTTGTGCAATACCGCCCTTAGATCGCCACGAATCCTGCGCCCCATCATTAACAGACTTTCACCAAGGAAATGCAATTTTCTAGAAAACGGTAGCGCGAAGACCATTGCAGTTTCTGTTTTTACCCGTCCGTGAGTCGCCCCCGGCTCTGTTACAGCATAATGCGGCTTAACTAGGCGACGAGAACGACCCACTTCGGCGGGAATGTAAATCGCTGCCTCCATTCCCATACGACCGCTGGACCGTCAAAAATGTGCAATTCTTGCATTCCTTCATCTGTATTAGCATAATATCTCGTCGAATAATCTGCATGCATGCCGACATATCGATTTGCATAATAAACAGTACCATAGAAGATGCACAGATATCCCACATTCCGCACCCGGGCCGTCCTTCACCTTTCGCCAAAGGAAAGGAACACGAACCCTGGCATCTCAAACAATGCTCCAAGTTGACTGTGTACTTGCAAAACTTTCCGCGATACGCCGCCGCGCCGCTCACGTTGTGACACTGCGTTCTGTGATGTCTTATCTGGAATCCTCATGAAATATTGTTCACGGACTAGTTCCACGTCAGTTTCGTCACTGGCACCTCGTCAAAGGTTATCATGGACGTAAATGGGATGATCTGTTTCAGCATGACGTGCTGCATCGTCGGCATGCGTCTGTCCGCTACTATATGCTTCAAAGAAACAAACAAGAGGTTTTCAGATGACAGCGATGTGGAGGAGTACTTCGACGCCTGAGTGTATATTTTATATTTGTATTATATGTACATAGCTAGGTTTAACTTAAGTTTTTTATTTAAATTTTTAGTATTTGTATATAAATTAAATTTCTTTTAACAAGAGGTTATAATTGTGAGGAAATCTCACACGTTAGCTATGTTGTTCAAGGCACAGTGTCGGAGCCAAGGAAAGCTGCAACGTGTTTAGTCTCGGCGTGAATCAGTCGTGATCCGTTTATAATGACTCCAGTCAACGCCTCGTATGTATGTTATTATATAAAAATGTCGAGGGATTAAACTCCGACAGGCGTAGGCCGGCCACGCGCTCGAGTGCAGGTTAGCCTGCGTACACACTGGCTGCACTAACCTCTTGTTAATAAGCTTTCTTATAAACTCGCGGGACATATACACATGATTGGAACTACGGTGGAGCAATCGACTGCTGCGCTACGCGTTCTGGATTAGATTCCCGCGTGAAACAATTATTTGTATGGCCCCCAGAAGATAATTATTTCTGATCTAGGTATCATTTATTTTATTTATTTATTTAATACTTTTTGGACATAAAGGTACAAAAGCGGACTTAATGCCTTAGGCATTTTCTACCAGTCACCCTCATGTGTATGTGAGTTTACATGTTTGTGAACGCAACCATGATAAACGAGTAATTCCTAGTGATTTCTTTTAAGTGGAATATCATTCAATTACATCTCTCAATATAGGGTGGAGCGAGAGGGCGTGTCAGACTTTTACGACTCAAACCACACTTGCCCTTCAGTTGTTCTTTATGTTCTAAGACCACGGGTTTCTTTTCAGAAATTTCCCGTGGCCCTAGCGGCCACGCGCCCTGCTGGGCTCTGGGTTGAAAACTCGACAAGGGTAGGTAGGTACTTACCTGATGCGCAGACGGCGAGCTAACCTTTGCAAATCGTCCGTAAGCCCGCGCCTACGATGGCCAGGGATCGCCCTGCGCAGCAATTACTAATGTGGTGCAACAATTTCTTTAAAAAATATATTTTCGTTCACCAAGAAATAAAGTATTAAGATATTTAAAAAAACTGATGCACACTATTTTATTCTCAGTTAAGTATAACATTTTGCAACAATAAAATTTAATCAAACATTCCCGTTACCGCGATAAGGCACTGTCAATGTGAACAACTCTTGACATACACGGATATTAACACATGGACATAATGTATGCAAATCTTAATCTACCTTTTGTAAAACATTAATAATATTTTATTTAATCTAATATTGCAACAACAGCTTTCTTTTAAGAACTTTCATTCGCGCTATTAAATTTCTGAGAATGATTTACTTATAAGAGAGCAGTGGGTTGTACTATTGAGTAATCTATTATATCTCGCCCATAAATAACAAAATTGCGAATGGTAATATTTGTTTGTTATAAGAGTTATAACATTGAGCGAAATCTTTAATTGCTTTTCGATCAGTTTGTTTATATAATCGATGTAGATGCGATAAATTATATTTTGGCGTTCACTGGGCATTTTATTTTTTACCCACATTAATAACGAAAATGGTTCGGTCGTCGTTTATCAATTTTATTGATCTAGTGCTACGAATACCGGTATTTCTGCTTTAGAGCAGTGTTCCGGTAATTTCCTATTGACGATGGGCTTGACTAACTTGACTTGATAAGGACTCTTACTTATTAATTTCTTGTTAGGAGTAGATAATATAAACACCTAATTAACATGTTGCAAGCAAAAACAAAGGATTGTGTAAAGAGTGATATAAAAATAAGGAGTTAGATTAGCATTGCGAGTGACAGGACAGAATGGAAGTGAAATGAGATGATGATGATGATGTGTACTGTAAGTGGAGTACTTGGTTGACTGGTATGTGTACTTTTATGTTGCAGGAAGTTTTAATAAACAAATAGGTGTGTGTTGCGCCGACACCAAATAAAATGGAAAAGGGCAGGAAGATGATGAGTAGATACATAAATAGGATGCAATTTTCCATATTTACTTTCGTAAAAAGATTTGGAGAGGGAAACAAAATATTTATATTTAAGGGCACTACATATTCGCTCTCTTGACATACAGCTTTTATAAGTAAAAAACAGCTTCACAAGGTAAATATTTGATTGGAGCCATTAGCTATGTTTATCATCTCAATCACCTATGGAATTTAGACTGATCTGAATTCCATAGATAATTGAGATTGGTTACTGTCTGAACCGCATTAATTAAGGTCATGGTCCAATTTCTGGTCCAATTCATGCGAAACGTCAAAAATCTCAAACACTTTTTTCTCATAAAACTGAGATACAGACAAAGAATGTTCGGGAAACTTAGTCAAATACAATAGAACGATATGGAGGCTAATGGAAACAGTAGACTAAAATACTGGAAAGTTTCATAAAGACCGTGAACTCATTTCAGGGAAATGCTGAAAATCCCAAATACATGTCTTATGACTGAACTGCAGATAAAGGAATGTATAGGTAGATAAGAATCGAAAATAGAGTAAGGCCTTGAACTCAATTCAAAGAATATCGAAAATATTCACCTATTTTTCACGAATTTCCAAGGTGTGACTTTTTAGAACTATGCACTTTTAGTTCTAAAAAGTCACCGCACCTCTAGAATGTAAAGGGCAAGTGAACGAACTCGGGTAGGTTTAGTAAGTAAAAGTCTCACACTCTCTATCGCTCCGCTCAGAGCGGGTGAAACAATTTGAAGATATCTCATCCCAAAAAAAGTTAAGAACTATGGTCTGTTTTTTTATTCCCAGAGACTAAAATGACATTACAACATAAAAGAATTGTCATCATTCCTATAGTAAATTTGACATTACTTGTGTCAATTTAGTCTCAGGGTATAAAAACAGACGATACAAAAAAAATAAATGAAAACTTAGACTAAAATAGTGGAATATTTTATTTAGGTCATGGAAAAATTTAATGATAATAATAGGTAATACTTTATTGAGGCAAATCCTTACAATATGCTTAATTATATCTAGCTAAAGCTCTCGATAGCAAATATAAAATTTTGGCGAAACACAAAAAAAAACAAACATTTTCCTGTGACTAAGCTACTGGCTAAAACAAACTTGATAATTAAACACTTCTATAGAACAGACAAGATAAATACTAAAAAGAATTTTGTATTAGACTAAGGCCTTCGACAATTTCATAGAAATGCCCGAAAAACCCAAACACTGTTTGCATGACTGTGATGTGAAGAATAATGTTCTTTGCACATTACCTACTTACTGCAATAGATCGAGGTAAAGATTTAATATTAGACTAATTTCAAAGAAAACTCATCAGATTTAGGTACATATTAACAGCTTAGTTAATTAAAAACAACTGTTTATCCTTAAAACATCTATTTGAAGTATCTGTTATTTATTTATTGTGTAGACCTAAGACAGTGTTGTCTTTTTAGCCCTAAGGTTGACTGGTAGAGAATGCCTTGATGCATTAAGTCCGCTTATGTACCACCACTCTACATGAAGTTTAAATAAATACATATATAAATATGTATTTTATTCTATTTACTAGAGACAAAATAAACAATAAAATAGTTACACAAAAAATTTTGCTATAAATAGGTAAACATATAAACCACAGTATTGACCACGGATTAATCATTATCATCTCAGCCGAGAGACGTCCACTGCTGGACATTAGGCCTCCCCCAAACGTCGCCACAACCATCTTCATCATCCATCGGATTCCTGCGACCCTTAGGTACATCAAAAACGGAAACTGATTTAAAGAACTTTATTCATTACTTATTTATTGTTTTGTAATTTAGATGTTCATGAGCTGACAACGAGAGCTTTGAATTGTTCATTAGAGTGTACGAGTATGTTTGACATAAAGGCGGGAGATGCGAACATTTCTCTAGGTAAGAGAACCAAACACTAAACAAAAATAACCGAATATTCTTCCGTACATAATGGACGGGCTGGTGTCGAGGACCACCTCTCTACCGCAGCGGGGAGTCATCAAGCCGAACTCAGTGAAATCAATAACGTAATGAGTAAATTGCGCAACAAAACGGTGCTATTCATCGACAGAGCGGCCATTATGTTGAGGAGCCACGAAAACAATACAACCTTCAATGAATGGAAGTGCTACAATATCAATATTGTTGTTGTTTTATGTAACATCACATAATAGGCTGAGGGAAGTTGTTTCGAGTTTGCCTTTTGTGTTTTGATGAAAATATTTTGGAATATTAAGTCAGCTAAATCATAAATATTATTTTTGAAAAAAAATTAGGTAGTTGTGAATTTCATTGGCAACACAAAAAATATATATTTAATTATTATCAACCATAACGTAACGTAATAAATAACAAAATAAATATTTATAAATAAATACTTTTCATGAAATCAAAATAAATTGACCAATAAATATGCTTCTTTTTACGCTTTTATTATCCTTATACGATGTGTTACACATGCATGCATTTTAAAATTATTGTTACATGCTTTTAAAATACTTGAATAACTATAATAATATAGGTATACCATAAAAAAATAAAAAAGTCTTAACATTTTTTTTATTAGTTTTACATAACACTAACCAAAAAAATATATGGCATGACAAACTCCTCCGCATGGCTGTCGGCTAATAATAATGTGCCTTGAAGACTAAGTTACGCATTTGGAGAATGAAATATGAAAAGGGAAGAATGTGACATATGTAAAAAGTAATAATATTCAAATCCATTCATAGCCTCTTTTCCCAAACCCGGAAAAACGAGTAAGTAAAAGTCGGGAACTTGTAAATACTAAGGAAGTAAGCTTATCTGCAGTGAATAATTAAATAATGCCATTATAAAGTCGCTTTTAATTGCAGATTCATATTAATAAATGATCCGATAACAACTCGTTACCATCTTGTTTACAGCCGATAAGATCACAGGAAATTTAATCACTACGATAGAATTAAATATTCATAGACTTGCTAATGTACTTTTCTGATTTTTGAAGGTGTTGAAACGTGGACTGTGTTTTAAAGAAAAGAAAGAATAACTTTAATTTGTGGATGGATGGAGAGGGAAGCCAAAGAATAGAAGGGAGTTAGTGATAGCGTGACGGGTGACAAGACAAGTCGGAGTGGAAGAAAAAAATGTGTTGAGCCGTTCCCAATTAATGTTTGAATCCCCGACCGGTCCTATGAGACCGCGCTGTTATTGTTTTACTAATGTGTCTCGTTTCGCGCGTATGTGATAGATTAATATGAGACAGGGGTAGGAAAATTATGATAACTCTTAAAACAATGAAGGACAACATAGTGAGGACATGATTGTGTCATCCACTAACTCACACTGGGTGCACGTGGTGAATTATGGCCCACTCCTTCACCTAAGGTTGATTCCTAAGTCCCAGTAGTGGGATACTTTATAAGGCTGATGTTTATGCTTACGCTTACATATAAGTGCCTAAATACAAGCAAGAGTGCGTGTGTGGGTGTGTCCAAGTGTAGGTTCCTAACCATTGTAATTTTTATTAAAATTCGTGCCATCTTCCGTAATTTTGCAAATCGTTTCCTTCTGCTGTATAGGATAGAAAGCTGAGTCTTAAAGGGTGTACGTTCTATTTATCGGATAATAATGAAAGGCGGAAAATAATCGATTATCTAATAGATACCTAATGAACGAGTATTTCTTTTCCGATTACAACAAAGTCATAAATTGTCTTGAACTCATATCGCTGACGCGTTTGATAATCATTTATATAAGCCTAGCTTCTGTTAGCGATTTCGATCGTGTGAAAATCAAATGATCCAAAAATTATCTATTTACTCCCAAGATAATAATACGTCTACCCGTCTAAATTTCATCCAAATCCGTTCTGCCGTTTCAGCGTGAAAAAGTAACAGGCACTCTCATTAACTGTTGCCTTTATAATATTAGTGTGGTATGATATTCAGTAAATATGGATATAGATCTTACTTAGGTACTATCGTCGTTGCTTACAATATCCATTATTTCTTGGTTTTCCTCTGAACCACAGTTTTTTTAATTAAGCGCTTTTTATCCCTCCTCATTACACGTGCCCACACTAAGTAAACCATAGAAAGCAACGACATAAAAATAAAATAAAAATAATTATATCCAAATGCCACATCCAGCCATCTACTACATCACATCATAAATCGCTGCAGACGATCAAGACAATAAACATAATAAACTCAAGGTTGAAACAAGAAAATATAGAAAATATTATTAATAGCAAGACAAATTGCAAAGCACCGCCATACAATACGTTGTCGCAACCGTTATGATACAAAGACACATACAGGTGTAATTTAACCATAATGCCATATATGGTTTATACCACCAGTATAACTTAGCACGCGGTAAAATAGCGAACTAAAAAGCTTTGTACAGATTTTGACGCATTGCTTTGACAAGCAGCGCTACCGCAAAGTTTCAAGTTATGCTAGACACGTCGCACATCACGCGTATTCACCTTGACTCAAAAGTACCTTCTATTGCACATGAGTACCTTCAATTGAATTAAAGTTTGCAAAACATTAAAGTTTGGGTGTACTTTGTAACATTTACCAGCTATTAGTGGCATTATGTGCTTCTTCATATCGTAATCAATAAGAAATCATTTCAGTTGATTGACTTTTATGGACATCTTTGATGATAGCTTTCATGTTTAAGCAATGGACAAGTACATATGGATCTATCCATAGTGAAGTAGAAGGCAAGGTTCATGGGTTAAGATCCATTGGTTACAGTTAAAGTTAGTCGGTGCAATCCACTCTTAGACATGGTTGCAAAGAAACCAATGAAAGCTGCGTTACAGTTTTCGTCAAAGTTAATGTTGCCAACACGCCAAACGATAGTTTTACTAAAATAAATCATCATTGTTTGTCATTTGCTTAATTGTAGCTGGCCTTAACAACACGATTTTTTGCTGTTAATGTTATCGTTTTTTTTTTACTATTGTTAAATTGGTGCAACCCATATTTCGCTTAACCAGAGTTGTGACAGTTGACGAGGCACTGGTTGCCGTTAAAGTTAATTGGTGCAACCCAGTCTTAGTTAAAACTATTCCTCATCACCATTAGTGATAGATGACGGACGGCCCATTATCATATTAAATAGTGGTTTATGGCATTCGTGTTCGGGACCAAAAAAAACCAAAAAATATTATTGCTAGCACAGAAAAGGTAAGTTTGAATAATACACGACGAAAATAAAACTAAATCAGCGTTCTCTAATGTGGACACCTGTCCTGCGTAACAAGTACATATTATTATGTATTTTCAAACTTCATGATATCAAAAAGCACACAATAAAACATAAAAAGAATGACGATGCTGCAGGAAAAGGTTGATGCTTTATCAATATTATAATATTAATAAAGCATCAGTATATATATATAAAGGCAGATATGGTAAAATCTTGGATGTAAAATCAATTTGGAGCAAAAAAAACATACATGTCGTTCGTAGTTTATCATAATTCTAAATTGCATATCGATCTATTGCGATTAAATAATAATTACTATTAAATAAGTACATTTTTAGGGTTCCGTAGCCAAATGGCAAAAACGGAACCCTTATAGTTTCGCCATGTCTGTACGTCCGTCCTCGCTTAATATCTGTGACCGTTAGCACTAGAAAGCTGAAATTTGGAACCAATATGTATATCAATCACGTCGACAAAGTAGTAATATAAAAATTTAAAAAATAATGTTTTATTACGGTTGCGCCCTCCTACATGTAAAGTGGAAAGTGTTTTTTTTTTAATATCAACCCTAACGTGTGATAAATTGTTGGATAGGTATTCAAAAAAACAAAAAACAAACAAAACAAAAAAACTGAGGTATGTTTCTTTTCTGTCGGGTCTGGGTTTTTTTTGCCTGTTCTTCTTTAGAAAATATGAAAAAAATCTGGAATGTAGAGCTTTATAAAGACTTTCTATGAAAATTATTTTCAACTTGATGGGATGAACAGTTTTTGAAAAGTTGGGGACACTCATTGTGACGGACGGGAAACTACGGAACCCTACACTGAGCGTGGCCCGACACGCTCTTGGCCGTTTTTTTTAAAGACCTATTAACAACCTTTGTTTAACAAGAACGATAAAATGCCAATTAGGTACACTGAGCAGACATAAATGATGTCAAGTATATTAGTTTACTTAAGCATGGCGCCGAGCACGGGTGGAGATAGATGCTTAGGGGCATCGCATTTCAACCGCTATTTTAAAGTTAACTTTCGCATTCATTTAAAGTTCAAACCATTCACTAACTTCAAATTCAATTAAAAAACCGCCCCTCACTATATATTTTAGATTAACATCTTCGCAAATTCTTGTAGAGTAACATACTGCTATCAGCATAGTGTAGCGATAAATCAACAGAGACTTTAAAAGCTCTCTTAAGATTAGCGTGATTGACTTTCATGACGAGTTACTTGAAGTTGTCCATTCGAAATTACATGGTCAGCAGTGAAGTTTAATGACGGATATTCTTAAAGTTGGTGCACCACGCGTCGGCGTCGCGGGAATCCGATGGATGCGAGACGCACAGGACCGGTCGCTGTGGCGACGCTTGGGGGAGGCCTATGTCCAACAGTGGACGTCTTTCGGCTGAGATGATGATGATGGTGCACCAACAGCTATGTTAGAGTTTCCGTCAGTGGTAGTTACTCAGATACCCACGAAACGAGACACAATAGTAAAACAATAACAGCGCGGTCTCATAGGACCGGTTGGGGATTCAAACGTTAATGTTAACAGTAACAGTAAAAATGACCATTGAATGTTATCGTCTACTGTCGCGCCATCTCGTAATATGTATGTCAAAGCTTTGCCAAAAAACGTCAAAAGTCGAAGACATGTGACATCCGTCAATCCGCATAAGCCCGCGTGGTGGATTACGACCCATTCCCTCTCCCAGAGAGCCTTCGTCCCAACAGAAGGAAGATTACGAGACCGATAATATTAATGCAACAAATGTCATTGTTTGTTATTAACGTAATTACTGTAACTGAGACGTCATTTTAACCACTGATGAATTGGTGCAATCTATATTTTGCTTAATCAGAGTTTTAACGGCTGTTGAAGTATTGGTTAATATCTATCGTTAAAGTTAGTTGGTGCAACTAACTCTTATAATCCAACAATCCGTAAGCAGTCTTTATTATCCTTAAATATTCATATCTCAAACCAAAATCAACTATACAACCTCGTAATAATAAAATTAAACAGATCTTCAATTTAAGATCTTTCTAAAAACAACTGCTCTATAAATCCGATCAATATACGATACAAGATGATAGTAAAAACCATTTTTAATAACGGAAGTTAAACAGGGGTTCAAATAAAAAAAGTTTGTATAATTTTTTTCTTAACACTAACGTCAAACGGTTTACACGGCAGGAAGCTCGGGCTGATGCGTATCGGATGACCAAAGTACCAAACTATCCGGGATGGTTATCGCGGGATCGTATCCCGGAGTTACGAGCCATCCCGCGCCTACAGCCATCGAACACGGGAACAGGGTTGGGCACGACAGGTGTCGGAACACGAGTTTTCTTTGTTTTTTAATCACACCGCGTGAAACGGAATCTGTGCTTATAAAAACTTTGTTGGCGTCGATGTAACTCGATATTCTGATAATAAACTGTTCTTTTCTAATAGATGTTATAAAAAGGCCAATTAGGAGTGCTGGATTCTCTTTTATTTCTTTTTTGTATTGATAGCATCATGAGCCTGTGATGCCTATAAAATCTAAGCCATAATAATGTTAGGAGCCATTAGCAATCTTACTCCTTTATTTTACTGGCTTCCTTTTTTAAAAAATGTGACCACACACCATGATTAAACGCACCTTTAAATCGTTTACCATATTTTTCAGATTTCTTTACACGCAGCTATCACTGAGGGCAACCCTAACACTACAGGATCTTTAAAATAACGGAAAACAAGCGGTTAATATAGTCGTAGGTACATAATACACATACCTAGTTAGTTAATACGGTATTGTGAAAGGATCACAGACAGTGTTAGTCATTCTATTCATGTAATGACAATAGCTGATAATTAAAATTTCACTTATTCAGATACGGTTTTAAATGTTTGCAATGATGACCAATCAGCTCTACATGCTCGCTCTATGTGCTGACATCGAGACGCCTTCATTTATTTTGCATATCATTGGTGACTGACTTCCTATAAACTTATCAAAGGCCTTGCTGCTCTCGTAGTTGATAGCGACAGACTGCTGAGCGTAGGGCTTGATTCACAGGATGGATAAATAGTGCAATCGGATGTTTCATTAAGAATTATTCTGTATAGGTCGGAAGTTTGTAAGTGACGCCCCCGTGCCCCGAAAAGCACGTAGAGACGTTGATTCTGCGCCTAATCTCTGTCGGACTATGTGTGAAAAAAATATGGAAGGTGCATCTATATTCCCAAATATAATACACACGTTTGTGCATCATGCTACGAGTAGTAAGTACCATAATTATTTGAGGACACGGAGATTACTAGGTTGAGATAAACCACCATGAACAAAATTCGGCCCTTTTATCCAGTTAGGACCAATATCATGGATCGACGACGCTTTGCGTTTTTATGCGCACTTCAAAAAGATGTTAGCAAAATTGATGGGGTCAATTAGGGCCGACGCCTGCGCCTGGTGCAGATTGTTCGAAGAAGTTGCCGTAGCGTTTTAGTCAGTAAAAGTTCTAACACGCGATATCTTGTAGCGGGAGAAGTCATTTTCTGATTACCCAGATAAAAAAGGTTACAATAATAATTATTATACTCATCAAGTCATTACCTACTAATTAACTTTTCAAATTCATTGTTTTATTTTAGCCACTTATATTGTTTTTGCAGTCTGTCCTTCTAGACTCGACAATTCTATCGACATCTTAATTACACTAAGCTGTTTACACAGTACATAATCTAATAAATCATGTTTTAATAACGCAGCCATCAAGCTTGATATCTTTATTAGATCTATATTGAACTAATATCTATCATAAAATCGATCATACTAGAACATTTTAGGAACTGAATCGGTTTGTGGAATTTTAATCGATTGCTTCTTAATTTGGATATAAACTCGTACGGATGTGGGTGGCGCGACTCGAGCTTTATTAAATCACGTAATAGTGATTAAGTTGTAGCTACAGTAACGTGATCTGATTGGATAATAACGGCCTGACTTGCCAATTATGTCCGTGCTAATCTAGAATGGAAAAAATCTTTGAAGCGTGGGTTTAACTTTTTTGCTCTCACTACTGCTTATAACTCACTGGATTTGAGAATAATAATTATCTTTCTGCGCCTCTATGTCTTTTTCTGTTTTTATAACCCCTCCTTGTTATGTCTAAAAGTAACTCCACAAGGTTAAACTGCCAGTTTCCACCCACAGGCTATATCGCTCATATAAACAAAAGTTTTAATTTTCTCGGTGCCTGTAATACCTATGATCAATCACAGTAAAATCACTCAGACCCAGGTCAGAACAGTATGAAATTGCAGTTATTTTCACTTGCTCATATAGTAACCGTCAATTCTTATTATAAAATGTGTTGAACAACATTCCAGCACCTTGTAATGAGCGGATGTCGGGAATCGATAGCAAAATTGTGGGCATATTTTATAATTTAAACACTATTATAGCACAATTATTTACTCTATCTGGTAAATGTCAAGGTTCAATTTCTATTGATGTCGAAAATACTTTATTGTACATAGAAGAAACCGTAAGGTACAAAGTTGCTTTGAAAGTGGCCTTTATAAACTGCAGAATAGGTGCTGCATTTACATCTTGTGCAAGGGAGACTTGCAATAAATATAGGTAATAAGAAGCCGGCGCCAGTCGCGGTGCGCGTGTGCGCCCAGTGCGTGATACCATCACAGCTCTAGGCGTCAACACCACGCCGCTATTTAAGAAATCACTAATTTGTTGACTTCAACCATATTGATATGCGTAACATTTCTGTTAAGATCAAAAACGATTAATCTACAACAAAACGCCAACATGATCAAAGCAGTAAATTTTGCAATATATCTAGTACATTACAAAATTGGGATAAATAGAAATTAATCCTCGAAATTATGTAAGAATTTAGGACGTAAGATACATTTCCGTTGACCAAAATATTTTATGAGCAACATTCCAAAAAGACACGAGCGACCTAGATCAACAAGATAAATCTATCACCAAATTAACGTAATAAATAGGACTATTATGTGGACGATTGGGCTTTCCTTGTTGAAGAGAAGTTGAGGATAGAAATAGACAGAGATGCAATGGTCGATTCGTTCAAAGAATCTGTGTTCCCCGACAATATGTGCTCAAGTCTCAAGGAGAAACAAGAGTGGCGTTCCGTGTAGTGCAAGTGAGTAATCAGCCCTTTGTTTGTTCGCAGACAACACAAGGATGCGCCAACAAAATTAAAACGTAGCCAGTGTATACACAACGGGGAGTTTGTCCTGTACAAAGTGTATGAAGCCAGTGAAGCGCTGACCTCAATTTTTCACTGAAGCCGCTTTTGATTAACAACTGATAAACTTCCTTATTGCAAGCTAATTATGGATTTTAGTGACAGAATACACTGAATAATGCGCGTTAAAATCCGTGGAGCATTTTGATATTGATCAATAACATCGATTTATGAAGAGGTTGATCGATCTTTAGGGTTAAAAGCTTTCTTAATTGCTGTCTTCGGAAAAGAATATTGCAAGTATTTTTTATCCACTTCAAAATTAAGCAGGTCTATATTTAAATAAAATCTTTAACTTCTTAAGCAGTTGGCAAAATGAACCGATTCGCACTACTATATTATTTGTAATCAATTGTACATGAATACGAATGTTGTTAGCGCAGTCCAACATTGTCCTCGAGGCTTTGCTTGAACTCATTATTGCTCCCCATAATTCTTCGCGTCTCGTCTGGATCCGGTTTATATTGTTTCATACTTTTCACTGTTTATAGGCGATTTATAGTTTCCTATACATAATGAACGGTTGAAGACACTGCGTACATACTTTACTGCAATTTGCACGATGTTAGCGCCATTACAGCTCGCCTTTTCAATATCAATCTGGTTCACTTAGAAGTCTTCCTATCTAGATTCTTGGAATGGCGTCAATTTTATGTTCGCAGTCAATAACTTGTTGAAATAGCTTCAGAGAAAATTTTTACTCCATATTTATGACTAGTCGCTCTTGTTCACTGTTCTCTTCTCTTTATTATATGCTTTTCTGGTTTTCAAATTACTTTTACCTGTTTTTAGTTGATATCGCAATATATTTCTTCATTTACCTTTATTTGAACTCGCAGAATCCTAATAATTACCGCTATCACCCACTTGACTATTACATCTTACCGTAAATTACTTAGAGCTCAAATCCAGAACGGAAATCTCTATAATGAAGCCGATATTATTGAGTCACGGTGCTGGTCGAGTCATGATTCAGATGTAACATGTTACATGCTTTGAGTGACACTATCGAGCGGCCCGTCTGCCGTCGTACAGGCTGTAACCGCCGATCCTTCGGTACACGCATAATCAATACTTCACATTGATGTTCTACTTGTAGAGGTGTCGCCGTGACAGTTGTGTTGAGGAGTTATTAATGTTCCGTGTTTGGTACAGATGTTAGTTTTTTTTAGAGTATCCGCACAGTAGGTGCCTTAAAAATATTATTGATTGTAGGACAAGGCATTGCTTGAGTTAAGCTCGCCTTTGTGTATGAACAATGTATATCAACATGTTATGTTTTTGTGTACAATAAAGAACTAAGATCATGAAAGAATAGTTGAGCAGACTGAATTCTCGTTTGCATAGAAAAGTAATATTTCAAACGGAAAGAAGTAAAACTAAAACGTTGCCGCTTAAATTAAAAAACATTACAGCGTTCCCTTAATAATAAAATCTATCTTCAAAACAATTCGAGTTCCAAGTGAAAATGCAAACATTTACCGAACCTATCTATCAAGCGCGTCTATCAATACATTCAACGTACGAAAATAACATGTTTGTATTATGAATCTCACTTTCATATCAGTCAGAGTCATAACATAACTGTGCTGTCAGATGTACGGTAGCGGATCAGCGTCATTAGGCACGAGTCCACGACCACGGAGCTTGATTTACGCAATATGTGCTTTACAAATTAGCCATTTAGTGTTATCTGCAAACCCGCTTCGAGCGGTCGACGTGCCGTATTTATTTGTACTCATAAAACTTGCCTAGAAGCGATACGAGAGTTAAAACTCTGACAATTAATAATAATAAAAAGATCGTCATAAAAAATAAATTATGAAAGTGAGAGGAATTGTTTCGCGAGGATGTGTGTTTATGAATACGTGTCAAGAAATAATAATAAGCAAAGGAATGTATAATTAATCCTTTTATTGCGTGTTTTATTTGAACTGGGCGTTGATGTATGGGCTTCATGCAAAGCTGAGGATGTTTATTGTTTATACACAAGGCCGTAAAAGTAATGGGTTACATAGAAAAACAGCGTATCTCTCAACGACTAACATTACATAGATTGCTCTTAGAAATAACATGTTATAAGCAAATCCTTATTGCAAATTTCAAAAGAAGGGTAACTTGCACGAGTACAAAAAACAGATTTTCAGAATTTTGATAAATAAGAGAATTCAAAATTAACAAAAAAAATGGTTGCCTGTAAAGTCGTTTTTACGGGCGAAGATTTTACGTGACAACGTCTTTTTCTCGGTAGAATATTTATTGATATGAATATAATTAAATTGCACAATAGGAACAAGGAATTGAATGAAAATAAGAATTGCACAAATTTTAACTATAGAAATATATTTTGTTTACTAAAATTCTCTAGTGCTGCGCGCGCGGCAGACCGATCATAGTTGAGTGGGAGAGAGACGCAAGGCATTCGGCGGGCCTCTCTCTCGTTCGGTGACTCATCGTAACGTTACCGAGCGTTACACTTTTTCATAAGTGACTCCCAGCCGCAACCGCAACCTAATTTAAGACGTTGTCACGTCAAAACATTTTTTTTCCGGAATCTGAGCTGTCATTTGTAAACAATTTTTTGGATTTATCCCAGTATTGCATAAAACGCCTGAAAAATGTAAATAAATTCTGACCATTGTACAAGGAGAAAGAAGCCAGTGGAGTACTGCTGGAACAGTACAAGTATCTTTATGTACGATCCAAATAATACTCGGGTTAAGATACAAAACTACACTGGAAGACCAATTCATGAACACTATGCTAAGAAATCGACATCTCATGTCTGATCTCTCAATAAACGGCCACATGCGCATATTTTTTTTATCAACACCATAGGTACTACAGTTTCACGAATTTATCTTACGTATTTAAGACACTATTACACTTTTTACAAGCGTCCCCTATTTTAGCGTTCCAGTGTATTTCAAACACACAACCAATAGAGCAATAAAGGCCATTTTCTAATCTCTCCATCAGATTACATGCGCGGCTACGGTTCATGTAAGTCACGGTCTTAACATTTCCAGTCTCTATGACTCTTTGGAAATTATTTCACTTTCTCCGATGAATCCGATAGGTCCTCTAACGACGACTTCTCATTCGTCAACTATTAGACAGGTGCCTCATTGATTATCAGCATTAGACTCCATTAAGTGTTTAACTCGATACCATTCGCTTACCGGTTCTGCGTTCGTACAATTATTCAATTTAATCTCACGACTTTTTTTCCGAGTTACGTCACTTGTGCAATATTTATTAATGTTGCGTTTGTTACCAGTTATTATGTGCATGGGAACTCGTGGAGGATTTAGTTGGACAATGGCTTCCAACATTTTTCAATTCTTAGATTTCCGGTGATATGAATATGAACAAACTTACTCGTATATGTTAAATAGCTCGTCAATTAGACGCGTCTAATAGCTATAGGAACTTACGATCCGCAGTATGTATTGTATTTTTCGTGACTTTTCATTATTATCTGGTATTTTGTTCATTGGTATCCTCATCAAATCTTCCAATTAAAAAGCAAGATGTCATGTGTTTTTATCTTTTTAATTATTTTTTTCTGTAATATTTTTTATCTTTATTTGTTAAGCCTATATGCTGAACCTATGAGCTTATACTCTTTATATTTTGTACAGTATACAGTCAATTTAGCAAGGATTAATATTGACGAAACCGCGTTCTGGAAATAACCTTGAAGGTATCGTAAGTACCACCTACTTATGAGCGTTAATTAAACACTACATGATAATAATCCGTTCTGGGTATTTTGCCGTAAATCAAGTGTATAACAAGTCGAACGTGCAAACACAAACAGTTTACAAGGACACGTCGCGGTTATTGCGGCTACATACACACTCAACATTGTAAACCTACTCTCTTCAATCAAGGCCCTCGCATTCGAAAAACAACTTCCTCAGAAAGAATCTCGCTATAGAATAAAATATTGAAGCACGTGAGAAAGAGTCATGAATGCACCAGACAGCTAAATGCGTTGAGATAATATTTTACTTGACAAGAACATCAGCACACAAAAGAACGTATGTCATTCTAAATACACTGGTGGACACCGTCATTCATATCATTGTTTCATGTCCTATTGTCGATTGAGATTTCTATAACGCATGATGTCCACGTTTTATGTTCAGCTGCTCTTTAGCCTTATTCAGTAAAGTAAATCAGAGATCATCTCGTTGGCAGGGCTATCTATCATTAGATCCGAATCACGTACCAGTCCGATCCTCAGTCATGCATAAATCTCAATGACCGATTCCACCCGAGACAAACACGAGCAATTAGATGAAACTTGTAATCGTTTAATCTAAAGCGAGAGATGAAAGTGGCTGATAGTTTATCTACTGGATCAGGAATCCCGATGCACGGACACTACGACTTACCTACTACATGTCATATTCTTGTCACTGAAATGCCGCATCTTGGTACGTCGTGAATGATATCGTTTCTATACTTATTTTATTTCATCATTACGCTCAATTAAATACGCTTCAGGTACTCCGATTAGATTAGAATGATGAACATGTACGGTAAATATTAATAGATCAGCTTTATGGAACAAGTTATCCGCAGTGGTCCGTACGTCACTAGCTGTCCGCTCGAGGCGTGCTATCATAGCGTCGTGTACATCATTGCAATTTTACACAGTATCCTGTCCGATTACATCTAAAGCTTTCACCCGCCCCTTCGATTGCTGATTCATTAAATTCTTTAATTGACGTTAAATATCGCGATGATTGCGAGAGGTCATTCGTTCTTGACCTCACTTCTATGAATTAGTGACAATGCTTTTATATCCATTGTGGATTTAATACTTTCTTTATCGAGTGCTTATTGAATAGGTGTAATCGTGCCTGTTTCATTTATTTATTGATTGCGCTTTCATTACAAATTTTATATTCCTCGTTAATTCTAGGTACAAGCAAGTCCTGAGTCAATATTGTTATAATAAATGAAGACAGACGGTTTTATAAATACCAGACGAGAATTTCTCGTATGGACGGTATAAAACGTGGTCCCGCTACACCTGCACGGGCGCAGCGCAGTGCTGCATAGGAATCTACGACGGAGCAGATAGCGATCGCTACCCTCGCCTCGCCGCTCTGCTGTGGCAAGCGGAACGTTGGCGCCACTAATGCGATCAAGGGATCCGATTTATTAGTCATATCTCTGCATCGGCCGATACACCTGTACGTGCCCGATTTAATGCCACAGCGGAACAACTAAGGGAACATTTTATTGCCCATTGCGTAACCACCATGCTTACCTATTACTAGTCACTTGTATAACGATTCGTTTCTAAACCGTTGACTTTGTAAATTGTAACGTATTTATTTATTGACGTGCTCTTGAACTTGATCGCGATATCGGCAGTTGTAGATCTGTCCGATTATTTTCAGCTCTGCCGGTTCAGTAGCGATCTGTCGGATGTAGTTTGTGTAACATTTGTAATGGATTCCAATGCGTAATTTCTCCGAGACCTTGAATTTGTACTTGTTGCTTTCACATGTAGCGGACTTGTAACGTCACATTTGCCTTTGCGATAGGTTTTATCGGTTGATCGGACGTGGTGCGGGAGTGCTCTGACTTGCAAGGTCGAGTCGTGGCGAAACTCTCTCCGGCCATTGACTACCCTGTCCGATCAATATAAGTCGGACGGCGGCGAGCCTTGTCCGGCGTAGACCGATGTGACACCCGGACACTTCGCCAGTGAAAACAGAAACTCATTAGAGCTTTTAACGACGATGTATGCGAGGTACAACACATTGCGATCGGTTTGACGCTATCGCAGTGTTATGATCTAAGAAAGGGTCCACCGTCTATACTTATTCGCTTTTCAACGCTAAAGAATATATCAAGACATATAGAATAGATTTTACGATACAGCCGGGTATGGTGTTCTGGCGATGGAACAACCAGTGAAATATATATGTGTTGCACCTTGTTACAGTCTGCCTTAGAACTACTTAGAAGATGTACGAACTAGGTTATACGAAAAATTTGCTTTCCTAGATGTTCAGTGTTAAAGTTTTATCTTGGCGCGTGTCCCAATAATTTCTAAAATAGTATTTCCGCATTGTTAATGTACCTCTACGAAACATTAATCTTTCAACGTTTTTTTTAGAAACTGTGTAAGTACAGCAAAATGTTACAAAAAAAATCTAAAAACTTAAATAACAACAAAATAGGGTTTCACACGTTCTTAGAACCATTTAGGAAAAACTCTGGATTATGTATAAGGGCAAAAAATTGTATATGACTCGGGTATTGAGGGTGATGGGTGGGTACTCGTATTATTAAAACAATTGAAATATCGTATAAAAATGTATTATAATGAGATAACTGTAATCCTTTACAGAGGCTAGAACCATACGGCTTTTATCCATTCATAGTTCAATATTTACAATGTTTATGCTTAAGTTCATCATAATTCTAATGCGAGGTTACCTAACCTTATCTTTTTATTTACAGAGAAAATCAGAATTATTTACATTAAACATTTTCAATATTAGAATTATATGGCTTACATTCACTCCAATACGCAACGTATACTGTATAACAATTTCCATCTCCATTTTCACAAATAAAGATATTGTGTAGGATACCTACACAAATGTAGAAATAACACAATTGTCTTATAAGTACTATAAAACTAAACTAAAATTAACTATATACAAACCAGTCTGGGGGACTTATGAAGTACTTTTTAAAAATAATTTAATAATAATTTAAATGCTGAGCGATGGTCGTTTCTTTCTGACACTTTTGCTGTTTTTTCCGAATATTGTGCCGATTACCTGGAAATAAAATGGATTTTTAAACGAAGTCTTTTTAAAGTAAACTTTTTTTTAAGGTGGGTGGTATCATCACAATCACAAACTTAAGTTTGGTTTGAGCCGAGTATTTAGCACCAGATTTTTAAGTTTAAATGAATTTCTAAATTTTTTTAGACTTAGGGCCCTCACCCACGGTGACTTTTTGTACAGTCGCGATAATGAACTATAGCGCGTTAGTAGCGCTACTTACGCGCTTTTGCTTCGCGATTGAGAATCTCGGCGTGGACCCCGTAAGCCGCTAGCGGCTGCATCGCGACTGTATCGAAGCGAACGCGCGGCAGCCACGCTACTTCATCGCTTCAAAAAGTCACCGTGGGCGAGGCCTCTAAGCTGGTGCAGGGGAAGTAATAAAAGGTCTCTTTTGAGAGATTCGAAATAAAAGGAGGAAGTCCGCCTTTGTACAATGTGCATTAAGTTACAATAAATAAATAAATAAATAAAATAATTTACTGAAATGAAAAGGAGTATTTTAAACAAAGATTTCATTGCACTTCAACGAGTCGCATATCTAGCCTTAAAGAACTCACCTTAGAGACGGAGTAGGCAGCGAGCTTGCGCCTGGGCGCGGGTAGCAGGAGCGCGAGCGCGCGCGCCTCCCGCAGCAGCGCGTGGAAGGCGAGCGCGGCGCCCGCGCACGACTCCGCCGCCGACACCTCGTAGAACTCATAGAACTCACCTTAGAGACGGAGTAGGCAGCGAGCTTGCGCCTGGGCGCGGGCAGCAGGAGCGCGAGCGCGCGCGCCTCCCGCAGCAGCGCGTGGAAGGCGAGCGCGGCGCCCGCGCACGACTCCGCCGCCGACACCTCGTAGAACTCATAGAACTCACCTTAGAGACGGAGTAGGCAGCGAGCTTGCGCCTGGGCGCGGGCAGCAGGAGCGCGAGCGCGCGCGCCTCCCGCAGCAGCGCGTGGAAGGCGAGCGCGGCGCCCGCGCACGACTCCGCCGCCGACACCTCGTAGAACTCATAGAACTCACCTTAGAGACGGAGTAGGCAGCGAGCTTGCGCCTGGGCGCGGGCAGCAGGAGCGCGAGCGCGCGCGCCTCCCGCAGCAGCGCGTGGAAGGCGAGCGCGGCGCCCGCGCACGACTCCGCCGCCGACACCTCGTAGAACTCATAGAACTCACCTTAGAGACGGAGTAGGCAGCGAGCTTGCGCCTGGGCGCGGGCAGCAGGAGCGCGAGCGCGCGCGCCTCCCGCAGCAGCGCGTGGAAGGCGAGCGCGGCGCCCGCGCACGACTCCGCCGCCGACACCTCGTAGAACTCATAGAACTCACCTTAGAGACGGAGTAGGCAGCGAGCTTGCGCCTGGGCGCGGGCAGCAGGAGCGCGAGCGCGCGCGCCTCCCGCAGCAGCGCGTGGAAGGCGAGCGCGGCGCCCGCGCACGACTCCGCCGCCGACACCTCGTAGAACTGACAGCCGAATCTCAGCGACAGTTCTTGACCCTCCTCTGCATGGACCTCCCTATTTCATAAAATAATATTCGTAAACTACAAGGCTAGGGCGTTTAGTCCCTCAAAGGCCAATCATGTTTGGCTGTAGTGGCAGTGACGAATTGCAAATCATACGAATATTGTCGGCTTGTGATAGTAATCAAGTCACGGATTTTATTCATTTACCGTTTGATTATTGGCATATAAGTACCTACTGTACCACAAATAATCCAAATCGGCACTAATAAGAAACTTAATAAAAAAAATTAGAACACGTAAGTTCGTGCCGGAAGACGCAGCGTTTAAGACCTCCCACAAGGTGGACCGATGACCTGGTAGGGTCGCGGGAATCCGATGGAAGCAAGACGCATAGGACCGGTCATTGTGACGAGAGAGACGCTTGGGGTAGGCCTATGTCCAGCAGTGCACGGTTTTTTTAATTTTTTTGCTGCTCCACCTCTGACGTAATCAGAGCCTATGTCTAACTAGTTTTCTTCTATACCAGTTCTCGCTATCTTTCCTCTTGCACTTTTATTCTGCGTACTGTTTCTTTCACTCATCCTTCCTCTATCAATCTCTGTTATGGATGGGGCTCCCATTTTTCTGTCTCCTCTTTGTTACCTATTTTCTATGCCCAATACGTCCTTCGGTTGTAATGATGATGATGTTAAGTTCATACCTGGCGTGTTCGAGGTCACGTTTGTTCCCCAAGAGGGTGACGGCGGCACAGCCGGGCAGTCGGGTGCGCTCCAGCAAGGACAGGAGTTCCGCGGCAGCCAGGAACGAGCGGCGCTCACACACTGAGTAGACCACGGCGAACGCATCGCCCCATCGCACATGCTCTGCTAGGCAACCGCGGATCTGTGGAAGAACTTGTCTATTAGAAACTCGAAGAACCGTAATGTAATCAAAAAAGCTCTGAAGGATAGCGCATGTTACAATCCAGAACCCGTTTAGGGCAAGGGTCGCAACATATCTAGCAATTTTTTTTTTATGGCGAGAAATCATCCAATGACTTCTTGAGCGGAGCGGTATAGTTCAGAGGTCGAGCATAATTAAAGCTAGGCAATGCAAAGTTTCAACTCAAAACTTTGCGACATGAAAGGTACTCAGATGACAAATTAGTTTAAAGGCCTTATAATCAGATGCAAAGCGATAAGATATCTAAATAAGATAACAATCTAAGTTTATTCAATCTAGTGAATAACGATGAAGACACAAAAAGAACCAGAATAAATTAAATGCTTCTGAAATCTTTACGCAGACACAACTAGGTAAATAATTATTCAGAAAGCATTTCTGCTTCTGGTTAAGTATAAAGGCATTGTTTGTAGAATAATGCATGGTATTTAAAACCCTATTGCGCTCGATAAATCTCAATGCAAAATAAATGTTCACCTCGAGCCCGAGAATCTGGAATAGCTAAAATTGTAAATAAAGTCAGTGAACTTAACTTATAATTGTAAATAAAGTCGCGAGCCACAACTGGTACTCGGAATCTGGTATCGGGGCCAGTCGCTGCACCGAATAAAATCACCGGTTGCGCAATAATACGAAGCATCCAATCTATTCTGTTCTTTTAGTTCCGTTATCGATGCGTTTAATAAACATCATCGTTGTTTAGGAAACAAAACTGGTTTAAGAATCACTGCGCGCCTATTCAACAACAATAAAAGCATAACAATTACGTAACACGAATTCTCCCGTGTATTCTATCGTAGCGTAGGTTCGAACGTAGGATTTCGCCCGCAGCCACACCGATGCAGCAACGGCAACGATCGCATCTGATAAGCCGATACAAGCCACATAAACTTCGTCTAATTAAATTGTACTGCGGCCATCAGCCGCTAGTCCGCTACCAGCACAGCCCACAGCAGATTAACATCTCCATTGTTTAATGGTAAATTAAGTTTGACCGTCTATCTCTACGTTTGCTATTCGAGCTTCGAGTTTTAATCTTATCGACGACGTCGAGCCTTTTGTTCGCAGTGACTGATATTTTAGTGTTAACGCTAAAAGCAACATTGTGCCACTCGTTACTTACCGCGCAATTAGATGTATCTAGTATTTCAACTTCTGAAACGGCACCGTCGAAAGCCACTCTGTGCTGATAGAGGAAATCTGAAACAAGAGAGCTCTGTATACAAATGTGCGTAACGATCGCTTTTATGCTGATATTGCGGTTGTCATTCGATAAAGGCAACATTTACTATGACACCGCGTACTGAAAGTAATTTCCTTAACATTTTAATACACGTCCTGAGAAAGACGGCGCTCAGCTGACGCAAACACGTCATATTTAAGGTCGGAAGGAAGCAGACATTTTAATTTAAATACATAATGCATACCACTACTGTAATAAATGACAGACATGAATGAAGCTTTTGCAAATTAACCAAGAATGACGTCATTTAAATGTCAGTTTAATAGTTTATTGAATTTACCAATATCATAATAATATACACGTTCATCTACTTCATAATTATTTTAAATGCCTCGATCATAAAGAGATAAACACTTTTTTATTATGATAGTAATGATTCGCCGAGTGAACTTTACTAACCTCCTGTCGAGCTATATTCTCCGATGTACCGCTTTGTTAGATAACGCACGACCACCGCTGCAACAAAAAGAAAACAACATGAATAACATTGTAAGAAGCACGCCTTCATCGAAGACATATTGTAAATAGGCGAACAATTAAGAGGTCGTCACTCCCAACTTTCTAGCAGCGAGTGGATCAAACACTGATTAGTCCTTTCACTCCTGGAATTCCCATCAAAGGGTTGGACACAATACAAACAGTTATCAACAACAATGACGAGGCAAGTTGCGTGAATAGAGGCGGTCGTAAGCTACCGACGAAATGAAGTGTGGAGAATCCTGCAGCCCATCAAAAGGAACTAGTGGCGCTATTCAACAAGCTGATGGCTTGTCCGGCGCGCCCGCCTCGGACGTGAGATTACGTTCGTACTCAACTCTTTGACGAGTAATCGTTATAGCAGTTTCTATCATTTGGATGATGAAAACGAGTAATTTGTATTCTTAACACGTAACTTAAGGTGCCAAGCAGTAATGCACAAAACATGACATATAGCATAATGTAGTGGTTGTTAAATATGTAGCCAATGTTAATGTTCATGGTCGGGCACTAATTAGGTTCGTGTCTTAATAGTAAATCGGAATGACTTTAATGATACATTATGTAGCGTAGGCATACAAGCGATATAATCAATAGATATAAATCTCTTAATTCTTTATTGTACACAAAATCATAATAAACAACATGGTGGTATAGATAGTTCATTTACAAAGGCGAGCTCAACTCGGCAATGAAAATGACAATCACCCCAATATTATTCGACTATCATGTCCCCATCCCCAATACTATTCTACTACTATGTCTAGATAATATACTAAACCTGAACACATCACAAAGGCATATACACACATTTAATTCTAGATAGACATCTGTTTTCGTAACAAATGCTAATTAACATTCCATTAC
This sequence comes from Mythimna separata, assembly GCA_030763345.1. Classification (NCBI taxonomy): domain Eukaryota; kingdom Metazoa; phylum Arthropoda; class Insecta; order Lepidoptera; family Noctuidae; genus Mythimna; species Mythimna separata. The sequence continues at coordinate 9,726,748 of CM061175.1, forward strand.
AAGAATCGTTTACAACATCACCGCGTGGATAACACTCCCGAATGAGTTATCGTCGTTACTATTTGTGTCAGAATCTTGACCCAAGGCAGTTACACAAGAGTCCACAATGCTTTTATGCAACTGCAGCACGTTGTCGCATGACAATGGACTTGGAATGCATTCCGTACGCATTCTGGCGCAGACGGTTAAGGCTAGGATAGGAAATCTATTACCTTACAATACTGTGCCATTCCCGGCTTGACGACGTAACTATAAGGAAGCGATTGTGCTCTATTTAAAAGGAAAGCACTTCTTACTTCTTAGTCCTCTCTGCTTAAATTAATTTTCAATTTTTATGGAATTCGGTAGGGATTGATGCGAACTGTACTGAGCATTTCGAGTATCTTTTAAAAGTACTAAATTCAGTTCAAGGAAACAAGCGGTTTACTAAAAAGAAAAAAATATATACGAATCAATGATAAAGTTACACTCACACAGCCTCCATGTAAGATGACATTAATATAATTGAGAAAGAAGATCGATATCTCCGATATTTGATTGACGACCGGCAGCCGATAACACATCGTCACGTCAATAAAGCAGCGTGCAATAAAACCTTTTCAAGCGTTGATAAAAATTACAACACACCACAGTATATCGTAGTTTATGAAACACGATCGAAATTCCTCACTCTCATTTTTCCTTTCGATTTTTTTCCCCGTATGCATTGAGTATTAAATGCATTACTTTCTCTGCGATCCGATTACGTACATAATCGTCGAGTGATAAAGTTCCATCGATCCACTTTTAACTGAAATATGCGGAATTCAATTAAATGCACTTTTTATGTACGGGTTCTATATTATTTTTATGTTAGACTGGTAGAACTCCTGGCATTTTACCAGAGCAATTTACGTTCTTCTGGATTTTACGACACTCCTAATATAGTCAGTTAATAGGACTGCCAGCAATTTTGTGAAGCATAAGAGTTGCGTAAAAGAACTTTAAAATAGATTTTCCTTTTAACTGCCGAATCGTCCACTTCAAACAAACATGGATATTTTCGAAAAAGTTGTCAGAAAACGCATTTATAAAAATATTTTAAAAAGAACGTGTGTCCATTATGATAATGACGGCACTTGTACAACACCAAAAACTAGCAACTTGCAAAGTGAATATATTATGTTCATAATTTCAAAACGATTTACCATCAATTTACGTGTAATAAATTAACCAGCGCTTATTGTGGAGGATCAAAAAATGATTAACGAATCTTCTCTGACGAGATTCCAATAAAAAATTACATCAAATTATAATCATCGAGGCATATAAGACAAATTACTGTGATCAAACAACACGGCACCACGTGGGTTGATAGATCGAACGTTATCTACAAGAACAATGGATGTAGCTATCGACAGGAATCTTTAGGGTAATTAATAGATTACTGAACACATCGATCATGTGTCGAACTGACCATCATGGACTCCAATAGCAACCATTATTGCTTCGCCTTGGTTTCTTTTCATACCGGTCTAACATATTAGTGGGCAGTCATGACAATAATATTATTGTGACATCCATGCCAGATGCGGTGGTGCAACTTGGGAATGGTCTAGAAGTGTGACTGATTGGACTGCACTAAGCTGAGTTGACTAATTGATTACTATCAAGAGTCAGTAACAAAACGTTTCAAGTCATACACCAGACGCAACATCGAATAAGTCGTTGTAAACCAAAACTGCTTTGAAATTAATACATATTGGCAAGGTATCTTTCTCATCGTATTTTGCTTCTTTCTTTTTATTAATGTCTTCTGTTAGTTCTCCATTTGTCAAGACAAAGTGTTCAGTGTTTTTATCTGAGAGAACCTTTTTAATCAACTTTCGATTATTAAAAAACATATGTTTTTCAATAATATAAAAAAATCTTTAGTTTCCTTGCATCTACATCTCTAGTGACTGTTAACAAATATGTTATCTCCGTGTATATTAATTGATTACTTGTAATTTTTCAAGAACGGTGAAATTGAGTAGTGTTCTAGAATTGATTGGACTGGTTTGCATTGATTGCACACGCCGAGTCTATATTCGTATCCACTTTTGATTATATCACCAGCGTTGTGATCCTGAAATTTTATACCGTAGGCATTTATTTTTAACACCTTTTAAAATGATGTCTTCAAAGTCATGTCAAACAAATTAGGTAGAAACTCAATCAAATGGACACGTTACAAGTGAATATGTCAGAATCCGCGAAGTAAGGATATCAACGATGCTTTGATACATCCTCGCTGCACTCATTCATCATACCGTGAGAAGGTCGTCGCACGGAGCGCAGCACCGACGCCGTCGCGCCGACACATTCGACCAGATAAAGTTGTTAACATCCCGTTTTGGCACCTTCGCGACAATCTCGGCAAAAACTACATATACGCAGGTCCTTTATAAAAGCAATCTTTCATAACATCAAAAAATGTTGGCACCTTTCCAAATTAAAGTTCATTGCTCTTCGAACACAATTCATTTCAGAGAAAAAAAACGACGCACGTTGACATGTAGCACTCTGCTGTGGACACGTTAATTGAAATATTTTATTAACTGAACATAATGAATATTTTCAGTGTTTCGATTTTAACAGTCGAATAACCACAGGGTGCAAAGATACTTATCATATTTTTGTACGAAGTATTAACGTGACCCAGATAGTCTGGAACGATATTAAGTGCAGGGCACGCCGCGACTTCGCGGTAACGGAATCCACTATAATGCGAAAATAAATGGCCTCTTGAAGAATGAGTTTCGTGAATAACGTCAGTACTAAAAGGTTTAATGAGTAGATAATGCTCCTGAGGGCATTTAACGACGACGTGAACGGCGTATCCGTGACAGACAAGCGCCACTCCCACGGGGCCGTCCGTGGACAGGATCTACATTGAAACAATTTCGCATGTCGGGCCGGCTCGCTCCCGTCTGTAATGAATTGCAAACGCATGCGTCTCGGAGCGGTCGCAGCCGGTCCGTCAGCCGTCAGCCGGCCGACAATTAGGGCGGTGCAATTACAACCAGTCGGCGGCGAGTCGGCCGGTGGGTCAGCGGCGCGATTTCCCGACAACTGCGACGCCTGGCGCCACCAGACGACGTTGTGTAACTCTTAAACGTCCGACCAGCCATTAACGCCGCCGTCGAGGTCGTTGCTCTACACATGTATATCACACGCCAATATCCATATTTGTAAAGCAGAATTAATCAGCCATGATCGTGAATCACTGACAAATTGAATAAAACTGTATCAGACAGAGTACATAGTCCACAGGCATATTAATGCTGTGCACAAAGCCTTCAGAGACCATAATTTTGGTAATATTAAAGTACTAACACGCAACGGTGTGACACTTGGGGAAAGCATATATACAAAAATGGACGTGTCTCGCCGGTAATGATGATGATTATGGTTAAGCAACCATTTAACGTGGTTTTATTTCTACCATATACAACTAACCTTTTAGTCAAGAAGCTAGCATTTATGAGAAAACCTGTTGCGCTTACCCAAGAAACCCAAGGTACATATGTTAAAGTACATAGAATTTGGTTAAGAAGAAAATGATAAGGAGATAAGAAGAATCAAAACTCAATTTTACACCCCTTGCAAGTAAAAGTGAAGAAATAACCTTACTTGGTTACTTCCAGCAAGGATTCAACATATATTATAATGTTTTAACAGATCTTAACAATCAAACAAGATGAGTTAAAACAACAGAAATCTAAATATTCTCTATGTATATATGTATATTTATTCGCTTTCTGTGGTTAAAATTTAATTTCGGAAAATGGTTCAAGAGGTTCCAACACATATCTGTTATAATATGTACCTTTTTGGTAAAATGCTATATATATATTGAACCGCGTAAAATGGGTCCAGATACAGATTTTTTAAAATAAATCCCATATTTTGGTTCAATTATATCTAAACTAGTTTTTCAATTATAAAATCACAAACATTGTACAAAGAAACATTACTGGTAACTGAACGGGAAAATCCAAAGAAAACCAATCAATTTAAGGAAAATGAACTCTAAACTGATTGATAAGATTAATAGAGCACTTAAAAAGATTCTCGTTAATGTTGAAACTGTTTGATGTTTGCAGGGCGCTTAAACATAACCAGATAGATTGTGGACTAAGGACCGAGCAAATAAAATCAAACGATTCCATACTCGAGATAAAACAATGCATTAGTCTAATATGCGAGGTGTTATCGTTATAAAACATTGACAAGGAGGAATGTCATTGAATAGTTGGTTGTGATAAGGAGCAGGCAATTAAATATGTGTGTATATCAAAGCTTAGCATATCTGATACGATTTGCAATGCTAACTAGTAGCAGGAGGATAAATATTATAAACAATGTAAATATGTTGTCCTCTGTGTATAAAATGCTTTGTCTAGGATTTTTTTTAGCATAATTAAATAAACAATAGGTTGTGTCAATAAACTCGATACACAATAGTGGCACTGTTTGAGTTTGCCTATGATAGATGAGGATGTTGGCAAAATAAAAGAATTATCCTTATTTTTAAATAAACTGTTAAAAATCATCAGATCTCTCATGTAAATAAAAATGATTTTTAAAAACATCGTTTTAAAATAATGCTATGATTATGAGTTTAATTTTCCTTTCCCGTTATACATTCCTCTGATGTAATGACCACAAAAAACGTTCTTTTGGCTGACGGAAATTACAGGGTATGCACCTCAAATTCGCACTTATTTGACTTTAATAACGTATCCCTTATTTTATTACTGACGATAATAACAAATATTAACTGCATCAGATAAAACTTTTGATTTTATAAATGGACGCTTGTAATTTAAGAAATTCGAAAAGCTCTGAAATAATTAAAAGGTTTTTTTACTGTTTTATACCGCTTATTTAAATGACCACCTTGAGTGTTTTTAAAGTTCAGTTCCCACTTCATATTAACTGTAAGACAATTTTAACAGTAATATCAATTTATGACAATATACTTTACTTCAAATTTTATTTTAAAAGTAAGAAAATTTAAAAAATCGAGAGAATTTGTAGAAACTGACCTACGTTACAAAAATTAATATCGAGATTTATCGAGATTTGAAGGATGCATGTAGATACCTAATCGCTAACTGAAACACATATTTAATAGTCATAAGAAACGGATGTGCATGCTCTACTAACCAGACTTGCCGCTCCGTGGGCTCCCTAGCACCACCACCCTTATTCGATTCACAGTCATCTTCATTTGGGCAGAGTTATTTTTTCACTTTTATTCTAAGAAAATAAATTTAACCGGACATGATAGCAACAGTGTCCAGCAACCACATCAGTTTATGATCACAGTTTATATTTGTAGCACGGTACTGTCGATATCGCACCAATCGATGTGAGTTATCGTAAATATGATCGAGAGATAGATTTCACAGAGTTGCTCACGGCCGCAAGCTCGACCGAGTGCCGCGAAGTTTCCCGCGCGACTGCCGGCGTCTCTAGCCGGTGCTTGGATCAAAAGCGCGTGCGCAGGCTCCGTTCCAACCTCCGAACTAGCCGACTACCTATGCATACGTTGGAATTTGTACTTCGTCCATACATCCTACTTCATTTAAAATTCATAACGTTGGACTGACGCCAATGTTATCGTATCGATGTTTCGGATATCGGAGTTGTATTTCGATAAATATTGGCAGATTTTCGGCGAGGAAAAACTCAGATGAAATTCTTTGCTAAGCTTAATTCTGAATAAGGAAAACTGTAAGAATATCGATCAGGTCGCTCTAGAATTCGCACGTCTGCGACATGTCAAGGTGAGAGCGACGCTACGAGAGAGACGCGCACTGCAATAAATTCGTTCGTGCTGAGACATAATTGGATCCGCCCCGCCCACGTCCAGGTACCCTGCTTCCTTTATGCCAGAAAGCTACTCTACTTTGAAAGTTAGAAATAAAATTAATAAACAACGTAATTTAAATAAAATTTAAAAGAAATGTAGAGCAAAACTAATCTTTATTGATGATCCTCACATCACAGATCTTAATGAGTTGTTTGAAATAGACGTCTCATACTTCAAATGCACGTTTTAGATCTTAACCTATCATTGTTTGAACAGGCTAACTGCCAAAACTAGATCAAATACCACAGGAAGGTTAAAACCATACAATAAACTATTTTTATGATTTCTAAAATTGAAGTGTCAAAATAGATTAATGTCCTCTATTGATCTAGTTTTCTAAAAGCAAGGTACCTATTCTATAACAGCCATTTATGTATGACAACTAAATTATCTATGTAGATATCCAAAAGTAGGTAAGGGGAAAGGGGGAAGTATTATATTATGGTAATTAATTTAGAATCAAAATTTTATAACATCCGAAAAGATAGATGGATTGTGTGAGGAGTGATATGAAAGAAAAGGGAGTTGATGATAGCATGACGGGTGACAGGACAGAATGGAAGAAAAAAACCATGTTGCGCCGACCCTAAATAATATGGGATAAGGGCAGGACGAAAAAGAAGATTTAAGAATCAAAATTTTATTTTTATCGTCATTTTTGATGGATTATGCTGCTATATGTGCTTTTTACAATATTTTATAACAATTAGTAAATAAACAAAAAAAAATATTTTCATTAAGTAACACTGGCATAAGCATTTCAAATATTGATATCAGGAAGAGTGGTGGGAACATTTCGCTATCTCCTTTGTTCCTATAGATACACATAACGTGAGTCTGTGACGTCACATTTCACTGCGTGCATCCTTATTTTTCTTTCCACCTGATTTGGTAGGTTTCTAAATTACTTAATTACTCAGATACCCGCGAAACGAGACACAATAGTAAAACAATAACAGCGCGGTCTCATAGGACCGGTTGGGGATTCAAACGTTAATGTTGAATGGATTAAAAATCTTGTATCAAATTAAAAAAATAAGTCAATAACCAAATTCTAACGCCTAAAGCTTTTATAAAAAGTCGGCTCTTAAGGTTCTTAGATACTTGAATAGACTTAGAGTAATAAAAGTAAAACCCAATAAATTACTTGTCAGTCTTCATTAGCGATCTCACAATATGTAAGTATACTTTCGAAAATAGAAGAAAATGCATTTGCATAGAAGTTAGTTCGCTGCGTGCGTTTCTCTACTCATTAAGGAAGGTTGTGACGTAGAAAAAAAAAGCGCAGCGTGTCGACTCAACGCAAATTGATCGTTACCCGAGAACAACTTCCTCAAACATGCTACCTTACCGTATTTATGCAATCGGCGTCAAGCCGCTAATACCCAACTCTTTAATTTAGATACTGAGATAGCATCATAAATGCGCAGTTTAACACCCGACCATCGCGTTATTTATGAAACCTCATACATAAAATAGCTCAGAAAGGAGACCAAGATTAATGTTTAACGCATATTTAAGGATCCAGATCATCGTAAATCGGTTTCTCCAGTATATCGAGATTACCCTATTTGCATGAAAATTATTGCCTTTGTTAACATACTAAATACGTTTTACAATAATAACGAATTGGTGGAGTGAACCGCAACAAAGCAGCTCGGACGCACAAGCGGATCATAATTTTGATTAATTTGTTACAACAGTATCGCCACGCTGCAACCCGCTACTCTCGTTATTATTTCCAATATTCAATTAAGCTCGTTCTAATTAAATTACTTATCAACTGCTTGGGTAACGATGTAAATAAGCATTTATTTATTTAGTCGTGAGCTGGACATTTCGCAAGGCGACTCGCGTGTCAAAACTAGTTTGTTAATGGGCCCAACAATGGCAACACTGTTCTGTTCACACTTGCCTATTAAACGATTCATATCTCTAAATCTTTTAACCTCTTTAGAGCGGTGTCCGATGTTACAAAACAATTACAAGGGTTTCTTACTAGAGGCGATGAAAAATCTAACTCATATTGCTCAGTATTGCAAAACTATTTCTTTAATGGGATTTAATTAACTTAAATCCGATATCATAAAACTTGCACTTTTAATAACACTTATGTGACATAGATGTTCACACAGATTCAAAGTTATATTAAAATTTTAATCACTCCAGAGACTGTAACTGGAGTTCCCATATCATTCAGCAACAATTAGAAACATGCTACATTTGTATATTAACACTTAAAATTAATCAGCCCCACATTCCCGGACAAGAAGAAAGCCGATGAACCACAGAAGTAAAAGTTAAACTACTACAAAAATAAAACGTTTTCTGAATCATACATAAAAGTATCAAAAGTAAAAGTAGGTACCTAAGCTAAAACAGGGAACAAAGAAATTTGATAAATTATATTGATCACAATCGCAACAACCGAAAACGCGTCCGGACACCTTCGGGACCGTTACAAAAGTCCTTCGGTATGTATCACAAAGTTGATAAAGCAAAGTTTACACGGCCAGACGGAGAGACGGCCCAGCGGCCCAACAGCCATTAAATAAAACCCAATATGTACCAACAGCCTCAGATCGGGTCACTGATTGCCACACAACACTTTGGATTTCGGCCCTCCTGAACCACTAATTAAAAAATATTGATTTTTCTTTTCCACATCTCCTTTCATCTTTGCGAACTTTTACACAACTGCTAATTGGGCAAATAATAGACATAGAGTAAGGCTACCAAAGCAAATATTGGCACAATTAAATAACATTGGCCCTTCATTTTACAATCGTAACTCTTGCGTGAATCATTAAATTAAGAAAAGCATGCAGTTATTTTTAACTTGACCTTCGTCGTACCATATACATTTTTAAACTAATTACGTTTAAGTGTAGGATGATCATGATATATCGGTAGCCTGACAACACTAAAATTACTGTCAGCAGTCCTGTGACCATGAGCTCATAATTCACAACAGAAGGACCAAAACTTGAAATATATTCGTTGCTTTCGCTTTACAAAGATCCTCATAAAGCTTAATAATCAGGACTCAGCTTGCGCGAACGATCCAATTAACTTTATTAATAGTTTTTTCATGGCGCCGAACACTCGTTGTCATGTCATACCGAGCGGGAATAATAAAGACTTCGATAAATTCGATCATATCGCCCCCTGAGTTTTGAAACCGTCATTTTCTTGAGTTAACGACAGCTATCGACCGAATTCGCCAAAATTCACTCAATTTCGTTATCGACATAAGCAGTTATATAAACCGTTAATGTATGTAATGTAATGATATGGATGATTTTATTGTTATGTTCGTTTGTTTCTCGATAAAGACATTTAAAAGAGTTGGTCGAGTCGACACCTTGTAGCGCCGCGCGCTGTCGCCCCGTGTCCACGCGCGGTCACACTTCCACACTCCACACGTCCTCACGTCACGGATTTCACCGTCCACGCTCCATCCTTACGTAATATTGTCAATATAATAATAAATATTAAAGTAACATCGGTTGCTCCACACATTATCGCACACAAAGAAATAAGTATGTCATTAATAAATAATCCGCTGTCTCGCGTCTAAGATAAAATTCCTACGCAATTCGCGAGAGTTGCGAGAATAACGTTGTGTCGTTTAGAATACACAGAGTAATCAGTGTGGTATTTAAGGCTGAGATAATTCTGCATTCCAGCGACTACCAACAATGGAATTTTTCAATATTGACATCAATTTCTGTAAAGAGCACTAGAGCATTTCTAAGTCACCCATGACCTGTATTATAAAACTATCAGCCTACTATAGACACATAACTGTTAGCCAGCGAGTGAATACAGAAGCTCAGAAGAGATCAATTAACAATGTAGCTGTGCTATTTACGTCTAGTCGATCGTTTTATACGATGCAATGGTTCGTGAAGGTGCAACGGGGCGGTGATGTCCAGACAACGGAGAAAGCATGGATCGCCGTAATAAATGTTAGCTTCTCGTAGCAATAAATAGCCGATCTAAATAAAGGTACCAATAAAACCCGTGCAATCGTTCGTGAAATGTTTCACAAAGAAGTCTTTAGGTACTTTCATCGTTAAGCTTGAATGGCGTATTAAAAATACAACTAATTTGATGTGGAGCTATACACCAGACGATAACGGTGTAAATATTTATGTTATTGACTACGTTTGCTTTTTATTTATTTCTTTAATAAAGCTACTTCACCTCATTTGCAAATGTTACATTGTTTATTTTAACATAAGCTGTATTCATCAAAATCAACATTTTCGGAACTGTTTTTATCGTATCTCTAGTTAAATGACCTACAGAGTTGAACGGACTAGCTTTACAAGCCATAAAATCTAGTAATTTGACAAGATTGACGCCAACCCGTCTGATCTGATTAACTCCTCCGTACAAAAACAAGTATGTTCCTCTATCATCAAAATGATTACAGTGTTCAATTCAAGCCCGTTTATTACGTATAATTTAGACTGCAATTACTGTTGATTGAAATTGAGAACTGATACTATAATGTTCTACGAGATTTTTGCTATTTAAAGATCCTTTTAACTTCATCCTTGCCAGGATGTCCTAGCTCAGGAATTGCTTTTCCTGCCTTAGGTACACAATTTTAAACATGTGTTTAAGTTTTAACGATATATCAGATAGTAATATGTTAATGTATTTACATAATATCTCATCATCAGATCAGTAAATCATTGCCAAATCTTAATTTAATTTTGTAAAGCCCTTCGCAACAATTCTCTTTATGGTTTTTCAGTTTCTTTTCGGTATTGACCAATGGACTATCTCAGTACTTAAATGCCTTTTGGGGAATCTTTCAAGGTAAAGTTAATTGCGATAGGTGAGTTGGTACGTAACATATGTATTTTACAAAGCCAAATTCAAACATAGGATAACGTTCGCAGGTAAAAGTAGTTCAAAGGAGAGTTGTTACATGATTTGTGTGCAGAGCCAACGAAACGGTAAGTCCATTAAATACGAAGAAACCTCGTCATCATATTTGGAACACAAATAATAAAAATAAACGAAGCCCGGACTTCAGTACGAGTTTTCTCCACATTGCAGACGATGGCAATTCATAAAGATAACATATTGAAATGCGATTAACAGTTAACGTAATGCCTTTTGACGATGTAAAAACTTACGAGTATTTTCAATGATAAAACATTATTTACGCTTTAATAAATCCCGACGTCTTCAAACTGAGATAAATGGATTACCGAGAGGTTAATGTGAAATGGTTCTTTATAGGTGATACATTAAGTTGGGGAAAAGGCTATCTGGTGCTGTATCTTGTTAGGTAAATAAATACCTTTAACCCAAAACCGTCATCGTGGGCACGGAACAGCTCGCAAACTGATGGCCTGCAGATATATTGTCATGCTCTTTAACAATTTCACTAGCCAATGAACCGTTTAGAGCTATAGAAGTCCCGGCGTACACGACAACAGCATTGTAACTGTTTATCTTAAGATGGACAGAACGCGATTGCATCCTTCCTTACAAGTCTATTAAATGATGTTACTTTTTACATGGCTCTTTACTGGTACTGCACCGTAAGATTTTTTCATAGTTCATCAATCTTTAATGAGTTTTTAGCAGGAATTATATTTTCGTTATGTTTTATGAAGTGGAAAATTAAAAGGAATAACATAACATCGTCCATATAGGGAAGCTTTAACTTGTCTGGCAACAATATGACCCGTTACTCTAAGACATCAGAATCATTGGTTTTGAAGATTGTATTGCAATGTGCACAACTGTACAACATGCTTAGCGATGCTACGGCAAGACTCCAGAATAAAAGGCCACTCGTTTTTACGAACGATGTTAGTCTACGTCGTGTAGTATCATTAGGGTAAGACAGTCTTACTTGTACGTAGACTCAACGACAGTCTACGTAGACCGGTCGTAAAAACGGGTGGTGTAGGCCTTTAACTTGTCAAGAATATACTTACTGAAGATATAGGTACCATTTTTAGACTCAATATTACACAGAAATTACGAAAACCTAGGCATGTTATTTGCGTTTGATATAATAATCTATCGACTCCCTCTGATGAAAAAAAAAATACTTGATAGTAAAACGTTAGTAGTTTTCTAGCACAGATGTTTCACCATGCGTACCCAACAAAGATCCTAACATTTTGATTCCTAGGTATTGAAATTATTAGTTTGATGGCAGCTTTCCTTAGAATATGTCCGTAACAATTTGTTGTGGATAAACAATAAGTCGTGAGGAGTCACTCCCTCCGCCTCCCGATAGCGGGATCCGCGACGAGTAGGTATCCAATTTATAACCTAACTGTGATCTTTACAATATTCGACCACAACAATAGGTATACCATTGTTACAAACAATAATCCAAAAAACGTTTTCCTTATAAGTAACTAAGGCGAAACAAAAATACCGCCGTACCTAAAAGCAACGATGGTGCAACCATTTTGCAAAAGCATTTAATCAAAAGTTTTAATTGATCAACGCCCTAATCCAGTTACAACTATTGTGAGCCAGAGTCAAACACTTGTTTTGATAACCTTGACACGCTTGAAGTTGCGTCAACTCTCCATGAAAGGAAAACAAAACAAAATGTAGAGACTGAAACAATTTCTAAGAAATCGTTTTCTTGAGGCCTACTTTCATAAAAAGGTTCAAAATGACGGTAGTTTTGAAAACCACACTGGTGGTTTGATAGGCGTCAAAAGCACACTTTGATGATTACCGGCATTTATGTATTTTATGTATTTATTGAAGCTTTATGCTCTAGTAGCCACTGTAGTAGTGACAAAATGCCTAAGGCAAGGTCTAAGTACAGTGGTACTTAGACAAATTAAATGCCAGGCATTTTGTGGCCAACTTAGAAAACTCAATCATTTATGTCAAAGGAGATAGGTGTAAGTAAATATATTTAAATAAAGTTAAAAGGCTATACGTTATTAAACATATTACTTTTAAACGGCAGGACTAATTCGGAAATTTTTTTTCATAGTCCGAATAAGTTTTTGAGAGAAAAACTGAAAAAAATCCCCGAATATTCGTGGGAACGGAAATGATTTTTTTTAACAAGAACTGAGCAAAGTCTGATGGACCAGCTAGTAAAACAAGTAATAATTTAAAGGAAATAAATCAGTGACAACAAAATACACAAATACCTACCTATAAACGAACAATATAAAGCACCTACTCGTATAAGGCTGTGAGCGAACCTACTAGGTACACAATCACCCGCATCATCATAGCTGTCATAAAACGGGCCATAATGACAACATTTACGAGTATATTTCTTGAAAATTATTCGCAGAATTGTTTTACAGGCGTCAAAATACCGTCATGTTGCTGCTTTCCTAATAAACCCAATGTTATGTTTCTATTAAAACTGGGTAAGTAGCATAGCATTAGCCTTATAATGTTTACACTGCTGGGACTCAGGCCTCCTCTCTAGAAGAGGTAATGGACCGTAATCCACCACGTGACCAAGCACCGAATTACGAGTTGTAGGTTGCAGGTTCAAACCGAGCCAGACGCATTATTTTCTGTAATTTATTTAATCACCAATAGTTTCAAAACGGTGAAGAAAAACATCGTGAGGAAACCGGCATGTCCTAGAACCAAAACTTCGAAGACGTGTGACATCCGCCTAGCCGCACTGGGTAAGTAGACAAATAATCGCACGCTTAACCAAAAAGAGACGTAAGAGTACGTTTGAAAATTGAACCTTACCTATTTTTCAAACGTATGTTTTCAGATCCAAATACCCTCTTTTTCAGTTTGGTTCTCTTAATTATTAACCTATCAATACCCGCGACACGAGACACAATATTAAGACAATAACAGCGCGGTCCTATGAGACCGGTCGGGGATTCATGAATTAAGCATGCGATTTCTTCTTCTTTTTCCTAAATCCTACCGTTATTCTTCCTTCTTCAATTCTGTCCTATCATCCGTCACACTATCACTAACTCCCTTTTCTTTCCTATCTCTCTTTACTAAACATGCGAATTATGTGCTGAAACTAAAGAAATCGTTGACAACAAAGTGTACAAGAACAACACACAATATAAGGCACCTGTAAGGCCTGAGGACGATCAGTACACGCTCACCTGCCGTGATTTATTCTCTAGACCCACCATTGTCCTGTCGCAACCGGCTAGCGGAAACTTATGAACTATCTAACCTCAAACGTCTTATGAACGAAACACTACCACTCTACATGTGCACACAATTATTTATTTATTTATCTGGAACTTGTATCTCTATTGGGAGCTACAGGAGTATTCGCCATTGTCATTGAGAATTTAGAAATAGATACCACTTCATGGTATGTCAAGGTACAGTCAGCACCAAAAGTCGATAAACAGAATCAACATAACAAAACACCTGTTCGCAATAAAATGTGTTTCATCTGTTACAATAAAATGTCTTGTTATGTTGATTCTGTTCATCGACTTTTGATGCTGACTGTACTTATAGTTGCCTTGGGTTGTACGAAAGAGAACACCGGGGCCCTGGAACGAAGGCAAAGAACGAACAGGAGAGAATCAACTCAAAAGGACGAGAATTCAACAATTTAATTTACCTACTTTTTTGCTGTAATACTCACCTGCTCCTAAACACCATTTATTGTAACGAATTTAAAAGAGCAAAAACAAGAAAATGTTGCTACTTAAGTACGAATGAGGTTACAAACATAGAGAAAGATAATAGATATATCATTCACAAATGCGGTTTGGCCTGATAATAAAATGATAATTAGGTATTATTTATGCTTAAGCTATTTTCTGTCACCAAGCTTTCCGCGCATACGCACACACAAAAAAAGTGCTAATTACGAGTGAGGTTTTTTTTTTTTTTTTTTTCCGGTAGGGGAATCATCAGAATGACTTCTCCCACTCTTGGGCGGAGCGGGAGGGCGTGTCAGACTCTTACTGACTAAACCCCTACCCCGTTCCTTCGTTACCATCGATCTGGGGGACACGGTGACAACCTTTCGGATACCGTGTTCCCTAGAGGCTTCGGCCCTACCGGGCCCCTACAGTTTGCTGACATCTCCTTGAGGCGCGCGTGGAACAGAACGCGCCGTCGACGACTAGGCTCGGTCCAGATTATTACCAGACTGCCGGACGGCGAGCTACCCAGCGCTCGCTATCCGCGAGCCCGCGCCTACGGTGGTCGGAAATCGGGATCCGGATCTCGGCGGCGGCGGCGTGAGTTCCGTTGCCTCACGCGGTCGGCAGCCTCCTTCGCTAACATTACTGCTTCGCAGAAGGAGGCGACTGCCTGCCACCCCTCCTCGCTCCGGACCATGGCCTCTACCAGGGCCCGGCGCGAGAGGTCACCGCCGCCGATAGCCTCCACAAGGACACGGCGGTGCTCCGCCCAAGCGGGGCACACCTCTACCGTGTGCTCCACCGTGTCCTCCGGGCGGTCCACACAGTGGCGACACCCGGGCGTCCTTTCCTCCTTGATCCGATGCAGGAACCTCCCGAACTTACCGTGTCCGGTGAGGACCTGCGTCATACGGAACGAGAGGACGCCGTGAATTACGAGTGAGGTTACATACATAGATTATATTATAGATCTATCTAGATTTAAGATAATCTAATTTATAAATGCGGTTTGTCTGATAATAAAATGATAATTAGAAATATTTTATACTATTTTCTGACACAGAGCTTTCTGCGCTTGCGCTACAGAAAAAATGGATACATCTACGTACACATCCAATACAAGCTTGCCTGAGATAAAGACAAAGTCAAAATCTTTTTAATTACTCAGATACCCGCGAAACGAGACACAATAGTAAAACAATAACAGCGCGGTCTCATAGGACCGGTTGGGGATTCAAACGTTAAGTCACATAGATACACGGGGCACTTATAAAACGTCAGAAGCTAGTGCACGGTTCCTATTGGTCACTTCCTATGGAGAAGAACCTGCAAGAAACTTCATAGTTACCCTTTTAAAAAATGGTTGATTTTGCAATATATCCTTTGCAGTCATCATCTTCCTGCCCTTATCCCGTTTTATTTGGGGTCGGCGCAACACGTATTTTTCTTCCACGCTGTCCTGTCTTTTTTACAATATTATTAGGAACAACTGTACCTTCTTATTCCTAAGTGTAAGTCCTACCTACAGACGACATTTTTATAGTCCAGTAAAAAGCCCGATCTTGTTGGTGATCACATAACGGTACCTTGCTTATACTTAGATATAATCCTTTAGCTCACGTAATATCTGATCGCTCAATTTATTTACTCAAGCTGGCTCTATGGTTAGGACTTATAACTACACATCATGATTAACTGTTTGTATAAGATGACTTGAATAGTAGGCTTCTGAGAAGGATTCACTGCCCTTTCGTCTGAAAATAGCTGTAGGTATGAGCCTTTTCCTGTAGGTATTTTTAAAAATTTTAAGCTTTTTTTATAATTGGGAAATCATCTAATGACTTCTCCCGCTCTAGGCGGAACAGGAAGGCGTATCAGACTTTTACTGGCTAAAACCCATTCTTGTTCCTTCTTTGCCTTCATTCCAGGGTCCCGGATTTTCCTTTCAAAAGCCAACCCATGACCCCAGAAACTTTGACCATGCTGAGCCCCTACGGTTTTGCTGAGGTCTCATTGAGGCGCGCGTGGAACACTACGCGCCTCAATGAGACGTCATCGACGACTTGAGCTCAGTCCGGATGGTTACCAAACGGCCGGACATCGAGCTACCCATTGCTGGCCGTCCCTTGCGGACCTACGCCTACGTAATAACTTTTCCTTGTTGATTAAAAACAACTAGACAACATATTCAAAATGAGTAAACTCACAATATATTTCAACAGCTAAGTACGTAGTTACTAGAAGTAAGTAATAAATTAATGATCTTAACCATTAGATTAAGAGGCCTCACTAACGCTCATCTAATCTCATTTATCCAGAATGACCCACAGACCCAAACAAAGCATTAATGACATCATTTTAACGAGCAACAAATTCGCACAAAAATACAGACGTAGTACGCATAAAGAGAAATGCAAATGATTTTTAATTGCCTTCCGGTAGAAAGTGGGTGAACCTGAACACAGAACGGGCTGGGCGAATCAGTTTGATTCTTGTCGAAATAATGACAAAGCAGCGACGACCGGTGTCATATTCTCACCGGGCCCCTGACTTACTGACAACTGGAAGCCGGTAGCTGGCAGATTAACATTAATTCCTACTGGCTCTTTAGATCGTTAACTCTGTGTTTAAAATAAAAACTGCACCACCGCACCAGTGGTTCTGTTGAAATTTTAAGGAACTTTACTCCTTATTTTTTTAAGCAAAATATACTGGAAATGCCTTAGCAATTACATGGACAGGTGTTTCGTGACAGCTCTTCCGAGACAGTTTCTGGGTACGTACTCGTAAAGTTGTTAAAAAATAAAAGGCCCGTTTTGACACTTGAAAGAGACCCTAAAATGTATCTTGGGAAGAAATTGAAAGAAACTGTAAAATAATAAAATTAATTAAGTACGTAGTCTTTTAAAAAAAATATAATTTTTTTGGTGCGTTTTATAACATGATGGAATAATAATGTGGGTATAATAATATTGCGAATATTCAGTAGGTATTCCATTTCTTCACGAGTTTCGTCGCGATGGCAAATGTCAAAACGAGCCTTTTATTTTTTGATAACTTTACCATGATAAAAGGAAAGCAGGAATGGAGCTATAGGTATACTCTCTAGGGTTATATTTAGTTACCTGTATCGTTAAGCCATTTACACTGTCTACTAAATCAAAGATAATTAAGTTCGTCGACTTGAAAGCATTTAACGCCCTCGCTTTACACATTTAAAGGAAAACGTGTAAAGTCATTACAGAACTTGATTTTAACACACATGTTATATTCATACGTCCCGAAAATACTAAACAGATTCATTCGTCTCTGTAATAATCCACAATCAATAACTAATAATCTGTTCCGCATATATGTGGGCGGGACGTGACATGCACCCATTTGTTTTACTTAAACGTTAATGCTCTTATGCATCGGTGCGCGGCGCATCCACTCGCGTTCCAACTTCGTTTGATTGTTTAACGGTGGTCGGTGATCCTTTCCGGGACTTTTATCTCGGTTTAGCGTGTGGGTGGTTTATAAATAAATTGACCTGGAGGTCATGATGCTCGTAAGATTAAGTATTATGTTTTATAAGACCACCACAAGGATTTAGGTCAATGTTAGTTTGCTGTCAGAAAAAATGTAGAGCAAAGGAGTTCTGATTTTACAATAACGATTAGGTATGTCAATAATTATATTTATACGATTGTGTGAGGCATAAATAAACGTTTCTTTTTTCTTTCTTCTTTTCTTTCTATTTATATACTAGCTTCTGCCAGCGGATTTGTCCGCGTGAATGTTAGTTACAGTGGACGCGAAGTCAAAGACAGCTATAAAGTTAAGCCTATGGCCATCCTTGAAGTCTTCATCATATTGGTTCAGTAGTTTAACCGAGAATGCATAACCAAAACTGACAGACAGAGTATGTATTACTACTTATCTATCTATCACATTCATAATACAAGTATGGATGCACAACCCTGATGACTCAATAATCCTCTGAACTATGAGCAGCATTAGAGCGACATCTAATAATTTAACATCATAAATCACTTTGTTAACCTGTGCTGCATTTCTAACTTCGCTTCATTAATCTTAATTAACTTTACACAGTAATTAAAGTTCAGGCTCTAATTATATGAGACTGTTGCACTCGTCTAGCAACAAACTAATGTATTTAAGTTTAAATGCCATTTACATATATAGGATTTCATAATAAATAAGTAGGTATTCAGAAGGCAAAACAGTAGATTTTAGAAGTGGGTTAGCAGTGTTAGCTCCTGAATTTCGTCATCAATCAATATAATTAAAATGGTAAGTAATTAATAAACGTCAAAATGCAAAAAGTTAAGTTTGGAAGTTAAACAAGGTATGCTCAATAGATAATTGTATTGTTATGGACCAATTCATTCGCGAATAGTTGCGGTTTTTGCTATCATCGATAGAATATAATGTACCTAAGTGATAGGTACCGCTACCTACCTTGGAGACCTTGAACTATTCACCGTTGATTAGGTCAAGGTAGCCAAGGTACCTACCCATTAATTTAATTAATGTTCCGTGACATTCATTAAATCAATTGGATAAGGACTACAAATTAATGAATTAGGGCTAGGTACCTTTTCCAAAATGTTTTTTAACTGACAACAACATTTTTTTTAAGTGTGAGCAGCTATCTTACCTACCTACCGCAGATCAGACCGAAATTACTGGTGACTGGTAAATTAATAACGGCGCCAGGTTTAGATACATACCGGGTTGGACGCAAAATTTGAACCCAGATCGGCACTCTGTTACCCTCGCTGCTCTTAAACCATTTTAAGAGCAGCGAGGGTAACAGAGTGAGAAGGACAAACTAGACCCAATAAATCAATGGCATTTGACGTCCGCCAATCTACACGGCCAGTGTTAGAGCCAGTCATAGAGATGTTATGCTATAGGTCAAATATGCTACAGATGAAAGTATAGCCTTAATCCATATTTAAGGAGATGTCAGCAAAACGTAGGAGCCTAACAGGCTCGAAGCCTACTGGGACAATGGGTTATGTAAAAATGAACCCCGGGACGATCGCAAAGAAAGAACAAGAATGGGTATAAGTCAGTAAAAGTCATTTAGTAGATGATTTCCCACCTAAAAAAAATACTTGTAGACAGATTTGCAGATTCTTAAGTGCAATTTTCTATGGAAAATTGTAATGTAAGACCACATTACAATTTTCCATAGAAAATTCCAAACCAATCTGTTGCTAAACCTTCAGTTCAGAGATTTTATAAATCAACATTGTGACTTTAATTAAAAAATAACACATTTAACTGCCTGGAGTTCTCTTCTATTGTACCACATTTAGGTCATTTGATAGCTAGACAAACCGCCTTTTGAAGCCATACAGAGTCAGCGGATCAGACAGATAGCATTACAATTACGAGGATTGATAATAATCCTAAATGTTGTCTCATAATCGGTCTGTCAAAACGCTACACAGTCGTAACGTAACTCCATTACGTAGCAGTCAATGTAATCTATATTATTTTGTAACACGAAACTTATCTCGGATTGACCACATTAATTTATGTCTAAACCACTAATTTACAGATACGTAAATTAGTGATTTTAAGTGCGCATAAATCATTGGTTTTTTTAACACTGAGCTTCGAATTGTGAAGAGCGGATAATCCCGATGCTAAGATTTAACATACAGTTACTAAAAGGCTAATCAACAAAGTATCAAAGCGCAAAGCTCACGTCAAGTTATTTGATTGGTATTTCAGTTATCCAATCAAAGCCGTAAACATTTGGTCAACAGTATGTTAGCTAATTAACCAACTTAGGAGGAGGAGGAGGTTCTATTTTTTTGTTCATTAGAATTTTCTGAAATTCTGTTCGATTTCAGTTCTGTTCCTCTACTACAATTAATTGGTCTATTCATAAAGTGACCATTTGTCTCGTTCTGTCCTTTTTCTCGGTAACCTGTCCCGTGGTCCCCAAATAAAACTCCGGGACACAGGAATTTGTTTATAAACACAATAATTACTATCAATACGAATAATAGCAAAGTGCAATATTGTTTTGTCAGTGTGTTCCGGCTAATCTCTGAAACGACTGGGCCGATGTTAACGGGACTTTAATTGGTAGGTAGACACAGTTTGTAGGGAATAATTTTTGTTCAATTGGTAAGTAAATAGCTGAGTTTATAAATTGTAACTTAGGTAACTTTCATATAAGAAAAATAAAACAAAAAAATGAATCTTGAAATTGTGACCAAATGGCATTGTTCCGTTTTACGAGACCGACGCGAACAAAATCGCGGACACAAGCTAGCAAATTTTATTTTGTTTGAAGAACTTATCAGTAATTTAAAAACACATAAAGTTAAATTAATATATTTTATTAATACATACATTATCAAAATATTATTTGGTTAACTTTACACAAAAGTCCCACATGTCAGGTTTGATAGTCCATGTCTTAAAAAAGTTTTCCTTAACATCTAACCATTTTTCAAAATATTTTATTGATTTTTTCTTCATTATATTATAAGGTATACTTTCAATTTTATCTTGGCCGCATATTTTTTGTTTGAGATCATCATTGTTGTTCAATATTTGTAAGAATTTTTTATATAAATGGTATTTACTTATACATAAGCTACAGGCTGGTGATAGTGCTTTCTTCACTGTTACTCCTAGTTTTCTACCTTGCACTGCAACTTCTAAAGTCCTGAAACAAATAATAATCTTTATTTTCCGGTTGTTGTGGCAACACTTGGGGGAGGCCCACATCCAGTAGTGGGCGTGAAACTTTTTATATATCAGTTTACTAATTCAAGATCTTGCAGTTATCTATTTGATTGATTGATTAAACCACTGTTGTCAGCATAAATTATAACAAAAAAATAGGTTCTGATTATGACAAATTAAGTTGAGTAACTAATCCAAATATATGTAACAATTTGCTCTGACATGATAACTGGAGAATTATTCTAAGTAGTTTGGAGTCAGTGCAACATATCTTCCATTCTGACCAGTCACCTGCCACACTATCACTAACACCTTGTTCTTTCATATCACCTCTCACACAATTCATCCATCTTTTCTTTGGCCTCCCTCCCCATCCATCCACATATCACTCTATACTATACTTATAACTCTTTCAGTACCATGTACAAAAATACTCACTGATTATTAAATATAGATTTGGTCCAAATCATGCTTCCTGGTGCTGGTTTCGTATTGACTTCAGAGTTTATATTACTGAACACTAAATTTGTTTGGTAAAATTGAGGCACTACATCCAATTTAAGAGACAAACAGTCAGATCTATTCAAAAGGGCTCTATGTAAAGACTCTTGAGAATATGGTACTCCAGCACCAAATATAAAATGGCTTATGTATATTGGTTCGCACAGCAAACTTAATAAGCTGCCTTGGATACCCAAGTGTATCCATTTAGCTATCTTATCACTGCAAGAGACTGACAGTGTTCTATCCCCTCGGCCTGGCTTTGTTCGCACTTGACCAAGCAAAAGCTGAATATTCATTCCCGGCTTCTTTAAGTCTTGCTCACACTGTGGAAGACATTTAGCCCCCGTCCTGTTAACATAGTCCTCTAATTTACGTTTCTTTACTTCCACGTCACAAACATCGTTCTCTGCCTCACGCTTCGGCAGCTTCAATACATCACCGTAATTGTCCTCTTCCCCATCTTGAGATATAATAGATGCGTCTCCACACGGTAACTGAGATGAATAGAAAATAAATTCAATATTTTCTTTAAGTTTAAACTGGCCATCTTCATAATTGAATATAGACTGTTTCTGTTTTAACGTTTTGATAATGCTCTCGTATAGATATAGTAAGAAACCGCGCCTAGCGAATACTTCGGCGTGACTATCGTTCAGTAAGCTTCCATTCGGCATCATTTTGGTAGCCCCAATACATTTCGAGCCGGTACCTAACGATACTATTTGAATGTTCTCAGTACTTCTGTCATATTCTGTAATACATGATAGCACTGTCCATTCTTTTTCAATAGGCTTTCCGTTTTTCGGTAGTGCTTTGTAGAAACCGAAACAGTTTTGCACTACTTTTTCAATTAAAGTGTCATTAAGGTTAGGCATCTTTTGCAGCATCAATATCAATGGTTTGGTCTTTTGTCACACATTATCTATTATAATAATAATGTTAATTCAAACAAAGAGTATATTTCAAAAACTTTGTCTTTTTAATCCGTAAATCGAAAATTACTGATAAAAATGTAAACATAATAAAGTCAACCTGTCACTTCATTTTTATCACAAAACGTTTGGATTTACGCAACTTAATTTCATTTTATCAATAACTTATTGGTGAATTGTTGAAAAAAAATCTAGCAAATTATAATCATAATTTATGCTTTAAATACAAACATATCTTTTTTCAAATTGTACAAAATCCAAAATAAAAAGAGAAAAATCAAGATAAACCTTGCTAAAAAATCCTTTCGTAAATTGGAACGGTATTGCGGCGTTCCATATCTTTGTTTACTAAAATTGCAATTTTATGCACAAATATTTGCACCACAGGTTCATTTTATTACAATAGCGAAAACAAAAGCGCAAGACAAACTTTAAAAAACAAAACTAATTTAACTTTGAACCAGGTTTTTTTGGAAAAGTACTTACACTGGGCATTTTTTTTAAATTGTTTTAAATTATGGTAAGTTGTCCCACATTGAACCAGGTAAATTTCAAAGTCTCATAGTGGGCTGTATGTTCAATCAATGCCTTTAATTTTTTGTGTATAGTTAGCATATTTATTTAGCTTCAATTTTGTAAAACATTAATTTCTCATGTTCCTTTTAGTTTCGGTGTAAAACAGGTTTTTATGAAAAATGATTTTTGGTTCAATGTGTACCACAGGTGGTACACATTTAACCAGGGTATCGTCCACATTGAGACACCTTATTAACGATGTCTTTTAGTTCAATTTATAAGGCAAATACTTTGTAATAATAATAATAATAAACAGTAATAATAAAAATGAGCCTTATATTTATAAAAATCACTTTAAATCGTATGCAATTAAACCGAGAGTCTTAGTTTTATACATCACAAAACCTTTTCAGTCAAATTCTTATCATATTTTAATAATAAAAACAAAAGTAACAGTTTTTCATTATAAAAACAAAAGTACCTTCCATAATATAACAAATTAAAATTAAATTAAACTAATTGTAAAAAACACTCCTTTAACGACTGGGGTGTACACAGTAAACCGTGGTTAAATGTGTAACACCCTCAGGTGGTTCAATGTGAGACACACCACGTTTTATCACTAAACTCAAAATTTTACCGGCAAATCAATCTCTTAAAATCACGAATTATAGCGCTTTTAATTGCTAAATAACCGTAGAAAACAGTGTATATATAAATAAATTGATATTATTTAAACGAAAAAAGCTAAAAAAGAATGAAATTGGCAAAAAATATTTACTTTTTGAGTCAGTTTGCTTTCGAATACTCCTCACACAACCACTTTGCACGCGATCGCCACGCAAACTAGTGGGCAGGAACGGAACGTAAATAGCTCTCTTTCACTCATATTAGTGCGGTTTGGCAATGTCGCATTTTTGAGATTCGGCGGTGGTTCAATGTAGCTGCCTGGTTCAATGTGAGACACCCGACCCTATACTATTTTTTTATTTTTTTTTGTGGCAATTGGGCCGGTTTCCACTATACTAAATTTATTATAGGATGGTTTCGGTGACAGCTGTCAGATTCATACAATGTAGCTATCTATCCTTTTCTCTCATCTTAAAGATGCATATTTTCGTCCTGCTGTCACCATGCTATGTTAAAAAAGACTATAGTGCTTCACTGCGATCCCACCTGATGGTAAGCAGTGATGTAATCGTCAATGGTGAGGCGAACCATCACATCATTATCATGATCTGTCATGGTGATGGTGCATTTTCCTTAATTACTCAGATACCCGCGAAACGAGACACAATAGTAAAACAATAACAGCGCGGTCTCATAGGACCGGTTGGGGATTCAAACGTTAATCTCCTTCATTACTGTGAGTACTTGATGCTGCGCGAATTTCAGCAGTCTTTTCCGCATTTTCTTTTTTCGTTGGTGTAGGTAATAAATAGAACTTTCTTTTATTCTCTGCTTATACATATTATTCACATTGATAACACTGCTATACAGTCATTTCGCGGAAGGCATACTTGAAGTCGATTTTGTATAAGACGAGTGTGCTGATAACGGGAAAAATACCAGAATGGTCAAATTGACTCCAGTTTTTGAGATAAACGCTTCTAACATTTTCCATAAAATGCTTCAATAAATGAGCCAAAAGATGTATTTAAAATTTATTTTTATTGTTTACCTTTACAAAAATACACAAAAATAATAATAGTTTGGGGTACCTTTAACTAGAATAAATAAATGAAGATCATGAAAAACTTTTCCTTTGGGATTTTCTCTTATTTACTTTGTCAGGACAATCTCTTTTCAAGGTCCAACAATAGTCAGCCATCATAATGGCTGTCCCATCGACCTTGATATCTTTCTTCCATTATCCTGATATCCTGATGGAACCTTTCTCCTTGTTCCTCACTGTAATCACCCAGGTTCTGCGGGAATCGGTCCAAATGGCTGTGTAAGAAATGCAATTTTATGCTCATGTTGACTCCTAATCTGTTAAAATTTTGTAGCATTTTTGCAACTAGTTCTTGATATTCCGGCGCTTTGTGATTCCCCAAAAAGTTTTTTTACTACCAACACAAAGCTTAACCATGCTTCAGATTCAATCTGTGTCATATGGGCTACAAACTCAGTGAAATTTTCAATTATTTCTTAGTTCCGTTTATCTCAATAACCAGAGTGAATCAAAAATAAATAAGCATGCAGCGTGAAGGTCTAATATGAGTATTAACAAAAACCATTAACAAAATCCCTGCCGCAGATTTTTTTATTTTTTTTGTATAGCAGTGTAATCATAAGTTTCTCTGTTGTACTGAATGGTTGAGGTTTAGGTAAATACACTTTTTTGTAGGCAACACAAAAAAACGCTACAATGTGACAACTATGAAATTATTTAAAAAAAAAAACAAGTTCTATCTTCACATCTTAGCACTTCTATTCAACAATGTCCAAAATTGAAATAACTTGTATGTTAAAGAATAATATAGTGCGTCTAATGAAAGCGCGACCTGGAGTTTTTTTTTAAATTTAATTGGCAACAAAAAATTGAAAGTGTCAAGACATGATTCTCCTACTAGTTAGTAATACCACAAGCAAAATTTTTGGATTTAACCTCTTTTTCTCAGGTCACGCTTTCATTAGACGGACTATATACCTATCTACCTATATTTTAGATGATTTATAATATTTCTACTATTTTAACAAATTATTATGGGAAACTGTTTAAAATACTTGCTTCTTTTTCAATAATAAAAATGAAAAATTACAGCTGAAAAGAAAACACAAATGATAGGCGGGAAAGTATCCGTCAATCCGACCTTCATTTGTTTTTTCGAGTTGTAATTTTCTTTACATTTCCGTACAGCAGAAATTTGTAAGTAGAATTTATTTATTAGAAATTAACGCTTCATTTCATAAGATAAAAGGCTAAAGCAGTAGTGGAAAACCTTTTACCTCCTACATCAGAAGAAAGCTACCTAAAATCACACAACAAATCAGGTTTTAGATAGGTATGCCTATTATTATCTGACCCATAGGTATTTCTCGCTTTATATTCCTAAAATGGGTCAGTTAGGGCACCGGATTTTTATTTTATGTTCCTTGTATTCGTAATGAAAATTATTTTACACAGATATTTCTCAACAAGGTCTACAACAAATTTGTTTTTTATTTTTTGCTAATAGTAAATTTATTATTATTATGTCCAGCTGTGGACAATTTAAGACAAAAATGACAATGATGTCTCACCTATTTTGCATCTTAAGCAAAAAAAGCTTATACTTAACAAAGCCAATTTATTTTTGACGATAAATATCGAACGGTCACGAATTGGTTAGCCTAGCTGTCAAAATCCTTCGATCAACGATACCATAGTTATTTCGAATGTTAAATCGTGAGAAATTTCAATCCTTGAGCGCAAAAAATTGTTCGAAATAATATCTCGAAGTTTGCTGGCACAGACATTTATCTTAAGTTGCCGGATAGATAGGTACGGATGTTAACGTTCCCAGTGTTCGTTATATTGACCATTAGTGGGCGGTGATGAAAGAGGGTAGTTTGTCATTCCACACCTCATTATCGCAGCGAGATGACGCGCCTGATCCCAGGACCAATTTGAAAATCAAAGCTCCCTTCACGCGTTAGATTAAACTGCTATCAAAACACTCCAATAACTACGATGACTCTCAATAACTACTCCATTCTTTAGCGATCGATAAAATCGTTATTGTTCTGCCATAAAAACATCGCTTTGCTACAGGATGTTTACGTAAGAAAAGAAGGTTATCATCTTTATTGAAAAAAAAGCGTTATTATTTTGACGTTTGGAAAGTGTCTCTCGTATTTTCATGGATAAATGTAAAAAAAATGAATGACATTTTTATTTCAACAAAGTGTTATGATATGATATTAAAAATTAAAGCAACCTGTATATAAACATTTTTTGATTGCATTCGAAACGTTTTAATACTCATGAAATGGTACAGGAATAAATTTTAACGACGACAACAAGCAAAGGAAGCGCATTATAACGAAGGTAAATGATAACATTACTAGCAATTGACCCCGCTGACAGTTGAGACAGTGACAATTTTGATGCATCGGTAAATGTTTAAAAAAAGACCTGAGGTTTTAACAACAAATCATAAAAGCGAGTAAATAAGTCATTATCTGTTTAAGCAAGTAAACAAAGCAAATGAAATAATTTTATTTGCTTTATTTCAATTGAGTTATTTATGGGCATCGCGGCATTTGTGTAAAAAAAATTGTGATCGGTAAGTATATTTGAACTGATTTTTTTTTATTATTGTTATAATTGTAAATTCATTAATCAATTGTATTAGTTGTTGTAATGGTATGTTATTGAATAATTATTTAATTAACGGATATATTGTAGCAATTAATTTACACAACTAAAAAGGACTTCAACTTAATCAAAAATATACTTAATTCGGTCTTCGTCACAAATTGTTAAAATATTAAATGTTGTGATAATTTTTACCTATAATTATGTTTATCTTGGTTGTTCTTAGTGCCTTCAGATACTATCTCCCTATTATCTGTTAAAGCGAGTCAAAAACCTTTACAAACGCCTGCATACTTCATTTAAAAAATTACAGTCACTTTGAATTATTAGCGAGGCAAATGGGCCTCGAAATGGCTGTGAATTAAAAGGTTCCCAGTGGTTACGTACCACATCAAGCCTCATTACAGGTCCTCAAACACAGGTCTGGTCAAATTATGCAAGTCCTGCTTCCTGTTTTTGTTCGCTGCGGCTTTAGTACCCGGAATGCAAAGTGCTTTCGTAAAATTATTGTTATTAATTTTCTGTTCTCAAGGTGGCAGATTCTTGAGTTATGTTAACTTACGAATTTTACAGCAACAGTTTGGTTGGTCAGCTTTTCTTAAAATCATCTTATTCGTCATACAGTAGTTGAATCATTTTTTTTATTTAATTATTTTTATAAAAAAATACAATAATTTAAGATTCAGATTACTTTACAATTAAAAAGTTAATCATGTTTGACGATTAAGATTTATCTATCATAACATTTTGTGCAACCTTGGTAAAAACGTGGTTACAAATGAAAACATTATTTCAACTAAACCGGAAGAAGAAATGTCTATTTAATCAAATTAACGATTAATGATGTAATATTTTTAATCCCGATTAAGATTAATATTTCAGTCGTGATTTATTTAATCACGATTATGTACCTAAGTTTAATCTGATTAAAATTAATCAAAATAAAGTACAATTAAAAAAATATCCATTACCTAATGCCAACATTTTTAAATACCTATACGTTTACGTACAACAACCTAAGTATCTATAAAGCTCACTTAAACACTGACTTATTTAAAGCAACAGTCGCAACAGGTGCAACTGTTTCCTACTCCATCACCCATCAAGATTCCTGTCTCCTAGATTGAAATCTGTTCGTAAAGTGGAGCAATTATTACGGCATGATCTGTATATAATTATTGCTCAAATAAAGAGTCAGGTGCTAAAATGAAAACGGCCGCGAGCTGAGCAGTGAAAGGAAAGGAAACAAAGCCAGGCACTGAAGTGATCATTTCCTAGAGATTTCTATAAGCGTAGCTGTTTGTTTGTTTTATTGCTTCATCTGATCTCTTATTTCCGTATTTATTACTTTAATATCGTTCTCGTTTCATAATATGCCGTTCTCCTTAGTCTTATATCGTTTAATAACGTAAGGGATTTCTGTAACAACCTAATTCAGAAAGCTTGAAAACTGCAAAACAAGAACGGCAATCAACTTCCTGAAATCACCCTGGTCAATGCTGGGCAAATGCCTCCCTCTATTCCTTCCATTGTTACTGACTCTAAGCCCCTTCTTGCTAATTCCTAAGGAAGACACCTAAGTCGTCCTTAGGAATTACAAAATTATAATAATTATCTCTTTCTGGGTCTGACGTAAACCCATCGTGCGATCTCAATAGAAACCAATTTTGTGTTATACTGGCCCATTGCTAGTTTGGCATGCATGATGCAGCAGACATATGGTCTAGGTCAAAAAGTATCATTTAACCTGGGCACATCTTCAACAACCTGTGTTTTGAGGTGCAATATACTTCATGTTGACAAACCTTAAGAAATAAATCTAAGTAACAATTAAAGCGCCTCTGACCAAAACTTAAAGGTCTCTGCACAAGTGAGGTTGAAGTTCAACTAACAGCTAAACTCTAATAAACTTAAAGAAGTCGTGCCATAACTTAAGGTCGTAGGTGATTCGTGAACGATAAAACACAGTTCCCAACACCAAAACATTGATTGCAAACAGCAGTAGGTACAAGGTCGTTCAGACGCGTTGCGCAATATTTGGGTATTTTTATCTAACATCTCCTATGTTCGTGGTCGTCATTCAAATGCAACATGAATTATTTAGTTTCCCAAAATTATGCAATCGAACAAATTGAAATCGTTTTGAATCAACACAGACCCCCGCTGCGCACCTCGCAGTTCTGCCCTGCAATAAAAACGTAGAAATATTTTATTGTGGATCGAATATTCGTTGATACATTTCGTAACTCGAAGAACATACAGGCATATAACACGCACGGAGTAAGTGAGTCGTAAAAGTATTTCAAAATATAAAATGTAAATGACAAGTAGATACAGAAATTCATGACATGAACAGCGAACATAAATAACGAACCTTTTGTTATTTATGTTGTACTTTCAAAAGGCAACGAGTTGGAAAAGACAATTTGAGTGCAAGTTAAAACTGCACCACCGTATCACACTAAGGTTGCCTTGTTCGTATAGTGGTCGCAAGCTTGTGTTTATAGGACCTCAGGTTCAACAGACAACGTGAAGTCCTGGTCTTCTAGGATTGATATACATGTTGTACAGTGTTTCAGTGGAATCAAACCCAGCTTATACTGATACAATTATGTTCAACACTTCAAGTAATAAAAACAGAGGTAATGTTATTGTCACAAATTAAATTGTAATACAAAGAGGAATTAAACGTGGTATGAAAACATCTACTTGGTACGTACCTACTATCAAGAATCTAATATCGTGATGATGAAATACAACGAAATTAAGTAGGTGTACATATTTTATCAATACAAAACATAATTGTCATCCAGAGTCTCGAGAACGGCCGACAGACATCAATAGATAACGATACTAACATCAGATAAGGTTAGCCTTAAACTTTTCTATATCGGAATGATTCGCACTTTGTGATGGCTTACAACAAAATAAACTTTGTTACAATTTTAGTAGTAGGTTCATATCATTTACATATTTAAATAGTAACATATCAAAATATTAAAAAAAAATGTTGGCCACCGGTATGGGGTCTAGGGTCAGGGTCAGAACTCTAAAGAGAGAAACGGAATGCTGGTCTAGACATCTCCAGGAGGACTGCTTTCAGAATCAAGGAGCCTAACGAGAGCCTCCTTCATGAGGTGTTAGTTGAAGCTCATGACTGAAGCCATTGGCTGACATATCTATAGTTGAGTTCGCATCCCACATGTCAACAACCTCGCAATTTAAGACATTATACATAATTTGCCTATCATATTTGGCCTTCACGGGGTAGGTAAAATGGAAATACTAACCGTCCTGCATGTCGAGCATGCGGGCAGTGCCGTAACTAGCCTATTATGCGCCCGGTGCGAGCTTTCAAAACTGCGCCCCTAAAAATGCTCTAACTAGGCTCTGAAAATAAAATGGACAAATGTGAATACAAATAAATCTACCGTAGGGGAATCATCAGAATGACTTCTCTCGCTCTTGGGCGGAGCAGGAGGGTGTGTCAGACTCTTACTGACTAAACCCCTAAACCGTTCCTTCGTTGCCTTCGATCTGGGGGGGGGACTCGGTGTCGACCTTTCGGAATACCACCATATGTTCCCCACAGGCTTCGGCCCTGCCGGGGCCCGGGGAGCTCCCCTACAGTTTGCTGACATCTCCTTGAGGCGCGCGTGGAACAGAACGCGCCGTTGACGACTGAGCTCGGTCCGGATTATTTCTAGACTGCCGGACGGCGAGCTACCCAGTGCTCGCCGTCAGCGAACCCGCGCCTACGGTGGTCGGAAATTGGGATCGGGATCTCGGCGGGGGCGGCGTGAGGACCGTTTCCTCACGCGTTCGCGGTCAGCAGCCTCCTTCACTAACATTATTGCTTCGCAGGAGGCGACCGCCCGCCACCCCTCCTCGCTCCGGACCATTTCCTGAACCAGGACCCGGCGCGAGAGGTCACCGCCGCCGATAGCCTCCACAAAGACACAGCGGTGCTCCGCCCAAGCGGCCACACCTCTTCCGTGTGCTCCACCGTGTCCTCCGGGCGGTCCACACAGTAGCGACACCCAGGCGTCCTTTCCTGCTTGATCCGATGCCGGAACCTCTCGAACTTACCGTGTCCAGTGAGGACCTGCGTCATACGGAACGTGACCTCTTTCCAAACACTCCTCATAGAGGGGACTTACCGCCTCAATGACGGCGTGCCCAGCACTGGGTTGCGACAGTCACAGTTGCCATGCCACCCTGAGATCCCGCCCAAACTCTGTCCGCCATACTGCGATTTGTCGTGGCAGCGGAGTTTCGCCCCGGCGTTGCATCTCCACGCGCAAATCGTGCATGCATGCAAGGACTGTTGCCTCCAGATCCCACGGTGGCAGGCCAGCAAGGAGGCTCGCCGCTTCGCGGGAGATCGTGCGGTATCCCCGCACCATCCGGATGGCCATGACCCTCTGGCAAGCGTTCAGTTTGGCCGCCGGTCGCTTACCTAGCGATGGCGCCCAAACCGGCGCCCCGTAAAGGACCATGGACCGAATGATCCCCGCGTAGAGCCTCCGGCAGGGGGCGTCTGGACCCCCTAGGTTGGGTAGGAGCCGCTTCAGAGCGGCCCCAAACCTGTCCTGTTTGGGGGCCAAACGTCGGAAATGCTCCTCGAAAGTCCACCGGCTGTCGAGGACGAGTCCCAGGTACTTCATCGTCGACCCGACGCCGATGTGGACCCCCCCTACCGTTATTTGGAAACCAGGTGGTGGCGCGGTCCGAGGGCCATGAAAGAACATAGCTTCGGACTTGTGCAATGCCACCTTGAGTCCTAGTTGCTGGATCCTGTCCACGACTATCGCAACCCCGCGTGTCGCTGTTTCGGCTGCCGTCTGGTACGACTCTCCCCGCGCCAGGACCAGCGTGTCGTCTGCGTAGCAGACCACACGCTGGTAGTCGTATCCGATGTTCCACAGGGATGGTCCTAGTACCGATCCCTGCGGAACACCGCACGACATCTCTCGCCGTCTCCACTCTACCTGGTGACCGGGATAGATGATGAACCTATCCAACAGGTAGGCCTCGATCACACGACGGAGGTAGGCGGGCACCTCATGGTACCGAAGTGCTGCCCCGATGCAACTCCAGGGCAGGGAGTTGAAGGCATTGGCGATGTCCAAAGACACCGCCAAGACGACCCTGCCCCGAATCACCGCATCCCCCGTCGTGAGGGCCCTCACGCGCGTGATGGCGTCCACCGTGGAACGCCCCCTGCGAAAGCCGAACTGACCGTTCGCGAGATCCGGCCCCACCCGCGCCAGATGCCCGACGAGGCGGTCTGTAATTACTCTTTCAAAGAGTTTGCCCACCTCGTCGAGCAGCACGATGGGCCGGCTTCGCGATGAGGACCAGTTTTCCGTTCTTCCAGCGAAGGCGGAACTGGCCTCTCTCCATGCAAGCGCTAAAGAGCCCTCGCAATCGAGACCCGAGAGCCTCCATGGCCAGGACCCATACCCTTCCGGGCACGCCGTCGGGTCCTGAGGCGGTGTTCTAGACACTGAGTCTTCGTACCACCGCCCTCATCTCTACCTCTGTCACCTCTGGAGCGTCGTCCTCGTCGTCACTGGTGTGGTCCGCTACGGGCACCGCAGGTGGCGGAGCCGTGAGCGGAGGAGAGTGCTCCCCTCGCTCAGGGAACAGATTGGCCACCACACCCTCCACAGCCTGGGGCCGGAGACTCTGAGTCAGCGGGGGAGCCCATGGGTGGAGCTTGTTCCGCACCACCTGGTAAGGGCGTCCCCATGGGTCCCAGTTCAGGGTCCCCAGCCACACATTGCGGGCCTCCAACTTGGCCCGCTTTATCTCCGTTCGGAGGGTGCGCCTTGCCGCTCTGTACCCTTCCTACAGCTCCGCCTCTCTGGCCTCCGCATCCGGCGGGCGGGTGCGGCGCCTGCGGAACCTGGTGTACCGGCGCCGCGCGGCGGTGCACGCCTCGCGCAGAGCCGCAATCTCCGGCGACCACCAGTACACCTGGCGCCGAGCACGTCCTGGATACCTTTACATGTGTTGTTGTTTCAAGATTGCTTGAAAAATGCGATATAGATATAACTGTATATAGTACAGTAGGGCGCGTCTACACCATGTTCGCAATAAAACAAAATGTACCTACTAGCTACCATGCATGAGGTCATTTCTGCGCCCCTCCAGGGTCTGCGCCCTGTGCCTGGGCACCGCTCGCACCGCCCTAGTTACGGCACTGCATGCGGGACAGCGTTAGTATTTCTATTTGGAATGTTTCACGACCTTTAACGAATCGTTCTGTTAAAGAGAATATGCAGCTATTAACGTGGCGTTGGTCCCGGCTGTCATTTGGAGATCTTTGGCAGTCGTTACGGATAGTCAGAAGCCAGTAAATCTGACTCCAGTCTTGCCATGAAGTACCGTGTTACCCCAGTTAATGGGTTGTGGAGGTCTGGTAGGCAGCCGCTCCACGTAAAATACTGGTATTCAGCTAAATCCGGCTTGACTGGAAGCCGACCCCAATATATTTGGGAAAAGGCTAAGCAGATGAGAACGTGGCTACTTACTGGGCCCAAAAAGTGTAACGAGTTTACCATCAAATCGAGACGAAGAAGAAGAGAAGAAACACGATATCCTGATATTAAGTGATATGACCGACTATTATTTTTCGACCGACTATTATTATTTTTTCGATCGCAATATTTTTGGGCCACTACCATGTTCTGATAAACAAAAACGTGCACACACGCGATTTCCTTGACATACTCCATGAACGTATCAACATGAAAAACAGTTTAACAGCACTTGATTGCAAACCGTTATAATAGAAAGATTGCTTAATTGTATTGAATGCCTCAATTCAATACATTTCCTTGACTGTCAAGAAGAATTGACG
Source organism: Mythimna separata (assembly GCA_030763345.1). Taxonomy (NCBI): domain Eukaryota; kingdom Metazoa; phylum Arthropoda; class Insecta; order Lepidoptera; family Noctuidae; genus Mythimna; species Mythimna separata. The sequence goes on from CM061175.1 coordinate 9,761,111, forward strand.
CTGTTTGCTTTAGGCAGCTATCAACTGAAGCAACTACGGGCGTAGTTACTATGGTGGATACATACAACTCGATGGTGCTATCACCATAGAACTCGGAGATGGGAGATGGATGGACGAGGATCTGTGTTGCGTCATCATCTGCCTAGCCTTTTCCCAACTATATTGGGGTCGGCTTCCAGTCAAGCCGGATTTAGCTGAATACCAGTATTTTACGAGGAGCGGCTGCCTACCAGACTTCCACAACCCATTAACTGGGCTAACACGGTACTTCATGGCAAGACTGGAGTCAGATTTACTGGCTTCTGACTATCCGTAACGACTGCCAAAGATCTACAAATGACAGCCGGGACCTACGGCTTAACATGCTTTCCGAAGCACGGAGGAAACTCGTTATGTTAAGATGGTCACCCATCCACAGACCAACCTAGGCAAGCGTTGCTTAACCTTGAAGATCGACCTGTGCGGCTGTTATTATTTAGCCACGAGCTCCTTCATCTGTGTTGCGTCATAAACGTAAGTAGGTATATTACTGCAGCTGATCTAATAGGTGCTTCGTGGAAGACAAACCGTTTCATATTATTACTGCTGGTAAAAGAACGACAGGATGGAGTTCACACACTATGACTATTTTGTGCTATATTAGTTTCGCACGAGATGATGATATTTCGAATGGGATGCAGTCGCCTCCGTCTGCGAAGCAGTAATACTAGCGAAGGAGACAGCCACATGCGTGAGGGAACGGAATATCCTAATCGCCCCAGCCGCCCGTGATTCTGATCGCGTCTGTCAGCCATGGTAGGCGCGGGCTTGCGGATGGCGAACAATGAGCCTTGCTCGCCGTCCCTTACCCTGTACCCTTCTCACAACGCAAGGGGTAATTCGGTTTCGTTCTGTAAATTTAAAAAAAAAAAATTGAATCTGAAAATTCGTAGAAATACACCTTTAAACTTAACCAATTAAGCCAATTTCCAAACCCAACATCAATTTCATAAATTATTTTGTTAGATATGAGTAGGTACTTATTAGATTTTTATCCAATTTATCAACAAATTCTCAGAGATACATACAAATCTTTTTTACCTGAAACATTGGTAAGTACCTATCTAACACAAGCCTTAAAACAGAACGATATGCAAATTTTGCATTTACCTCACAAGCAATCACTTACGTCTACACTTCATATGGATTCTCAACTCTAATCCACATAACGTAGAAGCTGGTAAAGATGAAGATATACATTAATGTAAAAGCCATTCGGCTCAATGTGAATTGATGCCAATGAGCATGCCTTCACTTCAATCATAATCGACACCGCGTTGACAATGACATTGATATCAATGATGACAAAGAACTTCGTGATCCGGCTAATGCAAGGAAGCTCAAGTGGTGTCAAGTGGCGTAATGAAAGTACAGTCCACATGAAAACCAGGATCAATTCTTTGCTAAAAACGTTATACTAGAGTATATAAGCAAAGGGAAAAGGCTAAGGTAAGTACAAAAGGCGATTAAATGCGTTATGTTTCAGTTATGCAATGTTTCTGATATGATTCCCGTGAAAGTAAAGGGAAGGAAAGTAATGTACGTATTTCCTTTCATACTGGTAAGTTATAGGGTTCTGGAGGTATCTGATACTCGTACATTATCTACCTATCTACTGGGAACGTATGAGTTTGCACTTGCGTTTTATGAAAGTAAAGCATATGATAAAGGGTTGTTAAAAATGTTTAAATTTTAAAATCAAAAAGCATTTAGTACTTATTGTGGTCTAATTACAAAGTATTCAAATCCACCAGTGTCAACGGCAGTAATCAAACAGTTAATCTCAATACAAATTACATAAAAGCACTCCTACCAGAGGAACATTTCGGTTTCAATACGGCAGATAACAAATCAGAATCGTGCCGGGTCCACATTAGCACGCGGCACGTTCCGGCCCGCTCGGCATCTGATAGGTAATACACCAGCCGTAATGCGCTCCCTGCTACACTATTTCAAATGTTATTACAGTTGCCATGTTGTTCCTGCCGCGTAGACAGCTCATATCGCGCAGAGTAATCGCGAACCTCGCCCTACACCATCCGATATGGACCGCCCGATTCCTTGAAACGAGTATTGCGTGAGACGGAAGCACTGATGCCAGAACAAACATTGTTTAAGCCACATTTGTGTAATCTTGAGAGCCAATTCGCAAATTAAACAACACAAAATCAAGGAAATGAAATACGATACTTCAAACATTAAGCAAACATAATGTATAGCTCGATTTCATAGCCTATAATGTCTTAATGCCAAACTAACAGTTGTAAGCCGATTTGTACTTAAATTAAGCGCCACTTAATATGACAATTTACTAGCGTAGCTAACGCGGCTCCATGTCTAGTGGCTGCAAAGCCGGTGGACCTAGCCGACCAGGGATCAATTAATTTAGCTCCTAGTAAGGACATATTTATGTGTCCGCCGCGTAGAGTTTTAACGGTTCTTTGTAATAAGCGTAGGACTCCAACTTCTATGTCAAAGAATAAACCAGGGATGTTATGGAACTCCACATCCGATACTGAAATTATGGAATGCCCGAAACTTAAAAATATCCCTAACCGTAACCAATAAAACAAATTGGCTAAAGTCGAAGTCTAAATGACAGGTTAAGAAAGATTTTGTTTTATCCAGCCAAACAAATACATAACTAGAAACAAATGTCAAATCTTACTATTATTTTACTCCGCAAGCGACAATTTCATATCCGTAACCGTATCTGATAGTAATATACCTAGTACTATTCCTATATCCAAATCCTTAATTTCATATACTTACATAACACCATTAGATCCTGATACAACCCTTTTGGACTCTGTCGTCTCACCACAGACGTCAATTCATGGTTCGTCAACTTATGATTGATATCCACACCATAATCATAATTTATAATAAGGGTGTTGATATCAATCATATTGATCACGTAACGACTATTCTACATTTCATGGATTAACGACTACCTATCTAATACGTAGGTTTTGGTTCAAACACAGTGGTAGCACCGGCATTATGTTTGAGCTCATATTTAAAAACCGGCCAAGAGCGTGTCGGGCCACGCTCAGTTTCCCATCCGTCACAATAAGTGTCCCCAACTTTTCAAAAACTGCCCATCAAGTTCAAAATAATTTTCATAGAAAGTCTTTATAAAGCTCTACTTTCCAAATTTTTTTCATATTTTCTAAACTTATGGTTCAAAGGTTAGAGGGGGGGACACATTGTTTTTTACTTTTGGAGCGATTATTTCCGAAATTATTGATATTATTATCAAAAAATGATTTTAGTAAACCCCTATTTATTTTTGAATACCTATCCAACAATATATCACACGTTAGGGTTGAAATTAAAAAAAAAATCGCTTTTTACTTTACATTTAGGGGGGCTACCCTAATAAAACATTTTTTTCCAATTTTTATTTTTGCACTTTGTTGGCGTGATTGACATACATATTTGTACCAAATTTCAGCTTTCTAGAGCTAACGGTCACAGAGATTAACCCATTCTTGACCACCGTGCCAATTTGGGTACAGTTAGTTAATGAGGGTAGGCAAACAAAATATTGAAGTTGGTCAGTATATCTTTTACGTAAAAAATAGCCAAAAGTATCCTGAATAAATAATATATTGATCTATTTCATATAAGTGCACCGTTTTTGGAAAAAAATAATCAAAAACTCATTATAAAATGACGTGTGGAGGTATATGTCTGTTTGTAATTTTTATTATTATATGCAATACAGATTTCCATATAAATGGTTATTTATCTTTATAAACAATAAATGACCAAGTGAATAAACAGATTTCTGGTTCCTAAAAATATATACATAAGTCATTATTACATGCAAAATATTGGTGTACCAATTTGGGTACAGTGGCCACAAGTATTACTATTAGCAGATTATCAAAATGAAGAACAAACGACTTTATACGGTCAGTAACCAGTACCGTGGTATAGAGGAAGCCCTAAATACTGTACTCGAAGATAGTGACCATGGTTCGGAGTAAGACTTGGCTATAATTCTAGCAAAATCAAGTGTTGCCACATGAAAAGTAGGGTTTTGATGACGACATTATTGCAACTTCCTTGCCAAATGACGTTACAGGGCATTCTTTTGGATTCTGAGAACAATTTTTTTTACGATGTAGATCATCCAATGACTTCTCCCACTCTGGGTAGAGCGGGAGGGCAGACTTTTACTGACTAAAACCACACCTATGTCTTTCAGTTTTTCTTTTCATTCTAGGACTACGGGTTTCCTTTTCAGAAATTTCCCGCGGTCCTAGCTATCGGGCATCGGCCCTGCTCGGTCGCTACGGTTTGCTGGCATCTCTTTGAGAAGCGTGTGGAACACTTGACGCTGTAGAAGAATTAGGCTCGGTCTGGTAGAATACCGAATGACCGGACAGCAAGCTACCCATTGCTTGGCATCCGCAAGTCCGCGTCTTCCGTGGCTGGTAGTCGGGATCGGAATCTCGGCGGCTAGTACGTGAGAATGTTCGTTCTCTTACACTTGCGGCCTCCTTCGCTAGCATTACTGCTTCGTAGAAGGAGGCGATGGCCTGCCATTCCGACTCACTCCGGACCATAACCTAAACTAGGGCTCAGCGCGAGAGGTCGCTGCCGCTAATTGGGCACAACAGTGCTCCACCCAATCGGGACATACCTCCACCGTATAGTCCACCTCGTCCTCCGTGGATGATAATGAACCATTAGCTGCCAAACAAACTCGAACCCGAACAAATAATACGCGGCAGTCCAATGAATCAAGTGATGTACAAAATCTATCGGCATTGAATGTTCCGTTTGTGTCTGTGGCGTAAGTGAACTACTTCCTAAACAGGTGTACTGTGTTATTTACCATAATAGAAGCCGCTGGGATTGTAAACAGTGCAAGATAACATTCTGCTTTGAAAACTCTTACTTTACAAAATTTCTATCATAAGTGGCCATTGTGCCAATTTGGGAACACACCTGTAATTCCTGAAAAAGATCCTTTTAATTTTTTTTTCGTTGTTTTATGTTTGTTTGTATTCCAAATATTATGTAAATAAGGATGTTTCTTTAGTAACATTCTTCATTTTCATTTGGCCTCAAATGGGTTAAGCAAGGTCGGACGGACAGACATGGCGAAACTATAAGGGTTCCGTTTTTGCCAATTGGCTACGGAACCCTAAAAACGCGTTCAAAAATATAAGGCATAGTTAGTAATTAGCGTTATGTTACGATCAAGTAAAAATATCAGAAAACAAATTTTGTTTAGAAATGACCGAGCTAACTTCAACGAATTCAAACTATCGGTACCTATTCATATTCATACGGAATAGAAAATAAATATTATTTAAATAAATATAAGTGTATGTAATTGTTTTTTTTACATTAGAATAGAAAAAAATCGTTTTATGTTCAAAGAACATACTTTACATAATACAGTATTGTCCTTGTCTAACCTTTCACCTAACAAATAAACAAGGAAGGACTCGCTCACTCAAATTGAAATGTTACGTTCCAATCAAGAAATTTCTTAAATGATTTACAGCCATAATGCATTAGATGGTAGCTCTCATAATAGGCGCGGAGTACGTCCAAGCTTATTACAATGAACAGCAATTCCTTCAACTACTGTAATGCGAGCGATGCTGAAGCACTAGCTTGTAATAAATTAACTATGAGCGTAATAAACTTGGGTGGTCTTAGCTCTAACTACTTCATACAATTATATCGTTATATATTTTTTCAATACCTACTCTTTTCGAATATTGGCTCTTTAGTCCGGTCAAAATAGACTAATTAATTGGGGTGAGGTTACAATAATTCGCACTTGGCTGAAAATTGGTAGGTTTGTTCAATACACTATTATAAAAGAAATGTGAAAAGTCCTCATCGATCCGGCACGTGCAAAAAAATATACACGCGGTCAAAGGTCACAAAAATGGGTTTTTCGCGTTATTAAACAAAATGGTAAGTTTTATCATAAAATTAGCTCAGACAAAAATTATAGATCTGACAATTATCTATAAATATGTCTAAATACTTTTTTCCTAAGAGCCACCGTTTTTGAGATATAACGATTCAAAATATTGAAAGAGTTGTAATCGTCAAAATATGAATAAGTACACCACGTATATACTCGTACATCACTGAAGCCGTAATACAAGCAAAAATATCGTTCTATCGGTCAGTGTGACTAACACATATAAAATATGAAAATTTGGGGTAAAAAAAAACCCATTTCCTTATCTTCTACGCCAGTGTAACCTTCAGCAACATCTGCCTCCCATTCAATAGTCTGCGTGGCTAGGGTCGTATACCTGCTTTATTTTACTATGCCGAATACATTCAATGCTATTAGAGTCCGTCTAATGATAAAACGACCTGGAGTTTTTGATTTAATGGGCCACATTATTCAGCCACAATTGTCCGAAATAAAAAAAGTTGTGAATTGTCAAGACATGATTCTTTATGTCTTGACACTTCACAACTACTACTACTACTACTAGTTAGTAATACCACATACAAAATTTTTGGATTCAATCTCTTTTTCTCAGGTTGCGCTTGTTACTGTTTCAACTTTTTGAATCGTTATATCTCAAAAACGGTGGCTCTTAGGAAAAAAAGTAGTTAGACATTTTTATCGATAATTGTCAGATCTACAATTTTTGTCTGAGCTAATTTTATGATAAAACTTACCATTTTGCTGAAAATCGCGAAAAACCCATTTTTGTGACCTTTGACCAAGTGTATTTTTTTTTGCACGTGCCGGATCGATGAGGACTTTTCACGTTTCCTTTATAATAGTGTATTGAACAATCCTACCAATTTTCAGCCAAGTGCGAATTATTGTAACCTTGGTTGTCTAAATTGACCAGACTACTTATCGTACTATGTTTAGGTTCAAAGTGCAATGTAAATCACCCTAGTGTTTTTTTTCATTTATCACCACAAGGGCTTCACAGGTAACGATTTTTGCTCTTGCTCATTTTTTTTTTCAATAAACAAGTGTTGTGTTGAAAAAAAAATGAGCATGTGCTCAAAAGGTGCCTGTAATTACACTGCACTTAAGTATACGGGTATAATGGCGCTTGTAACCGAACTGTGACATTTTGATTATTATCATTACACACTAGTGCGATAATGTAGAAAAGCTCTCATCAATGGCAAGTGATGATTTTACCAAGGGTTGGTTTTATAACAAAAGTCGTATAGGTATAACTCACTTATTATTTCAGTTATTTTATCATGACCTTTTAGATTAATTACTCAAATTAAAACTAAGCTAAAATCTGTTGACTGAATTTTATCTAAGAGGCATCACAGGCACACGCGGTACACAGAGCACGTAGCTAAACATAACAATATACCTATCTAATTCACCACACAATTTCTGTTATTCTTCCCAGTTGTATTTCATCTCATCCGAAGACGACCGCAAACTTACGAACCCGTACTGGCAAATAATGCAAACTAATTTTGAGGCTTTGCAGTGATTGTTGCATTATTTTCTAGTCCTGCAAGGATTGCATGGTAATGTAATAGGTAAGGATCGTAATAGTAGCTATTTCACGGCGTAAATTCCTGTAATGGAGCTGCAATTTAACATGGCTCGGTCACTACCCGATGTCTCTCGGGTAGACGACGAACCAACAACATAGGAACTTAACTTCTTTTTTTATTAAATTCGTGTTTTTGTGACAATAAACAACAGTTTTTTGGATGTAAAATCGTCAGGTGACTTCTCCCGCTCTGGGTGAGAGTGAGTAAGAGTGTGCGTGTTTCTGCTTTATGCTCTATTAGTAAAGAGTTAAATTTTAATTCTACGGCTTAGTATTTATGTATTAGTTTTATATTCCATGGTATATGTTAGTTTTAATTGTATTAATTTTTTTTTGTTTTTTGTAACACCTCATAATTATGTTTTTGGGGCAACCTGTTAAATTTTTTTACACTAACCTTCAATTAGGGTTGATAAGTGTTTTATAAAATGTTACGGTGTAAACGATTATTGGTTGGAAAATAAAGGACAATAAAATAAGACTTATGTAGGTTGTCTGACTATTCAGTTGTCCTTTGCGGACTTTGCAGTCCCGTGCCAGTACAGTACCGAAAATCGTAGGAAATCTACTTGGGTAGTTACCTATCTTCAACCGAGAATTGAAGTTGTAGGTTTTTTTGTTTTTGGTGGGATAGGTAGGTATTTTCAATTTGCTTATCACGATATAGGATAGAGAGATAGTGCGTGTTATTCTTTTACTGACTAACCTGTATTCCTTCAGTTGCCCTTTTGCATTCAACATATTTAGTGAAAAATAGTTAGGTACATTGTCGGCTTACACGCGAAAAAAAGCCAAATTCAACCACAAAGATTCTACAATCTTTGTGGTTGAATTTAGCTTTTTTTCACGCCCTACGTAAGTATACGGTTGAATCAAAGACCGTGAAAGAGCTTCTCAATACCAACCGTTAACATCAATAAAACACCGTAGGACCAAGTGAAGCAATAGGAACCGGGAACGTACAAGAATAAATGCGGCCGAGCGGATCAACGACACTGCCTCTCTGCAGCTGTCCACGATGACCGCGAGGGCGCAACCCACGGAGGCTGCGGGTGATCGCGGCAGGCGCGGCTCGCGCGATTCTACATACAAGTTGCTCGCCAACACAACAACCGCACACACTGCGGGCGTAGGTAAAATACGTCGTGAAATGTGCTTTAATTTTTATAGGTATTTATATAGAAAAGAATGAAACGTTATAACACCAAAAAAGTAACACAATACAAAACCTTTTATCTTTAGGTACGGAGGCGATCTTATTGCTGATAGCGATGTCTACTAGACAACGTTAGGATGGATCGTCGTGGATATCTGCATTCTTCAGAAGCTGCGGACATACAACCGCTGCGGGCGCAGGATTTTTGAGTTTTTAGTTGCAATGTGACGTCATAGATGTCGCTACAGACCTCTATTTCAATGTAACATTGATTTGTCAATTTAGGTTATTTATTCGAAAAACGAAGATATTATTATAGTGTAGCCATTAGTGCTGTGCACTCCCTGAGGTATGTGCGCGGCGAGACGGGGGGGGGAGAATTGACTGCTGCGCTCTGTCAGTGCGCCGTCAACGCTCGTGGCGGCAGGTAGTGTTATCTGTATCGGACTGTCTATGTCAGACGCACATGGGATAAATATTCGAAGATGGGTCGTGCGTTATCTCGTGATATAAAGACTGCCATTTTTAAGGTGGCTGAATATTTTATGAAAAGAAAAGCAGACAAAAAAAGCTTTGAATTTAAAAATGATGTGAATATTGCCAAAATCGTTGCGGAGGCTACGGGGTACAGCAAAAGAACCGTGCATAATGTGATTTCTGCGGGTTATTTATCAATTGAAAATTCAAGCCAATTAAAATTTCAATTTCCAAAAAAACCAAAAGTTCTAAAGAAAAAACACGTTGTGGATGATTTTGACCTTGGAGTTATCAGAAGAAAAATTCATCAGTTTTACGAAGTTGACAAAAAAATACCAAGTGTCCGTAAGTTACTATCAAGTTTGAGAAAGGATGGCATATTGACTTGTGGACGGGAATATTTAAGACAGCTTTTACACAAAATGGGCTACCGTTTCAAAAAATGCAAATCAAAGAGACTTCTTCTTATAGAGCAGCCTAATATTACAGTGTGGCGGAAAAAATATCTAACACAAATCAGAAATTACAGAACGCAAAACCGCAACATATATTTTCTTGATGAAACATACATCAACGCCGGTCACCATGCCAGCAAATGTTGGCAATCATCGTCAGAACCCGGAATTCATGCTGATATTGGGAAAGGACGGCGATTGGTAATTCTTCACGCTGGTTGTCGAAATGGCTTATTGGATGATGCATTGACTATATTCAAATCAGATGCTAGAACCGGTGACTATCATGGAGATATGAGCGGACCTACTTTTTATAAGTGGGTAGATGAAAAGTTAAAAGATAAGTTGCTGCCGAATTCTGTAGTTGTAATGGACAACGCGTCTTACCACAGCGTTCAGGTTGAGAAGAAACCAACTATATCAAGCCTCAAAAGTGAAATGCAGAACTGGTTGCTACGCCATAATGTAGAATTTTCAGGAACCATGACAAAGGCTCAACTGCTACTTCTTATCAAAAATACACAAAAAGAACCCGTGTATAGAATTGACGAACTCCTGAAAGCCAGTGGACACACTGTTCTGCGTTTACCTCCGTACCATCCGGATTTAAATCCAATTGAGTTGGTCTGGGCTGATATTAAAAACAACATAGCCCAAAACTATATTAATTCTTCTCTAGACGAAAAAATAATCTTATTGGATAAATTGTTTTCGGAATTCACGGCGGAAAAATGGCAGAGATGCGACGATCATGTCCAGAAAAATGAAAACGATTACTGGAGTCGCGATAGTAGGTTCGATAATGTAAAGGTTTGCTTGGTATGTACTCAAATAAAACAGCAACTTGGCTTGGTAACGCACTTATCCGCACGGCGGCTACACAGTGACTGAGGGGCTAGCATCTCCCAGCCGACCCCCCACCACTGAGCGCCCCACCAGTAAGCGTGCTACGTTTATTATATATGTAATACACTACATATCTACCTTTTACAAAATTTGAAAAATTGGAAATATTATTGTAACATATCAGAATCACAATACTAATATCATATAACAAAATCACAATAGATTTAACATTAACAAAGTACAAAATCAGCCAAAGGTAATCAGTTATTCTTTTTCACTTAATCAGTTATTCTTTTTCACTTAATTCCTCTTTGTCATTATCGTCGTTCTCTAAATATTTATTTGGGCATACTTCCCATTTGCCTTCGACTTTCTTTAGGTGTACTATGTTTCTACGTAGTCGTTTCCCATTTTCGTCATTCACTACTTCAACGTCATTTCCTTTCTTATTGAGTACTGTATGTGGTGCATCGTTGAATGTAGCAGACAACTTATTCTCCTTAATCATATTTTTAACATATACTTTTTCTCCGACTTCGATACTTGATTCTGTAGCAAGTCTTTTTCTGTCTGCATATTCTTTGCCCTTCGTTTTCATTTCCATATCTCTGTCCTTTGTTTCGAGATCTACTTCTGCAAATTCAATATCCAAAACAGAAGGTAGCTTGTCTCTGAATTTACGCCTGAAAAAAAGTTCAGCAGGAGATTTACCGGTCACAGAATGAGGGGTGCTGTTATACATGGTCAAATATTTAAGTAAATCATCTTGCCAATTGGACCTTTGACTTTGACTTATTCGTAACCGTTTCAATATATCCCTGTTCTGTCTCTCAACCTCTCCGTTTTGCTGTGGCCAATAAGGGATGCTATGGAACAGCTGAATACCAAATTCTTTGCAAAAATTATCAAATTCTGTACTGATAAACTGTCGGCCGTTATCAGCAGTAATACTCACCGGTGTGCCTAGTCGAGAAAATATCTCTTTAAGTATGTTTATTGTGTGTGTTGAGTCAATATTTTTTGTAATTTTTACCTCCTTGTATCGACTATAATAATCTATAATTACTAAAAGGTAATGTCCAGTCGGCAAGGGTCCAAGATAGTCTATAGCTATATCAATCCAAGGTTGTAGTGGAAGTTCTCGTCTGCGCATGGGATTCGGAGGATTTGGAGCGGACACTAAAGTGCAGCCCTTACAAGATCTAACGCAATTTTCTGCATCTTTATCAATTTTGGGCCACCATACTTTTGAACGTAGTCGTGTTTTCATAGCTACGATGCCCGGATGACCTTCGTGGGCCGCATCTAAAACTTTCGATCTCAAACTAGACGGAATTACGATTTTATTCCCTCGCAAAAGCAAATTATCTTGGAAGCATAACTCGTGTTCAAAGATCTTGTAAGTGCTGACGCTTTGTTCCCAGTTATTATTATAGACTCCATTTCTAACCAATTTAAGTTCTGGATCCCTTTCACAAGCTTGCGTCAGCTCACGCAGGGTGATTGCAGTAGGACGAGATTCATCAACAACTAGATTTAAATAGTTATCGTCATCGAAAGGTTGTGACTGATTATTATTGACACACAATCGCGACAGTGAATCCGCGATGTTTTTCTTGCCCGGACTATATATAATTTTAAAATTATACGACTGTAGGCGGAGAACCCAACGTTCGATTCTCGCACATGGTTTAGAATCTGGCCCGAATATTACCTCCAAAGGCTTGTGGTCACTAACAAGTTCGAAACTATCTTTTCCAAATAAATACATGTCAAAATGTTCTACTGCCCATACGAGTGCAAGAGCCTCTTTTTCAGTCTGACAATAACGTTTTTCGCGATCTGAAAGGCTCTTGTTGCCGAATGCAATTATTCGTGGCCCATTCCTACCATGCTGGACGAGCACAGCGCCTAACCCAACTGGACTAGCATCAGCGTAAACTTGGGTGCGGTCTAATGGATCATAGTATCCCAAGGTTTTAATTTGAGTCATAGCCCGTTTTAACCCTTCAAATGCTCGAGACTGTTTATCACCCCAATGTGAAGTAATATCAGCACCCTTGTTTAGTTTTAATTTTATAAGCTCGCGTAAAGGTTCGGTCCATGTTGCTAAGTTAGGGATCCATTTTCCTACATAATTTACCAGCCCCAAAAAGCTTTGTACCTCTTCAATGACGCTTGGTACTCGAAACGAGTCAATTGTTTTAATATACTTATCTAAAGGCTTTACTCCTTCACAAGACAATTGGTGTCTGAGGAATTCTATTTGTTTGACCCCATAAACACATTTTTCATCATTTAAAAGGACATGGTTATCTTTTAAAACCATTAAAACTTTTTCCAGTCTCGACCCATGTTCAGCCACATTACTGCCGTAGATGACAATGTCATCAATAAAATTAACCACCCCAGTACAAGGCAGAAGCACTCTTTCCAAGTTCTTCTGAAAGAATTCAGGTGCACAGGAAATGCCAAACATGAGTCGCTTGTATCTAAACAGTCCCTGGCTACAAATGAAAGTTGTGATGTATCTACAATCCTCGCTCAACTCTAACTGATGAAATGAATTTTTTAAATCCAGTTTAGAAAATATTTTGGCGTGTCTGAACCTTGGTATTAGTTGTTCCATAGTGGGTAGAGGATGTTTTTCCCTAATAATGGCTTGATTTGCTCGCCTCATGTCTACACAGATCCGAACATCTCCATCTCTTTTTAGAACAGGTACCAGGGGAGAAATCCAATCAGAGGGGCCATTTACAGGTTCTATGATGTCTAAATCAATGAGCTCTTGAATTTTTTTATTAATTTTAGCCTCTAAGGGAATTGGAACTCTCCGACAAGGTTGAGAGACCGGTTTGACAGACGTATCTATAGGAATATGGATTTGGACATCTTTAAATTTAGGGAACCTACCATCAACTGCATTTACTCCTATTCCTAATTTTAGGACTCCAAGTTTAGTAGCAGTGTCTTTTCCAAGCAAATTCCTTGTGCCATCTTTTACAACCTAAAAAGTTGCTTTGATACTGGGAAATCCGCTATTAACCATTATGGTAGAATCAAATGCACCAAGAACCGTTAGAGGGTTTTGGCTTCCATAAGCCTTAAAAGTCTTGTTTGGGTTTTTCATTTGATTTTCAACCCGAATGTTTTTACTTTTGAGGGTTCGCCAGGTTATGTCACTAACTATATTATGTTTACTACCGGAGTCGATCAACATTTCAATTTCAACATTTCCAAGTATACACTTAATAGTGTCGTCACCTTCAATTTGGAAAATGTAATCGACTTCGTTTGGCTTATGCTTTAACTTTTTTTCAGGGTGGATAGTCTTATTTGCTTTAGACGTATCGTCATTTAACTTCCGCTTCTTTGCCCTGGTTCTACATAGTTTTCGGAAATGTCCAATGAACCCACATTTGTGACATTTTTTATCACGGGCTGGGCAAAGCTTGCTATCACTTGAATGGCTACCCTCACAGCGGGAGCACGTATTTGAACTAAAATTTTTCTTTCCCGAACGTATCTCTACTCTATTTACAGATAGATCTTTACTAGGCCCTGGCAAACCGAAGTTATTTAGTTGACGGTTTACAGTTTCTAAAGCGTTGGCTTCGAATACAATTTTGTCAAGTGTGACGTCATCACCGAGAGTCAAAATTGTTTTTCTTAATTTGGCTGACTCACATTTTTCGGTGATTTGATCGATCATGTGTTCGTCAGGGGCAGTAAATTTGCATTTCGAACTTTGGTGTCGAAGCCTAACAAGAAACTTATCAAATTTCTCTCCACTTTCTTGTTTAATGAGCCTAAACAAATGACGCTCATATACCCGACTTTGTTTTGGTGCAAAATATTCATTTAGCTTGTTAATAGCAACTTTAAAAATGTCGTTGTCATCGTCAGCAGTAGTTTCAAGATGTGCGCCAGGAATATTGTAATAAATTTCCTGTAGGGTTAAACCACCCATATGTAAGAGTACTGCTCTTTTTGCTTCTGGTTTAGTAACACCAGTAGCAATCAGGTATAGCTCAAGTGCACGTTTCCATTTTTCCCAGCGTAATCCCACTGAGGCCGGGTCCCCGTCACAGTCCAAAGACTCTAGGGGCGGTAGGTGCGACACCATTTTTTGGGACTACCTGCAACAAAGGATTAGTATCCTTTTATAGGTACCGTTCCGATTTTCATCGAACTACCTCTAGATCTACATGAATCGACAATTGTCGACATACACATGTTGGTTTACCAATAATAGATCTTTTAGGTACCGTTTGGTTACCCAAACTACCTCTGATAACCACGTTATTGTTGGCAGAACAAAAATAAATAGCTAAACATGATTAATTACAGTGAATTATTTCGTATCAATCACTCATCAAGTTATAGTAATTGTATTTTTATGTTGCTCATATATATGAAACAATTCAACAAAACGCAAAATATATGTACGTAAGCTATAAGTACTAATAGAGTTTGGCTAGTAAATAAGAATTTATAACAGGAATGAAATTGTGTACCTATTGTAACTGTAGGTACTTCGATAAAACACTGATGTTCAAACCATTAACACAAAATTTTAACAGTATTGTTCTGTCAACGACTTTTGTTCGTGGTATACATATTTTGATGTACGGGTACATCAATTTGTCAATAACGACCATTTAGGTACCAATCAAGTAACGAAATCAGATTTATCTCGAAACACCCCTTTTGCGATATCAACGTACACAATTTACGTACCTAAATTAATCAGGATGTTGGTTTTAATAGAATATTAATGTAGGTAAGTGAGCTAAATATGTCACAATCATTTAAAAAATTGTGACATAAACAAAATTTTATTAACGTTTATCTCATTTCGAATTTAATCATTATGTACCTATCAAGACTTAATAATAGTATAAAATTCTTATTAGTACCCGGTACTATTATGCTAAGTGGAGTATTTCGATGAATAAAACCGATTAGTCATTGATTTACCTCTTAATTCATTATATACTTCGAATTTTGGTACATACCTTGCACTTTTGTAATCCTGGCAGGGTCGCCACTTGTAAAGGTTTGCTTGGTATGTACTCAAATAAAACAGCAACTTGGCTTGGTAACGCACTTATCCGCACGGCGGCTACACAGTGACTGAGGGGCTAGCATCTCCCAGCCGACCCCCCACCACTGAGCGCCCCACCAGTAAGCGTGCTACGTTTATTATATATGTAATACACTACAGATAATGTTATCGATTCATTCATAATAAATTTGCAAGACTCTGATTCAAGTTCCGGTGGCGAAGTGGAAGATGAAGATGATGACGAAATCGAAGATGAAGTTGAAACGGAATCTATGTCAGAATAACTTTCGTTAGAATATATAATTGTTTGTTAATATAAAAAAGTCCTGCTTTGAATTATAAGTTTAGTTCTTATTTGTCACCTGCACATTTTTAATAAAATAGGAGTATATTTGGGTTATATTTTAATCAACTAAGTAAGTATAATATATTACAGATAGCCTCCGACCGTCGTCCCGCCCCAAGTCTTGCTTTAGAAATGCACACTGAAATCGTAAGATCTGTCCGACATGTATCGATCTCATGTGAACTCATGCACTTTTTTCTTCGCCTCCCACCTCGCCGCGCATACCTCAGGCAGTGCACAGCACTAATGGCCACACTATATCTAATAGTTAATAAGACAGCAAAAATTATCAAAAGCCCTTAGTCGATTTTCAAATAACTTCTACGTCCAGCACTAGCTGTCATTGACTGCAGTCCTGTGACACTGACACGTGGTTTTTGGCAATTTTTTTTCAAAATTGTGGTGTCCCTTCCACAAATGCCTCTAATGAAGAGTTGAAATTGAGGTTCAAATAAAGTTCAGTGGGTGTTTTATGTTTTAACCGCTATTATTATTATTCGCAAATTAATTTATGAGGCGGAATGGTCTAAGATTTCAGCTCGCCCAAATAGGGCGAAGAAAAAAAGTGACACTGACAGTTTGACATTAGATATCTCTAAACATAAAACAACCTCGAAAAGGAATTTATTTTGCTAATTCGCTGCTAAATTGTTAATCTTTAACTTACAAAATGGGCAACTGGAAACTAGAAGTCGGAAGAATGGCTATGTACACATCATTTCCTGTGGGTCTCTTTTTCTTCTTCAATCAGCCGACTTACTTTGAGGAGTGGGTGACAAATACCAAACGTCAAATCTTTCCTCCTGAAAACGTCGCAGACAGGGAAGCTATTCAGCAACTTATTAAAGATATGAGGAAAAAGCAAATGGAAGCGATGGACAAGTAATTAACACATACCTGAGCAACGACGCAGTTGCTCAAATTTGTACATAAGTGGCGCATTTTTTAGACTAGTGATTCCTTATAGTTTGTAATAATAACCAGGCCGCAGGCCAGTACTTACTACCCAGACTTTAATACGGATTACTTCGAGTGCAGTGTTATTTTACTGGGTGACTACAACACAAATGTATTAGGAACAAAAGGTTGTCAAATTGACTACACAAAAACAAAATGAAAACAAATATTTTATTAGATATAAATAATAGTTACAAATAAACTTTATAACAAAACTTAATCTACTTTAACTGTTTTATTTTTATGCATATAACTCAACACAACTCCCAATACAGTTGAACAGAGTGATGCGTAGATTACATAAGAAACTCCATAGAATTCTCCTATCACTCCTGAGACCATAGGAGCAACCACACCAGTTAGGGATCTCACACTATTTGAAGCTCCTATTAAAGTCCCTCTGTGGTCTCCATGAGTCCTCTTTAAAACCATTTCTAAAGTAACTAACCTACCAATTGCATTACCTATAGCTAACGGTATTAACCAAAAAGCATAAACAATAACATTAAACGATAAAGCTAGTCCTAATAAAGATATACTTGTAACTAAAAATACATGTAAGTTTCTTATACTATAGTCTTTGTCATGAGTATAAAAGCTATTGATATATCCTATGTAAAAACTGGATAAAGAACCTATAATACCTTGAAATGATATTACATAACCTATATATTTTGGTGATAGATCATATTCTGTTTTTAAATAAAGTGAATAATTTGAGTAATAACAGCCCATTGCAAAACCAATTAAGGTTTTGAACATAAATATGTCCCAATATTTCATCCAATCAATGTTGAATAACTCTACAAAAGATTGACGGATGCTAGAATACATTATATTAACTAAACTTGTTTGTGCTTCTTTTTTTTCTTCTTTTCTTTTTGGTGGCTTTAACTCCAACTTTGGCAGGAAATATACCAGACCTGAAAAATAAAATTGTACTTGTTAATCAGATTTACTTTTATGTGAATTTAATTTAACATGTTTGAATGATTTTTCCTTACCAGAATTGATGGCAAAACATATTCCCACAATAATGCCGATCAGCATAAATCCATTTTCTGGATGATCCTCAGCCAAGTGGCCTCCTATCACTGGACCTACAGTGATACCAACACCTGATATGGCAGCCATCTTGCCATAGATTTCGGCTTGCTTCTGCTCATTCTTTTCATAATCAGGCACCAAAGCTTTTGTCAACATCTGCGTTTGTTTAAACAAGCCTGAAACATTGTTATTTGGTTATTCTTTTCTCACAAAAAACCTTTTTTATTCTTTGAATTTAGAATGATCAAGCCATGGCCCCAACCAAGAAATGAAATCTTCATGAATAAACATCTAAAATGCTATTTAAAAACAAATTTAAATTGTGAACCAACATACTGCATTATTTGTAAAATTTGTTCATTTTATTTACATCAATATTAAAAACCAAGTTTTTATAATTGGAGTTAGTCTAAAGTTACACAGACAATTCTTATAAACTTGCTAGGTATGTTTTTTTTTATGTTAGGTTATTGAAAAACCTGTTTTAATATGTATAAATAACATCATGAACCCTGATATTTCACTCATATAATAAGTCTACTTTTAAAGCAAGAAGTTTATGAGTCAGACTCAGAATGGTCTCAATATGCTATCATACTAAAGACTCTGCCTACCACCATGGGAATGTGTGATAAAATTGTTTGTATGCATGTGTAAATAAATTTATTCTTTTATGTACCTAACACTGCTCTAATCACCAATATAACAAATATTGAACTTGTGAGTCCAAGCACAGTGTATGCTATGCCACATGTAAGTAGCGTCAATGTCAAAATAGTTTTCCGCCCCTTCAGGTCACTCAAACTGCCCTGAAAAATGTTTTTATCAATTTTAAATACCTAGGTGTTACACAAACTTGAAATTTAAAAAAGCTTTGGTATTATAGAAGTAAAACTTACGATAAGTGGTCCAGAGCCAAGCTGGAATCCAGCATAAATAGATCCAAGTAATCCAACATATAAATGGTTACCCCCCATCTGTCGTACATGACCGGCTACTAGTGGAACAATGAGTCCCACTGCTAAAAGGTCCTGAAAGAATACAAAATTAAGTTGTATATTTCAAATTCTGACAAATAATATTGACGAAAAGATTTGACTTGGTGTTTCTTGTAAATACCCACTAAGAAAGCCACAGCTTGCAGCAGATAAATTGCGAATGACATTTTAATTTAGGTATAAGTTTTATTCTACGAGTTAAAACATTACATCTATCACACAGAACACAATTTTATCTTTGCGGTTCACGCACTTCCTCGTGGGAAACAATCAAATTGATTCATTAATGTTTATTGTGTTATCAAAAATGTGATATGCCTTGATATTTGACGTTAATTGACAATGACACATTGATAACAGACGATGCGTTCCGATACACGACGAGATGTATGAATGTATGCACTATCGATGGCCGTGGTGGTGGAGGCATAGAATGCTGTATCAAAATTAATCTGTTGGATCCAGGAAACAATTAATTATTGGCGTCTGTGAAGCATATACAATATCTTGTATCATGCATGACGTACTGCAAGATGGACCGTGAATATGACGTTGACGTGTTGATAACGATTTTGATGTTGTGTGGCGGACTGTTACAATAATTATTTACGCCTGCGTTTTAGTCGATTATATCAATTTGAATAAAAAATAAGTCCAACAGCTTTACCTGTATACAAGTTATTTCGCACAGAGTACTTTTTTATATATGAAATTATTTCGTTCGTTTTTGCTGTTGACTCGATATATTTATTGACAAACGAATTGCACCATCCGCAGTCTTATGGATTGTATGTATAATTTTTAACGAATGCAGGACTAAAATACTTAGTAATTAAGCCAGAAATATTGCATAAAGAAAAAAGTAAAGTGACACTGACACTGACTGACAGACGTGACAGACTGACTGTCAAAACAGTACAAGAAATAAATTCCTTATTCATATTCCTCGATAAAAATAAAAATATTTTGTATGATAATGTACAGTGAGGTTATGTAAAATTGATTGCAAAATAAGACGTAATAAATTAAATCACAAAAATACATTATGAGCAGTACACGGTCTTTAGTAAGTAGTAAAGAAACAAAACAAAGTAATGCTTTTAAATATTATGCGGTTTAAGTAAATGCTTCCTGGTTTTGGTATAAACTCTTGCCCAAATTTAATTGTTGCTGAAAGCACTCTGTCCCGTTTAAATTAAACCTTAAGTTAAACCATAAAAAGAATCTTAAAACATCACCCAATATAAAATGGTTATGCATTGTACTAAAAAGGTATTGTTCTTTTTGCAGGTCCTGCAGACCTTCAAGAAATTGCACAGAACTAGGATGAAAGTCTTTGCAGGAGACCAAAGAGCTCTGATAGCTGGGAGAATAAAAATAAATGAGGAGTTTTCTAAAAACAAACATGTCACTAACGAAGATGCTATAAGAGCTGTATGAACCTCTATCTTTAACCTATATTAAAATAATACTAATTAGATTTGCTGAAAGATCTGTATATTTTGTATCTGCAGATGATTAAACTTGGCGAGGATGTAGAAACTGAACTCCGAACACAGGTTATCCAAGCACGAGAAGTCAAGCCTGGTGTATTTGGTATGTCTATCATTATCTTATATAGAGATGGTAAATTATTATAAAAAGTTTTAATCATGATGTCCCTTAGACTCATAGCAAGTAGCATTCTATAGTGTCTTTCTATGACTGAAAAAATTGTATTAGTTTGTACAGACAGCAGCATTCATTAAATACTCCTCGCACATTAAACTTCCTTCGAAAAGGGCACTGCCAGCAGATGCTATCCAATGTACATAAAACCATTCAGTCACAATCAACATCTTAAAATAAATTTCTTTACCATTCATTTTTCTGTCATATTTTCAGAGGCAAGAATTACAGATGACACTGTGAAATTTGAGAATATCCCATATGATGACAATGCAGTATTAGAAGATGGAACAACGGCAAAGAGGCCATGCTGTCAAGCTCAAGATACAGCTCAGAATAAATAGTTATTAATTTATTGTGATGTTAGTTTGTAGACAGTTAGGCACAAACAAATAGTAGCTGTAGGGAGAAAATCAAATGTGTTAAACACCATTATTTTAGTAGTACTAAGCTTGGTTTGTTCTTATGTTATTTAGTTTTATGTAGCACTCCTTTTAATATCTTCTATTTAGAGGTGTGATCAGTTATTTAAGATTAAGTTGAAATTCATAAACAGCAGTAATTGTATAATGTGTATTAAAATCAAATCAAAGATACCTTTTATAGAAATTTTATTAATTATTTAATGCTATCACACTTACTGATGGAATAAATGACTTCATGCAATTGAACCGGGTTTTTTTTACGTGGGATGTTATGTAATGACTTCTCCCGCTCTGGGCGGAGCGGAAGGGCGTGGCAGACTTTTACTGACTTAAACCCACTCCTGTTCTTTCTTTGCTTTTGTTCCATGGCCCCGGGGTTCTCTATCGTACAAGCCATTACCCCAGCAGGCTTCGATCCTGCTGAGCCCCTATGTAAATAATCTATAGAAATAAATGAATGTTAAATTCAAGATTATAATATACTAATTCCATGCGCGAATTTTATTCTTTGATTTTTTTTATTTAAGAAGGGAAAGCTGTAGTCTCGATCATATTGCCTCCTTGTAATGTTTTCTCATGTAAGTTATAAGTTTTAATGATTAGGTCTTTCGTACTGACAGTAGAATACGGATGTAACGCGGCTAATATTTTTGAATATTTTGGCAGTAAATGTATAGGTCAGCCTTCTTGGCAAACATTGCTGAGATGGTTAAATAAAATTCTCAGCTCCATTTTATCGAAATCGTGCTAAGGGTTCCATATATTGTTCAGTTGTGCAGACACTGGAAACATACATTCAAAACTACACCAATTTTGCATCTCCACCATCCACTAGAGGCTAATTAAAAATTTGCGAATAATATTTTAATTAGCCTCTGAACTTCATTGGATAAAATCCGCCTAGAATCCTTATTTTTAAAGTGTTTAGCGGTAGCTTTACAAAAATACTCTTTAGTTGTTTGTACTTGTACTATAATCTATAGACAATTTCATTTCGTATCGATGACAATGACAACTTTGACACTAGTAACAAACTGACTGACAGTTCTCGTGTCCTGGCAGGCCGTGAGCCCTTGGGCTAAGTATATTTCATTTATCGGATTTTTAACCAAAATCCCAATACATAAATAGTAAAATGTTAACTAAAACATTAGTATCAAGGGCTGTTCTCTTGCGGAGCTTAAAAAATGCTGCTGCAAACGTAAACGTACAAGCTAAAAGGAACGCAGGCCATGGGTAAGTCGATTGTTATGTCATTGGATTTTGTCAAGAAAGAGCAGTGAGTGAACAGACACTATTGTTATGATCGTTATAGTTTATTTATCTATCTAAATGTGGCTATTGGAATAGTGTAGTTGTTAATAATTATTAAATGCTCTGCAAGTTTAGTAGAACATTGTATAGAAAAGCCATGGTTAAAATCCAGACTTGAGATTAACAGGTTTTCATCTAAATATTCTTAAGTACAGTTTCTAAATTAATGAATAAGTAGCTTTCCAGTTACTTAACCATTGTTTACAAAGAAAGGCTCAATAAACATACATTAGAATTAGCTAAAAAACCATCAAGAAGACTTGACTTGCAAAAGTTGGTAAATACTTAATGCAGCATATATGTCTAAAAGCCTAGAGCAGATATACAGGAATAAAATGTACAGAGACCAAAGCTTAATTTTGTGAACAAAATGACATCAAAACGTATCATTTCAGAGTTTGGTCTTACCGAGTACCACCACCACTGCCCTCAAGGAAGACTGTTATCTTAGCTGAAGTTCTTGGAGGGCTGGCCTGGTGGTGGATCATCTGGCATTGTATCACTGAACCCGATCACATCTTCGTAAGTACTGTCAATAGAAATATTTTAATAGCATATATTTAATTAACAACAGCTATTTGTGAGGTGTTTGAAATTTATTATTGTCTTATGCTAACATTTGCCTTTAGTCAAATGTATTTTTTAAAATAATTGCTTATAGTAATGTATTGTGATAATAAAAACAAGGTGAACAGTCATTGAATAACTGTATCTCTATTGATTTTCAGTAGAATCACTAACACAATTTCAGGCTTGGTGTGTTGGCACTTCTTCCTTTCATCTCTATTTACCAGTTTATCTCAATTTTTTTTACACTCATTCATTGTTCCAAAATCTTTGCCAATCCTCAAACATTTGTATTCATACTCAAACTCAAAACTAACATAACATTCCCATTCCCCTGTACCAGATGCACATACTGGTTTGGCACTTAGGCTTTTTGCATATTTATTTTTAATCTTTCCATTCTTGTAGCAAGCACCACACATTTTTTATTCCTGATAGCCACCATTATTCAGATCATAAATGAAGCAAACCTTTTTTTACTGTGATTTATGATATTTATAACTTTACTTTTCAGGGCGAGTTCAAGTACATTGATCCCAGCACTTACACTGATGCGGAACTCGGTATCCCACCTGACTCTGAAGGACCACTGAAGCAATAAGCATGAGTCTTATTTGAATTGTAGATACTTGTAATTTATTTTGATGTTAAATAAAAAATAATGCTTGTAGACCTGTATTTCTCCTGTTGCTTACTCTAATATAATAAAAGACCCATGTGATATATTGTCTCTACAAAAGAAAATACTATTTTTTTGATAATTCATTACTCGTAAGTCGCGTGTACAACTTTGCCACATTAACTTTACGTTTGGCGTCCATGAAATAATGTTCAAAAACAATATAACAACAACAGAAAACTAGCCAAAACATAATAATATCAGACACAACGATGAGTTAGGGGAGTGCGGGAGGAACCAGGGGCATTCTCGCATATCAGAGATGCGTCAAAATGTGACCGGGATTGTATCTATGTACTCCCCTATATTTACTAAAGCTGTATTCTCTTGTTTTTTTGGAAATAAGGAAATAATTAGGTCATAAGGTTGCCACAACCTGTCTATCTTTTAGAAGGAAAAATACTAGTGTTGCACCTATACTCCGTCGGTTTAGGTAGTTAAGTAAAGGTAAACAATCTTGGCATGTCTTTTTGTCTAAAAGTTGGTTATAAATTGTATATAAAAATCTTTGCGAATAGGTATTTACCTAAATCGATGTTAGCTAATAAACAAAATTTAAATAATCTTTGAGTAGGTATATTTTATACGACCTCTTTAATATAAAAAGACATACCAAGATTGTTTATGTTTACCTTTAGTTAACTACCAACCGATACGATAGACATAGGATTTTGTCTTTTAGTTCTTATGTGGCGGCATAGATGCCGCTACAAGATCATATCAATCAAAAGTGTTAGCTCGAAAGGAAGTAAAATTCGTTATAAATATACAATGGTCTTGCATCGATAGTTGGTTTTTGACCTGCCATACAGCATTAGTAGGTTAAGAGAGGTACTTGGTAACTCAGGTAGGGTAGTGAGCTCGGCAAATATTTTGTTCACGTTCAGTGCCCTTGATATATTCTTTTTCTGATAGTTGAATTGAAATAGGTATCAGTTACGTCTAGTTTTACCAAGTGTACCGATTTTCAAAGATAAACGTCCTGGTAATTTCTTAAATACCATGCTTTAAAGATTGACATGTAGGTATCTATTAAAACAGTCGCATTCGCATCACTTTGTTATGTCGAATGCGCTGCGGGTGGAAAACCGTCGTATACCTACACGTGTAGTCGATACGTGGCAGCGACCTCTCGCGTATAACCCCGATTCGAACCATGGTCCGAAACAAGAGGAAATGGGAAAGTTTCGATCCTTCTGCGAAGCAAGAGCAATACTGCAAACGAGATATTTTTGCCGGCGAAATGCAAAGTCTATTTAATAAAAGCACATAGGTTCCTAGGGTCCTTGAACTCCTTGAGACAATTTTTATGCAAATTTTGTAAATCTGAATAAAATTCTAGTCACACAAACAAAAAATATGCTTTGCATCATTATGCAATTTGCAGTTGTTATTGCTGTTAAAAGCAGTTATTGGCATTTATTTTTTTAAACCTTTATTTTTCGCAAAGCGCCAAAATTCGCAGAGCCTAACTTCACACTCGCCAACTTATAACGGACGAACTGTAAGACGAACGGAGAGGGATATTGAAAAGGAACGTAGGGCGCTGGCAGTTCGATGTAATATGTTGGCTCGCAGATTTGTACGGTGTAGCAGACCAGTTAAAATAACACTTTTTAAAGCCTACTGTCAAGTGTTTTACACGTGCAGCCTGTGGACTAACTATACACAGCGGACTATCAGCGCCTTGCGGGTCCAATATAATAACGGGTTCAGGATGTTGATGGGGCTGCCCCGTTTCTGCAGCGCATCAGGTATGTTCGCAGAGGCACACGTCGATGGATTTCACGCCATCGTCAGACAGAAATCTGCCTCTTTGCTCTGCAGAGTGCGGGCTAGTTCCAACTCCATCCTGAAGACCATAGCGGGGAGGTACGATAGTCCTCTGTTAGGTGATGTTGTTCATAGATGTATTATGAACAACCACCTTGTGTTAAAATAAGTAAGTAGGTTGTAAGTTTACTAACATAGGCAATACATACTAAAGTAAGAACAAAAAAAAATAATTGAAAAATTTGAATTCTGCGGGTCGGGCTGTCTGTTCCTAATGTAACTAACGATTTGGCCAAAAGCCTAGTATTTAAACAAACAAACCCCAGCATGGTATAGAAAAAGAAGTTTGACGTATATCAAAAACAGTGAAATAAATTTCCCCTGCACGCTTGTTTGTCCTAATTTTTGTAAAATAATAAATGCAATTTATTGGAACTTAAACAAAAAATGTGCAATGGTTTATTAAATTAATAGTGCTCTAGTGATAATGTGATGTGTTCATAGTATTCGAAATGGAGACAAATGCAAATCAGAAGGGTGAGTACATCGCCACTCGGAAAGGTCTAGTCTTGTTTGTGTATGAATAACTGTATCTTGCATGTCTTGCGACATGAATTTGGCTGACGTATGTTGCCCTAAACGCATATTTTTGAAGCGTCCTCAATTATTTTGCATATAAGTGTTATACAGTTGGAAAGATTATGTTGCTGTTTCGGGCGTCAAACGTCGAAAATGAGCTTATCATGTTTTTGATGACTTTCTTATCGCTAGAAACTGGCTGTGAAAAAGATTGAAACATTGAAATCTGTTAGTATTTTCTTGATAAATACAACTGTTGCTCATCTCCTTGACTGTTCCTGAGCTTGAGTATGAGTCATTTTGTTGGCATTGTGATGTCGTGTGCATGTTAAATACTAATAAGCAAACGTCGCCGTGCCTGAACCTTTGGATAACATGTTGGGTTAGATATTTTTATTATTGTTAAAAACATAATGAAATATGTTACCCCTTTCTGATGGGTGTAGACTCTTTTTAATTACTGTATAGGTTATGTTATGATAACAATAATTATACTATAACTAGCTTTCAATAATTCAATTATTAGCCTGACATTTTAATATACATAAAATTATGATAAATTGATTGAAATAATTTTTTATATACTACAATAGTATTCAAGTATTAATATTTGCTATTTAAATAGTTTATTAATAACTCTTAAATGGTGTTATTTCTTTATGCCACTTGTTACTGTACTTATCTGTTATCTTTTTTATCATAAGTATGATTGGACAGCCAAAGATAACTTAAACCAATTCAATGTTTCTATAAGATAGTTATTAAATGCAAAGATTCTGCATTCAATATGAAATAAACGGCATTAGAAAGTTTGTAGTTAGCATAAATAAAAAACATTTACAATTTTATTATACATTTCCTTTAATTAAATATTATGTAGTTATTATCAACACACTATATTCATACCAATCAATACACACTTCTGCTGAATGTAAATTCTAATTGAAAACATCAGTCTTATTGTAATAGTAAAATTCAAATTCCAATGGTATTTTGCCAACCTAGTGAAACCTAACCTTTATTATAATGCATTGGTGTTTACAAATAAAAGGGCTTTATTTTTAAGGTGAGAGATTATCATAAAATAAAAGGACTAGCCTATAATTCTGTTAAACTTATTTTAACACTGAAATATCATATTCAATCACAAAGATTTCCAGTAACCATTTCTTTAGCAACCATTTGTTTTTTATTATCCACTTCTGGGCTAGGACCTCCCTTTTTACATAATTATATTTTTTACTCAAAAGTATCTGTAAGTGTCTAATTAAAAGAACAAAACAAAACACAGAATTTAAAATTATCCCCTGATTTCTGATTGGCTCCCGATTCAACTCGAAGTTAGTATTTATAAAACTTTAGCTAGAAAAGCTACTACCATGGTTTCTCAGCAACAGCTCATAAGAACAAAAGGCTGTTACTTAATATTACAGATTAGATGTAGTAGTAAACGAGAAAACCTTTTTGAAGAATAAGAAACCTGATGATTATGACTAAAAAGGTTTTACATTTTTCTCCAATGAACTTTCTAGCAGCAGATTACTGATTTGTTTAATTGAATATGAATAGATCCTAAGCAATTTATTGACTACCAGCTGATCTCAGACATTTTTTTGGTTATACATATTATAGCATATAAAAAGAATGACAAATCTACAGATAAATAGAAAGTAGTTTATAGAAATGATTGGCAGGTAACCCTAATATTTAGAGTTTGAATGAAAAAGTTTTTTTCTGATTTATGTGCAATTTTTACTACAAAAAATTGCATATTTTATTGTTTTGTGTACAATCAAGTTTATTCTATTTTATTTTACATGACTAATTATAATATGAATACAAAAAATTGAACTAATGAACAATATAGATTTTTATACAAACTGAAAATAATGTACAACTATGTACACAAGCATGATTCACTTATTCTTGATTTTTTTTATCTTGGAACATATTAAGCTGTTTGTTTATTAGAGGGAGATTTGTGTATTAGATTGATTGATAGTTTCGGGTTGGAAGTTCAAAGTTTATCCTAACAGATTTATTAGATAACATGTCTCAGTTATTATATTACTCCTTCTAATTCTAATCTTCTAATATTACAATATCTATTAAATAATATTTAAGACAAAAGGTGCATAAGGATTTTAAGAGCCATATGATGTATCACTTGAATTCATGAATCCCCGAGCGGTTGTCTTACTATTGTGTCTTGTTTTGTGAGTATCTGATAGGTTAAAGGCAAATTACTGACTCACTCACTGTCACTGACTCATCAACGCCCAGCCCAAACCCTTGAACCTAGCATGATTAAATTTTGCAGCGTGGTTCACTTTATGAGGTATACAAAGGATAAGAAAGGATATTATAAAATAAAAAAAACTTTCAAGCGGGAGTAGCTGCTGACAGCACCTACTAAAAACTAATATCTACTACTTCTTCTTCTTCTTTTTGTATCAATGCTCTCATCAAACTTTTTCTGCCCAGTATTTGGCAACCTGTATGGCTTTGGCAACCTGTATGGCTTTGGCATATATCTACTACTGCCTTGTTCATATGTTTTAAAATATCACAAGAACCAGGACCCAAAATAAACTCAAATTGCAAGAACTTTTTTCAATATATGCTGCAAGTCATTTCTGAAGGCAGGTATGAATCATTTTGCTTGTTCAAGGCTGATTTTCAATTTCAGTTTTTTATAGTGACTTAAAAAACTGAAATTTGTCCAGGTTTCCTCAAAATGTTTCCTTTCATGAATAGCAGTGACTTCCAAGCTAAACTTAAAAAGTACCTACATAATTGTGTTACGTATATTGTTATGGAGAAATTAATTAAAAAATAATACTTGCCTGGTAACAAACTTAAATTAATAATGCTTAAAAAAAAATTAGACGAGTGTTTTGATAGTGTTATCTAAATGTTGTTAGGCAGTTGCAGTTGACCTGTAGATCGAAGGTTTGACCATGACAGCAATAGAATCTTAACTTCTCAAATGTCACATAATACTGCATAGTTTGATAAGAGGACGTCCTCGAAATGCCAGCTGGACACTTAAGTTCATAAGCAGTAGGGTCAAAATACCTTGACACTTGGCTGATTTTAGATAAGGAAAGAGATTCAAGGGGTCAAAAATACAGTTCTTAAAAAGTTTTGCTGCCCTTCAGAAAATTGCAGACAATTCCATTGCTCGATAGAGTGAACAGAAACTTGTTGATGGACTTATTCCATTTGACTTGCATGATGCACACTACAGTACCTATGCACAGTACACTGCACCATATAATTTTTTTTTTGATTCCTCTGTACGAACAGATGGTTGATTACAAAGACGATGAAGTACTACCACAACAAGGAAAAAGATCATTTGTGAACCATATCATGTGTGCCTATTACAAATTCAAGGTGGGGTTAACAATGTCATTTGTTTGATCGCAGTGTCGTGTCTGGTGAACTTCGCGTACGACGC
This sequence comes from Mythimna separata, assembly GCA_030763345.1. NCBI lineage: Eukaryota > Metazoa > Arthropoda > Insecta > Lepidoptera > Noctuidae > Mythimna > Mythimna separata. The sequence goes on from CM061175.1 coordinate 9,790,509, forward strand.
GTCGGAGTCTGACGAGCTGACGGTGCGGCCCGGTGACGTCATACGTGACGTGGAGAGGCTGCCCGGCGGCTGGTGGCGAGGTGAGCTGCGTGGCCGCCGCGGCATGTTCCCTGATAACTTTGTGTCAGTCGTCGAACACGCTAATGCAAGGTGAGCTTCATATACTTTGTCATCATCAGCCTTTAGTACCGATGGACGATTTCGAGAGGTGAACGAATAAAACCCCTCATCATCGCACATTACTAGCCTTTATAGCAGTCCTATGATAGGAATAGGCTGGTTGTCCCAATAGCTTGCTATCACCTCGATCCTTCCAGCAGCTTTGCGAACACGTTAACGTAAGGTGAGGTAACATCATTATCAGCCTAAGCACGCCATTTACTTTGATACCTCCAGCACTTTTTTTGAAGTGAAAAAGGTTCTGGTCCTTTAAAAGGCCTTATAGCGTCTACTTGTAGACGTATACTAGTAAAATCACACATCATTTATCTCAATCCCACGAGCTGCTACCAGCCTTGTGTCAGTCGTCGAACATGCTAGTGCTGGACGAGGTTCGCCATATTAAAACTTAAACAGTCCACTAAGGTGAAGGCTGTTCCGATCGCTTGCCATTTGCCAGTTGGATCTTTCTACCCCAGCCGAATTGAGGCTAATAAAGTCTAGGGAGAGCTACACGTATCAGGTACACAATACCAATATGATGGTAAAGCCCTTATTAATATGTGGCCGTTCCTACATATAGAGCTTTATCTAAGTATTGCTCTTCGAACCATCAGAATTCCATACTTACTTAGGTAGTACAAACATCTTAGGTCGTACAAACATTTGCACAGTCGCGCGACGAAGGTCTCGACGGGATTGCGGGACCATAAACTATGGCGTTTATATACCTAGTCGGAGAGATAGTCGGGTCAAAACTGTAAAACGTTGAACTACCAATCAGTAAAACTCAGGATAGGTACAGAACAGGTGTTTCTTTTCGTATAAAACAGAAAAAAAAGGAGAAGTAACTATGTTTGGGCTTCCGAAAGGAAAACCCGGGACCCTGGAACGGAGGCAAAGAACGAACAGGGTGAGGTTTAGTCAGTAAAAGTCTGACACGCCCACCCGTTCTGCCCAATAGCGGGAGAAGTCATTCTAAACAAAACTGAAAAACAAATTAGATTTTCGGGTAATTGATGTTTGTATATAATATAAAACTAACTAGGTTCAGTCTATCGTATAGCGTCATCGCGTGTTGTCTACCAGCCAGACTGAAATCGTTACCATACACTATAAAACTGTTTCGCCAGATTTTGCCAAACGCCACAACCAATTTGCAAAGAACCAGTTTTTTATGAAACAGTAGCATCTAAACTTCGTAACGTATTATCTGTCGAGTTAGGTCCATGTCATCATTGTTTCTTTTTTCATCATTTAATTTTTAATCGAAATATTAACACCATTTTTTTTTTAAATGGGTAGTAAAATTGATGACGACAGCTCGTGGCTAGATAATAACAGCCGCACGGGTCGATCTTCAAGGTTAAGCAACGCTTGCCTAGGTTGGTCGGTGGATGGGTGACCATCTTAACATAACGAGTTTCCTCCGTGCCTCGGAAAGCACGTTAAGCCGTTGGTACCGGCTGTCATTTGAAGATCTTTGGCAGTCGTTACGGATAGTCAGAAGCCAGTAAATCTGATTCCAGTCTTGCCATGAAGTACCGTGTTACCCCAGTTAATGGGTTGTGGAGGTCTGGTAGGCAGCCGCTCCTCGTAAAATACTGGTATTCAGCTGAATCCGGCTTGACTGGAAGCCGACCCCAATATAGTTGGGAAAAGGCTAGGCAGATGATGGGTAGTAAAATTGATGTTTGTCTACTGATTGGTAATCATGATACGTAATTATTAAGTATGCACACGCACCTATAGCCCCAATCATCAATTTTAAATAGTAGGGAATTGTAAATTATTTTATCCTTTTTTGAAACTAAGTTCGTTGCTGACAGTATGATAAGAATCGTTACCCGTCCTTACTATTTTAATAGAACCCGAAATAAAATTACCAAAAGGTAATCTAGGTACACACGGTAGTGTGTAAGTCAAGTTCGCGACTCAAAAATATGTAGTTAATTACACGAACAATTTCGGACAATTTTCATCCCTCCATAACTACAGTTATATTATTGTAATATACACGCTTGCAAAAAAACAAAACAAGTAATCAAGTAATGCCGCTGAAAAATGAATTGCATGACAGGCACTATGATTGAAGAAACTTCAAGAGAACTTACGTTGTATGGTTAGATGTCACTTCTTACAAAGCCACTGCCGTTATAGAGAACTTGGCATTCTTTCACATTTATGTTTTTGGTGGAAAAACATCTAGCACGACAAAATGACAATCTCAGTATTGATCTACGAACTTTCTAGAGTAAAAAAAAAAACACAATGTTCATGTCAAAGGTCAATACCAACGGTAGAGATTGATGTTAAGGTCACCAGTTTACAGTTAGCTTGAACCGCTGCACCGGCCGGTATCCTGCAGCGGCTAGGCACAGGCCCACCGTTCCTAACCAACTGGTTTCTGTACTAATATAAATTTACCATGTGTGTCCGATGTCGTCTAGTTCACTGACACACTTATTTACATATCCATTTTAATTATAATCGTTTCGATGATATTGCTCATCTCTGATTTGAATAATTAAAGACCTGTCAATACTCAGAAGTCAACATCTAAATCGTGATTCGTTTCAACAGGCGTTTAATGTTTGTTTCAATTAGTTACCCATTAAATTATTTGATGTTATCGCAGTCTTATCAAATAACTTATCGATATAAGCATCGAATGCGAAAATTTCAAATATATGACGACAACACTGAATTCTCCGTACCATAAAATATTTAATAGATTCTACTACCTAGTAATTATACTGGTTGAACAGACTAGAAACGTGACAATATGGAACGGAATACCATATAATTTAAACGCTCAGTAATCAATTGTCTATAAAAATACTAAATGCTTGTGTTGTTGACAAAGACATTTTCTATGCGAAGTTACACACATACAAAGTTATGCCGTTTTAGTCATACGCTTGCTAACACAATCAGTGATGTCATTCTCTTAAGAAATGATTATGTTTTAGAGTGTTTGGTTTGCAGTAGGATTTTAAAGTTTCGGAGAGGTACTCATTAAAGACTGTAATTTTGTTGATGTTTTTAATATCGGTCGACATCCGGCTGAGTTTGGCGGTCAGTCCTGGTGAAAGTCGTTCAACCACCGCGACCGTTTATTGTACAACAATAATTTGATATGGCTTTTAAATTACGTATACGATTAGTAGAATAATAATGACTGTGCGTACTATCTAATCAGTTCAAATATCGCGATAAGAAGTGCGGACCGCTAGTCAGTGTTTGTTGTGTGGCCCTTAGTGATATATTCTGTGTCTTAAGTTTTTTTTTGTTTTTTAGTATCTGTATCTTAACAATATTGCCAATAACACCGCAAAATAGAAAAGGTAGGTGGTTGAGCCACTTTTATATGGACGTTTTATTTAACTAAGACTGGAGTACCACGTCTACGAAAGATAGGTGCATAAATGTGTCAGTCAGTCAAGAGGTGTATTAAGTAGTAATTACAAAAAGCGGTACACCTAGTTCTATTGATATAAGCTACGCTATCTAAATACGTGCCTATGTGCCGGCTAAATGACTAGTGTGCAACTGTAAACTAGCTGGGGTTGCCGAGCCTCCGCATAAGAATGTTGCAAATTATTTAAACTGGAATAATAATGGAATTTCTTCAAACGAAACATACGACAATGATTAACCTTTCAATCGAAAGGCTTCAATAAGTAACCTATTTCTTGTTTCTATTCATAGCTAAAACTAATCTCTAATTCATGAACATTATTGTGAAAATCGTAGCAGTCGTTTCATCATCTGTCAGACTACTAAAGAAATCTGGCCTCATTTCTTTGACTTCTGTGTTTAACTGAGAATAAATATCAAAGAAATCAACCTAGTTAATCAATTTACATATCAAACTGGATTCTTTTCGAGCTTCTGGTAATTGGCGTCAATTTCACATGTTCAGCCAACGCACTACATTTATCACGCAAGCGTGAGATGTGCTGTCGGCAACTACTAAATTGTGTTTTTTGTACGTATTAATATATAGTGTAAATGTGTTGGTTGTAGTAAGTTAGTCGTCACGTCTAGTCTGGTCTATTAAATTTTATTTTGTCCTGCTTGGAGTTTATTATGTCACCCATGGTCTACAGCTTAATGTCAGGCTGCGGGATGGTTCGATTTAGCTACCGTGGCTCTGAAACGCAAAGAAAAAACGCCGTTGCCTGAAGGAACGCAGGCAAGTTTTAATCAATACAAGTCTGACTAGAGTGGGATAGGTTTTTTGATGATTTCCCGCTAAATAAGGTGGTAATGCCATGTATCTATTGCCAATTGACATTATGAGAATATAATATTATGCTATTTTAGCAGAGCCTTAATTTATTAAGGCTCTTTTAGCATAGGTACTAGATTTTTTTCTATGTAAACTTTATTTTTTATTGTTCATAGGCCGACGGGCGTGCAGGGCCGATGTCGAGCGGTGTTCAGCTACCAGCCAGCGAACCCGGACGAGCTTCCTCTGTGCGTCGGTGACGTCCTCGAAGTTCTAGGAGAGGTAATTGAACTTGTTTACATTATTCTGCATCATGTTTACACAGTACGTCATCTAGTGCCGACGCCCACCGTGCTCAGGTGTAACTTAATTTTTTCTAGCTTGTCGCGGAAAGAAAGGAGAGCCCATTTATGTTTATGAACACTATTGGAGACATTAAGATACGTAATAGGTATTAATTATTTTGGGTATCGTGAACGTAATACCAAAGCCAAATTAGTACATTAATTAATGACTCATTCTCGTAACTGTTAATTGTTTTCTAATGCGTAGATATCACTGCACTGTAGGTGTTCGAAATTAGTCTCTTTTTGCTAGCGTCACAGACTAGACAGCGATCAAATATATAGAAAAAAACTAAAAGAAATTTCGCCACACGACAAAGTTGCTGTGGGTTTCTTCAAAGATTGCAATCCGTTGGTAGTCGTACGCGTCAGTGGTTCTGCAGTGCAGTTTATAAATATTTTAGACATTTCATTAATGTTTTGCGAAAGTTTTTGTATCTAATCACCATAATTGGATAAAAAAATCTTTAGTGTGACGTGAGAAAAAGTGAAGGACAGACAGTTTTATCAGACTCTTTTTCCAGACTCTTTTTCCGGGTGATTAGTTTTGGCGTGTGTTGTTAACTAGTCCTAGTACTGATTAGTTTTGGCGTATGTTGTTAACTAGTCCTAGTACTGAGTTGGTGTGACCGTGCAGGTAGAGGAGGGGTGGTGGCAGGGTCGCCGCCAGGGCCGCGTGGGGGTGTTCCCCTCCAACTTCGTCGTGATGCTGGACCCGCCGCAGCCCGCGCCGCCCTTCGAGCCTGCACCTGCGCTCCCGCCTAAACCTGGTGAGTTGGCAACTTTTCTTTTATAGCAGGTAGAAGCTATTTATGTAGGTATACAACTAGCTTCTACCAGTGGCATGAAAGTAGAAAATAAATTGCCTATATTAGTTGTTGAACATGTAGCTTTCTAATTATGAAAGAGTTTTTGAAATCGGTCAAGTAGTTTTTGATTTAATCGTAACCTACAAACCTTTATAATATTAGTAAGTATCTTGACACGTTTATTTTCTCAAAGGGTTACACTTACACAGAAGCGAACTTCTGTAAACCTGTGGAGTAGAATTCAACTGGACCCAAATCCAGGCCTCGTTCTGCCACTAAAATATTCACGATGGATAACCCCAACAGTTTTTTTTTATCAATGTTTTAAAGGAAATCCTAGGATGACAGCGGATGAGATTGGATTTAGCCTGCAGTGAGATGATAACACTATATGTAAATAAAGGCTATCTCAGAAAAAACTCGCTTTTATGGATATGTACCTATAAAAATAACAAATGTATTTATATGTACGTTAATTTACAAAGTCAGAACATGAAAAATTACTTACTAAGAGCGTTTTCACATTATCCGATCCGATATCGGTGTCGGAAGCCGATACGATATCGGGGTAAGTAAAATGTATGAAATATGTACCTGTCTTTCATATTGTCCGGCCCGATATCGGATATCGGAGCACGGCATTTCATACATTTTACTTACTCCGATATCGTATCGGCGTCCGACACCGATATCGGATCGGATAATGTGAAAACGGTCTAAAATTAAAACATTATTCAAATTTCGTACTTCAAGGCTCAGGTACTCCTCAAAGCGATAATTAACATTAGCATAATTATTATTACTGGCACTGACTCCCCATACCACCCTGTGACAGTTGAAGTAGCAAGTATCAAGATTGTTTTATTTGTACTGTCTGAACTGCTCAGATGAACTGATTTGATACTAGACCCCTTTGCTGTACAAAACTACAAGTTCTCACGAAAGAAGATCAGTACCCATTTTGTATTTGAAATGCAAACTTCATTTGCTACGGCCGGGTGTCGCCACTGTGTGGACCGCCCGGAGGACACGGTGGAGCACACGGTAGAAGTGTGCCCCGCTTGGGCGGAGCACCGCCGTGTCCTTGTGGAGGCTATCGGGAGCGGCGACCTCTCGCGCCGGGCCCTGGTTCAGGCCATGGTCCGGAGCGAGGAGGGTTGGCATGCGGTCGCCTCCTTCTGCGAAGCAGTAATGCTCGTGAAGGAGGCTGCTGACCGCGAGCGCGTGAGGGAACGGTCCTCACGCCGCCGCCGCCGCCGAGATCCCGATCCCGATTTCCGACCACCGTAGGCGCGGGTTCGCGGACGGCGAGCACTGGGTAGCTCGCTGTCCGGCAGTCTGGAAATAATCTGTCTGTCAACGGCGCGTTCTGTTCCACGCGCGCCTCAAGGAGATGTCAGCAAACTGTAGGGGCCCGGCAGGGCCGATGCCTCTGGGGGGAACATGTGGTATTCCTAAAGGTTGACACCGAGTCCCCCCCAGAACGAAGGCAACGAAGGAACGGGGTAGGGGTTTAGTCAGTAAGAGTCTGACACGCCCTCCCGCTCCGCCCAAGAGCGGGGGAAGTCATTCTGATGATTACCCTACCATAAAAAAAAAAAAAAACTTCATTTGCTAACTTTGCAGTAGTAGCTGTACTGTACTTGTAAACCTATTGGCAAATGCCTTCAAGTATGTAAATAAAAAGATGCACCTACTAAAAATAAATGGTAGCTCGTTAATAGCTTTGCAAATATAATAAAAAAATATATTTTCCAATACACCTGGTCGAAAAAAACCACTCATACTACCCTACCGCTCTTAGGAACTTTACGATTAAATGGCAAGTTATTGTTATCCGCACTAGTGCGGAAAAGTCCACAATTTATTACATTTATAGTCAGACTGGGCGCTTAGTGATCCCTACGAGTCGCGCGTCATCCCTTTTTATTTCTTCCGTACGTCGTTTGATGTTGTTCACTTGTTCAGAATGCACCATTAATTCATGAATCCCCGACCGGTCTCATAGGACCGCGCTGTTATTGTCTTACTAAAGTGTCTCGTTTCGCGGGTATTGATAGGTTAATATCTGCTAATGTACTATTATGTCCTGCTTAGATTCTACGCTTACATTAGAGGTAGGTATTTACGGTATTCACGCTCTATTAGTAGTTAATATTTTTCTCATAGGGTCTGAGTCATGACCAAGGACTTTATATCACTGCTCTGCCCGTTCGTCACCCAGTCTTGCTGATATATTGTTGCCATACTTACGTTAATTGAAGCGATGACTACGCTTCGAAGGGGACGAACGGCTTATCATTTTGATGATTGCATCTTCCGCTGACAATATATCCCGGATGTTATTAAATTTGCATGTGAAAAAATGTGTGTGTAAATTGTTGTCAATCTTGCCCCTTTCGCATGTTCATGTATGTAAGTTTTTTTGTTCTTTTCAAAGAACTGAAACAAGATCTCTGGCTTTCTTTTAAAACGCATTTAATCTTTCGTCTTTTACTAAAGATTTCCATGGAGGGGAACACTCAAATTAATCTTTATGCATTTTAAAATTTTCATGTGAAAAAATGCGTGTGTGAATTGAAGAATTCTAAATTCTTGTCAATGTTGCCCCTCTCATAAGTTAATGTAGGTAAGTTTTTTTGTGCTTTTCAAAGAACTCAAACAATATTGTTATTGTTGTTAAAGATAACGGTTTCTTGTTTGAAACAAAGACAAAGTCCTTATTGTTGTCTTTTTTTTAATCACAAAATGATAACAGTGCGTGTGTAATTTAAGTGTAATGTCAAAACGTGAACAATTGAGATTATTGTGTGATAAATGAATGATGTTGTTTTCTTCGTATCCTGGTTGTATTGTATAATGTTTTCTAATTTGATGATAATAACTTATAAGTCAGCTACTGTTTTATAATCTATATTCTTAAAAGTTACATACAACAGGCCTGTGTTCCTCAGTTCTTTGAATTCACGCTATAGAAATATGCATAGCATAGCATTACCCTTATAGTGTTCTTACTGCTTGAACTCTGGCTTCCTCCCTAGAAGAGGGACTGTAATCCACCAAGCGGGTCCAGTGTTTGTGGATGTTACATGTCTTCAAACTTTTGGTTCTTGGACATGCCGATTTCCTCACTATGTTTTCCTTTACCGTTTTGAGAGTAGTGCTGATGAAATAAATTACACAAAGTAATGTGCCTGGCTGGGTTTGAACCCGCGACCTACAATTCGTAAGTCGGGGCTGTTACCACAGGGCCACCACTGTTTTCTTCATATCCTGGTTGTATTGTACAATGTTTTCTTATTCGGTAATTTAGGTCAGCTACTGTATTATAATCAATTTTCTTAGAAGTTACATAGAACAGGCCTGTATTCCTCATTTCTTTGAATTCACTATGCATAATTAACTTATGGTCACTAGTTCCAAACAATAATGACCTTTATTTGTACACAGTGAAGGAGCTGTGTCGTGTGTTATTCCCGTACTCGGCGGTGAATGAAGACGAATTGACGCTGTCGGAAGGTGACATCGTGACGATCTTGTCGAAGGATGCGCCCGACCGCGGCTGGTGGCGAGGGGAGTTGCATGGCCGAGTTGGACTGTTCCCCGATAACTTCGTGCAAGCGCTGCCCGCACAAGGTATGTATAAATGATAAAATGATTTAGACGGCTTGATAATGTTGAGAGTTTCGGGGTATGTGGAACAGGGTATAAAGTCCCGCAAACTTCCGTTGAAAAGGGAGGATCCTCCGACGGTATGTCTGGTGGGCAACTGCCCGATAGTTGATTTTCGGACTGTTGTATCTATCCAAATTGATTGGAGTACTTTAATTGCGCGATGCAGGATTCGTAGTTCTTATCCTACAGGAGGATAAAGGTATTAACTAGGTAAATGTGAGGATGTGTGTAGGTGTGCTACAAGTTTTCAATTAATGTAAATTTTTTATTGACCTCTAATAAGTTTTCTTATGGACTTTTGGGCCGTGATAACTACAAAGAAATCGTATTGGTGGGTCAAAGAAAGCTTGGGAACCAATGCCTTAAACGACATACCATGATCTAGACCATACAGCACATAGGATTGTTGAATAGAAGTGTAGTATTCTCAGCCGGCGTGCGCGTGTGACCGTAAACTCTAACTCAAAACATTTCAGTATTTTAAACAAAACATTTACAGGCACATTTGAATTGTCTTTATCGGTCAGTCAAAAAACAAAGCTGGAGCAAGTTCCACGGTCCAAGTTCGTTAGTGCTCTAAGTTTAAAACGTGTCCTTACATCGGAGCAAATAATGAAGTCATGTCGTTAGATTATTTCTTATCCATTAGTAACTCATAGCATTCCAGTACTTTTCGTAATTATTTGAGGTCGCGTAATTTGAAAATCTTTACGTTAGACACCCAGGCAAAGGTGTAGTTTTACCCAGGTACTGGGTTGTAGAGTTCAGATTGGCAATCGTTTCTTGTTATTCAGTTGCATCCGAATATCTATTCTCTTAGTCTTGCGATAGACAATTTGCCTGCTGCGGTGTCTTGCCGTCTGATTATAATTTCGGTATTAGCTGGGATTGCAGTCAAGCACTAGGTTACCTACATTTAAAAAATAAAAGACTGGGTAAACCCCAACATAGTTGGAAAGACAAGGCTAATTGATTAATTCTAAAATTTTAGTTCTGTTCTTATCACCGGGTTTCAAAAGTTACTGCATAAATAAAGGTTGCATACTATGAATCAGTTATGGATTTTCTCTGCTCTTCATTGTTTCCACTCTCGAGTACAATAACAGTTACAAAAATAGTTGATTGCATCATCTACATAACGTCTTGAATACGAATCTGCGCATTACTGTTATGGTATTGTTCCCCTTTGTAGCTATACAACATATACTATACTAGTATATCTAGTACCAGATGATAACGTACTAGAGGTTTGTATACAGTAGTTCCAGGATGTAAATGTTACCGAAAGGTTACTGGTTATACAAGCAAATGACATTTAAATCGTAGAGGTAAAGTAACTAAAACCTTCAGATAATAAAAACTTAACTTATTCACGTGGCTTCAATGTCTTGGCTTATCTATTGGGAACCTTGCAACTTTTCGGCATAAAAGTAACTTGTACCATCTACTTAGCCTTTTCCCAACTATATTGGGGTCGGCTTCCAGTCAAGCCGGATTTAGCTAAATACCAGTATTTTACGAGGAGCGGCTGACTACCAGACCTCCACAACCCATTAAGGGGGGGTAACACGGTACTTCATGGCAAGACTGGAGTCAGATTTACTGGCTTAACTTAACGTTACTGGCGTAACGACTGCCAAAGATCTACAAATGACAGCCGGCACCTACAGCTTACCGTGCTTTCGGAGGTACGGAGGAAACTCGTTATGATAAGATGGGTACCCATCCACAGACCAACCTCGGCAAGCTTTGCTTAACCTTGAAGATTGACCTGTGCGGCTGTTATTATCTAGCCACGAGCTCCTCATAAAAGTAACTTATACCACTTATTGATAAGGTAGCTGGCTTTCTATCAATAAAATAATCTTTATAAATCGTATCCGTACTTCCGTTTATAGTAAAGTCATCGACTTGCGTAGGCATCTCACCGAATTGCAAAAGTTTCTCTTTAGGGTTTTCCTCACGGCAATGTAGCGCCGAATTCTGGGTGTAAAAAGTATAGATTTTATACGGAATAACACGCTGCCAGGCTCAAATGGGATTGAGCTAGTTGTCATCCGTAGTACAGTGAGTATTGCACAAGAGTCATCACGTAGTAGGTTACTGCATATGGAAAGCGCCGTCGTGGCCGGCCCAGAATGAGGAGGTAAGATGATTTAGATGCATACCACGAGATTTGGTTTGAGTCGGCGCGGGAGAAGAATATCTGGAAAAACTTTGCCCAGGTGTGGGGACAGCAATGAATAGGAAAAAATCAGTACTTCTAGAGATTAGGCTCTTAATAAACTAGTGCGCCTCACCATCAACGATTGCATTACTGCTTACCGTCGGGTGGGATTGCAGTCAAGCAATAGTTTGTGGTATATAAAAAACCAGATTATTTATTTAAAAAATTAAAAAAAAAATGTCAATTTTACCTCTGTATACTAGTTTAGAAGTTAAGAGGACGAACAAACAACTGCATAACACAGTTATACCCTTTCCTAAGATATCTGTATGCGCGAAGAGTACCTTATTAATGCAGGTATGCACTAGGAGTCATCTTATATCATGTATGGAAAAAGCATTATAAATAGAATTATGATCAATGCCATGATAGCGGTAGTTTATAACAGTCTATAAAATAATATGTTACGACGATCTTTTCATAACGATACTAATTTCGATCTATCGAAGGATGGGGAAATAAGAGGTCAAAGAAAAGATGAATGGATTGTGTGAGAAGTGATATGGAAGAAAAGGGAGTTAGTGATAGCGTGACGAGTGACAGGACAGAATGGACGAAAAAACGCGCCGGACGAAAAAACGGACGCGGACAGAATGCGCCGACCCCAAATGAAACGGGACAAGGGCAGGAAGATGATGATAAAAGATTTCGTGATTTGATTTGATAGTATTGAAAATTTGCTTTTATATGATTCATCAATAAACTTAAACAAAGGGTTCTATAACTATTTAATTATGCATTAGTAGTGTTCAAGGTAATCTAGACGACGGCTGTAGCTTTATCATTACTTGCAATTTGATTAATCGGCGAGGCAATGCACCGTTGACCGCACCTTCTTGCGTGGGCGGCGTCAAATACTGAGTTCATACGTAAAGAAGAAAAAAAAAAGGCAGGATTGGAAGGATCTCTCGGTCCATAAAAACAAAAGAAGATCGCTGAACCGTTTAGTTAAACGTAATAGTGTAATGACTTGAGGTATTTTTGGAAAATAGGCAATAAATACCTAAATTCTAACTGTATAAAATCATTCGCCTCGTCAAAATGGTGTGTAGTCTCGTCAGTCCTGGTTGTCATTTATAGATCTTTGACAGTCGCAGTCGTTACTAATAGTCAGATGTCCGAGAGCCTGTCGACGAGCTTTACCAAGAGAAGTCGAAGTGACAAAGTCGCCTAATGTTTTATTTTTTTGGCAAGGCATATGATGACAAAAAGAGCTCGTGGCTAGATAATATGTATCAGCCTCATGGGTCGATCTCCAAGGTTAAGCAACGCTTACCAAGATTGGTCTGTGGATGAGTGACCATCTTAACATAACGAGTTTCCTCCGTGCCTCGGAAACCACGTTAAGCCGTGGGTCCCGGCTGTCATTTGTTGATCTTTGGCAGTCGTTACGGATAGTCAGAAGCCAGTAAATCTGACTCCAGTCTTGCCATGAAGTACCGTGTTACCCCAGTTAATTCATGAGTTCCCGACCGGTCTCCTGCGACCGCGCTGTAATTGTCTTACTATTGTGTCTCGTTTCGCGGGTATTGATAGCTTTATGGGTTGTGGAAGTCTGGTAGGCAGCAGCTCCTCGTAAAATACTGGTATTCAGCTAAATCCGGCTTGACTGGAAGCCGATCCCAATATATGTAGTTGGTAAAAGACTAGGCAGATAGTGATGATATGATGACAAGATTTTATTTATTTATGGCACATCATCAAAACAAAGCCAGTGGCATATCACATTTTATGAGTCTAAAACCAGTATTTAGATCAATAACAGACATACATTTAGAGATGATCAAACTATGTAACCTTTATACAGTCATTTATAAACTTCTACCACCAATTGATCTTCATAACACAAGCTTATTAAAAGCCAATTATTAACAATAAAACGATCCTTCACAGATATAAGCTTGTACAAGATTATGCCGTCTGCGAAGCTCAAATCAATTAAGTGACGACATCGCGTTGTGTCACCCATTACACAGATTGCACTTTATCGTCGCTTCAATTAAGTCGGCTCGTTTCTTAAGCACATTAATCTTGCTAAATTGCACAATTAAAAAATATGGAAAACTGCGAGTCTGATTCGCTTATTGAGGGTTCCGTACAAAATAACTTATGTAAATAGTTCAATTCCCGAATCGGGTCTCGGAAGATTTTTCTGAATTTAAAAAAAGATTTTTTTTGTGACGTAACGTTACAACAAATTTTCGGTTTTCATATTTATTCTTATATTTGTGTAATAACACCTTGCTTCATGCCTAATTTCTGGGTTCTAGGTCAACGGGAAGTACCCTATGAATTTTGATTCCTTTGAGAGTGTCAAAATGTACTTTTTTGTGACATAAACGACCGTATCTTCTTTCTAGTTACCTTAGCAATTTACCTTTTTCACAGCATCAAAAGACCGTAGACGGTTTTAATTTCAATTTCGGTATCTCCACGCGTTCCCGAGATAAAGGGTCTTGGTAGACAGACAAACAGACGGACAACAAAGTGATCCTATAAGGGTTCCATTTTTTCCTTTTAAGTTACGGAACTCTAAGCTGGGATTCCTTCACATAAAATGACACTACACATTCTTTACAAAATCAATAAAAAAAGCTTTATCTATCTCTACAGTGAGTGCGCGGTAGTGTCTGGCTAGTAGGCAAATCTCTCATATAATATATCAGTATCAATGACAGATAACTGATGTAATACCCACACACGCGCACACCTTGAATATATTTATAGTGTGATGTACTCTCGTCTCCTAAACAACTTTATGATGATGCTTAACAGAAAACTCGTTTTGTAATAATGATCACATTGATCACTCAATATGTGTAGTCAGATTCTAAAGGAATATTGTGTGCTAAAACTTGGCAGGTTGAACTTGAAAAGTGTTTTGAAATTGACTGTATTAACTCTGGACTTTTTCAAGGTTAGTCGTGATTTTTTTAGGTACTTATCAAAGGAATACATAATATATAATTTTTACGATGACCTCTGAAATTATGAGGCAGACGAAAGTGTTTCTAAGTGTTAGATTAATGCATTGCATTTTATTTATTTGTGTGGCAATAAACAGCTGCAATATACAGTCTTGCCATGAAGTACCGTTTTACCCCAGTTAATGGGTTGTGGAGGTCTGGTAGGCAGCCGCTCCTCGTAAAATACTGGTATTCAGCTAAATCCGGCTTGACTGGAAGCCGACCCCAATATAGTTGGGAAAAGGCTAGGCAGATGATGATGATGATGATGATGAATATACAGACTAAAAAAAACAAACGAGTATTAAATATTGAAGCCCACTGCATTCTTCAAATGTTAACACACAAGATTACCGGCAGTAAATGCTGCTGGATAAATAAATTTATTTTTCCAGCGGCATTATATTAAATCAAATCTATATTTATACACTAAATCATCACAAAAACAGGCATTCAATAATAATAATTTTGACTGCAACTAAAGTTTCAAGGCGTTGAAGGATAGTCGAATATGTTTTGTATATAGCTGTGAGACTGACTGATAATATAAGAACATTCACATAGTAGGTAAATATAATTATATAAAAAAATAGAGACGTACCTACTTACGACGTCAAATTGACTTTCTAATTAACACTGTCGATATTTGCACGATTTTACTGTATCATACACTCTCTAATATATTACAAGGTTACCAAGTAGTCCGGTAGCAAACTCACATAATACAGCATGATAACATAATCTAAGATGACGTAAACTTTGTAACACTGGCCGAATGCAATCGGCTGCAAGACACGCAATATCTCTAATTTATGCGTATCGAAACTAACGTGCAGCAATTGATGTATGCAGATGAAGAAAAAATCTGGTTTTTCTTTTTTTTAATACCAGCTTTGTTATTTGAGTTCATGGCTAATTGATACATCACCTTTAAAATTAGTGGTTGACCTATTTGATTTGTGTACCTATCTAATGGTTTTATTTGGACTTGTATAGATTTTAGTGCGCATTTTTAGACGGCCAAAAATGTTTAAATTCACAAAGGAACGCTCTGGTAAATAACACATCATAAATCACTTGTAGATTGACTACTGTAGATTATTATTCAACAAGTTATTGTAAGTAGCACATGGATGTTCAACCTTGAAATCTTCGCACATCGGACATCAATATATCGAATCGTCTCAAGCTTATGGATAACAAAACAATAACAAAGTATATGCCTTAAGTTCGCGCGCGAAGTACTCTGTGTCGTGAGCTCACTAGCACACGCTCAGCCTGTTGGTAAACACCGCCCACTCTAGTATTCGATGTTCTGCTATTGACATTTCTCATGAAGGTTGCGGACCGAGTCGTGATTTTGCGTAACTTGCCTCGGCACGCTGTGTCTCGACACTGTCTTTTTTTATCTAGTTGCCTCACTATCCGCGTTGGTGTAACACTAATGTTGCACGTTGCTCCACTGATTTCCTCGATATTGTGATTCTCTAAAATGATTTTTGAAAGTGAGTCGGATTTGGTTAAAGTTTTATTCATGTGTGTGAAACTTTGTCAGACATTTGTGTGGTTTGTGTGATCGTTTCTGTGGAATTGATATAGGAATAATGAAGTGTTTCTTTGATGCATAGAGTAATAAAATATATTCTTTATTAGATGACATTTAAAAAAAGTTTTTGTTGCGTTTATTATAATGTTGCAGTTTAGAAAAATGTTTTCAAGTGAACAAAATTTATTTTCCAAAATGTGTAAGTGTGAAAAAATATTTATATCTTTGGAGTGAACCCTAAATAAATTTCCGGGTATTTCCCTTATTTTAAAATTAGTAACAATATCAATAAACTGTTACGGTTCTTTTTTTTAGTTAGAAATTTGACTAATTATCACTATCGTATCAATAGATACAAAGATAGCAATAAACTTACGAAGGTCAGATAATAAGTAAGCAGGAAAAATATAAATCATTTGTCTGTCGCCTGTAGCGACCACATCGCCATCGCCTTTACTTAGCAGTAATACTAAGATATCTTTCATTTACTTACAGTATCGACAGAATTAGAAGAGAAGAAGCCAGATCGACCGCCAGTGAAGACTGCGAGTACTGGCATCTACCCCATCCTTACAAACAAATACTCCGAGAAAACGGCCTCTGTGAAGGAACTGACCACGTCTAAAATAAGGTATGTATGTTACTGACTTGTACATACTATAGTGGTTATCTTGCTAGAGATTAGGTGGTGACCTACTAAGATTTTGTTGGTAAACGGACGCAATGTGATATGGGATTAGATTGTTCTTTTTGCACAGCAGATACATTCCGAGTTCGATACTCCATTCGTGGTCTGTTAATTGAATTGACAAAGTGATAATTAGTGTGTGTTCGTGTCTTATTTATTATTATTGATAGGCTCTCACTTGACTACTATCAGACCTGATGGTAAGCGATTATATGGTCCAAGACGGACAACGCTTCATAATCATTTCAGACGAAAGACGTCCACAGCTGAACATAGGCCTCCCCCAAGTGTCGCCACAATAACTAGGTCACAAACACAAACACAGACTTTCGAGTTCCCTCTATTTGGTATTAATTTTTGAATCCCCGACCGGTCCTATGAGACCGCGCTGTTATTGTCTTACTATTGTGTCTCGTTTCGCGGGTATTGATAGGTTAATAATAAATATTCTATCAACCTATTTAACGGTTCTCTAAAGATCAAAAGACACCTACCTATATTTAGACTGCCATATGATTTAAATATATAAAAAAATGCTTATGTTAATCACACAACAAAAAAAAAAACTCGAACAATTCCGTATCGAATACAGTCATTTAAAGTGGGCCGAAGACTAACGGGTTTGCCAATAAATTCTTTTAAGGAATTCATCGTAAAACAAGACACCGTGTGATTTTAGGTGTGTTTGCGTGACGTTTCATTTACGGCTACTTTTATTGTTGCTTGACTGCGATCCCACCTGATGGTAAGCAGTGATGCAATCGTTGATGGTGAGCCTATTTACTCTAGCCTTCAAGACATATAAATTATAATCGGACGGGAAGACCGCAGCAGCCAAATTGTTCCAGTCTTTCGAAGTACGCGGTATAAACGATGAGGCAAAACGCTTAGTCCGAACCGTAGTATTGTTGTTCCATTTGAAACAGAAACACGTTTATCTCAAATAGACCATATACAGGCACTTTTGAATTGTCAAAATGTAAATTATGTTTCCAGCGTGCACAAAGAAAACACAACCAGCAAGGAGTCGAGTACACAAAGTACAATCACACACACGAACAAAAGTGAGTCTGAAAAGATTATACACAGCGAGACCGTCAACGATGGATCTTTGGAACAGGTGAGGGTTATTACTGCATCTATTTGCATAAGTAAAGCGGTTGCGAATGCATCGTATTTGCATCCTAACATACATATAGCTGATTGCATTGGGAAAGTCGTTAAATGTTAATATTCTCGGTGTTACTTTCATATTGGTTTCTTCATCGAAATGGCAGTTCTAATGACGGTTACTCTTTAATTAGGCCTTTATTAAAATTTAATTTATTTCTCGGATCGTTTTATACATATTTCCTAAATAATATTCTAACGTCGCGTCGTTAATAAAAAGACACAACTATAATTTTTGTTTTAATACATATTCGGAATCTGATTTTTGTTAACCGACTTTAAAAAGAAGGAGGTTCTATATTCGGCTTTTTAACTGATTCCGAACATGTATTTTACTCAATCTCGAAGAAATTGTTAGTTTTGCCCTGCTTAATAACGATGGCAGTAAGTCTTATAAATGCGAAAGTGTGCCGGGATAAACTATACTTAAACAATTTTCACACGGGCAAAACACGGTGCGCACGTACAGAAGTTACTTATTCATAATCTACTTGAAGCAGATGAATACTTTACTTGCAATAAATTCTAAGTTGTTCATTTATGTAACTCACTTGACTTGTAAAGTATTACAGCTTAACGTTATTAAAAATATCCCCGTTAAATTATGTACAAGCGTGTTATACCGTCCTTGAATAACCAAGTAAACACCGATAAGTGCAACAATGTTAATATTAGACCCCAATTCTGATCTAACTTGTAATGCATTTAAGTTATCAGATCGTTTACGAGTACCATGTACTTGTGTGCTTTAAAGATAACGTGAAAATGTGTCTGTGCGATTGTTAAGAAGTATTATACTTACACCTTTTTCCTTGATTGTGCCTACCCGGACCACTGATTGTTAAATAGTTACTTCGCCCGCACCAACTACAGTACGCTACCTCCTTACACGTTATTTTTGCTTGGTTTAAATTTATACACCTGTCTTTATTAGTATAGAAAGAAAATAATACACTTTCTTAGTATTGTTGTTTTTAATTGTACTATGAACAGGGTAAACATAAAAAAAAAATTAGTGTATGAAGGGCGGTCTTATCGCAAGCACAAGGCAATCTCTTCCAGACAACGTTAGTGCGAGTTTCCTGTAGGTGCGTGCGTTCACAAATATGTAAAATGGTGTTTTTGTTATCATGCGGATTTCATTACGCATGCGGGATTCCTTCGCATGTAGAAAATGTCACTCAGCGTTTGCGTTTAGGTTAAACAATAATCATAATCATTTATTTGCTGAAAAATACTGGTATTGAGCTAAATCCGGCTTGACTGGAAGCCGACCCCAATATAGTTGGGAAAAGGCTTGGTAGTAGATGATGATTTATTTGCTGATAATGTATGTATACAGATAAGGTGTTACAATTATTGACAATGAACGACGAACGTGCGGGAGCCCCCCGTGCGTATTCCTCGCATTGCAATAAATACATGTATGAAAAGGTCATTTGTGGGGGGGGGGGGGGTTACGCATGCGGGGCAAACTACGCGGGCTTGTCCGTTTGCTGTTTAAAACCGCATGATATTAAAAACAACCTAAATGCAGAAACGATGCTCAAACTGAACTGAACCACTCCGATGTTCCCTCATATACTTGCGTCGTGGGCCGCTGGTGCAATGTAACTTTCGCTGCTACAAATGCAGACCCGTTTTGACATAAGCGACCTTTTACGTTCTCCTCAAGTCCTATCAGCCAGCTGGGAAAAGTACCCACTTTACCATAATATTATATTTTAATAATGAAACAATTGATGTATTCCAGGTGAAGAAACCTCCAGTGCCATTGAAGAAGAGTCCGACGCCCACGACAGGGGTGGGTGGCTTGTTCAGCGGGCTCAAGAATAAAATGTTATCGTCTACAGATAAGTAAGTTTAACTTTGTTGATTTTAGTCTAAATTTCTTCGTGCCAATGGCATGACAGTATATTACGTATTTTGTTTGCCCAAAACTTCGTTACATGTATTGCGTTGCCGGTAGCTAGGTAATCAATCTCTACGATTGATTTCCCTGCAGGTTTTAGGGTTAGAGAGATATAATAGCTTGCAATTTAGCACCAAATTCACACCCAGTTGCTAGTCTGACGAGATTTCACTACACGAAGAAAAATATAGTGCAAAAATACTAAGTATGACAAAAACTATGTTTTGGTGGTTTTTGTAAAATCTTTATTCTTCATCCCCAAGCCTGGGTGGCTTGGGCATGAAGAGTAAAGATTGTAGCTGAACCGGATGAATTAGTAAACTATTGTTAAGGGGGATGTTCCAGGTTAGCCCGCGAAATTCAAATTTTCTTACGTTTTTTGCAATTTGAAAGCCAGTGATAAGTTGTATAAAGTTAAAAATACTTAAGCGGCTGTAAAACGTAACTAGTTACATAATTATAAACATAAAAGTCATTAATACAAGTCTCCAAGCTCACCTAAGTGTAGGAACGATTTTTTCGAGGTCAAAAACGTTCTTGCAACTAAGTGAGCTTGGAGGCATGTATTGATGATTTTTATGTTTATAATTATGTAACTAGTTACGTTTTACAGCCGCTTAAGTATTTTTAACTTCATACAACCTACCACTGGCTTACAAATTGCAAAAAACGTAAGAAAATTTGAATTTCGCGGGCTACCTGAAGCATTCACCTTAATTGCTCATTCTTATAACAAGGAAAAAAGGGAAGACGATATATTTAAACACTATTATTTAACCTACAAAGCCATAGTGCATAGTCTATAACCACACAGTGCTGGATCAATGTACTCCAGCTTGTCCAACACAATCAGTTCAGTTCTTATCTGTCTACCGTCTCTTATTCTACTCTAAAACTATCTGTATCCTAGCTGTAAGTTTTCCGTAAACAATAAAATAAATAAATAAATAATCTTCATTATTTTTCCAGAGAAAAATCGTCATCAACGACAGTATCGAGCAGCGGCAGCAGTAGCGGCGGCGAGTGGGACCGGCCCGACGGCGCCGCGCTCACCAAGACCACGCCCACGGCCAACAACGCCAATGCCAACACCAACGCCAACACCTTCGACCATATCGAACGGAACTCCTTACTTAATGACCCGAGAGCTGGCAGGTGAGGATTGAACGCTTTAGCTATCGTCTGTTTTTTAAACCCTGACACTAAAATGACATTTCAACACAAATGAACTAGTGTCATTCCTATAGTCAATTTGAGATTAGTTGTGTCAATTTAGTCTCAGGGTATAAAAAACAGACGATAGCTGTTTTATCAGTTGTTTAAAAATACATGGATATTGTGCTGAATCCAATTGCGATTGCAATTTGTCTCTGCATCACCCAAGGGTTGACTGGTAGAGAATGTCTCAAGGCATTAAGTCCGCCTCTGTACTTTTGTGTGCGTGCATAAATAATCAAATAAATAAGGACTATAAATGTGTGGACTAGCTAATGAACTGTGGGTAGATTTATCAGCATAACATATAATACAGAAAATTTTCTAAATTGGAGTTTGAGAAACTCTATTTTGCGATAACAAAGCTGACATTGTGCTAAACCTTTCTATGATAGAATAGAATACACTTTATCGTGTACCAAAATGTGTACAATAGTACAATGGCGGTCTTGTCGCTGACACCAATATCTGGCAGATAACCTTAGGATGGAGATACAAAAAAGAACTAAACTGAAAAAAAAATGTCACAAAACTTAACATTAATCTTATACAAAAATATGTAGGTATACATATTTTCATATACTGTTTGATCTTCGTGAAGAATATTTATCCTTTATTCTGAAAGAGTCATGTCTAATACCTACGTTTAACTAATTACAACTTGACATTGAACCTGCTTTGACTTAACATCATAAACTAACGAATAAATTTGTCATTGCAGAGTAAAAGCACCACGGCGCCGGCCGCCTAGTCAAGCACTTCGTGAAGACACGCCACAAATAATAGGATTAAGCAACGGACACGAAGGTAAGCTTTCAATTCACCCTTATTCTTCTTTTCATGTCGACGTTCTCACAAAACTTTTTCTATATTTTTCTGCCTATTGGCAGTTTGCCAAATACTAGGCCGAAAAAATACATGGCCCTGGCATTGGCCTCGTTTGGAAAGCGCAGGTGGTTGTGCGTGATAGACAGCATAGCAAGTGCCGCATGCCCTGGGTAGCTGCTCCACACTGGCACTATGTTAAGCCACTATGGGAAGCCCCATTTGGCCAGATTGTTTTTATAGCGGCCAACCTGAATAATTCCAACAAACCAATGATGGTGAATGATGTCTTCTAGCCGATTTCGACCACAGTGACGGCCATTCCTTGGCTCAGAATTGCTCCTCTTTTATGCGCCCTCATATGACGTGCATATCCCGCTTTAGCCGAAAACCTCCGAGCAGTTTTTTGTGTCTTGTAGTGTCACTCAGTGATAAAAGAATTCACAAAAACCATTCTTGTGGTGAAACAATTTCTCAAACAAAAACACATAATATCTTTCCTCTTTATAATATTAGTGTAGATTAATATGAGGTAATGGCAGTATTCATCATTTTGGTCATGGCCTGTTCTGGCTCACCTTGACATGTTGATGATGTTTCTTCCTACTAACACGGCAATCTATAAATTTGAGGACAAGGACTTGTTAAAAATTAGCAAAATAAAAACAGATTACTACACGATCTTTGCATATTAAGTAACTCTGAAGATATCATAATAATTGCACCCAATCCTGTTTTAATTTATCTATGAATTCCACAATAAATCTATGTAACATCTGACCTAAGATAAACTAATGATTACTTGCCACCCAACATGTTTAAAGCGTGTTCACTTATCTCTTCTATGAATGGAATTCTAGTTGACCTAGATTGTATTGCTACGTAACCTACTTGCTATTCCCTAACACGTTTACAAAAACATAATGTTTTGCTCCTAAACCCTTGACTACTCAGCGGGTCATATACAGGGTGTAAAAAGACCGATCACAAAGCCGAAAACTACACATTCTGTACATGTAATTAAGCAACTTTGACCAAAAATTATTGCTGGGAAAAAACTTTTTTTTTTCATCTTTAAAAAATAATTAATTAATAATAACTTTTATCAGCTGAGCGTTCGGCCGCTCGCGCTTGGTCGTTAAACCGACCGCACGCTTGTGTGTGTGAGGTGCTCGTTGTGTTTAGTTTTCGTTGCATTTTTCTAACTTCAAATGCGTAATTTGTTATGAAAAATTGATAATTTTGATAATGTTTGTTCAGAAGAAAGTTTACTAATGATACTTGGAATACGATTTTGAAAAAAAAAGGAAAAAAAAATGTTGACTTTGACCTTCAATATCTCCAGAACCAGTGAATTCCCAGGTATGTCCTAGAAGAAAAAAAGTATCCCAGTGATGTGTAGAATATGGGGTTTTCGTTTTCGTTAAGGGTCTTTTTACACCCTTTATTTCTTATTAGAATTTAAGAAGTACAATTATACATACATCGGATTTTTGCAATACTTGCAGTCGAACTTTCACAGGTTATAGTCGAAGGTTCATCTAACATTTCGTACGCTGCGTTCAATTCTTCTATACCTCGATTCATTGTCCATCGAAATCATACGACTTATAGCCGCACGACTATTTTCATTTATGCGAGATTGTTTTCCAAAAAAAATGTCATCGAATGATGACATTTAAATTAAAAAATAATAATAAGCAGATTAAATAACAATAATTGTCACTTCAGTTGAACTTTTTTTTTATTTATTTAAAATTTTCGAGCACTCTTAACGAAAAATTCACATGGTGTTAAAACCTAATCTAAGTTTAAGCCATAGTCGTGCTTGTTACCATTTCCTGTGAACAACTTTCCCGTGGGAAATAAAAACCCGTTAAAAATAGCCAGAATACGATGAAAACCACTTTCGCATGTTATTAAATCGAACGTAAAGCTAAACACGGACCAGATGTTGCGTGAGCGTGTGTTTTTATTCGCAATAGTAATAGTGTTACGCCTGACTCCGCTCCGATAGGCAGGCTGCTCAATTATTGATTGTCTCCGGTAACCTTGGCCTTGTCCAGTACAATGCGAACTAAATAATGCACATAGAACAACCATTGTTTACCTAGACAATACCTAATTTTGCGACTTTGTAAGATGAAAGGCGTCGTAAATGGTTTTGCACTGTATGAATAAGAATTGTTCTTCAAATCGATGATATTTATTTGTTACTTCCCGACGGACGTCGCACTGTCACAAACTTTACATAGTAAAAGGCCAGTTAACCTTAGTACTGACAGTTAGGAACACTTTGAACGTTATAAAGAAAAATGTTTTCTTTTTTTATTCCTTTTTAATTTTTTACCAAAAATGGTAAAAAAAAATTTTTTTTACCTAAAAATGGTAAAAATTTTTTTTTTTTCCCAAAAATGGTAAAAAAAAGATGATGAATGAAGGTGGTAAAAAAATTAAAAAGAAGGAAAAAAAGGTCTGACTTCAAAACAGTTTTGAAAAAATGTTCGTCCGCCATTTTTAGATACATTTTCTACACCTATTAGAATATAGTCTTTAGAAACCCAAGGTTGACAGTGACCATTACTGTAAATGCATGATTAGTTCATGAGTCTCCGACCGGTCCTATGAGACCGCGGTGTTATTGTTTTAATATTGTGTCTCATTGTGTGGGTATGTGATAGGTTAAATGAGTGAATTTGCTGTACGGGGATGTTTTAATGTTTTCTATATGCAGTTGAGGTGCAATAACTTCGATTCAGCCTATAGCTTACTTTATCTAATAAAATAAAAATAAAATGTTCTATTGAACAGTAAATTCCCTGTTATCAGTTGGTTCACACTTCATTTTATTGGTTATATCAGTTAGTTATAAAATTAATAGGCTGTTTAAATCAACATTGATAACGAAAATCTAGAGCAAACTATCACAGGCGTATTGATATTATTATCTTGGGCCATGGATTGGATTCTGAAAGGGAAACTCCTGACCCTGGAACGAAGGCAAAGAAGGAACGGGGTGGGATTTAGCCAGTAAAAGTCTGACTCCGCTCAAGACCGGGAGAAATCATACTGATTAATCCAAACCTGAAAAAAAAATTATACTATTATATTTTTATTAATTCTACTCAAATTGTCATCATTCATTCATTTATTATATACTTTTTTTTTTCATTTGTGCTTATCACAACTGATTTGGAATAGAAATCATATTTTTATATTATTTGTTATTTCAATAGTCATTACCTTTCTCGCAACAAGTTCCAAAGGATTATTCATCGAAGTTTAACATAACCCATTACTAATTATTTTCAGAACAATTTATGGAAGAATGAGCAGTAAAATAAAACCTAAAACATTACATTCAATTTTACTGAATAAAATACAAACATTAAAATAATAACTCAGTAAAAGTGAATTATTTAAGGCTGGCGCGAAGTGTCAATTTTCCATACAAACGTAATACCAAAATCATTTGCAGTTTAAGCATATTAACACCATAATATGATGTTATTCGGATTCAGACAATAATTATCTAGGTTCCTACGTCGTCTTTCTGTTGAAAAACTTACCCCAAACGAAATTTAAGCGAATTTAATTTTGCACATTTTTACACCGAAAATGTCATGTTTTTATTTGTTTTTTTCTATATTATAAACAACAATACTTCAAGATATCTCTCTGTAGGAACACAGATATTATTATCAAGTTATAAAGAAAAGAAAAGAAATTGGAAAATAATTAATTTTTCATTCATCATTTTTGGTATTACGGTACACATCCAAATTTCTCCCAAATTTTCAATAGTTTTTATTGCTATCGCAGCAGGCAAATGTCAGTGTGTGGGTATGACATTACCTCAGTCAGTGTGTCTCAGAATTATTTATACTATCTGGATTGATTACGTCAACCTCAAAATCGTACTCACAAAAGGGTATCTTATCTCTTTCTACCATGGTGTCCATAGACGAGTAAGAAAGGGACACGCTACCTCTTTCTATGCTCCGTCTTGCTGGGTAAATTTTTTCCATTTTTGCTTGTCAATCAAAAATATGAACTTAATGGCAATGAAAATGAAGTACACTTCAGATTGTGTGATATTACTTCGTAATCATTCCAGGGTACACAAAGTCCTTGCGTGTGTGTCGCTCCTACAGGGTTACCTACTTATCATAGGTTCGAAAAATATTTGATCGAAATTCATTTCCTATAAAAATTTTAAACAATTATCGTTTCGTTTTAAGGGTTCCGTACCTCAACGGGCAAAAACGAAACCTTTGTTTGTCAAGACCCTCTATCTCGGGAACACGTGGAGTTGTCGAGTTCGAGAATAGGCCCGCGATCTCTTGAAGCTGTGCACAAATCAAACATATAAGTTATCGAAAAAAAAAGTTACAACCGTTTATATCGCAAAAAACGTACGTTTTGATACTCTCTAAGTAATCAAAATTTATAGGGTACTTCCCGATGACCTAGAATCATGAAATTTGGCATAAAAAAGGTCTTATAGCAAATATAGGGAAAAGTCTGAAAACTGAAAATTTGTAGTTACGCCTCTAGAAAATCGGTTCCCCTCCTATAGGCATTCACACTAGCGTAGGGGTCATATCGCACAAGCGGTTTGCGAGCGTTTGTTCCTTATATTATTTAGATTTTAATCACCATAGATTCATTAAGTCGTGATTTATTTTTGTTAGTTACATCTCATGTTAATAGGTTTGTTCTTTTTTCTTATATTTATATTCTCTCTTATGGTGTGAATGTGGGAACACTAGACTACGATTTGATTACTACTATTTCGACAGCTTTTTGATAAATATTATTTTTATTGTACTTTTAGTTATCAATCTTGATCTGTCTGGTAGTATTGTAAATTGAAAATGTCAAAAAAAATAATGGCAGGGGGTGTTACGAGACCGACACCGAACTCATTTTTTTTTAATTAGGTAGGTACTTAGGTTTACTTTTATAGGGCGCAGACTGTATAGATTTTAATTTCAAGTGTAGGTAGTATATTTGATGGTGTGTAAGTAACGTAGGGTATTTTAGTATTCTTAGGTAAGATAAGTCATTCGTATAATTATGTAGATATTATTTTTTAGGCATTTTGCTTATTTATTGATATACATATAAGTGAAGGTACTACACTAAAAACTTATTGATAAGTTTTGTCATCCACGCGAACGAAGTCGCGGACACAGCTAGTATGGAAATATTGTAAACCCAATATTTTTTTGAAAAGAGTAACCATGAAGTTTCTTGCCAGTTCTTCTCAATAGGAAACGACGAATTGGAACTACGCACTAGATTCTGACGTTTCATAAGTGTCCATGTAGGCCCACGTAAAATAAAAATATTATTGATTTCCATTCGATAGATTGATCACTACAGAACACTTTTTTTGCATTAAATTTATTTTTAGGATAACATTAAAAGTGACGACCCTATTTCTTCAATGGAGCATAGGTAATCTGGGGGCACGGTAGTGTCCCACCCACCAAGTCACGCAAAAATGTGGCATCCTTTTCTCAAAACATTTCGAGCCATTTTCAACCTCTTATAAATTTGTTGTGGACGAAACTAGATCAAGCAGGCTTCTTAAAAAGACGATATATTTCAAATCTCATTAAATTTTCTTATCAAAGTTTCTAAATTTTGTCATTCACTGACTGAACGAACATAAAAAGTCTAAGGTACTTTTAGCAGACATAGAGACAGAAGTTTCAAATTTTGATTACAATTAGTGTTTACTGTACAAACCAAGGGAAAACTAAAATATTTTGCAATTTCGGCCTAGTTTTCTAGATACACCAACTGCATATATAACTTAGTAGTCCCATATAAATGTATAGGATTACAAAGTTACATTTTTAAGATTTGACTTGGTAATCGCACTAAACGATTTACTTAATTACTTTTGAGATACATTGTGTTTTCATGCGATTACAAAGCTAAATTCATTTATTTAAAACATACAAGATATTTTGACTTGGTATAACATGGATCTCACATATTTTTACGGTAGAAGAGTAGTGTTGCGAGACTTGAGTTTTTTACAAGCGGTGTTTTTGATGGAATTATTTTGTCAAGTTCAAAACTGTTCCATATTATGCTGTGAAGATTGTCCAACTCACACGTACACACACATATGCAATTTCGCATTTGTTTTTGCCAAACAGAGATAGCAATATACCGCGAACGTATTTTATTTTCATCTCAACTCGAAGTAGCGAGCGATCTACGCAGGATCCTTAATAACAAAAGTCGAATGTCAAAGATAATTTAATAAAAGACAAGTGGTTATTAACTGAATAAACGGAATGAAAGCCTCATTAATCCCTCACATGATCGTAATAATAAAGTCTAACAAGAATCAACAAACTAAAAATATGTTACAAAATTATCAAATAAGTCATTAAAATTATAATCAACATTCTATTTCATTTCATTTAGAATAGGATATGTATTATTCAGTTTTTTATAGTTATTTTGACATTTATATTGTAATTTTGACATAAATCTATAACATAAATGATTTTAAATGAATTCTAATAAATAATTAATTCCATAGTATTTAAAAATCCATTAATAATGGTTGACGTATGTCGTCTGCGAATTCATTGATATAATGATAACACTTCTTCAAGAATTTATTTTTAAATAAGATCTAGCTGTATATACTTAAAAAAAAGATTGTTATTTTTTAAATGTAAACATAACTTGTTTATTAAGAGAGTCCGACTGACATCATGGTACTGTGATTTTAAGTTCAGTTGGAATGCTGGTAGGTCACCACTTACTAGAATTCGAATTATCTGAGATAATAACAAAGAAAATAAGGCCTCCTTTCTTCATAATACTATGTAGTTAATGTGCAAATTCCTATAGATTACTGTGATCAAACGTTTCATACAAAAATGAACATTACTTATATAAGAACAAAGTTTAATCTTGTGCTCTAAAGTAAATCAGGTTAACATTGACACAACTTCAAAAATGGGGTTATTCTTAAATTAAATCAGTTTGTGTTTCTTGTGACTTGAAAATAATACTAACAATAATATATATTCGAATTATACAGTTATTAAAAATTCTATTAAAAATTCCACCATTGAGGAGTCCAGAATCATGCACTAGATCCATGGTATCCTTTTGTGTGTCGATGACATACCCAGTATATTTGATACTGTATTTAGTTTAACACAAACTCAAGTTTCGATTTAAAACCTTACAGCCGAAAAACCACCAGAGAAAGCGGTACGGACGGAGCATCCCGAAGCGGCTGAAGAAATCAAACCTCGGACTCGCGAGTGGGAGAAACATAAGGCGCCGTGGATGGAGGAACTCAAGTTGAACCAGGCTAAGAAGACCAGCTTCATAGTGGACGGGAAGTCTCGGCTGTCGGGACCGGAGCTCGGAGTGGCTAGCAAGGCGGGCAGCGGTAGTACGGACAGGTATGCTGGTGTTTTACTATACAGAACAATATTTTTTTAAGTTTATGGTAAACGATAAATTCTTACAATAATGATAACTCTGTGTAAAACACATTTAACATTGATTCATAACGAATAAAGATAAATTTATATTGCGCACACGTGGGCCACGAATGCTGATTTGAACGTGTCAGTCTCCATACATTTTATATGTTGACTCGTAGTGCTATGTAGCACAGATACTGGGTCGACGCTACGCGACGTCGTTCTACGTACAAATCAGGCGTGGCTTCGTGTGCGTCTATCCAATGTAGTTCCTGCTTTAAGATTACCACTATTTTAATTTTCTTGCTTTCAGAATCCTAGACTGTGGTCTAGAAGAAAAGAGATCAACTCATTCTATGGAAATGTCTAAAAGCACGTCATCGATTAGCAGTCGAATGTCAATAATGGAGAGCTTTGAAGAGGTAATGTAACAAATGAAGGTAACAGTTTCAGCCCCAAGTGTAGCGATGTACATGTTAGATGGCGCTGAACTCCACCTTTTTAGTTCATATAGAACTGAAAAGAATAATTGTCTCCAATTCCTCTTAATTGTTACTCTTTTTGTCTTTGACTTCCATCAAGAAAAGAATTTCCTAAATAGATTAGATTTCCATTTCCACAGATTAAGTAACAAATATAAAAGTTACAGCCCCGAGTGTAGCGATGTTCTTGTTTGATCGCTACACTTTATATTTTATTATATCTTTAGTATATTTGAGTTAACCAAAAGATTAAGTTATTTCGGACATTATGTAATCAAGTTGCGTGTTGTTACAGACAAAAGTTCGTCATTCGTTGGACTCGAAGAAGGACGCTACGCCCGCACCGCGCGACACCGAGTCACACGCTGTCAAGCCCGTACAGTCACCCACCGCCGCAGGTATGTTTTAGTCAGGGACCGGACAACCCCGCTTAAGAGTTAAGCCTTTGGACTGGGTAACCCGTTCATGAGGTAACTCATATCGCAGTGTTACCTTTTGTTCGAGTTACACTCTCGGAACCCAGCGAAAGGGTTAACACTTTTAATACGGTAACCGCGTGAAGGGGTTAACCCCTTCGATGACTTAAGCCTTTCAAGAGGTTACCTTCTTGAAAAGCTTTTTTTCGTGTTAACCTGAATTACCTAATAAACTTGAGCTGCGTGTAGGTGGGGGTGCTTGCACCCGTGCGGCGCCTCATTGCTTTACTATTTTTATAATATTTAGTTATTACGTACGAAATTGATAACAAGTGACGCGTTTATTTAAGCGAGTTAACATTAATATTTGTTTTTCAACTTTATTTGGATGCAATTTAATTTGTTAAATTCATTTCGTGGATAGTGCATTGATTAGTTTGGGGTATCATTTAAGCTGTCGCCAATTTAATTCGTTTTGTGTTTCCTAAATAATAGGTTTGTCCTCAAAATAGTAGATTTGTCGCCAAAATGTAGTCACCAAACAATGTAAAATCAATTCTCCAAAAAATCATCTAAAATCATGGAGATATAGGATCTAGTACCAAATAATTGTTTTTGTACTTATTATAATAGGTTTGTCCTAATAAGCATTTAAGCAAACTAATTGAAAGAGATCACCAATAAACCATATATTGTGTTACTACTAGACCGGGCGCCGGTCGTTATGGTTTTTTTTTATTTTCGTTAGGGGAATCATGAGAATGACTTCTCCCACTCTAGGGCGGAGAGGGAAGGCGTGTCAGACTCTTACTGACTAAACCCCTACCCTGTTCCTTCGTTGCCTTCGATCTGGGGGACACGGTGACAACCTTTTGGATTTTCCGTGTTCCCCAGAGGCTTCGGTCCTACCGGGCCCATACAGTTTGCTGACATCTCGTGGCATCGTATGATCATCGTAGGTAGTTACGAGTACCTATTGTCTCCGCCTCTTTGAACATATTTTCAACAAAATTATAAATTGATGTATTAATTTGGTAAGGAATACAATTTAATAACCGAACGAAATAAAATGTAACTACTTTATTGGTGACAAAATAACAAATAAAAAGGAGTTGCTAATTAATCGATTTATTTGGCGATAGATCTACAATTTTGGCGACAGATCTACCATTTTGGCGACAGATCTACCATTTTGGCGACCGATCTACAATTTTGGCGACAGATCTACCATTCTGAGCACAAAGCTATTAATTTTGTAATAAAACTATTATTATAAGAACGAAGTTTTATTTTATTGGTGATCCATCTCTTATTTTTTGATAATTCATACCTGGATACACTTTTGGTTTATCTGAGAACGAAAATATTTCGTGGCGATAGATCTATTAATTAGGTAATTCAACTTGATGACAAATATAAAGTTTGATGACAGAATATATAATCCCCATTAGTTTGTTCATTTCGTAATCGACTTGTGTGTGCAGTTTTCGATTCTTTGGAAACCTGTGAAACTCGAACCTGTGAATAAGCCAAAACTCCTCTTAGTTTTTATATAATGTAGTGCTAAATTAGAGTATAACTATCAATCTAGCATGATATTTTACATTTGGTAGATAAACACAAACAGATGGTATAAGGTAGGCCGCGAAATTGAAATTTGGTCATTAGGCATACAATTTTTTAGGGTTCCGTAGCCAAATGGCAAAATCGTGATAAATGAAATGACGGACAGACAAAAAAAAATTGGTACCAATATGTATATCAATAACGACGACCAAGTAGTAAAATAAAAATTGGAAAAAACTGTTTTATTAGCCCCCCTACATGTAAAGTGGAAAGTGTTTTTTTTTTATTTCAACCCTAACGTGTGATATATTGTTGGATAGGTATTTAAAAATGAATACGGGTTTAGTGAAATAATTTTTTGATAATATCAATAATTTTGGAAATAATCGCTCCAAAAGCAAAAAACAATGTGTGTGTGTCCCCTCTAACTTTTGAACCATAACTCATAAGTTTAGAAAATATAAAAAAAATCTGGAAAGTAGAGCTTTATACAGACTTTCTAGGAAAATTGTTTTGAACTTGATTGGACAACCAGTTTTTGAAAAGTTGGGGACACTTATTGTGACGGACGGGAAACTACGGAACCCTACGCTGAGCGTACCCACGCTCTTGGCCGGTTTTTTTGTGGTTTTGACATTTATAGTGGGTACCTACATCATAGCTACAAGACATACATCATAATTATACATTTTATAAGAAGTTTTTGTAGCTGACTGTACAAAAACACGTCACATTTTTACGTTCGAGCGAGTTGACGACAGGAAACGTAGATGAAATCTGAAGGTGCCGACTTGCGAGCGCTCGCGAGGTTTACAGTAGCGAGATAACGACCATGCCGTAAACGGCTTGTTCTAATACTTTTATTTAGCTCTAAATTAAAACTAAGAACCTACATAAAAACTAAGAAGAGTTCTGGCTTATTAGTTAGTTCGAATTTTGCAGGTTTCCAAAGAATCGAAAATTGCACACACAAGAGTCGATAACGAAACGAACAAATCAATCACTACACTATCCACGAAATGAATGTACCAAATTGAATTCCGTACAAACAAAGTTGCAGAACAGAGATTAATGTTTATGACCAAACTAAAAAACTATTTAACATGCGTTTCAATAAGCGGAATGGAAGATTTAGAAATATTACTGAATAAGAAACGACTCTTAATAAAAAACGACTTGACCTGGCAACACTTAAACACGTGTACACTTCGGAATTCAAGGAGGAATTGATTAGGTTACGATGGAGTATTCTGGGATTATCCGAAGTCGGAAGAAAGGGGGGAGGACACGATAATTCTCAAATGTGGTGACCTGCCCTATTTCCGGGAGGGTGACCAGCAGTCCCAGAGTGATGTCGGATTTTTCGTCCACAAGTCCCTTATGAAGATCGAGAGTGTGTCGACCAGGGTGGCTTACCTTATACTCAGAATATCATCAAGATATTCGCTGAAGGTTATACAGGTTTATGTCCCAACCTTGACACACTCCGACGCCGATCCAGAGCCGTACATGGTTATAAAAGTCATTTCACCGTGGTCATGTGGAACTTTAACGCTAAACTGGGCAAACGAGACGGTGACATTACATCGGTTTGGATTTGGATGTTCGGAACCACCGGGAACACCTACTGGCTAGCTGAATGGAGAAGGAGGGCCTCTACATGATGAACTTCTTCTTCAAAAAGCGTGAGCATAGGAAGTTGACCTGGTAAAGCCCCGGTGGTGCAATTAAAAACAAGATTGACTTCATCTTGTCATTCACTCTTCATCAGCTAATATTCAAAGATGTCTCTGTGATCAATGCGGTGAAAACTGGTAGTCATCAGCTCATCGTGAAAGACATTGAATATCAACATCAAGCTTGAAAGATCTCGACTGGTGAAGCCTACGCTCCATCCAGCACAGATCCACCACGGACGGATCCGCACGGACAAACCGTCGTACGGCAAGTATCCATCCTTACGTTGTTGAAACCTGCACGGTCCGGACAACCGGATCGTCGTTTATACCGCGTACATCGAAGGAATGGAACAATTTGCCTGCTGCGGTCTTTCCGTCCGATTATAATTTGGGTATCTTCAAGACTAGAGTGAATAGGCTCATAATAAACTAGTGCGCCTCACCATCAGCGATTGCATCACTGATTACCATCAGGTGGGATTGCAGTCAAGCACTAGTTTATGGTAGGTATATAAAAAAATCCAGCTCCAAAACTTCGAGAGCTTTCAGCTTGAACTGCACAATCGTTTCGACTGCCTAGATAGATCAGTGGACCGTGGAAGAGTATAACGAGGGTTCGTGAAAACTGTGCATACGATCAGGTTTTTGAAGACACACCGTATAAATAACAACAAGAAGCTCCCTGATCAAACTCTCGAGCTTATGAAGAAGAGTTGTGAGATGATTCTGCACTGATAACACATTGCGTGCAGATACCGGCAGCCCAATAGAGGATATCGAAGTCCTTAAAACGCGATCTTCGTCACTATGATACCGAAAGGATTAAGGACGTAATTGAGCGGAATGAGGGCTCCAAAATTTTTATAAGAGATCTGTCTATTGGGCAGAGTCAGCTCACGGAACTGAAGACCGACGGTGGCAGTCATATCCGCTAAATCGGAGCTCTTCGGAAAGATCGAGGCGTTCTATGGACAATTAGGATACACGTCTATCTCTAAACCCACGGTATATCTAGCAAACGACTCAAGAGCTAGATCGACCCGACACTATCAAAGATATCCCGGACGTCAGCCTGTACGAGATTAGGATGGCTCTGAAGCAGCGTAAATACAAGGCGCCGGGTGAGGACAGAATTACGGCCGAACTTCTGAAGGCGGGTGGAAAACCGGTCCTTTAGGCCCTTCAGAAGCTATTTGATTCCATGATACTCGAGGGGGAAACGCCACAGACATGGAACAAAGGTGTGGTGAACTTTTCTTTAAGAATGGCGACAATGCCCTGCTTAAGAACTACAGGCCTATCTCACTTCTGAGCTATGTCGACAAGTTGTTTTCCAGAGTCATCAAGAATCGTCTCGCGAGCAAGTTCGATGACTTCCAGCCTCCCGAACAAGCCGGTTTCCGAAAAGGTTTCAGCACCGTGGACCTCATACATACGCTGTGGAAGACTGAGGAGTATAACCTGCCTCTCTGCTTAGCGTTTGTGGACTACGAGAAAGCCTTTGATTCGATCGAGACTTGGGCTGTACTGCAGTCTCTCCAACGGTGCCAGATTGACTATCGGTACATCGAAGTGCTGAAATGTTTGTACGAAAACGCCACCATGTCAATCCGTTTTCAGGACCAGACCTCGAAACCTATCCTCTTACAGCGGGGTGTGGGGCAGGGAGACGTT
The DNA here is from genome assembly GCA_030763345.1 of Mythimna separata. Classification (NCBI taxonomy): domain Eukaryota; kingdom Metazoa; phylum Arthropoda; class Insecta; order Lepidoptera; family Noctuidae; genus Mythimna; species Mythimna separata. Next base: position 9,825,571 of record CM061175.1, read on the forward strand.
ATTTCTCCGAAACTGTTCACGGCCGCATTGGAGGATGTCTTCAAGATTATGGAATGGAGTGGGCGAGGCATTAATGTCAACGGCGAGTATATCACTCACCTTCAGTGGCCGACGATATAGTAGTTATGGCTGAGACTAGGGAGGAGCTCAGGACAATGCTCAGTGATCTCAGTAGAGCTTTCGAAAGAGTGGGACTTAAAATGAACATGGATAAAACCAAAGTCATGGTAAACATCCATGTAGCACCCGCTCCTATCAAGATCGGGGACTCACTCTCTCACACACACACACTCGAAGTTATGGACGACTGCGTCTAGACAAGCGGTCCATTTGGGTAGGTCTAACTTTGAGAAAGAGGTCAATCCTCGAATACGACTCGGCTGGGCGGCGTTCGGGAAGCTGCACGGTATTTTCTCGTCCAACATACTGTTACGCCGTGAAACTTGAGTACGCTATATCTTCGACGGAACCAAGGGTAGCATCAAATAATTAAAACGCATTGCTGTGCGAAGCTTCGAGAATAGGAGTACATACTCAGGCCTGGCAAATTCCAGAAAAGTCCGACATACACTATTATTATTAGCTAAGATTCAGTAGGTAGTTATGTGGGTGGATAAGGGAATTTGTACCTTCCGGTATTAGCAATAGAGTCGAAATTCGCATGTAAGGTGGTAGATAAGTACCTACTTACGAGAGTAATAATAATGATTTATGGCCTCCCGATGCGACTATTTTGTGCTAGAATGTCCTTGAAACGTCGGTATCGAGAAATTTCGATGACTTCGCATATAAATACGGGTCTCCGGCTAGAAGCAGTTCAGTTTGATTTCGTCCGCGATACAGAGCGAACTACCTAAGTGCTTGAAGTGATACCTAGCGACCTAAGCGATACTAAACGGAACTCTGAGTGTTTATAGTGATTGGTTATTTGTTGATTGGACTAATTTGTCATTGTTTGTGGTTAATAAAGTTATCTGCTAGTAAACCGGCATTTAATTACTCACGTTCGTAACAACTGGTGTCAGAAGTGAGATGCCTTTACTACAGAGGGACGACGCACAGGGACCACGAACGAGGAGGCAAGTGGAGATAGATGCTGCACGTCAACGTCTGGAAGCGGAAGATCGGGCTGGTATGGGAGCAACGGCGACTGCTGAGGCGCCAACAGGGCCATCCTCGGAAATGAACCTCGCCGCAGTGTTGGCCGCCATGCAAGCTAGTATGGAACAAGCCCGCCGCGAACAGGAGGAAGCCCGCCGGGATCAAGAGGCTAAGCAGAACCTGATCCTCGAAAAAATCGATCACGGCCTCGTCACGTTGGGCGAGAAAGTGAAAAATCTCACCTTAGAGGTCAAGGAGGTTTCCGCCCGAGCTGATAGCCTCGAAACCAGAATTGATGGCCACGAAGATCGCCTGCTGGACATCAACAAAAAAATTGTCAAGCTCGAAGCACGCGAACCCGTTGCTGTTAGCGCACCATCGCACACCCACTGTGCATCAGCTGCAAAATTTGATATGCCGCGTTTTGATGGCACGTCGTCCTGGACGGCTTTTAAGTACCAATTCCAAACACTGGTCAAGACGAACCGCTGGGATGATGACCAGTCTTTTGCGGCGTTAACTCTGGCCCTACGAGGGGACGCTCTACTGGTCCTAGAGAACCTTCCTTCAGACGGCAGGACGTTGGAGCGTCTAATGGAGGGACTAGACACTCGCTATGGTGACAAGCACCTCGAACATGTTTTCCGCGCGCAACTTCGCGAGAGAACGCAGAGGTCGAACGAGAGCCTTCAGCAGTGGGGAGTAGAGGTTGAACGGCTGGTCCGGCGGGCATACATGTCGATGACACCGGAGACGGTGGAAGTAAATCTGGTGCAAGCATTCATCGACGGTATACGGGATACTGAAGTCAGGGCTACGGTGCGACTCGGACACCACCAAACTCTGAAGAGTGCGATGGCCCACGCTTTGGAAGTGGAAGTCGTACGACAAGACTCACGTACGCACAGAGTTCGGGAAGTGGTGGTCTCACCTTCAGTGCAACCACGTCAACGAGAAGTAGCCTCGTCGGCAAAGTCCCGCTATATTCCGACGTGTTATGGATGTGGAGAAAAAGGGCACATTCGTACCGATTGCCCCAAGAGGAAGAGGGGAAGTGTGGACTCCGGAACTCAAGTTAACGAGGAGTCGTTAAACTAAATGTCGCCAGGGCCGCGGGGCGGGTGCTGGCTGGTCAACTGAAGGCCCCAACCATCACCATCAATCAAGTCCACAACGGAAATAGTTTGATCATCGAGGGAACGCTGAATCAACGTGCTTGCAACTTCACCGTTGACACCGGGGCGTCACGGACTATTATAAGACCTGAGTTGCTGAAACGCACCATCTTGTGGCAAACAGAAACCCCAGCCTACCGACTGCAGACAGCCACCGGCCAGCCAGTCTCCGTCCTCGGTGATACAGAAATCGAATTTAAAATCGGTGATCAAGTGTACACCCATTCAGCGTTAATTGCGAATATTACCGACGATTGCATACTGGGTCTCGACTTCCTGCGGAATTACCGATGTGTTTTAGATATCGATAAAGGAGTACTGAAATTCCCAGACCAAGAAGTCTTCCTGCAAGGAATTAACACATGCAACCTCTATTGCTTAAAGGATACCACATTGGCTCCAAGAACGGAAACCTTAGTCGAAGTTAAATTTCCTAAGAAAATTAGGCAACGCAGATGTGTTATGGTTGAAGACATTGGCCGGCACCCGGAACTTATCACCGCGAGGACATTAGTTATGACGAAAGGAAGATCCAAGGTCAGGATTGTAAATCTTGGGAAAAAGGAGATCCAGTTGAAGAAAAACAGTGTTGTTGGAAGATGTGAAGAAGTGAAGTATCTCCGCCAAATCAACACCTCTTCAGTAAAACAAGACGCAATAAAAGGTGAACCTGATCACATCCAGCAACTTCTGGAAAATTCTAAGAGCAATTTATCAGTTTCGGAACTACAGCAAGCCAAGGAATTTCTGCTACGGTTCCGGGATATCTTTGCAACGGGAAAAGATTGCGGAAGAACAGGTCTCGTCAAGCATGAGATAGATACAGGTGATGCTAGACCAATTAAACAGAGACCGCGCCGCATACCCTGGGCTAAAGAAACTGAGGTAGCAGAAATGGTAAAGGATATGGCTGATAGCGGAATAATTGAACCTTCTACGAGCCCATGGTCTTCTCCTGTCGTTCTGGTGAAGAAGAAGGACGGCAGTACCAGATTCTGTGTAGACTACAGAATGCTGAATGATGTAACGAAGAAGGACAGTTATCCCTTGCCTAGGATAGACGACACACTGGATATGCTCAGTGGTATGAAGTGGTTTTCAACCATTGACTTGAAAAGTGGCTACTGGCAAGTGGAAATTAGCGAGAAAGATAAGGAAAAGACAGCGTTCAGTACAGGAATTGGCAACGGCATGTGGCAATTTAACGTCATGCCTTTTGGGTTGTGCAACGCTCCAGCGACGTTTGAACGCCTCATGGATAGAGTCATGGTGGGCCTTCTTGGTGACGTCTGTCTGGTATATTTGGATGACGTCATTATAATGGGCCGCACTTTTAAGGAACACCTGAGAAATATGGAGAAAGTATTCACCAGGATACGGGGGGCTAACCTAAAACTAAGCCCAAAGAAGTGTGCCCTGTTCAAGAAGGAAGTCAGCTACCTAGGACATGTCATCTGCGCCGATGGAGTGAGAACCGATCCTGAGAAGATAAAGGCTGTCCAACAGTGGCCGGCTCCAAAGAACAAAACAGAAGTACGTGCATTTCTAGGGTTGTGCACATACTACAGACGGTTTGTTATGAGTTTTTCGGACATTGCAAAACCTTTACATCAGCTGACTGAGGATAAACGAGATTTTATCTGGGACAAGAACTGTGAGTCAGCTTTCAACGAACTAAAGCAACGGCTATGTGAAGCGCCTATACTGGGGTATCCGAGCAGAGATGGAAGATTTGTCGTCGATACCGACGCCAGCAACACAGGAATTGGTGGAGTGCTGTCGCAGGTTCAAGAAGATAGGCAAGTCGTGATCGCTTACTTCAGTAAGGCACTTTCAAAACCAGAAAGGAACTACTGCGTGACTCGACGAGAACTACTGGCTGTTGTAAAAACTTTGCAACATTTCCACAAATACCTCATAGGGAGACAGTTTACGTTGAGGACGGACCACGCTGCATTGAAATGGCTTCTACAATTCAAAAACCCTGAGGGTCAAGTTGCAAGATGGCTAGAGCAGCTGCAGGAGTTCAACTTTGTGACGGAACATCGTAGTGGAAAAGGGCATAACAATGCTGACGCCCTGTCGCGACGTCCATGTAATGAGGACTGTAGACATTGCCAGCAAAATGAAGCCCGGGAACACGTGAACTTAATTAGGGCTGAAGGCAACTTTAAGAAGTCCCAGGAAGAAGATGACGATATTCGACCTATACTGGACTGGAAGCGTAGTGGGACAGTTTAGTCCTAGAAAATGACGTGCTTTGTAGGAAATGGGAATCGAACGATGGCAAGGAGGTGACCACACAGGTGATAGTACCACGACGTGAAGTGGTCCCCCTGCTTCAGGAGATACACGATGGCGCTTCTGGTGGACACCTGGGAATCAAGAAAACTCTACTGAAAGTGAGACAGCGGTATTACTGGCTCAATTGTAGAGAAGACATAGAGCAATGGTGTCGGAAATGTACAGCGTGCGCATCCGTGAAAGGACCACAGACTAGGAGCAGGGGCAAGCTTCAGTTGTACAATGTAGGAGCCCCATGGGAACGCATTGCCATCGACGTTGCTGGACCTTTCCCAGTGACAGATGACGGAAACAAATACATAGTGGTGATACAGGACTATTTCACAAAGTGGCCTGAAGTTTTCGCCATACCCAATCAGGAAGCGACGACAGTGGCGAAAAAGGTGGTCGAAGAAGTAGTATGTCGGTATGGCGCACCTTTGGAGATCCATTCCGATCAAGGCCGCAACTTCGAATCTGCGCTGTTCCAGGAAATGTGCACTCTTCTTGGGATCTACAAGACACGCACAACACCTGCGCACCCACAGTCGGACGGAATGGTGGAGAGGTTTAACCAGACCCTGGAGAATCACCTGGCTAAGGTTGTCGATGACCATCAGAAAGATTGGGACCGGTATATTCCACTATTTCTGATGTCTTATCGATCAGCAGTGCATGATAGCACGGGCCATACCCCAGCAAGAGTGAATTTCGGCAGGGAGATGAGACTTCCAGTCGATACCATAACCGGCGTGCCACCTGACAAGACTAAGCCAGTTACGGACTTCGTAAGTGACCTCCAAGATCAATTGGATGAAGTGCATAAACGAGTGCGTAAGAATAGCCTGCACACCAGCGTTAAAATGAAAACTAGATACGACCGCAATGCCAACGCCAAGGGATTTGAGGAAGGTGCACTGGTTTGGCTCCACAACCCACTTCGACGAAAAGGGAAGTCGCCGAAACTTCAAGCTCGATGGGAGGGACCCTACACCGTGATAAAAAGGATCAACGACGTTACCTACCGCATCAAGAAAGGGTTACGAGGGAAACCTAAGGTAGTCCACGTGGATAGATTGGCGCCATATCACGGATCTAATAATGCTCGGGACGAGCATGACTAAGAGGGGGGCACTGTTACGCCGTGAAACTTGAGTACGCTATATCTTCGACGGAACCAAGGGTAGCATCAAATAATTAAAACGCATTGCTGTGCGAAGCTTCGAGAATAGGAGTACATACTCAGGCCTGGCAAATTCCAGAAAAGTCCGACATACACTATTATTATTAGCTAAGATTCAGTAGGTAGTTATGTGGGTGGATAAGGGAATTTGTACCTTCCGGTATTAGCAATAGAGTCGAAATTCGCATGTAAGGTGGTAGATAAGTACCTACTTACGAGAGTAATAATAATGATTTATGGCCTCCCGATGCGACTATTTTGTGCTAGAATGTCCTTGAAACGTCGGTATCGAGAAATTTCGATGACTTCGCATATAAATACGGGTCTCCGGCTAGAAGCAGTTCAGTTTGATTTCGTCCGCGATACAGAGCGAACTACCTAAGTGCTTGAAGTGATACCTAGCGACCTAAGCGATACTAAACGGAACTCTGAGTGTTTATAGTGATTGGTTATTTGTTGATTGGACTAATTTGTCATTGTTTGTGGTTAATAAAGTTATCTGCTAGTAAACCGGCATTTAATTACTCACGTTCGTAACAACTGGTGTCAGAAGTGAGATGCCTTTACTACAGAGGGACGACGCACAGGGACCACGAACGAGGAGGCAAGTGGAGATAGATGCTGCACGTCAACGTCTGGAAGCGGAAGATCGGGCTGGTATGGGAGCAACGGCGACTGCTGAGGCGCCAACAGGGCCATCCTCGGAAATGAACCTCGCCGCAGTGTTGGCCGCCATGCAAGCTAGTATGGAACAAGCCCGCCGCGAACAGGAGGAAGCCCGCCGGGATCAAGAGGCTAAGCAGAACCTGATCCTCGAAAAAATCGATCACGGCCTCGTCACGTTGGGCGAGAAAGTGAAAAATCTCACCTTAGAGGTCAAGGAGGTTTCCGCCCGAGCTGATAGCCTCGAAACCAGAATTGATGGCCACGAAGATCGCCTGCTGGACATCAACAAAAAAATTGTCAAGCTCGAAGCACGCGAACCCGTTGCTGTTAGCGCACCATCGCACACCCACTGTGCATCAGCTGCAAAATTTGATATGCCGCGTTTTGATGGCACGTCGTCCTGGACGGCTTTTAAGTACCAATTCCAAACACTGGTCAAGACGAACCGCTGGGATGATGACCAGTCTTTTGCGGCGTTAACTCTGGCCCTACGAGGGGACGCTCTACTGGTCCTAGAGAACCTTCCTTCAGACGGCAGGACGTTGGAGCGTCTAATGGAGGGACTAGACACTCGCTATGGTGACAAGCACCTCGAACATGTTTTCCGCGCGCAACTTCGCGAGAGAACGCAGAGGTCGAACGAGAGCCTTCAGCAGTGGGGAGTAGAGGTTGAACGGCTGGTCCGGCGGGCATACATGTCGATGACACCGGAGACGGTGGAAGTAAATCTGGTGCAAGCATTCATCGACGGTATACGGGATACTGAAGTCAGGGCTACGGTGCGACTCGGACACCACCAAACTCTGAAGAGTGCGATGGCCCACGCTTTGGAAGTGGAAGTCGTACGACAAGACTCACGTACGCACAGAGTTCGGGAAGTGGTGGTCTCACCTTCAGTGCAACCACGTCAACGAGAAGTAGCCTCGTCGGCAAAGTCCCGCTATATTCCGACGTGTTATGGATGTGGAGAAAAAGGGCACATTCGTACCGATTGCCCCAAGAGGAAGAGGGGAAGTGTGGACTCCGGAACTCAAGTTAACGAGGAGTCGTTAAACTAAATGTCGCCAGGGCCGCGGGGCGGGTGCTGGCTGGTCAACTGAAGGCCCCAACCATCACCATCAATCAAGTCCACAACGGAAATAGTTTGATCATCGAGGGAACGCTGAATCAACGTGCTTGCAACTTCACCGTTGACACCGGGGCGTCACGGACTATTATAAGACCTGAGTTGCTGAAACGCACCATCTTGTGGCAAACAGAAACCCCAGCCTACCGACTGCAGACAGCCACCGGCCAGCCAGTCTCCGTCCTCGGTGATACAGAAATCGAATTTAAAATCGGTGATCAAGTGTACACCCATTCAGCGTTAATTGCGAATATTACCGACGATTGCATACTGGGTCTCGACTTCCTGCGGAATTACCGATGTGTTTTAGATATCGATAAAGGAGTACTGAAATTCCCAGACCAAGAAGTCTTCCTGCAAGGAATTAACACATGCAACCTCTATTGCTTAAAGGATACCACATTGGCTCCAAGAACGGAAACCTTAGTCGAAGTTAAATTTCCTAAGAAAATTAGGCAACGCAGATGTGTTATGGTTGAAGACATTGGCCGGCACCCGGAACTTATCACCGCGAGGACATTAGTTATGACGAAAGGAAGATCCAAGGTCAGGATTGTAAATCTTGGGAAAAAGGAGATCCAGTTGAAGAAAAACAGTGTTGTTGGAAGATGTGAAGAAGTGAAGTATCTCCGCCAAATCAACACCTCTTCAGTAAAACAAGACGCAATAAAAGGTGAACCTGATCACATCCAGCAACTTCTGGAAAATTCTAAGAGCAATTTATCAGTTTCGGAACTACAGCAAGCCAAGGAATTTCTGCTACGGTTCCGGGATATCTTTGCAACGGGAAAAGATTGCGGAAGAACAGGTCTCGTCAAGCATGAGATAGATACAGGTGATGCTAGACCAATTAAACAGAGACCGCGCCGCATACCCTGGGCTAAAGAAACTGAGGTAGCAGAAATGGTAAAGGATATGGCTGATAGCGGAATAATTGAACCTTCTACGAGCCCATGGTCTTCTCCTGTCGTTCTGGTGAAGAAGAAGGACGGCAGTACCAGATTCTGTGTAGACTACAGAATGCTGAATGATGTAACGAAGAAGGACAGTTATCCCTTGCCTAGGATAGACGACACACTGGATATGCTCAGTGGTATGAAGTGGTTTTCAACCATTGACTTGAAAAGTGGCTACTGGCAAGTGGAAATTAGCGAGAAAGATAAGGAAAAGACAGCGTTCAGTACAGGAATTGGCAACGGCATGTGGCAATTTAACGTCATGCCTTTTGGGTTGTGCAACGCTCCAGCGACGTTTGAACGCCTCATGGATAGAGTCATGGTGGGCCTTCTTGGTGACGTCTGTCTGGTATATTTGGATGACGTCATTATAATGGGCCGCACTTTTAAGGAACACCTGAGAAATATGGAGAAAGTATTCACCAGGATACGGGGGGCTAACCTAAAACTAAGCCCAAAGAAGTGTGCCCTGTTCAAGAAGGAAGTCAGCTACCTAGGACATGTCATCTGCGCCGATGGAGTGAGAACCGATCCTGAGAAGATAAAGGCTGTCCAACAGTGGCCGGCTCCAAAGAACAAAACAGAAGTACGTGCATTTCTAGGGTTGTGCACATACTACAGACGGTTTGTTATGAGTTTTTCGGACATTGCAAAACCTTTACATCAGCTGACTGAGGATAAACGAGATTTTATCTGGGACAAGAACTGTGAGTCAGCTTTCAACGAACTAAAGCAACGGCTATGTGAAGCGCCTATACTGGGGTATCCGAGCAGAGATGGAAGATTTGTCGTCGATACCGACGCCAGCAACACAGGAATTGGTGGAGTGCTGTCGCAGGTTCAAGAAGATAGGCAAGTCGTGATCGCTTACTTCAGTAAGGCACTTTCAAAACCAGAAAGGAACTACTGCGTGACTCGACGAGAACTACTGGCTGTTGTAAAAACTTTGCAACATTTCCACAAATACCTCATAGGGAGACAGTTTACGTTGAGGACGGACCACGCTGCATTGAAATGGCTTCTACAATTCAAAAACCCTGAGGGTCAAGTTGCAAGATGGCTAGAGCAGCTGCAGGAGTTCAACTTTGTGACGGAACATCGTAGTGGAAAAGGGCATAACAATGCTGACGCCCTGTCGCGACGTCCATGTAATGAGGACTGTAGACATTGCCAGCAAAATGAAGCCCGGGAACACGTGAACTTAATTAGGGCTGAAGGCAACTTTAAGAAGTCCCAGGAAGAAGATGACGATATTCGACCTATACTGGACTGGAAGCGTAGTGGGACAGTTTAGTCCTAGAAAATGACGTGCTTTGTAGGAAATGGGAATCGAACGATGGCAAGGAGGTGACCACACAGGTGATAGTACCACGACGTGAAGTGGTCCCCCTGCTTCAGGAGATACACGATGGCGCTTCTGGTGGACACCTGGGAATCAAGAAAACTCTACTGAAAGTGAGACAGCGGTATTACTGGCTCAATTGTAGAGAAGACATAGAGCAATGGTGTCGGAAATGTACAGCGTGCGCATCCGTGAAAGGACCACAGACTAGGAGCAGGGGCAAGCTTCAGTTGTACAATGTAGGAGCCCCATGGGAACGCATTGCCATCGACGTTGCTGGACCTTTCCCAGTGACAGATGACGGAAACAAATACATAGTGGTGATACAGGACTATTTCACAAAGTGGCCTGAAGTTTTCGCCATACCCAATCAGGAAGCGACGACAGTGGCGAAAAAGGTGGTCGAAGAAGTAGTATGTCGGTATGGCGCACCTTTGGAGATCCATTCCGATCAAGGCCGCAACTTCGAATCTGCGCTGTTCCAGGAAATGTGCACTCTTCTTGGGATCTACAAGACACGCACAACACCTGCGCACCCACAGTCGGACGGAATGGTGGAGAGGTTTAACCAGACCCTGGAGAATCACCTGGCTAAGGTTGTCGATGACCATCAGAAAGATTGGGACCGGTATATTCCACTATTTCTGATGTCTTATCGATCAGCAGTGCATGATAGCACGGGCCATACCCCAGCAAGAGTGAATTTCGGCAGGGAGATGAGACTTCCAGTCGATACCATAACCGGCGTGCCACCTGACAAGACTAAGCCAGTTACGGACTTCGTAAGTGACCTCCAAGATCAATTGGATGAAGTGCATAAACGAGTGCGTAAGAATAGCCTGCACACCAGCGTTAAAATGAAAACTAGATACGACCGCAATGCCAACGCCAAGGGATTTGAGGAAGGTGCACTGGTTTGGCTCCACAACCCACTTCGACGAAAAGGGAAGTCGCCGAAACTTCAAGCTCGATGGGAGGGACCCTACACCGTGATAAAAAGGATCAACGACGTTACCTACCGCATCAAGAAAGGGTTACGAGGGAAACCTAAGGTAGTCCACGTGGATAGATTGGCGCCATATCACGGATCTAATAATGCTCGGGACGAGCATGACTAAGAGGGGGGCACTGTTACGCCGTGAAACTTGAGTACGCTATATCTTCGACGGAACCAAGGGTAGCATCAAATAATTAAAACGCATTGCTGTGCGAAGCTTCGAGAATAGGAGTACATACTCAGGCCTGGCAAATTCCAGAAAAGTCCGACATACACTATTATTATTAGCTAAGATTCAGTAGGTAGTTATGTGGGTGGATAAGGGAATTTGTACCTTCCGGTATTAGCAATAGAGTCGAAATTCGCATGTAAGGTGGTAGATAAGTACCTACTTACGAGAGTAATAATAATGATTTATGGCCTCCCGATGCGACTATTTTGTGCTAGAATGTCCTTGAAACGTCGGTATCGAGAAATTTCGATGACTTCGCATATAAATACGGGTCTCCGGCTAGAAGCAGTTCAGTTTGATTTCGTCAGCGATACAGAGCGAACTACCTAAGTGCTTGAAGTGATACCTAGCGACCTAAGCGATACTAAACGGAACTCTGAGTGTTTATAGTGATTGGTTATTTGTTGATTGGACTAATTTGTCATTGTTTGTGGTTAATAAAGTTATCTGCTAGTAAACCGGCATTTAATTACTCACGTTCGTAACAATACCACAGTGTCTCATGACAAGTGTGTGTTGCCAGCGATGACTTACGGAACAGTAACGTGGTCGCTCACAATGGGACTCATCAGAAGGCTAATTATCACCAAAAGGGCTATGCTCGGATTTTCTTTGCGTGATCATATCAGAAATGAAGATATCCGCAAGAGAACCAAGGTTACCGACATAGCCAGAAGAATCGCCAAACTTAAGTGGCAATGGGCAGGGCGCATTGTTCGTAGAACGAATAGTCGATGGGGACGAAAGGTTCTGGAGTGGTGGCCACGTACTGGAAGACGCAGGACTAGAAGGCCTCCCACAAGGTAGACCGATGACCTGGCTAAGGTCGCGGGAATCCGATGGACCGGATTGACGAGAGTCGCTCAGGGCGAGTTGTTGTGGTGACGCTTGGGAGAGGCCTATGTCCAGCTGTGGTCGTCTTTCGGCTGAAATGATGATGATGACGAATAATTACTGAATAAGCAGTACCTATATGTCATTATGTGTCATAAAATCATGTGCAACAACATTTTTTTGTTTAAATGTAACATTTTCAGTCGTAATATATGGAGATTTTAACAAGAGAAAGTCAAAAGTACGTAATGTCAAATGATTTTGAAATAACTTTTTTTTAAATAACTTGGTTATGCACCATTGGCCGCATCCTAATCGCTTCATTTTCTCACTTTAACATATTCAGAAGCCTAAGTAGATAGCCAGTACAGTCAGCATGAACAAAACCTCGGCCAATAGCTAGTTATTTATAGTTATGGTTTTCAATCTGTTACTTATTATTTGACTGTACTTTATACGTGCGCGAGGGTTGACGAAAAAAAAGTAGGTGACATCGAAAGGTTCAAACTCGCAAGCGGCTCGCGAGTTTTGCAGTAGTCAGTTAACGAACAAGCCCCAATAAACCAGTAGACATAAAAAAAATAATATTAAAATGCATATTTAGCATGTGTAAATGTTTTGTGCTACGAGCAAAATTGAACTATAAGATTATTATAGTCAATAGTTACTATTCCATGCTTACCTACAAGTCACTCGACAAGTCGATACTCGCAAGAATGGCGCCGACCGCCGGTGGTGTGATGTCACGTGCGGTTTTGGTTATGCAATTTTCAAGCTAATGTCGATTGTAAAGAGTGCATATTACAATGTCATGAGATGGAATGGCTTACCCTGTTACCGTGTTACAGGGTTTTGAAAGGGTAACCCCCTTCGTAACGGGTTGTTTTGACTCGTTCGAAGATGTAACTCGTATCAAAGGGTTTATTTTTGAAGCGCTTAAAAAAACCCCTTCAAAAACCCATTCAACGAGTATCCGGCCGGTCCCTGGTTTTAGTTAGCTTAGTCGCTTTCAGTCCCGAAGTCGCTAAGAAATGTTCTTAGCGTAAGATCTCAGGGGCAATTACCGTATTTTAAAGGAAAAGGTGTTTGTATTCTAACCAGTCTCATTTTTAATCTGTAAGTATAAAAATTGAAAATTTCCCTAAGTTTTGATTTTGATTGTAACTGAGATGAGATTGCTATTTGAATGTATATGTATTTTCTTGGTAAGTGTACCTTCAGAATATGTTATTGGTTGGCAGGTCGAACGATTATGTCGATGCTGGATGAAATAAAGAAGCCGCACGCGCCGCCGCCGCCGACCAGCGCGCCGCCAGCGCCCCCGACTTCTGCACCTCCCAGCGCCGCCCCCGCCCCCGCCGCGCCCGCCAGCGCCGCGCCCACCACAGCGCCGCCAGCCATCCCTACCTCCCCCATCCCGCACTCCGCAACTCTACTCTCGGCGACCGTTCTATCGGCACACATCACTCCTGACAAGTCCCCCAACGCCAAACCCGACAAATCTCCTGTCGTCGTCCCTGAAGTCACCGCGCTAACCAGACAAATAAACAAAACGAGCACCATCGAGAGAATAGAGAAGTCACTAGAGAAAACAACGTCGAATGCTGTGAGCGGGGACAAACCCAACACAGGCACGCTGGAGAGGCGGGTGCAATCCGTCGTCACGGAAAAAGTCGAAACCAACGACGCGTTGATCGCGCAGCTCAATAATAGGGTAAGTTGAATACTCAATTATTGGTTTTTGAAATTATTAACGATAGTCCTTACTAAGAAGTCCTTATTAAGATAGTGCTTACTTATTGTTGTATCCCTACACAGAAAACAAGGCTAACTGATCCATATAGTAAGAAAGACAGGGAATTGCATTCAAAATAATCAAAGTTTTTTTTACTGTAATTTCATAGAGAATACATACAAACAAGATCCGCTATTTTTTGTTCTAGACAATACATAAATGTTTATTAAACTTTCATTTACAGATAACGAATTTGGAAAAGCTTATAGAAGTACAAAACACAGTTTTCAACACGGCCATCGAGGACTTAAAAGCCAAGCTCAGTCAAGAGAGTGAGAAGCGGCAGGCGTTGCAAAGCGAGCTAGAGAAGCTGGCTCATTGTGTGACGCAAGTGTAGCCATTGCTGCGGCCTCCACTCGAGCACAGCGCCTGCGCTCGTGGACGCGCCAACTCCAGGGAATACTCTAGCTATGTGCATTTCTAGTTAGACCCAAACGTTAAGTGCCGTGTGTAACCGGGGACGCGGTTTTGAGAAGAACTTGATACTTGAAGCGGAGTAAAAATAAAGAATTCTCAGCTCAATTTAGCTTGTTGCTGGGTTTTATTCATGTTTCAAGTGATTAATTTTTTTTTTGTTTTCGAAACCGCGTTCACGGTGCTACGGGTCAGTGTTTCTAGTTAGGCCCAAAAGTAAAAGACTTCTGCTTATTCGTCAAGTGCTAGTTCGCGAGTGCGCTCACTTCTAGTTTCGCGAGTGCCCTCACTTCTAATTTCGCGAATGCGCTCATCTCTAGTTTCGCGAATGCGACCGGCTCTACAGTTTTTGACGGCCTGTTGACTAGGCTGCTTTATCTTCAGATAGCGATTTATTTTTTGTAAGTCAATACTTGTAAGCTTTTACAATATTCATGATGGTGTTTAATTATTTTTCAATGATCTTTATCATTGGCTTGGGCGATGCTACGTGGCTCGCTTAGTGATCGAGGTACTTATTTAGTCAGTTTTGTTGTATTTCTCATTTTTTTACCGTCACTAATAACCGTAGTGTCTTAAGAGTAACTTTTATATCGTGTATATCAAGACCAGAAGAGGGTAACTACTTGTACCTAAATTGTTCAATATTTGTATATTCTTTATCAATGCTGAAGTAGGCCTTATTTTATTATTGCCTATTTTGTTGTTTTCACAGATGTGTCAGTAGACCTATAAGTGATTGCGTCATTTAAAGTATTTTTGTTATTTTCAATAAGTGCTTTTGTCAAGTGAGCGTAGATTATAGTAGAGCGTCGTGTACGTTAACAAAATTTTGTGCCATTTTATTTGATCGATGCACATGATGATGTATTAACTGAACGTGTATTTTTATGTGTAATACAAAATTAAGTAACATGTGATGCAAGTAGATTACGTCAGCCTAATATTTGTGATTAACACATTCCATTTTGACTTGTATAGAATAGTATGTACGTAATATCGATTCAATTTGTTATTGGGCACATTATATTAACCAAAGCTTCAGTTGGAACGGCATTAACACAATGGAACATTGACGCATATTATATTTTATCGAGATCAATATTTTTATGTAACAGTTAATATATTTTTGTACTTGTACAGAGATTGTTTACGTTTTATTTAGACACCGAGTGTACCTTTTTGTAAGACATATCTCGAAAAATATTTATTTCTGAATTAATTATAAATCGATTTTGGATCATTACTGTATTGAAAACAAGTTACACTAATTTGAATGTAATTTTGATTTGTGAAAACATTTAAAACCCAGGTTGTGTTTGGCCATCCATTGTATACCTCGTGTTGGCAATTAAATTATTCGAAATAGATATATTATAACAATTGAATCATGGCAACTGATTAATATAGTTGTTAACTAATAAGTAAAAGCTTAGTATTATTCTAGAGGTTGTAGTTTTAGGCTACTATGTGATAGACGATGCCTAACTAACGGTATGTTTAAAACTAACTTTGTAAAACGTTCCAATGGCTTTAATCATGCACAAAATTGAGTCACACAAACATTTTATAGAATTTTTATTACATGGGATTTTATTTTGCCCCTTAAACTATTTTCAGCCAAAATTATCAGAAAATGTCGACATTTTTTTGTTACTATCCATTAATGAAGCTGAAATGTAAAAAAACCATGCAATGTTTCTCTCCTTTAGTTGAAGAACACCGCGATGTTAATGTTATTGTAACTTTGAAATTAATACAGCGTATCTTTAATAAGTAGCTAGAATGATTATAGTCGATCACAGACAGCTTTGTATATGAAACGTGAGATTCGTGTTGTATTATTTTTTACGGGGTTGTACCTGAGATTTTTATAGACTGCAGATGTATATTGATAAACTTACGTAAATAATGATCAGGTAGTCAATTCAGACGCGACATTCGTGACGCTTCGTGTCGTTTGATTTTGAAGTTGCATTTTTTATGTACACGAATTGCATTTCTAAGTCTTGTTATTAAATAAAAACGGAATGTAATGCCTTTTTGTTAGTAGTAGATATTGACTTTTCATCATGTAAATTGGAGCCTAAAAAGGTCGGAGAGGTGTACTTACCCTAAGAATATGATAAGATTGCAAAGCGAAAGTTGACTTTTCGTACAATGTCGAAGGAAAGTGAAGAAAAATATGAAATCTACATTTGGTTTGATGTCGCTAGCCCACTCCTCGCTGCTTCTCAAAACTCACCAAGCTAATTATTTTCTTCAGTTAGCAGCAGCTTTTTTGAGCCAATCGTAATTGCATTTAATTCATTACTTATGTAAATAATTATAAATACATAACTAGTTATTTTTAAAATGTTGTAAATAAAAGCTTGGTGAAAAGTACATAACAATAATTATAAAGGTTTATATGATAAACCATAGGTAACATTGTATGATATAGGACAATTTTTGATGTAATTTTTAGTACTTAATTTATTTTTTATGTATGCTATACTTCCGACGATGCATTCCTACGATTTAAACAATTCAAAATATTCATATGATTAATAAAATTAAATAATTAACTATGTTTATGGATAAACCAGTTATTTGCGTTTTTTTTACTTCCCCTTTTTAATGAACTATTGAGGAGATAATGTCTACTATTTAATGTCACATGGTACGGGCAGGCAAAAATATACTAAGATCCATCTATTGAGCTGCCAGTATATCTGTCGCAGTAAGATAGATAGAGCCGTAATATAGTTATATCCCTAGGGATATAATTATATACCGTAACATAGTTATACGAAAGCGATTCATTACTATCTCACTAGGAATATAGTTATAAAACGGCCCAAGTTTAGTGATATACTTATATTACTAGATTAAGTTTAGTGAAATAGCTTTCGGAGTATGCGGCGGTTGTGTTTACGCGCTCCCAAATGCAACACAGCTTTCAAACATTACTTTGAATGATCCTATACCAAATGAAAACTTGTCACTGAGAGAAATATGCTAAAAATTGTCGCGGTTTGGTGGCCAAGGTTATTTAAAATGTTCCTGTAAAAAATCGAATATACAGTTTTCTACTAAAATATGTGCCTGTAAGAAGCATTCAGTGCTATGTAATTCTAGATGTCATGATTCCTTTTCTTGTCTGAACAAAAATTAAAGAATACTTTTAAAGAAGCCGAGAACTCAACTTGTTGATAAGATATCTCAAAACTGTTTGGCTTTAAAAGATTTTTAATGTTTGATTAGTTTTAAATGTATTGTTAACTAGCTTTTACCCGCGGCTTCGCTCCCGTCAAATGACTACCCTACATATCCTACGCTACCCTACCCTACCTTCCCTACCTACCCTACACTACACTACCCTACACTACTCTACACAACCCTACACTACCCTACACTACTCTACACTACCCTACACTACCCTACACTACCCTACACTACCCTACACTACCCTACACTACCCTACACTACCCTACACTACCCTACACTACCCTACACTACCCTACCTACCCTACTTTACCTAACTTTTTTTTTTTTAGAATTTTTCTCTCCGTAAGAACCATCACTGAACTTCAAGGAACATTTAAAAAAAAAATCAGCCAAATCGGTCAAGCCGTTTTCATGTTATGTCGTGACAACGGAAAACGGGTTTCATTTTTATATATACTTATAGATGTTTAAATTCCAAAAAATATAATCGTTTTAATTATAATTACTTTAATATATGTTAATGTTATAACTAGCAGCAGGATACATAAAGTTGATAAATAATAATAATAAGTTTATTTCACACCACAAGCCAAAAAAATATATGTTATGGTGTGCATAAATGTGTGACAGAAAAGATGGTGTTTTAGAACTTTTAAAATTATGTTTATTCAAAGAGTTCAAGGAAAGAATTTGGTGAAGTTTATTGTAAAGATGTGGACCAAGGAAAATAAAGAATCTATGACTAAAATATGTTTTTAGAGGAATAGCTTTAGAATGATGAATGATATATTAATAAAGATAAAATTTTGTTTTATTTAATTATATATGGTATGTTTATATTTCTGAATGCTGAACTGAATGCTTCTTACAGGCACATATTTTAGTAGAATACTGTATATTCGATTTTTTACAGGAACATTTTAAATAACCTTGGCCACCAAAGCGCAACCATTTTTAGCATATTTCTCTCAGTGACAAGTTTTCATTTGGTATAGGATCATTCAAAGTAATGTTTGAAAGCTGTGTTGCATTTGGGAGCGCGTAAACACAACCGCCGCATACTCCGAAAGCTATTTCACTAAACTTAATCTAGTAATATAAGTATATCACTAAACTTGGGCCGTTTTATAACTATATTCCTAGTGAGATAGTAATGAATCGCTTTCGTATAACTATGTTACGGTATATAATTATATTCCTAGGGATATAACTATATTACGGCTCTATCTATCTTACTGCGACATATCCACGCATCGTCTCAAGACTGCAGAATCATCGCGTCTCTTCTTCATGAGCTCGAGAGTTAGATCAGAGATCCCCTTGAATTTACTTGTAGTCTTAAAAAACTTAGACCCGACCGTATGGCCAGTTCCAGTAATTGGCATTATTTGATTCACATATTTTCGGTACATCCGGACCGAGCCCAGTCGTTAACGGCGCGTTTTGTTCCACGCGCGTCTCAAGGAGATGTCAGCAAACTGTAGGGGTATGGCCGAAGCCTCTGGGGAACACGGAAAATCCGAAAGGAATTGTCATCGTGTCCCCCAGATCGAAGGCAACGAAGGAACGAGGTAGGGGTTTAGTCAGTAAGAGTCTGACAAGCCCTCCCGCTCCACCCAAGAGTGGGAAAGAAGTAATTCTGATGACTCCCCTACCGAAAAAAAACATCCTTTATTGTAACTCTCACACTTGAGCTATTACAATTGTAACCGTTATTGATAGCTCATTGTTGCATGGAGGACAGCAGAAAGAGTTTATTGCATAAGCACTAACCAGAAAAAAATAAACAGTTTTGTAACAAATAAACAATCTTTATTCAAACACTATTTACAGTAGAAATCCCTTTATATAAAAACGTAATAAAAATAAACATTACACAGAGTTTATGGCAATACCCTTTTGGGTACAACTGAAACAGTACATAGGATTTCATTCATTAAAAAAATATAATTTCTATAATCGAATCAAACTAGGCACTTTATGGAACTCATCGATTACAATGCTCCTAAAATTCTATCTTTGACCATTCTTAAGGCTTCGTTCGCATTTTAGCACAAGATTACGGAACATGACATATTTACTAAGGATGTTATGAAACTATTGGATATCCGAAATAAAAAGTATCCGTAACCGATATAAAGTTTCGGATAAAGTCGCAGTCAAAATTGCGACAGGTTTTTGTTTGTTTTGGTGAAAATTTAAACTGGAAATAAAAGACAAATCTTGTATCATACTACTTACTTATATAATTTTTAAATTCTAATATCCATAGTCGAGACCATCCGAAAATAGTGGGCATTCCAAACGAATTTCATATCTGTAACCGTATCCGAAACCGTTTTTCTTATATTCGGATTCGAAATTACATACCTAGGTATCCATAACATCCCTGATATTTATTTTTTCATTATTTATCACGGTCTTCACACAATGTTGTGCAACTTGTGACGCGTCAGTAATTTATTTCGATAAGCGGGCTGTAAGTAGATTCATGCTTGCTAATGCAACGCTGAATGATAAGATTGTTTAACGTTAGAAAATGCTAGAAAACCACACAAACTTTGGCATTAAAGTAGCTTTTGACACGATCTTAACTCAAAATAATTAATTCCAAAACCGGCCCATGACGCATGTAACATATATTTAAAGTCATTCATTAATACTCAAGTGAAGGCTGTATAATTCATATTTAAAAGATTTGATCATATTTAATTTCGGAATGTGACGTTTTTCATATTCAGACTAATGCTCTACACCTATTAAAAAAAAATATCTGGCGCCAAACCATTTAACGCTTTAACTGTCTACGACGGATAAATATCTGACAAAAAAATAATTTTGTGTTTATTCCGCTAGGGTCGCTCATTCACGACCAAATACTCCATCTCGTCAGCTCTTCTCTCACCTATGAGGACTGAAGAGCTAAATGTGATGGAATACCCAGGTGCAACAGTGCACACACGTATCTGGCGAATATGATACGAAAACACTCATCAGATCAATCCGACACTGGCGGTTAAAGAGTTAAACACTAACATTTAAATAGTTTGTGAACGATTATAGTTTTTACGTAGATCTATACCTTTCTCTTCTAACACGGGCGATTCATTATATTTGATTGTTCCTTAAATCTATTGTTTAACCTATTAGCACTTTTGTTGGAATGATAATGAAGGCATGCCCATGAATGCGGTCATAAGTCGCTATTTAATATGAACCGGTTGCCCTCGGAATGCTTGCCAGTGTACTTGTAGTTACATTTACCGTAGGCACCTGAAACAAATGTTTAAAAATCTTAGTGAAATTAGTTGTAAAAATACTGCAAAACACTTCATTGGCATAAATATGAAGTCATACAGTGAACTAAATTACAGATTTTCTTTAAAGAAAAGGTTAAATTTAATACAACACAACTATTTTAATGTAAGTTTAATATAAGTAAGTACCTAATATTATTTTGATCCAAACGATGTTTATTTTTGTTGAATGCTTTTATGGGTAATTATTAATTACTACAAGAAACTTAGGTATTATGTCGTCTCCCAACCCATCTCCTATAGTGTAGGTCTTCGAAATAGCGTGAGCCATTGGACGCGTTTTTCCAGAAATTCAATTCATCTCGCCATCTCCTTCCAATAATTACCATGATGGAATCATCACCATCATCGACACACAGGTATCGCCCACAGCTGAGCTAGGTCTCTCGTAGCATTTTAGTTTCTTAAGGTCATATTTAGTAAAAAAAGGCAGTGCATACCTCTATGTTTGCCTAACGCGCCTAAGTCCAAGGGCATGGGCCGAACTGGTGGCCCCCTAGCTTGCAGCGACGGCGTGAGGGGCGCATCGAACTCATCGATGGGCGGCCGACGCACACGCATGAACTCGCCCCGTATCGACGCTTCCTTTCGCTCTGCAGACGACACGCGACGGGAATCCAGGAACCTTAAGTTTGGTAGCATGTATATTACGAAGTATCTGGAAAAAATAAATGAATAATTTAGTAATATGAAAATAAGGGCCTATTTCACCACCTCTGATTAAGTTGCCAATATCTTACTTGGCAGATAATTTCATACAAATTCTGTCCCATTTTTGAATTTATTCGGGAAGTAGTGGCTATTCGGACATTGTGAAACAGGCCCTAAACTAAATAATTAAATATTAACGGCCGAACGCATAGTCCAGCGTCTCTAATGTCCATTAAAGTTAAGTATTGTCAAACCTTCACTGAACTACTAAACGGTCCATTAAAAAATTGTCACATTGACAGTTTCACAACATAGAACAGTGAAGCCGCGAGTTTTCCCAGGCAAAATGTCCGATTTTGTTGAGTTTGTGGAGTATGCCCGAAGATATAGAAATGTGGGACAAAGACGATATTTACGTGATTATTCCGATCCCTTTACAAAATACTCCGTTCAAGTTTTTTTCTTGCGCGTTATAGATTTTCACAAATTAATATCGTTAAAACATGATTTATTAGGAGTAGATACGTAACCTTAGAATGTCAATGACTTCATCGGTGACATCGAAAAAAAGCACCATAGCTTATATTTTTATTCAATAAAACTTTTTTGTTAAAAAAATATCATTAATCAAAAGGAATATCATTTGAAATAATATAAATTACAGTTTTGATGAGCCTAGATTGATAATTTTTAAATAAAATTTTAACATTATTTATATGTACACGGACGCTCTGACAACGCTTCGGTCTATGGATAGGTACTTGAATCTGTCAATTACTAATGAACTCTAATCATTCATTAACAGATTTAATGCTCATTAGTTAATTACCCATTAAAGTTAATTTAATTATTGTTCGTGAGTTCCACCGTTAGTAACTTATGCGTGTTATAATTGTATAACAATCGTTATATTTTTTTTTGTTGACATGTTCTGTTCCACTCCTGGGCAGATGCCTCCCTCCACTCCGTCCATATTTCGCGAGCCCGTGCTTACGCTTACCAATTCTGGTGAAATCTGTCTAATTCGTCGCACCATTTCCTTCGTGGTCTGCTACGACCCCGACGACGCACTGTTTCAGCGCACAACTTTGAGCAACTTTAGCCATTTTTTATTTTAGGTGCTAGACGTTACATCATCATCATCTACCTAGCCTTTTCCCAACGAAGTATATTGGGGTCGGCTTCCAGTCAAGCCGGATTTAGCTGAATACTGGTATTTTACGAGGAGCGGCTGCCTACGAGACCTCCACAACCCATTAACTGGGGTAACACGGTACTTCATGGCAAGACTGGAGTCAGATTTACTGGCTTCTGACTATCCGTAATGACTGCCAAAGATCTACAAATGACGCTAGACATTACATTAGTATTAAAAACAAGGGGTTGTATATTGATACAGGCGCCTGTTTTTAATAGCGTAGGACCACGGTTGTTATTAATACAACTTGTAAATATTTATTCGTATTTTAGAAATATTATAATAAATGATAATCTGCTCTGCAGTAGATATGCTAAATAGGAAAAATATTAATGAATGAAATATGCATAACCTACATTAAAATTCTACACAAAACTTATTCGAAATGTAGATTAACCAAACTGTATTGAGGAAATGAATTAAATTATTTTGGTTTGCTAGCTTAATTTGCTTTGCCACAGAATATTATTGAATTTAATATTTCAGTGTCTAATTTAAAACCACCTACTATGTCAACATATAAATAAATAACTGGAAAAAATACTAGCTCAAAGAAATTAACATAATTGAGTTCACTAGTAACGCTTTGGTTCATCAAGTCCACCTACGACAGTGCCTAGATAAAGTTTAAATAAATAAACATATACATATTGTTAAAACGAAAAACTGATTTCTAACCTAAGTAGGTTTCAAGTTTTTGTAGTAATAAGTATGAACGCTATTTCACAAAATGTCACAGTTAAACCTCTAAAAAATTGTATTGCCTGTGTTCTAAGCACAATAATTATTATGAAGAGGTAAAATTGTGTTTTTGTAAAATTAATCTCTGGATATGCTGAGTTGTATAAAAAGGCTCTTTTACTTCACTGATAGAACACTAGGCACCGTAAAGTGAGGTGAATTAGCATTAGCATTTAGCATTATTGGCCTTATAATGTTCCCACTGCTGGGACTCGGGCCTCCTCTCTAGGAGAGGGAAGCGAGGTGATATTCACCTCGCTTCCCTCTCCGTAGGGGTAAATAGAAACAAAGTTTCGAAGGAAACGTTTACATTATTTAAATATTGTTTACAACAGTTAGCTTGCTCCAACTAATAATGTTTAGCTAGTATACAAACTTTGGACTCTTTAGGTTCCACTTTAGGCAATTATCTATTGATTTGACCAATGAAAATGTTTTCTGAAAATGTAATGACTGATTACCTGTATCTTTGGTAGTCTGAATCATCCTTATCGATGTCTGAAAGTTGGTTGGGGCACGCCTTGTTGCTGAGTAGACTCAGATACGACAGTGCCGGGAAGTGCTTGCTTATTTTGTTAACCAGCTCCTCTAGGTCAATTATCTGAAATTACATTAATCATGAAGGAAGGACGTCGCTGTAAATGTCGACTACGACGAAATTGGTATGACGATCTGGAGTGCTATTCTCTAAGAAAACAAGCCTGGCCGGCAGCGCTGTGCGCTAGGCTAAGAAAACAGCCAGGGAATAGCACTCCTGGTCAAGTTTGCGCAGAAAATTTGGTCTGTGATTGTTCGAAACTGAGAGGTTTGGAAGACCAAGGGGGAGGTGTTTGCTCAGCAGTAAGATACAAAGTACGCAAACAAAAAAATCGTGAAGTCTTATAATTCCAGTCATTTAATATTACCTACGTCTACGTTATTGTAGTCTGAAATTGCTTGTTGCCCAACAAGCAATTTTTTTGAAAAATCAGCTAAAATATCATCATAATGACTTCTCAGCGTGCCAGACTTCTACTGACTAAAACCCACTCCTGTTCCTTCTATGCAATTCCAGGGTCCCGTGGAAGTACCCTGGGACACTGGAATGAGAACCCTAAGAAAATATTTGCTATGTGTATACTTAATAAATTAAAAATAAGCCTTAGTTACAGATATGAAGCAAACAATAATTTTATAGTTTCTTTCGTATCTTAAATTTGAATACAAAATTCCAGACAGCGTACAAATGTGTGACTCGCACCGAGTGCGAGTTGTTTATACGTTAACTTTAGTAATAAAACAAGTAAATTTTATCGGTCTCGCAACTCAAGTAAAAACTTTACATTACAAGTTCAACATGAGTTTTAATGAATTTGTTTTAAAATACTTTTATATGAGTTCAAGTACTCGTATCTACCCACGAATTTGTTTATGCGTAGGTAGATACATACGTATGTACTTACATTAATGGTTTTTGTTTTGTTAAGTGATTCGAGTTATATTTAGCAAAACTCATTCAATGTGTAGGTAGCTGTGAGTTCATTCATTAAATCTAATGGCTGTTACTAATGAGTTGTTTTAAATAGGCATATAATGAGGATTGAGGTAAGTAACAAGTGGAAATGAAAGTTTTAGTGCTCAAGTGTAAATGTTAATGTGTTTATAAGCGTAGGCTTGTAAGACAGCGGCGAGAAACTTCCAAAGTTACTGTGGTCCTACAGGGCAAAGGGTAACTTAGAAACGTAGGTGGGCTTTAGTCAATTAAGTCTACAACACGTAGGTAACAAATCTCGCTACAGTGCGGGAGAATTTATACAACATGTAACACAATTAAAGCACATCCTCTTGGGGGTACTCATCTTTATGAACAACTTTTATTATGGGACCAAACCTGAAATCGAGAAAAAATAATCAAGTCTTAGTGTTCCATACATTTTGACGAAATATGCGAACATAAATGTAGGGAACAGCTAGGGCTGCCATCACCTAAATCGCCGGCGCCGGACAAAAACTTCGAAAACCCCGGACATTTGGATGAAATTCAGTTTTTCCCCGGACACCCAGAAAAAAAATATTACAATAAAAATAAAATGTTTTCAATTAAGCAGCTTGTTTGCTAGTTATTTATCGACCGTCATCGGCTATTTTGAAGCGTCGCCGTCGGAGTTAGCTTAGTTGCGGTTACCAAGAATTTTTAACTAAAATTTGTTTAGATATCGCTTATCTTTTAATTAATCGGGAATGCCCCTGACACTAAAAGCGTCCGGGTTTCACCCGGACACTTTTTGAAACCCCGCCCGGACGCTCCCCGGACGCCCTCTAAACTAGGACAAATCCGGGGAAACCCGGATGGATGGCAGCCCTAGGAACAGCTGATAATTTTTTCTCGATTTCAAGTTTGGTCCCATAGTAAAAGTTGTTCATAATGATGAATACAATGACCCCCCCAAGAGGATGTGCGTTAATTATGTTACATGTTGTATGATTTCCCATTTAAAAAAAAAATGGCCTTAAAGATAAAATGGACGAGGAATTGTAAAAGTTAGAAGCATATTATGTTTGCTACAACGTATTATTACGGCGGACGGGTTAATTTTTTTTAGATACTTTTAATTGGATAAATAAAGGGTTACTAATTGCACACGAAGTATTAATGGATTTTTTTTAATTATTAAGGGAATTGGGACACCCCGCCTCGGACAGATTAGGTTCTTCGTGGTTATTTCTTTTACTCAGACGAGCACATTTTAGTACATAATTAATATTTTGGTGGAACAAAACCATATTATGTAGTAGAGAAAAGGAATAAAATGAGGAACAGTTAAATACTACTCAAATACAAATTAACAGAGAGTAACAAAAATATTGGAATAGAAAAATGCTTCTAAAAGTACAGAATATGGGGCACTTGCACCGTCAAGACCTATCACTATGTATCAATAGGACAACAAAGATTTTAAAATCTAGAGCTAGACGCAGTCAAACTCTTAAATTAAATTAAAGGTTTCGATGCGAAGATATAATGATTACCTAATTAGAGTGTGAATAAATATAACTTACAAACCCACATTTTGTTTTTTCTACTATCCTTACAATTTCACAACTTGTGGATTTCAATACATTGTATGATAAGATAGGTATCTTATCCTTTATTAGTGTAAATATTGTGTACATACAAAAGCATGCAAGATTGAAATTGATTGAGTCCAGTCATGTGTAGCCGTCATCATCATTTCAGCCGAAAGACGTCCACGGCTGAACATAGGCTTCCCCTAAGCGTCACCATAATGACCGGTCCTGTGGCTTGCATCTATCGAATTCCCGCGACCCTCGCCAGGCCATCGGTCCACCTTGTGGGATGCCTTCCATCGCTGCGTCTTCCAGTACGTAGTCGCCACTCCAGAACCTTTGTCCCCATCGACCATCTGCCGTACAAATATTTCTGTTGTGTTCAAATACTCACTTCATTATTGTTGAGCGATAGAGTTCTCAAATTGGACAAGTACGGGAAGGAAATGCCGTCGCCTAGTTTATTGTTGTCCAATATCAGTTCTTCCAGTCGGCCGAACTGTTCCAGTCCTTTTAGCGTCTCGATACTGTTGTAACTGAAAGCAGATTGATATTTTTAGAGGTCCTTTACCTGAATTTATTCTTATTTATCTTCTCTTAGGGCCTGTTTCACAATGTCCGAGTAGGCACTACTCACTGAATAAATTCAAAAATGGAACAGAATTTGTATGAAATTATCTGCCAAGTAAGATACTCGAAACTTAATCATAGGTGGTAAAACAGGCCCTTATAAGTTTTCGACCAACGAAAATAAGAAGATTATTATGCATAATCCATTTATATTTATTCACAAAGTTGTTAATTTGTCGCTGCATCACCCAAAAATTCACTGGTAGAGAACGCTCCAAACTCAGCTCTGCTGTACTTTTGTGTGCATAAAGAATGAAATAAATAAATAAACTAGGTACATTTCGCACAACTGGGCTACGTAAGCCACCTCGGCGCACTATGGGACCAATCGGTGTTTTCCATCTCAAAAATCGATAACTCTGTTGTTTTGTGATTTTTCTCCTTGAATTTTTTTTTGCGTATTTCTGAATATCTAGGCAATAAAAGAAATTAAACATCAACATTTTAAAAATTATATATTTTTGGTAAAAAAATTACAAAGTTACAGTTATACGAAATTTCATGCAAAAAATTATACAGTAACATTAAAATAGCAGTAAAAGTTACACTTTTGCTTAAAATAAGTTTAAAACTTAACTATTATTATTAAACAAATATTACATGATAAAAAAATTAAAAATTTTAGCGCTTATACTATTCATCACCTTTTATTTCTAACAATTCTTTAACTTCGTCAAATAATTCTTTGGATATTAGAAAACTTGGTTTATTCAAGCTAGATATATAAGGATCAGATGTATATAATAAAATATGCAGAACGTCTTCGTTTGTTGCTGATCTGGAACACTTCCTAGCGTGATGTAACCTATATTTCTTGTAATCTTTATTTCGGGCTTCCTGGGCATCTTCGGATAATTGTCCTATAGGCAAAACTGCATAATGCTCTATTATTTTAGCACCATGTATAAGTACTTTATGGACCGAAGATGGCATGTAGTACCAGTTATATTTGCTTACATATAATTGCGCGGTAATCAATGTATACTGGCCGAATTTTTCTGCGTTTATAGGGTATCCCGATGACATAGTTTGAAGAATTACATATAATCTCTTAATCAATTCTTCATCAATTCCGGTTATCTCTGCAGAACATTGGTAATTTTGGAAAAATCTCCTTGCCGTATTTCCGTCATTGCTATTACCGGAACCTTGACGTGGTTTATCAATGTGCAAACCAAGCACTTCTCGGAAACGTTTTTGCACATATTTTTTCTTGTCTTCTTTAAGTTGCTTGTTTTCTGGAGTTGTTGCAGACCATTTCTCAAAACCTAAATTGTAAGAAATATGGAGGATCATTTCCATAAATCTTATCCATGCGTGTAGTGTCGACAATCCGTATTTAAACGCATTTTCATTCTCAACTGTGACCACCGAAAACAAAAGTGCCATGGGAAGATTCTTTCAAATATAATAGTAGTCTATTAATTTGTAAATATATGCTTCTATAACAGAAATAAAAAAAAAACAAGATAGACATCAAAATATAACAATTAAATATAATATTTCATAATAAGAAAGAAGAACGTAATTTTCGGAGATTTTTTTATTTTCCCCTGATTGACATTATTGCTTCTAAATCACCCTTGCGCAAAAAACGCGCAAATTTTTATTCAATCCTCATATTACTGAATAGGTAAGGTATCTACTAGAGTGATTAACTTGACACCGGCAGCTTTCGGCAACAATGAAAACTCCAATTGAAATAAACAAAAACGAAATTTTATTTACTTCACTAAAAAAAATAAAATAAAATAAAACGAAAATATTTTTGTACAAAAACCGAACGTGGTTGGAAAGTGTACATTCTAAGCTTTCTTATGATGTATAACACTAACATACTTCCTTGGAAAACTTCCGAATAATTTTGTGTTGAACTTCCTTAACGCTAATTTAATTGGCACGAAAATATTTATACCCAATGTTTGAGGTTCAGTTTATAAATGTAAAACTAAGTTTTTTTTCTTTTTTGAGATTTATTCGTAAGTTCCATCCTTTAAGAGTATTAAACCCTAAAAAAATCTATGAATATACGACTTTCGCCAAAACCATTTTCGAGATGGAAAATACGGTTTGGTCCCATAGTGCGGCGCCTCGGTCTCCATACATTTTACAACCATTAACTAGACTTGTAGAGATACATTTGATCCACGCTACGGGACGTGGCTCTACTCAAAAATCAGGCGTAGCCCACGTGTGCATTCGGTCTAATGTAATTCCCGCATAAGACTAAGATAATGTTTGATAATAATAGTTAACGTTATATAATGAATGTTTACTTTAAATTGTGATTTTAATTGCTATAGCAATTGCAAGTTAAAATAACAAATATAGGTCAGTTTAATAATGATAAGAACGAGCTCAACATTTTTTAACCTTGATCAAACGGATTAAAAACCCGTTTTTAAATATTTTGAGTTGATGCTTAGTAACAAGTTAACCAAATCAAAAAACCTCGATCGGCCTAATTAACAGTCAGTAGACATATGAGGTAACCTACCCATTTATTATGATTTTTTGTTACCTCTAAACAGGTATTTTTGATTTCCAATGTTAAAAATAACTGAGCCGCGACTATAATTATACAACATTTGAATCGATTTCGGTAGATATATATACATACACCCTGTACTCTGCAAATATACGTGAATCGATGTGCATCAATGACAGACATTTAATTTACATAAAGGAGAAACTGACCGACTGACATATCAACGCTCAGCCGAAACTAAGACTAGCGTGTTTGCACAAGGTTTCCTTTTATGATTTAACCTATCAATACCCGCGAAACGAGACACAATAGTAAAACAATAACAGCGCGGTCCAATGAGACCGGTCGGGGATTCATGAATTAAGCATGCAATAAGAGAAGATTTTCCAAATTCTTAAGGGGATGAAATAGGTGTTCAAAGTTTGTATAGAGAAACCTGGTTACTTTCACGCGGGCGTTACCGCTAGCATAAGCTATTTAATAATACCATGAGACATACCTTAGATCTAAGCACCTGACTTTAGCACCATACATTTTTTGTAATGCGGGCGGTATCCTTCTGCAATCTTGACCGCAGTAGCTTAACTAGAACAAAACAAAAACATAAATTATTACACAGACATTTTTGATCCACTG
The DNA here is from genome assembly GCA_030763345.1 of Mythimna separata. Taxonomy (NCBI): domain Eukaryota; kingdom Metazoa; phylum Arthropoda; class Insecta; order Lepidoptera; family Noctuidae; genus Mythimna; species Mythimna separata. Next base: position 9,855,594 of record CM061175.1, read on the forward strand.
CGAACACCGTTGGTAGCAGGGTCGAAGCCTACTGGGTCCGTAGGTTATGTGAAAATGAACCCTGGGGGCCTGAAACGAAGGCAAAGAAGAAATAACAAAGTGGGTTTTAGTCAATAAAAGTCTGACACGTTCTCCTTTTCTGCTCAAGAGCCAAAGAAGTCATTCTAATGATTTAGGACCTAAAAAAACCTGCTCCTTATTGAAATGCTATTTTTTTTCTTAAAATTTTAACATAGCGAAGTCTAGCAGACTAATATATCAATTATTAAAATTGGTGTGTCCTTACGCTAGTTCTATTTGATATATGTATCGTCTTATATTCATTGCATACATTACGGAACATTAGTTATTCATTCATACGTAGTTAATGGCCTGTAATAGATACTGAATGGATATCGTAGCGTATGATGATGAAAAAGACTGATAAAAAATATTGCATGTGAACTGAGATGAGAATGTTGTATGTATACGGACGGAGTAAGTGAGAAATGAGTATAAGGAGGAAGTATATGTAGATGGATGAAGAGGAAGAGTGCAAAGAAAATTTGAATGGATAGTGTGAGGACTGATATGAAAGAAAGGTGGAAAAGCGGTGTCCGTCCGTTGGCTGGACAGAATATTGTCATTCCGGTGACATTAGGTGCAAAATCAAATCTGCCAATGCATTTTTATGAGCTGTTCTTTAGACCACGGTCAAAGCATTGTACCTACAATGCGATACAAATAAGAATAGGATAGACTTCCAGCCATCTTGTGACGTCATAGCTGTCAAATCAAACCAGTACGGTAGGGTGACCAAAAACAAAATACATATTCGTAAAGAAAAAAATGTTTTTCTTTCCAAGAACGAATCTAGAACGAAAAAAGTTTATCAGAATCTAGCTTTACAATTCTGCTTATCTCCGCGTCACTGTCTGAAGTGACTAAGTAGCACCACTACTCTGGACACTTCAGACAGTGCTGGTATACTACTACTATACTGGTACAAGGCGAACTTGAATAATTAAATTTTGACGCTAACTTAGATTAAGCAATAAGGTTATTTTTCTCTCTTTTATTTTAAGTAAGACTTAGATAACATGTTTTCCTTTTGTTATTTTAGTAACACTTAGTTAAACAAAGTAAAAAACCTTTATAGATCATCATCATCTGCTTAGCCTTTTCCCAACTATATTGAAACCTTTATAGATATGCAAAAAAAATCTTTAAAATCCTCTTTTAATCCTTTTTTTAATCCTCTTTTTAAGTGACATTTCACAGATAGAGGTCATCGACTTCCTATTCTTATTTGAATCGCATAATATCTGTTTGTTCTCCTAAATGTTTCTGAGTTAAACTGCACTACAGCTAAGTAGGAGACAATTAACTAATTAAAAGCAGTACGTATAAACAACCCACCGTCCGGTTATCGAGCATTGCTGTACAACGATTCCTTGTTACTTTTTTTCGTAATAATTTAAGTATGCTTAGCAAGTAATAACGCAATATTTTTACTAGATATCTCCAATACAACAATCGGAAGCTAACACAATATTGGCTGATCAGAGCTCAACTGTTTGACCTAAATTGCCACAGAAGTTTTCAGTAAAAAACATAAGTAAAAGAATTATATATAAAAAACCCATGTTTTCTTAAATTTCGCGACGACATTACAGAAAAAAAAACAAAACCAAAAGTAAGAAACAAAAAAAAGAGAGTAAAATATTTTAAATAGGTTTATTGCTTACGACCCATTCTAAGAACTACCAAATATACACACTTCATAAAAATCGGTCAAACCGTTTCCAAGGAGTTAGATAGCAGAAACTGCTACCGTGGAGTCACCCTCCACGGGGGACAAAACTTAGATTTTTCCTTCAGTTAAATATTTTATATTGATTTCTATTTAAGCAATGATTTTTATTACAATTCACCCAAGCACGGTTTTTCAAAGGTAAGCGGGGTCTGAATGTGCATATTGGTAAGGCACATAAACCCCAAAATGCACTAATTTCAGACCCTGTCCTTACTCCTACATCCCCTACACCAGCTACATTAATTTCTGACCCGCTTTGGAAAACTCTTACAAAATTCAAAAACTCTGTTCCTGTTCTAAAACGAGTTCCCCGTGGTGCAAGGCTTGTAGTAGCACAACATTTAGCAAGCTGTGTGCGCCTTGCCGCCCGGGAGAACTCGTTAAGTGCTTGGGAACAACTTCTCACCTTCCCTTATAGAATATTACATGTTCAAAAGGATTTGGCAAACAAAAAAACTTTGACTTCTCAAATTAAAGAAAATTGTAATCTTTCGGCTTTTAATTTGGACCCAAAATTATCGACACAGAGGGCTACCTCTTCAAGAGGTATATCCCATCTGGTCGAAAGTAATTTAGGGGAAGGTGACATTAGCGGAGCAGCCAGAATTCTCTTCAGTAGTGATGTGCTGGCTCCCTGTTCTCCAGATACGCTAGCGGCTCTGGAGAGTAAACACCCTGCCCCAGCGGATGGTCTTTCCTTTCCTGATCCCCCCGATTCGGATATTCACTCCCTCACCGTTACAGGTCGAGAGGTAGTCACAGCCGTTTGCTCCTTCCGAAGCGGCTCTGCCGGCGGCCTCGATGGCCTTAGTCCTCAGCATTTGAAGGACCTTATCTGTACAGGCGCCGGGGAAGTTGGTGAGTTGCTCTTGAAGGAACTTACGGCTCTGATTAACCTAATGCTCTCGGGCAAGGTAAACGAAGCCGTCATCGATATTTTGTATGGGGCCAATTTATGTGCCCTACGCAAGAGAGATGGCGGCATTCGTCCAATTGCAGTGGGTACTACGTACCGTCGTATGGCAGCCAAGATCTGTTGTAAATTTTATGGTGAGGCTATTTCGGAAAAATTTCAGCCCCTGCAGCTAGGTTACGGCTCCAAGGGGGGCTGCGAGGCTGCCGTACACGCTTTGTCGACCTATCTAAATTCCAACAAAGGAGAGGTCATCCTGAAAGTTGACATAAAAAATGCATTCAATTCGGTTAATAGGGACACCTTGCTGGCAGAATCTAAAAAAGAAGTACCTCAAATTTTTAGTTTTCTTTGGCAATGTTACAGAAATCCTACTAAATTACTATATCGGGACAACCTTTTGATATCTGCTGTTGGCTGTCAACAAGGTGATCCCCTCGGGCCAGTGATTTTTAGCTTAGCGATTCACCCTATTATCCGGCAGCTAAATTCCAAGTTTAATGTATGGTATCTCGATGACGGAACTCTTGGAGGCGAAGTAGAAACAGTTTTGGATGACCTCCTTTTTCTTAAAAATGAACTCCACTCCATAGGTCTGGATCTCAACTTTTCAAAATGTGAACTATTTTTATCTGACAGTACTGACAGACAATTGACTATTTCCAAATTCAAGACAATAGCCCCAGAAATCAAAATTATGGAAAAAAGCTCTGTTCGTCTCCTAGGGTCTCCAATTTTCGAGAATTCCTTTCCCAATTTTGTGGATGAAAAAATTCAAAATTTTAATGATATTTCGGAAAGATTGCTCGAAATTAATATTCATTCGGCCATCACCTTAATTCGTTTCTGCTGTTTTGGCCCTAAATTAACTTATTTCTTGCGTGCTTCTCATTTATGGAAACACCCTCATCTTTTAGAAAAAATGGACAAAATTATCCGTCATACTCTTTCATTAATTTTAAATGTGGCCATGGACGACCGAGCTTGGGCTCAAGCTACCCTTCCTATACGTATGGGAGGCCTCGGCGTCCGCAAAATTACTAGTATCAGTTTACCAGCATTTATATCCTCGGTTCACGGCACTGAGAAATTAACCAGGAATATCTTATCTTCCTCACTGGTTGATTTCAATGTGCCCTGCTTAGCTGAGGCCGTAAATGCCTGGAAGCTCGCTTGCCCGAGTTCTAAACTTCCCGACATCCTTTCTTCCCAAAGGCGGTGGGACGAGCCGCTCTGCAAAGTAGTGCAGGATAACCTGCTTGCAACATCTCCTACTGCTGCGGAGCGTGCGCGCCTGCTTGCCGTGGGGGAGTGGGAGTCGGGTCTCTGGCTTCACGCACTACCGTCGTCGAACATAGGCACCTTGCTCGACGATACTACTTTCCGCCTCGCTGTTTCCCTTCGTCTTGGCGCTCCCTGTTGTTCTCCTCATCGCTGCCGCTGTGGCGAAGTTGTCAACAGCCTCGGACACCACGGTCTCTCATGCAGCCGTAGTGCGGGTCGCATAGCGCGGCATGCGAATATCAATGACATCATCCGACGCGCTCTTGTCACCGTCGGCGTTCCAGCTGTATTAGAACCTCATGGCCTGGCACGCGACGATGGCAAGAGACCGGACGGTATGTCTTTATTTCCTTGGAAGATGGGTAGGCCTTTAGTGTGGGACGCTACTTGCGTCGATACTCTTGCGCCATCTCATGTTCCTAGCTCGTCGTGCTGTGCTGGTGCTGCCGCTGCGTCTGCGGAGAACCTCAAACGGCGAAAATATAATAGGTAACTTAGTAGGTAGTTATATATTCGAGCCGTTTGGGGTTGAAACTCTTGGATCGTGGGGTCCGAGCGCCCACCAATTGTTTAAAGACCTATGCAAACGCCTTGTTGACACTTCGCGTGACCCAAGGGCTGGCTTTTATCTTGGTCAGAGAATAAGCATTGCCATACAGCGTGGCAATGCTTAGGAGCTCGTGGCTAGATAATAACAGCCGCACAGGTCGATCTTCAAGGTTAAGCAACGCTTGCCTAGGTTGGTCTGTGGATGGGTGACCATCTTAACATAACGAGTTTCCTCCGTGCCTCGGAAAGCACGTTAAGCCGTTGGTCCCGGCTGTCATTTGGAGATCTTTGGCAGTCGTTACGGGCAGTCAGAAGCCAGTAAGTCTGACTCCAGTCTTGCCATGAAGTACCGTGTTATCCCAGTTAATGGGTTGTGGAGGTCTGGTAGGCAGCCGCTCCTCGTAAAATACTGGTATTCAGCTAAATCCGGCTTGACTGGAAGCCGACCCCAATACAGTTGGGAAAAGGCTAGGCAGATGATGATACAGCGTGGCAATGCTGCCAGCCTTTTGGGTACTTTACCAGTCGACAGCGATGGGGAGGAGTTTTTCGACGCCATTCTTTAGGTTAATTTTTAATTTTTAGTTAGTTCGTTAGGGTTTTTTTTCTATTTCATTTAGTATAATTTGTAAATAATTTGTAACATATTAAAGTAATAAAATGTCAAGATTAATGAATAAATAAAAGTGCTTAAATGCTTGGAAAACCTGTTAAATAACCAGAAAATGCACTCCAAAGTTTTGTCCCTATTCAACCTTAAGTTCCTATTAACTCCATTTTACTGTACGCGATTTTTACATATAAGAAGTATTTGTGTAAAGAAAATAACTTAGCTATGTTTTTTTTTATTGGCCAACTTCTATCAGTTAGGTATTGTCTCATGCAAACAAAGATTCGAGATTACCTTCTAATCGTCTGTCGACTAGTTAATGGCTAGACATAATCGTATATTTGACATACCATATAAAACATGACGACATTGGCATTTAATTGAGTTTTGAAAACCGGTTCGGGCTCGTGTCCGAATTTGGCGCTTTCGTTACAGGCCTCAACTGCCTTAACCATTCATTTATTTGCTTCTACAATATTGGTAAGTTTGTATAAAACAGGCTTAAAGCTATGCATCATTGTTAGGGCACAGCTACTATCTAAGTTGTGTTTATTGAGAGTTTTTTTTTACTATACGAGTATCTATTCCATTTTGTTAGTCCATTACTAATAGTAAAGAGAAAATAAGAGAATAGCAAGTGTTGGTAGTACTAAATAAGGAACGAAATCAAGAGTAAACGAAACGAGCTTTCAAATGCAAACACTCTGGATAAAATATACCCGAACTTGTATAGAATGAAACCAAACCATTGTGGTCGGGTTATAAATAGAAGTAAAATTCGTCCTGGAACGAAACTACTATTGTGAAACTATACTGAAACTGGAACTACTATTTATAATTTTGAAAAGTTTTCATGACAATGATTTCTAATCAATAATTACATAACATCTGAAAGGATACCGATGAAATTTGAAGATAGGTAGACCATGGCTGGGATTAGGATAGTATACTTTTTATGGTTCCCATGACACTATTTCGCCTCAAGTAACCCCGCTGTCAGAGATATCTAATGTCTGTTTTTTATACCCTGAGACTAAAATGACATTACAACACCAAAGAACTGGCATAATTCCTATAGTAAGTTTGACATTACTTGTGTCAATTTAGACTCGGTATAAAAAACAGACGATACTGCATAATCATTGTACCCATCATTGACATTTATTTTCTACTTAGGGCCTGTTTCACAATGTCCGAGTAGGCACTACTCACTGAATAAATTCAAAAATTTGACAGAATTTGTATGAAATGATCTGTCAAGTAAGATACTCGAAACTTAATCATAGGTGGTGAAACAGGCCCTTATAGTTTTAAGATTGTTTGTTGTGTTACTCTTTTGGTGTAACACAATAAATTTTATTATTTTCTATTATATTTGTAAAATGGTGGTGAAGCCACCAGACAGAACCTAGTCTAAATTAGGTATTATAAACAACCAAGTAGCATGTTTAAGTAACAAAAAGTAGGTTTACGTAATTAAGTTATCTTAATAACCCCCTAAAAGTCTGAAGTATGTTGTAAAAAATTTACATCTTGACCTCGAGTGGGTAAAGTTACATGTTCTGGAAGCATTTTACGGTCGTGTCACTTAGGTACTGATTTTATATTTGTATACTTGTATTGTATAGGCTTTATCTTTATTCTGGAAGTGGGGTCATTTTATTGGCCTCGTAACAACCATTTATTACCGACGTTGTAACAGATGCGCGCGCTAACCGTACAGAACTGTATCGCATTTGTAATATTCTGAATGACCCTTTAGACCACATTATGTGCAGGTTTATCTGTTCTTGGGTAGCCTTGCTACTCAACTTTTGTTTTTATTGTAATTAGGTTTTGGCGTATACTTGTAGGTACTTTATGATGTGAACGTAGTTTGGTTGATTTTTTTGTCAACGCTTGTTAATTACTCAGATACCCGCGAAACGAGACACAATAGTAAAACAATAACAGCGCGGTCTCATAGGACCGGTTGGGGATTCAAACGTTAACGAGTTTTTTTGCAGACCGTGTTCATTGTTTTCAACCAATTAAAAAAAGTAATGGGCTCTATGTTGTTTTGGGCCTTTTTGTACAAATCAATGTACTAATATAAATATTGCAATGCAGTCAAACCGGTTAGGTCTGGCGAGAAGTATCGTAGGTCGGTTATCGTTCTCATTTGACATTGAGGTGAAGATGTGTGCTTTGAAAACATTGATCTTGTGTCCAAGTTTGTACCTAAGTACTAACCTACATATTATTTACACAATAATACTTTGGAATGCATATAATAGTAAAGGATAGGTACTTCTGGTATTGCCATAGAAGAGATCATAGTTTAGGCAAGCATTTTACTAAACAATTGCTTGTCATACCCAGAGCGGGAGAAGTTAATTTCTAATTTTTCACCCCAACATAAAAATAAGGATGGTATCTTTTACTACAACGTTAAACAGCGAATAGTCTTTGTTTAGCCTTGAGCCAGCTAAACCTATTGGATTAAGGCTGTAGTACGTAATATACTATTGTGTAACCTAGTATGTTCTTCTGTAGAGTTCACATTATACACCGTGTGTCAGACATCGATGCACAAACGAATATCCTGGATCCAGTACTAGATTCTGACCAGTGGTGGAATTTTTCGTTGGCTTTCCTATTTTTTTAAATACCTTAATTTTTTATTATTAAATTATTGCATTATATGGAAAATGGAGATCTCCCACAAGGTGGACCGACCTGGCAAGGGTCGCGGGAATCCGATGGATGCGAGACGCACAGGACCGGCCGCTGTGGCGACGCTTGGCGGGGGCCTATGTCCAGCAGTGGACGTCTTTCGGTTGAGATGATGATGATGGAAAATGGCGGTAATCTCACCTGAATTTCTTCTTCCTCAATTAGAATACTGACATGTGAAATATGTTTCACTCTTTTATAATCAGGCAGCACAATATTTTCGACTGTTAGGAGCTCTAGTTTGCATGTGAAGCGCGATTTTAACACTTTATTTGAATCTTCAGTTTTTCTTAAACGAGCAATAACACTACCGTGCTCTGTTAAAAATACCAATAATTTGTAGATGGCTAAAGGAACTAAATATGACTCGAAGTAAGTAAGGAATATGATGCTGATGTTAAAAACATTGCCAATATTTTCCGATAGTTTTCTAGACACGATATCGATATATGACGGCATTTTGAAAACCAGGCTGTTTTAACGACAAATCAACAAACTAATTCACTACATTTTTGTTTCTTTCACTGTTTCGTAAGTATTAGAAAATTAGTTTCGAGTAATGCACGTTTATATTTAGGTACACAATTTATATAATCACGCACTTCCCAGCCTTGATAAACTGATTAAATCGCAATTAATAATAATTATAGCTGAAAAAACACTTGTCGTTAACATGCTTGTGTTAAAAGATAAGGACAATAGTGGCACTTCTAAGTAAACAATAGTTCGTGAAAGATTAGAAAAATAATGTAGTGCAGTTTCTTCGTGACGCCTTATTTATGGCATCATGTATAATTTAATTACTGCAAACAACGGAGTGCAAGATGCTATTTCTTGACATGATTAAGAGGGCTGTCGCAATTTTTGATGAATTTCAGCGTTTTATCCGATTTTTGACGTGTGACGATGCTTTAGATATAGCCATAAAAAAAAAACAAAAATATGGATAAGAAAGTTTGATAACATATCTTGGGAGTGCTTTAAATAAATATTTGAATTTGTTTACCTACATCAGTAAAATCCTTGTCTCCGCAAAGGATGTTTATAAAATGTTGCTTTTGGGTATCTTTTGACGCCTTGGTACACCGAAGATATTAAAGTTTAATCATTTATAAAAATGTCTATGATACAACTGTATCTTCTACATTGGAGTGCTGAAACCACTTTATTACTATTCATACAGTAATACACCAAAAATAATTCTGTAAAACCAAGATCTACTGACAGTTTTCCGTACGAAACTACAATTTTTATCTACGAAATTATAATCCAAACTCAAATAAAAAAAATTAACCAACTAAGGTGGTATTTCTATATATCTTGAAAAAAATCAATTGGGCTATTTAAAAGTTAAATAATATTTTTAAATAATTTTTGTTTGCAATGCAAAAATCGAGCGCGACTGCTGCCGCCCGTCGTTTAATTTACCTATCGTCTGTTTTTTATACCCTGAGACTATATTGACACAGGAAATGTCAAAATTACTATAAGATGATGCCAGTTCTTTTGTGTTGTAATGGCATTTCTGTCAAAACGCTCAAATTTAAGAAAAATTGTAATAGCGCCCTTAAGGTGAAGTGTGTCAGGTTTGTCGGATCGGGTCGTGGCTTGCATCGTAAGGGATTTGGGAAAGCAGTTATTTTTATGCGGAATCGCTGGGTTAATGCTATAATGTCTATCCTGTATCCACCTGTACTTTTCTGGATCTATGCGTGGCCAATGACAGAGTCGTACAGTTCGTCCACTATAAGTTGGCGAGTGTGAAGTTAGGCTCTGCGAATTTCGGTGCTTGAAATATCGTACAAAAATAAAGGTTTTAAAAAAATAAATGCAATTTGCAGTTCTTGTTAAAAACAGTTATTGGCATTAATTTTTTTTAAAACCTTTATTTTTGTACGATATTTCAAGCGCCAAAATTCGCAGAGCCTAACTTCACACTCGTCAACTTATAGTGGACGAATTGTAGGTATAGGTTGCCGAATAGTGTTTAGAAGAGGTTTAATATGAGTGCATCGACGCGAAAAGAAGAAGTTGGGTCAATTATTCCTATCGACAATTATCGACAGTAAAAGTTGTTCCTGTTGAAATTTAACGCCAAGTCTCAACTTTGGGTCAAAAGTTTCCGCAACACTGGCAGGCACGTAGTGTGAGCCCATATAAAGATCGTTAAACGTACCTACTCGTACTCTATACGCTACAATGGAAATGCATTCAAGAAAACGCGAACCCATCAAAAATTAAAAAAAAAATTAAAATAAGTCAAAGCTTCAACGTTAACAGGGTTATAAGAATAAAATGAATTCAAGGTTCAGATGGAACTTTCTTTTCAGGTGGGAAATCGTTAAAAGACTTCTCTCGCACGTGACAGCGACATTGAAGCAACACCTGGTGCGTGCAAGGTGGGCTGTTGCACTCGTTCACTCATCACAAGAGAAAAAAAATGCGGAAAAAACGCCCGGGCGTCACCATTGTCTAGACCGCCCGGAGTACATGGTGGAGCATAAAGTGGAGGAGCACCACTGTGATCTCGTAGGGGCAACCGGCTGCAAAAACCTTTCATACCGGGCTCTTATAAAGGCCATGGTCTAGAGCGAGAATGAATGGCAGGTGGTTGCCTCCTTTACTCGTCAGGATCCCGAATCCGATTTCCAGCCACCAGACCAGTTCAGCCAGAGCAATGGGTAGCTTGCAGTGTGGCCATCTGAGTCGACGATGGCGCGTAGAGTTCCACAAGCCCCTCAAGGAGACGTCGGTAAAACCGTAGGGTCTCCACAGGGTCCAAGCCTATCAGGGCCATGGGTTCGCTTCTGAAAGGAAACCTGGGATCCAAAGAAGAAACGTAGTGGGCGTGCGTTTTAGTCAGAAAAAGACACTGACACATCCACCCACTGCCTTCTCCCGCTCCACCCCAGTCCAGGAGAAGGCATTAGATGATTTCCAACCAAAAACAAAAAAAAAAACCCACATGTGGCTACAGTAAGCCTCACACAATTAGACCAGTTCTTTGTATAACATTAAAAGCTGTCCATGTCCACAACTGGATCTTTCCAATGAAGCCGAGATTCTTATCAGTTATTTTGACATTGGAGTCTACGAATTGACCAAAGTTTAGGTTTGAAGATTGTTTGAGGAAATTTCGACCCCATGAGCTGATTATATTTGGTACCACTCTAAGGATACATTCTGAAAAGCAGTTGCCACAGTGAACAGGTTCCTTTTGGCGATGAAGTCTTGGTGTTTTTGAATCTCAGCAAATTAGCTTCACCCTGTTTGGATACTGCCTGAAGTGATATAATTGTACACTCTACGATAACCACACTTTTGACTGCATTATCTCGTTACTAGCCCAAGCATTCAAAAGGTATCTCTACAACTGTGCTGCTGTCTGCTAAAAACTAGTACTTTTCTTTATTTCACGGAAGTACTTGTTTAGTTACTTTAATAAAATTGTATAGCAATAAAACTTTACAATTTTCTTAAAGTTATACACAATGAATAATTATAATAAATGTTATATATACAAAATGATGAGTACAAGTTCCTCTATTTGAGTAAGAAAGTAAATAAACAAGTGTAAAGAATACAATATGTGTATGTGAAGATTGTTATTATGTATGTACCTAATGCTGGATTATGGTTTACAGGTATAAACTTCATAAAGTTAGTTATAAAAAGTAAAGTTAGTAAGTAAAAAATGATTGCATGGTTATCTACACCCAACACATTTCTTTTTCATACTTCTTACCAGGAGTTAACAACTTTTTGTAGATTTCTTTAAGTATTTAACTAGATAATAGAATACAACTTACAACAAAAATGATTTCCCTCATTTAAGAAATAAATCTAGGTTATTATTTAAAACACAAACAAGGGCAGAAGCAAAACCAACTAAACTTTAAAGATTAATTAATTCTGAAACTTCTACTTTGCTTTAACAAAAGAAATGTAAGTAATAATTAACTTATTTTACATTTCTTTTTGCGTGTAAGCATAAAAATAATATTACAAATATAACCAGAACTATATTTATAGACAGAATACGTAATCTATAATAGTAAAGTGTAGAAGATAAAATATTTACTTGGCCCTTTTCGAAATATAATGCAGAATTATTCACGTGGTTTTCTTCCATTTTCCTTTACACAGTGTTGCGTTCACTTAACTGAATTTGGATATTTGGTAGTCACAAATAAAACTTATCAAGCACTCAAATAGTTGTAGTAGTTCACAAGTGCTGATTAAAATAAAATTATTGCAAAACAAACTTCTTTGTTTACTAAGGTGTTTTGACATTGACGTTGACAGCTAGTGTGGTATCTCGCTTATGATGTATTTAGTCGAGTTGAAAGAATACTCGTAATGTATTTTATCATAAAATTAGAGTTAAAATAATAATATTATGGAATACATTGTACGTATTCTTTTTGCACCAACTTTATAGTAGCATCAATGATAATTGCTATTTCTTCAAATGTAAACAGGCCTATTATTTTTTGACCACTGTAACCGGCACTTAGAAAGAAGGTTTTATGTTCGGCTGTATGTTTTTTTTTATTGATTAATAATCTGTAAAAATAAATTTTTCATTTATGATGTACCTCCAATCGAAACTCAAAACCGATTTCCTCAAAAAACTTGCGGAACACGGTTTATAAATAAAGTAGGTAACTTTCAAAACAAAGCATTATTGAGACATTTTTATAAGCTTCTAGCCAGAACAATAAATTGCGACTCGATCAAAATGACTTTATTTAAGAATGCATGTTTTTATAACTTTTGCACCCTTCAATACAGCGGGTAACTTTGCGTACCTAATCTTGTATTTAAACATTGGACTATACAAAAGATAAGCAAACGTACCTGCAGATATTGTTATCAAATTCGTTTGTTTGTTTTTCAGTAACGCAAATACTATAACAACAAAGAGTTAAAATAAGTATGTATGAAGTTTCAATGAACTGCCGACATGTTTACTGATGCTGTAAACAACATCAATTTCAGGTAATGGTTTTTTTTTGTGCAAAATTGTCTATTGCCATCTCCCGCTCTTGGGCGGAGCGGAAGGGCGTGTCAGTCTTACTGACTAAAACCCGCTCGTATGTTTCTTCTTTGCCTTTTGTTCCAAGACACGACGGTGCTCCACCCAAGCGAGGGGCACCATAACAGGCAATGATAAGATTGATTTTTCATACCCAGTCTACCTTTTAGGATTATCAACATGACATTCCATCTATGAAACATTTCTATAGCTAGACCACACAAAATCTTTCTTTAAATATGGCTGATTGTGTTTTTGCACGTAAATTGTTTTTGCACGTAAGTAGGCGTTGAAACATTACAAACATACAATAAAAATAATCATGACAAAACTTTCAATACAGAATCAAATACGATAATAGTATCAGTGCAAAACCGATTCGACAAACAACTATGTATCATACATCTCTCTAGCTGGAGCGCTTTGACAAAATCTAATTGCTCGGGTTTACCAGCTAAATTAGACGACGGGCGGCAGCAGTCGCACTCGATTTTTTGCATTGCGTACAACAATTTTTTTAAAATATTATTTTACTTTTAAATAGACCATTCTTTTTTTCATGCATTATAACATATTTTATTTGAATTTGGATTATACTTTCATAGGTAAAAAATATAGTTTCGTACGGAAAATTGACAACTAGGTATTCTCAGTTTTACAGAATTATTTTTGGTGTATTAGTGCATGAATCGTAATAAATTGATTTGAACATTCCAAAATAGAAGGTACAGTTGTATCTTGGACATTTTTAAAAATGATTAAATTATTATATTATCTTCATGTGTATGTATAACTACTAAACTTCTTTTCTTCAGGAAGAATCTCAAGTCATGCTTACTCTCTTATCAAAGCTGGGACTACCGCAAGGTTCTCATTTAGGACCAATACTGTATCGTTGTTTGAAAAAGATGTGGGAAGTAGGAGTAGGTAGACAAAATTAAGAATGTTAACATTTATTTAAATAACCATACAAATATTTTTATATTCAAAAATAATTCACGTTTAATACAGTCTTTTGTTCTATTCATTAAATAATTTCTTTCAAATATGAAATAGTTAGGAATAGTTTAGTTATTATTTCGTAAATATCATGGTTACAACGTGTAGTTTGGGATTCAGATTTTCTTGGGTAAAGAGACGACAACATTCTTCACTTCGGTGTAAGCTTGAAGAGCGTCCATGCCACTGAAAAAATAAATTTATGAGAACGAATATAATTTAGCAATTGTCTAACCCAAAAAAATATTATGGCTACTTACTTTTCACGACCAAGTCCAGAGTCTTTAAAGCCTCCAAATGGCGATTGCGGGGTAAATGCTAAGTATGTGTTGACCCTGTAAAATAAAAAAATGTTATTGGTATCATTTTTGAATAAAATCATATTAGTAAAATAGAAAATAGATCTAAATTCATAATTATAATATGAAGTCTAGGAATATTTATACCAATACAACGCGTTATTAAGTTTAAGTAATGAAAAATAATGTTTCGTTTCCGAATATCAGATATCTTTAAGATAAATAACCGACTTACCAAACTGTACCAGCCTCAACGTGTTTGGAGAACTGAAGGGCATTGTTGACGTTTGTTGTAAAGATTCCAGATGCCAAACCATAGTTGGTGTTGTTAGCTCTGTCAATAACTTCTTCCAAAGTGTCAAACTTCAGAATGCTCTGCACTGGGCCGAAAATCTACAAGTAGAGAGATTAGGAGAGTTAGAGTCAGGATAGTGTAGGTAATTAAATTATGTCAACTGTACTGTATTCATTTAAGTAGAAAAGCTTAAGATCAAATATAACTTTGCGCTGATTTAAGTACCTCTTCCTTTGCAATGGTCATTTCGTCAGTGACATCAGCGAAGACAGTGGGTTGTATGTAGTAACCCTTTGTGCCGATTCTGTTACCCCCGCAGAGGAGCTTTGCGCCTTCTTTTTTGCCCTTCTCAATGTATCCCAGTACTTTATTCATCATTTCCCCATCAACCTGCAAGAGAAAATGTTCAGTTTAGTTAATTAATTAATTTATTATTTATTAAATGCTTTATGCACATAGAAGTACAAAGGCGGACTTAATGCCTTAGGCATTTTCTACCAGTCAACCTTTGGGTGATGCAGAGAAAAATAATAATAATAAGAACATCTAAATCGATCACTTAATTTAATATTTTTTTTTTTTTTTTTTATTTGCTTAAAGGGCTTTGTCGCTTTGCGACCACATCGCCCAGTAGAGAAAAACACAAAAAACTTACAATTTACCTTAAAATTAACTCAAACAATTGTTTGGCTTTATCGGACATTGGAAAAGCAAGGATTACATTACAAATGCCAATATCATAGGTTTTACAGTGTCCAAAAACATTTATCCTCTTATTTTCATTCCGGACACACTCCATCAAGATATGGAAAACATCATCAACCACTCCACAGTCATCACAATTTGGAGACAAGACTTTCTTCATTAAATAGTTAAAGAAGAACGGTCACGTCCCATATAAAAAAAACCCAGACCCGACAGAAAAGTAACATATCTCAGTTTTTTTGTTATTATTTATATAATCATATTATATCGTTTTTATATTCGAAATCAATGGCTAACACCAAAATATTGCCTTATGTTTTTGTTCAGGATTTACACTAAAAAAATACAAAATGCCTACTTATCTACACAATTCGTAATGTATGTAACTAAATGACGATAAATAGTTATGGGATGTATCCAGGAGACCGGGAGATACAGCTGTATTATATAATTTTTGAACTCCTAGTACAACATTCAACTTAGGATATTTTTTAAGGTAGTTTAAAATCATCTAATGACATCTCTCGCCCGTGGGTGGAGCGAGAGGGCGTGTCAGACTCTTACTGACTAAAAAATTCCACCCCGTTCCTTTTTGCCTAGACATGGAGATCACTTTGACCACCCCGCACTGGGTATGTATTATGTTTTAAGGGACAGAAATACAATAAAACTTTATTTCGACATATTGATTTTATTTTTGGTAGAACCCCGTTGATAGCTACCTAAATCACTGGTCTACGATCAGATCATTCTTTTCGATTATTCCACTAATACCGGCTGCGTTAAAAATAAAAATACGAATACCTGTTAGCGTAACGGTGATTAATGAACTTTTTAGTTCTCTAATCACCGATATAAGCTCGAACTGGCGTCAACGAATTAGTGGAATAATCCGATCTGAATCATTGAATATGACGATTTTAATTAATCCTTAGTTGAGGGCGAATCCAGAAGGGCATGCTCTGACCCCAGTACCAGAGGCAAAAAGGAACGGGGTGGAATTTTTTAGTCAGTAAGAGTCTGACACGCCCTCTCGCTCCACCCAAGGGCGAGAGATGTCATTTGATGATTTTAAATCATCTAAAAAAAAATATCCTAAATTGAATGTTGTACTAGGAGTTCAAAAATTATATAATACAGCTGTATCTCCAGATCTCCTGGATACATCCCATAACTATTTATCGTCATTTAGTTACATACATTACGAATTGTGTAGATAAGTAGGCATTTTGTATTTTTTTAGTGTAAACCCTGAACAAAAACATAAGGCAATATTTTGGTGTTAGCTATTGATTTCGAATATAAAAACTATATAATATGATTATATAAATAATAACAAAAAAACTGAGGCATGTTACTTTTCTGTCGGGTCTGGGTTTTTTTTGCCTGTTCTTCTTTATTTGATGGAATATGTCCGGAACGGAGCCTTAAAGCTATGGTTATTAATTTAATATTTAAAAAGGGCGATATTTTAGGTATAAAAACCTCTGATAAATAAAAAATGACAGATTTTTCTGTCTGGAACCCGCCCAGGGCGGCGGTCACTCTTTCGAACAATCCCGCAGCTTGTGGCTCAAATTTACCTGTGGGCCGTGTTGTGTAGTGAGGTCTGCTGGATTTCCAACCTTGAAGCCCTTAGCGTATTTAACAGCTGCTTCAACAAACTTGTCATAGATACCAGATTGGACGAACAAGCGGGACGCTGCTATACAAATCTGTCCTTGATGGAAGAACACTCCATTTGCAGCATATGGAACTGCCAGATTCACTGAAACGCAGTAAAAAAAATAATAAAAGTATTAATTATTTAAAAAATAGTGTCTTTTTCGAGATTTTTAAATAATAGCTTACAATCAGCATCGTCCATGATGACGAGAGGACTCTTGCCGCCGAGTTCCAGCGTTACTCTCTTCAAATTGTTAACTCCAGCTGCTTGTTGAATTAATTTTCCAACCTGCAGAAAATAGTAGTAGAGTGAGAACAAATTAAATTAAACTTGTTAAAATAATTAAATTGTGATGTGACCGCGCACACTACGTAGCAACTTTTTCTTGGTCGAGGTTTTTGCAGCCAATTAACGGTCAGTTGTGCAACCGGTTAGAGGTGGAGGGTCATTTGTTTTATCAAAAAATCTTAGGTTAGTCTTTGTACGACTTACCTCTACTGATCCGGTGAAAGAAATCTTTGCGACGTCCCGGTGGTGAGTGAGAGCAGTTCCTGCACCAGGTCCGAAGCCGTTGACAACATTGACGACACCTTTGGGCAGTCCAGCCTCGACCAGCAAAGCCGCTAGTGCCAGGGCGGTTAAGGGAGTCTGTTCCGCTGGCTTAACTACGACGGTACAACCTAAAAAGATAGTCATAATTATTTTATTAAACCACCTGATTCACTAGTACAGTTCATGAAAGTGGTTCAAGTGATGTTTAATTTTTATTCAATGCCATGTCAGGCCACAGAATTTCATAAGATGTCTCTGAATCTATAGATAGCTACGGGTAAAATCTTTATTGTACACCATAAAAAAAATACAGTACAAACTTAATATTAATACGGTGTAACAATGGGTGGTACTATCGCTACAAGCGCAGGTAGTTCATGTTGTACTATTTAGATAGATACAATATTTACATAACTAATAAAATACATTCGAGTATAATACAACTGAATCATGAGAGATTATTTAAGTATTAAAACATAAAGTTTATAATAATCGAAAAAAAAAACTAATTAACGAGGAGCTGTGTAAAATTAACCACAATTTTAGATGTTTGTTAATACGGCCTTACGTTGACAGTTTTCTTATTTCAAATTTTTGATTCTGGTTTCATCACAACCCGCGCAAAATAAAAGAGAGCTCTGTCTGCAGTTCGTTAGAGAACTTTTAAATTATGCAGACGAATCGAAATCAGACTAATTTGATCACGACAGGCTACGACTGTGTACCTAACTCTTCTAATTTTATAAATTTCTCACTCACCTGCGGCTAAAGCAGTGCAAACTTTGTTTACGAAAATGGCGATGGGACCATTCCATGGTAGAATAATACCGCACACTCCTACAGGTTGTCTCAGGGTGTATGAGAACACCTCGCCATCTGTTGACAGTGAATTCAATTTAGTTATAGGAAACGTAGATTTTTATAAAATTATGAAAAGTGCTCTATTTTCTTGTATATCTATTTCTTACCAGCTGCTAGAGTGTCGCCTTTTATTTTGTCTGCGCAAGCGGCAATGTATCGGATGGATTTAACAGATGCTCCTGTGAATAAGTTGGCGAAGGCGAGAATCATGCCATTGTTGTAGGATTCCAGCTCTGCGAGGTATTTTACGTCTCTCTCTATCAGGTCACCAAACTTGCGAATGATTTCTCCTCGTTGTGAGGCATCCAGCTGCCTCCATTCCGAGTTGCGGTGGAACGCACGCTTTGCTGCTGCCACTGCCAAATCAATGTCAGCCTGAAAATGTTGATAGTTATACTTATATTAAAATTTTATCATCCATGGATGAATATAATCATCATCATCATCATCTCAGCCGTCTACTGCTGAATATAGGACTCCCCCAAGCGTCGCCACAGCGACCGGTCCTGTGCGTCTCGCATCCATCGGATTCCCGCGACCCTCGCCATGTCGTCGGTCCACCTTGTGGGAGGCCTTCCGACGCTGCGTCTTCCGGATGAATATATCGAGAATTAATGTCAACAAATCTCGAAAAACATCGTGTTAAGATTAGGAGAAATTATGTTATTATTTTGGAAATTAACGCTAATCTTTAAGTCGTCACTCATTTACTTATAAGGTAAGTGCTTTGTTGTCATACTTGATATTAAAGCAGTACCTACTTAAGAATATGTTACGCAAGTCATACAAGGAAATATTTTATTGAATAAATAGCACGTCGGCCACAATAGTACCTAAACCAATGAGGCATCTTTGTACAGTGTGTCTTGCTAGGGCAAACTATTTTAATAAGTACATATACTCCACGCCGATCATACACCCAGCATAAAAAAGTATCCCATATTTTGTTAAATAAAGTATCTTATATACTATTCCAGGACATATACTGTAGCTGTACACCAAGTTTTATCGAAATCCATACAGTTTTTGAGTGAAAGAGTACTAAACAACCATACATTCAGTATCCGGCGATAAATTTTGCACATCAATCTTATAGAAAAAATGCTGTATTTTATACAAAGATTAAAAATAATCGAAAGAAGCAAATCATAATTGATTTAAAAGCTCCTAATAGATACCGGATTATTTTTATTTCGTGCGACAGAGATAACGCTCTACGAAGCCGAAATTAGCCAATTGTCTCTTTCGTCGATGTGCATTTTTTTGACGCCGGGTAGTGTACAAACTTTCTCGTTTATAATATTAGTAGGATAAACTCAAAGGAGACAATTTTTTTTCGCCCACTGTTAAACGGTAATGTTTATTAAATGATATTGCACATGAAAAAAGTGATCATCTTGTTATAATTAACTGACCAAAAATTATATCGATACGTAACCGGAATAATGAAATAATAGTAAAATAGTATTACGGCAAAAAATGCTTGTTAGGAGCGTTTTTAGGTTTATTTTCAAAATCACCGTGGAACAAAACGTAATTTATAGCCCGTTGCAGATACTCTGTCTTCCAGTTTCCACACCCAGCAGCAACCTTCAAACTTCCAGAGCTGGATGATTTTCCTCAATTGTCATTCCAGGACCTAATTCTATTTTCTCTAGGAATTTATCAAATCAAACAATCTCGTTCATACTATGGAGAGCATGTCAGGGCCTCCGGACAATTCAAAATCGAGGTATCTGTCCATGATTATGGTCCAAATAATTATCTCCTACAAGGTAGGATACAATCAAGGCACGCAAGTAAGAAAACTCATTATATTTATATATTAGTTGACACCACTCCATCAATTACTAACAATAGAGCTACTCTTGCTGGACACTGTTGTAATTTTTAAGTGGGCAGACGCGCTGTTGGTTGCTGTGCACATGTGATGTGTATAGTGTGGTATTTATCTTGGGCACGGCATCAAGGTGAAGTTGAGCCACCTGCATCTTTTTAGGTTTCCGTACCTCAAAAGGAAAATACGGAACCCTTATAGGATCACTTGGTTGTCCGTCTGTCTGTCTGTCAAGACCCTTTATCTCGAGAACGCGTGAAGGTATCAAGTTGAAATTAAAACTATATACTCAAGTCCGTGGTCCCTTAAAGCTGTGTAAATATCAAACTTGTAAGTTGACGGAAAAAGAAGATACGCCCGTTTATGTTGCAAAAAACGTACATTTTGACACTGTCAAAGGAATCAAAATTCATAAGGTACTTCCCGTTGACCTAGAATCTTGAAATTATGGTACAAAGCATGGTAATTTTAGCACAAATATAGAATAAATTCTGAAAACTGTAAGTTTTTAGTTACGTCACAAGTTTTTTTTTTTGAAAAATCTTCAAGACTCGATTCGAGAATTTAATTGTTTTCATAGGTAAGTTGGTACGGAACCTGCGCGAGTCCGACTCGCACTTGCCCGGTTTTTTAGATGAAATACTGCTTTTAAGAGATAAACAGTAATAATATTTCTTGTGATGTACCTATAATGTGTTTTTTTTTTCCAACCAGCTTAATAACACATCACCTCATTATTTTAGATTTACAGTATTGGCCGGCAAAAACCGCGCTATTTCGAAATGAATACCTACATCTAATCCATTTTCATGAATAAGTCTATCAAATCGTGTAAATCACATCAAAATCTGTCACGTAGTACAGACGTGACTTTGTTTTATACTATATATTATTGAAAAGTGCACTATTTTGACTTAAAATACCAAGGAGACCTATCCACTCATAAGATAATAGCTCTTGTGAGATTTTAAGTTATTATGAGAGTCATGTTTTGACTGTCGTATTTCACAGTATTCCGGTTTCATAAAGTTTTGCTAATATTACCACTGTAATCTATAGATTGTAAGGAATAAACTAACGTGCATTTCATTGCTATACGCCACACTTTGTAGAGGGCCTATTCCCCAAACAAAAGAAATTGTCTCCTTTAGCATACAATTAGTCAGTATGTAAATATTAAAAGAGGTACAAGTTTTTATAATTTCAATCGAATAAACTATTCAAATATTTATAAATCAAATAAACCCATGCTACCTTTTTAAATGAAGAAGAAGAAGTTTCTTTACTGGGCAGGTTACATACCTTGTCACCTTCGGCGACTCTGGCGATGACGGATTCATCATGAGGATTGTAAGTCTCGAAGGTCTTGCCACTCTGTGCATCCACCCACTCGTTGTCGATGAACAACTGAAAAATAAGATGAAGTTTGATTTCACTGGATAGATTTTTTGTTTTTAACGACACATAATTTTATCCCTTTAAATACTTACGATATGTTATCCTTATAGATAAGTTCTAAAACAACAACGGAATTGTATTCGCAATTTGACCATAGAGATTTTTATAGGGTAAGTCAGCCATACAAACCCAGGCGATAACGTGTCCCACTTGCCGAACCATACAATGCTAACTTGCGATGTATAGTTTATATCGCCGTAATACTTATAAACTAGCCAGATTGGCTCAAATAAGCAGCAAATTTTAAATATGTATTTGTTTGCTGAGCTCACAGCCGTCGACCACTCCGGGCATTTCTTTGTACGGTCTTCGATGTATAAATTACGGCATTACACCTATATATACAGTCCACTTAATCTTTCTTTTATTTGCAAGGTCCCACTGAGTCTATTCATATGATAATGATAATTCTATATCTATTCATATATAAACAGCAAATTTTAAATATGTATTTAAAATTTGCTGTTAACATTAGCCTTAGTTTGGCAAGTTGGGTAGAATTCCGGTACGTACGTATGGTTGGTTTACCATATAATCTTCTGTTATTACATAGATTACACACGACGACCGAGCTATACGATTTCATTCATTGTGTGTACCAGAGCTATTGAAGACTTGGCTCGGCGTCGGCCTAGGATGCCATTATTATTATTGTGTTTAACAGACAGACCAAGGTCATCTCCCGAGGACTCGACCGGTTTCATTTATCACTGACTGTTTTGATACTAACGGTCCATCTTGTAATGTCTGGACTCGAGAAAGAATCCTATAACTTCAAAGCTCGATATAGATTTATAAAAAATATATACGATTTATTTTTGAATGATGCTACAAACCTTAGTGTATTTTATTTCAGGGGCCATTTTATATATTTAGCTTTTATCACAACACACTAATCACAAGCACAACACGTCGGTCGCGACTCACGCGACGCTCTGGTATGAGTTTGATGACTTCACCAAAACACTCATATTATATAACAGCAGCATTCAGATGACTCATGGTGATAATCTACTTGATAGCAATAGCCGGCTAACTAGATATAAAATATTGTTTACCTATTGATAGTATATTATCTCGTTTATTGAAGATCTGTCAATTTTGTACACAGCATTTATCAACAGAAAGTACATAATACCTATCCATTTTTTTTCTTTTCACGCTCTTATAAAAGCGAGTGGGCGTGTCTAACTTATACTGAATTTTACACGTCTTGTTTCAATTAAAGGCGTGAACCCAGCGCTGTTCCCACACAATTAAGACGATAAGACTTTGAGCAGAGGTTTATAAAAGTTCTACGGCGTCCTCATTTTCTGCCTGACATAGGTCCTTATCGGTTCTCTCAAGTCCTAGTAGTTTGCTGAGCGCTGGTCATTTTGCAAGGATGTGATGCATCTCTTCCCAATATAATATTATAAAGTTGTTATTGTTACTGATTGCACCTTGCATATCGTCTATATTCACGGTAACAGGACTATCACAAGGCTCTCATTTAGGAATAACACTATTGTTTGTTTATTTTAATAAATTAGGGTAAGGGCCTGTTTCACAATGTCCGAGTAGCGGCGTAACCATTACTTTCTGAATAAATTCAAATATGGAACAGAATTTCTATGAAATTATCTGCCAAGTAAGATATTGGAAACTTAATCATAGGTGGTGAAACAGGCTCTAAAAGTAAAGTATACGAAATAAGAACGCTTAATATTATTCTTAAACATTT
Source organism: Mythimna separata (assembly GCA_030763345.1). Lineage (NCBI taxonomy): Eukaryota > Metazoa > Arthropoda > Insecta > Lepidoptera > Noctuidae > Mythimna > Mythimna separata. Next base: position 9,878,893 of record CM061175.1, read on the forward strand.
ATTTTGAAAGCCCTGTTTATCGTGTTGATAATTCAAAAATATATCACATTTTTTATAACATGTAAATTCAAAAATACATAGATCACATTTATCTACAATTTATTGTTGCGTTTTATAACTTATGTTACTATAGGTATAAACCACGTATAAACCAAATTTACAATATTATGCGTTTGACACAGCATGCATTTGGTTTAAATTTGCATTTGGTTCAGTCATTTCTATTTGTTCTATAACTTTTTTTAAACAAGAAACACTGAAGAGTAGTTTGGTTATTATTTGGAAAAACATCATCGTCGTCACGTCCAATTTAGAATTTAGAGTTTCTTGGGTAAAGAGACGACAACACTCTTCACTTCGGTGTAAGCTAGGAGAGCGTCCATGCCACTGAAAAAGAAGAGACATAAATTATTATCATGGATCATTAATTTAATTTAATCAAAAATCGATTTTATATAAGAACATATGGGTATGGGATATGGGTTACTTTTCATTAAAATGATATGTAGGAATGGGCACAATTCACGAATCAAAGTAAAACAGAATGTCCCCGTAAAACCACTACAACAATAACTTAGTGCGGCTACTTACTTTTCACGACCAAGTCCAGAGTCTTTAAAACCTCCAAATGGTGATTGTGCGTTAATTGCTAAGTATGTGTTTACCCTGTAAAATTAAAATGTTGTTAACAAAGTTCATAGTTAAAATCTTATTTGTTTCATAGAAAATAAAACGAAATTTATCATCATCGTCTCAGCCTAAAGACGTCCATTGCTGGACATAGGCCTCCCGACCAGTCCTGTGCATGTTGCATCCATCGGATTCCTGCGACCGTTGGCAGGTCATCGGTCTTACTTGTGGGTGTCGATATCTAAATTTATAAAAATAATAATTATGAAGAGAAAGAAAATTTAAATTGCCATTGTTATTCTCTTACCGAATGTTTTTTTTTTAATTTTCTTACATCAGAAAACTCAATTTTGACTTACCAAACCGTACCAGCCTCAACGTGTTTAGCAAACTGAAGGGCGTTGTTGACATTTGTTGTGAAGATTCCAGATGCCAAACCAAAATTGGTGTTGTTAGCTCTGTCAATAACTTCTTCCAAAGTGTCAAACTTCAGAATGTTCTGCACCGGGCCGAAAATCTACAAGCAGAGAGTTATGAGAAAAACCTTTCGTTAGATGATGTCGACTCTACTGGGTATATGAAGAAGAATTCAAGATCAAATAAAACTTTGCGGTGATTTACCTCTTCCTTTGCGATGGTCATTTCATCAGTGACGTCAGTGAAGACAGTGGGTTCGATGTAATAACCAGTTGTGCCGATTCTGTTACCCCCACATAGCAACTTTGCGCCTTCTTTTTTACCCTTTTCGATGTATCCCAGTACTTTATTCATCATTTCCTCATCAACCTGCAAAAGAAGATTTTTGGTAAAGTTATTGAATTATCCATCATCTTCATAATTTCAACCGAAAGATGATCACTACTAGACATAGGCCTCCCCCAAGCGTTGCCACAATGACCGGTCCTGTGCTTCTCGCAACTATTGATTTACCCGATAGTTTTAAATCCCTGAGAGTTTATTTATTGAAATATAATATACCTGTGGGCCGTTCTGTGTAGTGGGGTCCGCTGGGTTTCCGACCTTTATGCTCTTAGCGTGCTTGACAGCTGCTTCAACAAATTTGTCGTAGATACCAGATTGGACGAACAAGCGGGACGCTGCTATACAAATCTGTCCTTGATGGAAGAATACTCCATGTGCTGCATAACGGACGGCCAGATTTACTGAAACACAACAATTAAATTTTATATATTTCATTAAATACTCCGCATATATTTAGTCTCTGTGATTTTTTAATATAATAGCTTACAATCAGCATCGTCCATGATGACCAGAGGACTCTTGCCGCCGAGTTCGAGTGTGATCCTCTTCAAATTATTAGCTCCTCCTGCTTGTTGAATTAATTTGCCGACCTGCAGGATTTAAAAGTAGAGTAAGTACTGTTTTTGTGTAATTGAATGCTCTTTAATTTAAATATCGACTTGTTCAACACCAATATAACACAACCTTTTCAATGATACCTAATTTCTATTAAATAAGTAAATGATTCTTATCGATTTTTTTTCTACATATGGAAGCTTGTAATTAGCAATTTGGTAATATTACATTTTGTATATCATTGGTATATTAGTTTGTATTAGTTGTGTGCCAAATCAAAAACCTGCTCTTTGTAAGTCTTACCTCTTCGGATCCGGTGAAGGATATCTTTGCGACGTCCCCGTGGTGAGTGAGCGAGGTTCCTGCGCCGGGTCCGAAGCCGTTGACAATGTTAACCACACCTTTGGGCAGTCCAGCCTCGACCAGCAAAGCCGCTAGTACCAGGGCGGTTAAGGGAGTCTGTTCTGCTGGCTTAACTACGACGGTACAGCCTAAAATGATGATTATAAGTTTTAGGTTCATAAGTAGTAGGGGTTTTATAGTTTACAATTTTTATACATATTGTCATGCCAGGTACAGAATTTTAAATCGTACTACTGAATCATACATCAATATTAGCTAGCATTGACCTTAATTAACGACAACCTGTAGTAAGATTGCTTTGCCGGTTTCATTATACTACATACAGAGTAGGAATGCTTGGTCTAAAGCTCCTTAGATAATTAAATTCTCCTTTTAAATTATGCTGACTGGTCTAAATCAGGGTGTGTCTGATGTATGTGATTTATTTTTGTAAAATTTAACTTACCCGCAGCTAAAGCAGTGCTAACTTTGTTGGCGAACATAAGGATGGGCACGTTCCACGGCAGAATAAGACCACACACTCCAATAGGTTGTCTTAGGGTGTATGAGAACACCTCCCCATCTGTTGACAATAAATCCAATTTATCGGAAATGTAGATTTATAAAAATCTACGGGCTTTGTATGGATATGTCATTTAAAGAAAAAGAGAGAGAATTTTATTGGTGAAAAAATACAAAATCTTTTGGTCGTAGATATAATCAAACAGAGTACTTCGCCTTGGAGAGCTCAACTTCTTATTACAAAGAATATATATCGGACCATAAATAGATATATACCGAATTAGATACATATCTATTGCCATATATGACGAAATGGTATCTCAGATTTCAAAGTAACGTATTTTCAGCAGTATTGATTTGCAAACCACCTTTCATCAAGTCCCGATCATGCCAAAAGAACGACATTTTACGGCTTTTAAAGCTTTAATCTCTACCAATTTCGGTGGATTTCATTTGGTGTCAAATGACACCTATAGTTCATGGTATTCTTATGACACTTATAGTTCATGGTATTCTTGATCTTTCCTAAAAATAGTAATGTCATCTAGAAATGCATTATAGATGCATTCGTAAATACGAAGTCATTTGTTTTTACTATGGGTTATGGTATACTATACTATGGTATGGGGTTATGGGTTTTTGTAAAAAAGAACTAGAAGGAATGTATTCTATAATGCATTTCTAGATGGCATTACTATTTTTAGGAAAGATCAAGAATACCATGATCAAAATCTATGGAGATTTATGATGACCATTCAAAAATATGGCCTTACTCTTATTAAGGAAAAAAGTAGATTTTCTCTAATGTCTATTAATGTTTTAGGATACTGCGTCAAAGACTATGTGATCAATGCAGACATAAATCGCCTGTGTTAGGTCTGCCGCCTCCCTATTTTGCCATCAGTGAGAAGAAAAATTGGCACGTTTGCACCGGTTTGCATATTACAGCAAATAGAAAAAAAAAATTTACAACACAACAGTGTTTCTTTTTAATGAAATTTGGTTTTAGAATTTTGAAAATATACACAGTCTGCAAATAAAATATAACTCGAGAAAAACAGAAGTTTTTTTTTCTCGACAAAAAAATCGTTTAATATTCGATATGATTGTAATAAAAAGTGGAATTTTTACTTGGAGCGATATGTTGAAAACTGATAGTACAGTAAATTTTGTGCGAAACGTGATCCGCTCATTCGTACCCATAAAAAGGGATTATTTTCTTATTCTGGTACGTATTGATGCTAAATTATTTTTTCCAATACTTCAATAATGCTTCATCGTTATTTTTCCCTTTGAACATAGTTAGGCACCTGCTGGCAATCGTTTTATACATTTTTATCTTCTCCGTAGGTATAATAACGAGTCGATACCAGCCACCTGTACCTATCTGTTTGGGCCCTAGCCTCGTAACCTTATACGATATATGTGATGGGACACACATCACTGGGGTGAGTCCTCGTGAAATCCTCAAGTGGGTTATACCAAGTGATCTGTGAGCAGAGGCAAATTTGGTCGTAGCTACGCGCCAGAATTTCTACCACAACCATGACTACCAAGATTACTTACTACTTCGGGTATTGTTCTGTCGGGAGCTATTTTGTGGTGTTTGACCCCAACAAAGACTCGGTTTTTAGGGTTCCGTAGCCAAAATGGCAAAAACGGAACCCTTATAGTTTCGTCATGGCCGTCTGTCCGTCTGTCCGTCTGTCCGTCTGTCACAGCCGATTTACTCGGAAACTATAAGTACTACAGTGATGAAATTTGATGGGAATATGTGTTGTATGAACCGCTACAAAATTATGACACTAAATAGTAAAAAAAAGAATTGGGGGTGGGGCCCCCCATACATGTAACTGAGGGATGAAAATTTTTTTTTCGATGTACATACCCGTGTGGGGTATCAATGGAAAGGTCTTTTAAAATGATATAAAGTTTTCTAAAAAACATTTTTCTTAAAGTGAACGGTTTTTGAGATATCAGCTCTCAAAGTCGTAAAAAGTATGTCCCCCCCCCTCTATTTTTATAACTACGGGGTATAAAATTCTAAAAAAAATAGAGGTGATGCATGCTAATTAACTCTTTCAACGATTTTTGGTTTGATCAAAGTATCTCTTATAGTTTTTGAGATAGGTTGATTTAACTGTAATTTTGGTTAAGTTATTATATTTGCTGCTACGGAACCCTTTGTGCGCGAGCCCGACTCGCACTTGGCCGGTTTTTATTTTTTAAAGTCAACGACGAATTTAAATGTACATAAGAGGTGAAAATAACCACTTATTTTTTATTTTCGTTAAGTGGTAATTCACTTCTTCCCTGGAAGAATGTAGTGTTACTAGAAACTCTTCAGAGTTTTCTGAGTTAAAAAGCAAAATAATGGTATTTTGTCAATTACTGTTATTTACATAGGTATGTCTAGTACTTTTTCTTATAAAAACAGCTATTCTATATGTTTTATCTAATTTATGAATTCTATTGCATATTTTGTTCTTACCAGCAGCTATGGTGTCGCCTTTGATTTTGTCCGCACAAGAGGCAATGTACCGGATATTATTGACAGCTCCTCTAGTGAATATATTTGCGGTAGCAAGAACCATGCCGTTGTTGTAGGATTCTAACTCTGCGAGGTATTTCAAGTCTCTCTCTACAAGGTCACCAAACTTGCGAATGATTTCCCCTCGTTGTGAGGCATCCATCTGCCTCCATTCCGAGTTGCGATGGAACGCACGCTTTGCTGCAGCTACTGCCAAGTCAATGTCAGCCTGAAAATAAATGTTGTATATATTTACATACAGTTAATTTAAACTTGCACTATTCTTGGATAAAAATACAGTATGTGGGCAGGTACTTTAATTTCATGAGTAAGTATATCTCTTAACTTCTGTGTTTAGATATTTGCAAGGCGTACGAAGAAGCCAACTCGAGGAGGCCCTTTAGGCAAATTTGATGGAACATGTTACCAACCAACGATTGTATCTCTGTGGTAGGGCTTTCATCCCGGGAGTCTCGGTCTTGAAAATATCGAGAGTCTCGACGATTTTTCCACTTTTTCGAGACTCGAGACTTATACCCCCAGTCCCGGGAAAAACGAGACTTTCGAGACTAGCGTAGATTTAAAATATCTATTAAATGAGACACTAAACACTGCACGATACGACGCAAGAACAGACGCCGTTTTGAAATTTTACATTAAAAATTAGATTTCCTGCCCTTAAGAACTGTGAAGGATAGAAAAGTGACATGGTGGAACAAAAGGCTCGATATTTTAAGGGAAGAATCACGTAGTTTGATTAATAAGGCTAAATCAACTGACGATTGGGATCGGTATCGAAAAGCTTTAACTACCTATAATAAAGAAATCCGAAAGGCGAAAAGACTTTCATGAAGGAAGTTCTGCGAGGAGATTACTAAAGTCCCTCAAGGAGCCAGAATCCTCAAAGTCTTATCCCTACAAATTAACTGGGATTCATAAAGAAACCAGGCGGTGCCAGACATCATCGTGCAAAATAAGTATTTTGCTATATTTGTACCTTCTTAATTTTATTGAGAGGAAGTTGGGTCCTTTCAAACCCAAAAATAACGAAATTTCTTTATCTTTAAAAGTATAATACAAAATATTAAATAATAACTGATTGAAAAGCCATCTGATAACTATTCGGCAAAAAAAGTACTCCAAAATATAACGAGACATTGTCGTAGCTCAAGGGTTTTTTTCTTAGTTTTTTTTTTTCATTATTTGTAGGCTTGGTTTGACCACTATCTCAGCTGATGGTAAGTGATGACGTGGTCGCCGACGAAAATGGAACACGAATACCTAGAAGTAACCTATTCTCTCCTGACTTAAATAACCCTAGGTTATTGTAGCCAGGTTTAACTGCAAAAAAGACCTAGAATATAAGTTTAATCGTTTACTTAAACCTCAATGTGATATAATAATAATAGATAGATAGTAAACCCATTGCATTCTACTCTAAGTAAGACCATGTTAAACGTTTTACAGAATTTGAAATAGATTTCAAATGCATAAACCATTGTAGCAGCGTGGAAGCAGTAACAAAATAACATCCCCAATCTGAAATCGCGTAAGGTGCTTCATGATTTTTACGTGCTCACTTTAAAAAAGAAAGAAATAATTCTTCATTGTTATTTTACTCGATTGTAACCACGGCACAAGAAAAATTGTTTAAAATACTGTTTTTAATAAAGTTTTTGCTATTATCCTGTATTGATTGTTTAAAAATGTCTTGAATTTTAAAATAAATCAATTTATTTTAAACCAGTCTCGAAAGTCTCGTTTTTCCCGGGAATCCCGGGACTGGGCTGAGTATCGATTTTCAGTCCCGGGAATTCGAAAATGTATCGAGACTGAAAGCCTTACTCTGTGGCATAATCCTAGGTTGCTACACACTGTCGCTATTGTCAACTTTCCTTCATGTACGCCTATGTGAAATGAAATAAATTTGAATATGATCAAAAAACTAGTCTGAAATAAACTAACCTGCCACATGAAGTCAACGAATTAGTTATTTTTCCTTAGAAGCTAAATAGTACGGTCAGCAGCAATAGTCGATGAAGTTTATCACATCATTATTTAAATACAACAGTTCTTGTTTCAAATAAAACTATTTTTAATTCAAAGCTAAAAAGACATTATTTACTTTAAGTAGTACTTAATGTATAAATCTAGATATTCTCACAACAAACTTATATAAATTGGCTCCTTCACCTTTGATCTTTAGGTACAGGATTAAATTAGAGCTATCAATTAAACAGACTCTCTTTTCACAAGTTCTAAGATGTATTTCAGTACGAAACAAAATGAGTTGAGCTGCTTCTAAGGTTTAGCAAAAATTAATTTATTGGACAGCGAACACCTATACAATGAATAAGGCTAAGAACTCACGAAGCGTTTTTCATCCGCACTTGCTGCGGTGGAAGAAACTGCTGTTTTGTTTCTAAACTCACGATACAGGAGTTTCGTGCAGTTATGCAAACGTCGCGGTAGCAATTATCACCCGTAAACTTGGTAGGTAATTATCACAAGACGGGCGGTTAATTCAGTCGAGCTCCAGACCGCCATGGCCACATACCAGAAAGGGGTTGCTGAGCTGCATTACATTTAATTCACAGAAGAATAAAAAAAATGGCTCAAAAGTTGTAGGTGTATCCATTGATTTTCGGATTTTATGTTTTGTATACGTACTCCCCTCTAATGCGGGCGGGAACCGACCGCATAGCATGCAGGCGCAACATATTGAAGCTGTATGTGACTGCGGTTCTACTATTTATCCACCGGTGAAGCGAGAGTCGCAAACTACCGCACACACCGCGGGTGTAAACTGCGTCGTTTTTGTTTTGTGTTTTGCCTTTTGCAGAACATCCTATGAGGTTGTCGGCTGCTTAACCGGACTTGCCTGTCAAAAATCAAAGCCTCCAGCCAGGGCTTACTTAAAAACTACTTAAAAGTAAGTGACTACGCTAAGGGCACCCCTAGTGGGTACGAACCTCGGTTTAGGGCGTCGCTGGGGGAGGGCAACAAGGGTCGGGCTGAATCGAGCAAAAGGAAAACGCTTCGTATAAGCATCCTGCAGCGACTGCGGGCCCGTAACCGCCGGGGACGCGGGTGAAAACAGCTTCGTGAGTTCTTAGCCTAATAATATTAATATTAAGGCTATTTGAGATCAGAGTAATTCATAGTTAAAAATATGAAATACAGAGGAAAATCTGTTATTATGTTTGTACTGTATTTGTGCTAGTGAGTGACCTTCAAATTGCTTTAATGAAATTAAAACAAGTGCAAAAAATAGCAAGTCATAATTTGAGTTTTATCAAAGTTTTGCAAGCAGTACAATTATTTAGATTATCTAATTAAGATTATTTCTTCACTACGTCATGCGAATGTAAAGCGTATTGCCGTGATATAATGGTGAAAGGGGTAACGCAGATGTGTTAATTTCACTCTAGTAGACCCTCAATTCACCAATTATGTTAAAATTCCGTGGCAATGGGGTTATAATCAATTCGCACATAACGCTTTGTTTTAGAAACGATTTTGATGTTTCTTTTTGTATCGGTTAAAATGCCAGTGATAATCCCATTACGCTTGTATATTTCGTTCGGCAATTCCAAAGCAATGTATTAAATTGATTATTTATGAGTATTTTGTCAATCCAAGTTCCGAATTAATATTTTTTTATTGTAATTTAATGGTGCCTACAAACCATAATAGTGCCTACACATGAATTAAATGTATGAGTTTGTACATTCTATTTTATGTTTTACAAAACCATGTTTACGTGAGCAGAGTGCAGTCACACACACACTTAACTCAACTCAAGACACTCTCATACTCACTCAACACTCACTCAAAAGCCATCAGAATTTCAGAAGAGCCATCGCTACCTGATACGTAACATTTATGTACGTAAACATGGTTCTGTAAAACATAAAATAGAATGTACAAATTCATAAGAAAACAGCTTTATAGGAGCAGCCGTAACTAAACTCGACAAAGTTATGTTAGCTTCCAACATGCTCAGATAAATGACCTGGAGCAAAAATGTGTTGTCGAATTTTAGAGGTTTTCCGAATTTTCCAAAAATGCCTCGTCATTTAATAATCTCAGGCATCGGTATCTACGCACTTACTCACAAACACTCTAGTGACGCAATCATGACTTATCAAAAATATTATCTCAGAAATTTTGTATCTTTAATATTCTTGATTAAATTTATAATATCAAGATAAAAAAAGGATAAAAAAAATTGTTACTTTAGAAAGCTTTTTAGCTAAAATCGATTCAGTAACTGATTTTCAACATACGATTGATGTGTAATTATTATTATATGATTGTATTTAATAATAATAATATTATTTTTTAATGTAAAAAAAATAAATTAAATATAATTATTTATTATTATATTTAATAATAAACTAATAAGAGTGAAAGTTATTAAAATCATAATAAATTAGGTATTTTCTGCTTGTTGCTGCTGTTAAACAAACACATAGTTTGTTTTCCAGTATTTGTTGAAAACTGGTAAATATGTAGCTTGATGAAACACGTGTTTACAGCAGGCTTGTAATCCGTTATTTCGAAGTGGCTTGTTGCCAAAAGGTTTATAGTACAACAATAATCCCTTGACTAAAATGAGTTCCACGTTATCGTGAAATATTATTGATGTGTTCCTGTTATATCAAAAGTTTCAGTGCGATTATTTTTAGTTAATATATTGATTTTTCATGTACCTAGCTTCTAATGACTAAAGCAAAAAATCAAGAAAGAGGTACATGATTTTGTCACTTAAGTCTCTTAATATAAATATAACAAAATTCTGGGCACGTACCTTGTCTCCTTCGGCGACTTTGGCGATGACGGATCCATCATGAGGATTGTAGGTCTCGAAAGTCTTGCCACTCTGTGAATCCACCCACTCATTGTCGATGAACAACTGAAAAAAACATAAAGGTCCGTTCTGTTACTGTTGCGGCCATTTCCATCGCTCGTATTATTGCTTCGCAGAAGGAGGCGACCACTTCCTTTCGCTTCAGACTATGGCCTGGATGTTTACTCTCTTTCTCCGAATCGTATTTCGGAGAAAGAGAGTAAACATCCCGGCAGTTTCGGCCGAAATTTCAGATTTTTTCCTACCACAGTTCCATTCGTTTCCGAAATTATGAATTAACGAAAACTGGTTCGACTTTTCGAATCTATAAACCTACTCTAATTCGTAATGTTCTGAATAAAAAAAATATCTTGATACATAGATTATCCGGAATTTCAACGTTAAACTGACGAAACACGCGAAATTTCGGTCGGAACTTCGTATTTCGGAGAAAGACGTCTGGAACCAAGGCAGAAACAAGAGGTTGTTTATTGTCACCTTGGAGTGGGGCAGACCCCTTCCACCGCGTCCTCGGGTCAATTCGTACAAAAGTGACATCCAGGCATTTCTTCCGCCTGAATCTAAAGCAAAAACCTCCTAAACTGGCCATGTCTAGTCAGGCGGAAAGTAAGGACGCTTTGGTGCCTTTCAGAGGGAATATTTATATCATGATACTTCTGTAAGATTTATACCTGTCATGATATAATAGAAATATTATTACGATGATTATGATGAATTAGAACCAGTACTTTTAGTTTAGCGCGTGCAAAAAACAAATAAACTCTTAAGCTTTATATTTTTTTTCTTTATTGTTTGAATGGTGTGCCTACACAATATGTTATTTAAAATTTTAAGAAACACAAACCTTAGTGTATTTTATTTCAGGAGCCATTTTTTTCAGGAAATCACTGTTCACAAGCACTACACGTCCGTTGCAATTCACACGACGCTTCAGTATGTGTTTGATAATGATTACACCAAAACGCTTATATAACCGCAATACTTAGATGAATTGCAATGATAATCTACCTGATAACGATAGCTGCCACACGGTACTTATTGTTTATCTCTTGATAGTAGAAGAAAAGTATATGACTATTTAATTTACCATTTATCTCCACAAAGTAATCGAGTGCAAAAAAGCGGGCAAGTGCGAGTCGGACTCGCACACAGGGGTTCCGTACCAACATCATTGCAGTTTACGATTTATGACGTATTAAAAAAAACTACTTACTAGATCTCGTTCAAACCAATTTTCGTTGGAAGTTTGCGTGGTAATAATGTAAATCATATATTTTTTTCAGTTTCATCATTCTCTTGTTTTAGAAGTTTCAGGGACACACACACACACACACACATTAATCCACTTGCAAGTGTCTCTCGCGCAATCTATTCAGTATAGACAAAAATTATATTAGAAACCTCAATATAATTTTTGAAGATCTATTCACAGATACCTCACACGAATGGCTTTGATCACAAAAAAATTTGAGTTTCAGTTCTATGTATGGGGAACCCTAAAATTTATTTTATTTTTTATTTTTGTGTTATAATATTAATGCAGTTCACAAAATACATCTACTTACCAAGTTTCAACAGTATAGCTCATATAGTTCTGAAAAAAAAATGGCTGTGTCATACGGACGGACAGACAGGCAGACATGACGAATCTATAAGGTGCTGGCCACACAGAAAAGACGTAAGACGCAGACGGGGCGCGGGCATTTGTCTCTACCGCGTCTCTTTCATACAAAATGTATAGAAGCGTCGCGACTCAAAACAGAAACAGACAGGGCGCGGGCGCAACGCTGGTACATTTGCGCCTGCCCGCGCCCCGTCTGCGTCTTACGTCTTTTCTGTGTGGCCAGCGCTTAAGGGTTCCGTTTTTTGCCATTTAGCTACGGAACCCTACAAAAGGGGGTCAATTTTTTAACTTCTTACTCTCTAGGTGGCGCAAGAAGGAGACGGAGACTAAGACTGGTGACTTTTATTGTCTAAAACCCACACGTGTTCGTTCAGTTGTATTATGCGTTCCGGGGTAGCGTTACTCTTTCAAATAATCACATTCCCTGGTACCTATTCATCCGGGTGTCATCATGAGTAGACCGCCCGCCCGGAACATACAGTGGAGGTGCGTCCCCAGTCGTTTTGTGCCCCACTTGAGCGGGGCACCAACGTGTCTTCGTAGGGGTGTTCGGCTCTAGCGTCCGATTCTAGTTCTGGCTATGATTCGAAGCGGAAGACCGCAACTGTAAGGAGATGGCCATTCTCTCGCCTCAGCCGTAATCGAAAGCTTGCAGACATCGAACAATAGGTAACCCGTCGTTCGGAAGTCCGTTAAGAGCCGAGCCCAAGTTGTTGACGGCCTGTAGGATTTCACGTGCACCTGAAAGAGATATGTAGCAAACCCTTAGATCGAGACCGATGCCCACTAGAGCTAAGGAGAATTTCTGAAAAATAAATTCGTGGTCCTCAAGAACTCCCAAGAACTCAAAAGGCAACGGATCCTTCTGTTGCCTTATTCATTTTAGGACCACGGGTGTGGTTTTAGTCAGCAAAAGGCGGAAAAAAAGAGTGGGCGAAGTCATTGGATGATATATAGGGATTGCAATCCAGTGGCGTTTTCAATCCAGCTGGATTCTTGCTGGATTGACCTGAATCCAGCTGGATCCAGCGCGGATCCAGCAGAATGCAGAACGAAAGTAAAAAGACGGCATTTTAAGACATTTTTTTTATTAAGTAATTTAAATAATTAATAAGTTCTTACGATAATCTATGAAATCTTTCACTAATTTCTTTTGGTTTCTTAACCATTTGGGATCCAGGGAACCAACTTAAATTAAATAACATATATCCTCTTAAATGTTTCTAAGTAATCAATATTTTATTAAGTTGATGTTTAATTATAGGACTGCTAATCAGTAGCACAAATCAGTCATACAAATTCTTTTAAAATTAACTACAAAAAGGACCGTAATAATAATATTATTTAAATTTTTAACCTGCAATCTATTTTTTGTATCAAAAGAGCTGCCTCGAGTCATAATTGCCGGACACCGATTATGACTCGAGGCAGCCCCTCAGCGACAGTCACAACTCCACTTATCGCTAGTCCGTTCGCAGCTTTGGGCGAGCCCCTTTGTGCCAGGATCAGCGAATCGTTGGCGTAGCAGACTACACTGACACCGATCTCCCTGGCCAGTGCGCAGCACAAATTCATGACCGATATTTTTTTTTTTTAATTATACTGCGATCCCACCTGATGGAAAGCCCCACAAAAGCGGCCAAAGATCAGATCCCTGCGGGACACCTCTCGCCTGTTGACAACCCTGTCTATTACATCATATTTAAACGTTTTTTAAATAAAAGAAAATCTTGGTGGCCTACTTTTGCCATAAATATTGTTACTAGGAAAAAACTTTTTTTTTTCTACTTCATAAAATCATAATACGATTATTATACCGTGATTGTGTGTTGATTTAAACATTAAAAATATGTGAAAATCATTCAAAACTATTTTCTATTGGTTTTAACACATTTTGTGCCTCGAAAAAATAAAGTCATCTCCTAAAGTTAATAAACACAAGGAAGAAAAAAACAACAAATCATCCTTTGGACTGGGTTCGAAATCCATTCTTCATTTGGCATTCTTTTTGGACTTACTGACTAACGAGTAGTAAGCATTGTTCGAAATGAAAACGGGTTCACAGAAAAATTACAATTTCGAGAAACTCATTTAAAACATTTTTGGCTACGTATGAAAAATGACTGTCCTCTGCTTTATATGCACGTTGACTTGCGAATTTTTAAATCTTATCACAATAAAAATAGGTAAAATAAATTTTCCATTTAAAACTTTTACACTTATAACGTCATTACAGAATTTATATGACGTAAAAGCTTGTGAACTCCTATTTACTTAGTATGAAAATTAAAATCAAACAGATGAAGTTATAATTAATTTACTTTATATTTTTATCTACTCAGGTGAATCTCACGACAAGCTTTTGTCATTTAAATACGAATTAAATATTTTTGGTGGAACGAACTTTATTACGACGTTATTTTGCTGTAAGGACCACTCTTGGCTATAGAACATGCTGTTTAAAATAGACTTTACCATCTTCTCGAGAATCATACCTTGTTTACACAAAAATATGGTATCATCCTACCAAACCATGACTGAAGATCAATAAAGTCCGCATTGTTCTCTGTTGACTAATTGGGAAGCTTCTACAAAACTTTGAATATAAACTCGGTCGATCTGCAAGTTAAAACATTGCTGAATAATAATAAAAAAACTCGTCACAAAATAATTGCCTAAGCTTCCTTTACGTACCGCTTAAGGTGGGCGCGACGTTAGAATTATCCATACAAACGTAATACCAAAATCATTTGCAATTTAAGCATATTTACACCATAATATGATGTTATTCGGATTCAGACAATAATTATCTAGGTTCCTACATCGTCTTTTTGTTGAAAAACTTACCCCAAACGAAATTTAAGCGAATTTAAATTTGTACATTTTCACAGCGAAAATGTCAAGTTTTTATTTGGTTTTTTCTATATTATAAACAACAATATTTCAAAATATCTTTCCGTAGGAACACAGATATTATTATCAAGTTATAAATACTCGAAACAATATTGGAAATACATTAATTTTTCATTCATCATTTTTGGTATTACGGAACCTCTCCCAAATTTCCAATAGTTTGTATTGCTATCACAGCAAGCAACTGTCAGTGTGCGGATGATGACTGTACTCCAGTCGGTGTGTCCAAGAATTGTTTATACTATCTGGATTGCTTCCATCAACCTCAAAAACATATTTTATTTCGTCTCAACTCGAGATAGCGCGCGGTCTCCGCAGGCCTCTTAAGACATTGTTTTGATTTTACCATACTATTCATTTTTAAATTCAGTTAAATAAGACCTGTATCTGTTTGTTTTGCAAGTCATCAGTCAGTCATCTATAAAATCGACAGTAGGACATAGCTGTTCGCAAAACACTAAATTAAGGCGCCACTTCAGATTATTAAGACGAGGTGGGCCCAAATTTTAGTTTTTTAAAACAATCTGAGACAAAAACTACAGTGTTTTAAATTAAAAAAAAAATATATGTTTTAGTTAAGGATCTTATCTAGTTAAAATCGCATTCAGTTGCAAGACCTGATGAACTTCACTCGATAGAAAAAAATCGCAAAGTTACCCCTTTTTAAAACGTTTTTTCAATATTATGACTATATTACTGATTTGTTACGTTTCATTTTTGTACTATAATAAAGAAACTAATTAGTTACAAACAAATTCGCAGAGTTTGAATTGATAAAATGGTTTTCTTAATTACTATGTTTTAATAAGAATTAAAAGCGGTCGCGGCGGCTCAGACAGGTCCGTTCAGTCGCGCGCTGGCGCTTGTCGACGACGGACCTGTGTCAATTTCTTCAGCGACAACTACGCGCACCAAATCATCTCTTTTTGAGAATTGGTTGCTTTTCAGTTATAAATTATAATGGGCAATAAACAACGCAGGCGAAAAAAGTCGCGTAAAGTGATAAAAGACACAAACAGAAAGAATGCACTCCAAAGATATGTGAAGATAGGGCTGCCATCCGTCCGGGTTTCCCCGGATTTGTCCTAGTTTAGAGGGCGTCCGGGGAGCGTCCGGGCGGTGTTTCAAAAAGTGTCCGAGTGAAACCCGGACGCTTTTAGTGTCAGGGGCATTCCCGATTAATTAAATAAGTTGTTGTTGTTAGTGAGTTGTTGTTGGCTGTTGTGTAGTTGACTGGATTGTGTTGGCTGTAGAGTAGTAGGTGACTGTTGTTTAGTTGTAGTTGGTTAATTACTCAGATACCCGCGAAACGAGACACAATAGTAAAACAATAACAGCGCGGTCTCATAGGACCGGTTGGGGATTCAAACGTTAATGTGATTTGACCATTAGGTACATTTTGTATGGACTTTATAAGAGACTGTGACCCCTTAGTTTGTTTCGGTGTTCCTTCTCAGGGTAGTTAGCTAGGAAACACCGGCCTCATCTAGTACATATAAACTGACAAAAAACAATGACGTGAAAAGTGGAAAAACCAACTTGCAAAATAAATATCATTTATCAGTAGTAGAAAATTAGTTTATGACTCTGATTATATGTTATTTAAAAAAAAAAACAATAGGGTTCCGTACAAAAGCTGTAATAAGATAAAGTGTAAATAAATTACCTTTAAATCTCCTTACATCGTGTGATAAAAATATTGTTGTTAGAAAAAAATTATATACTATAACTTTGCACAACATTTTTTTATGTCACAATAACTATTTTTTGTCTAAAACCTGAATCTAAGCAAAAGTCATTTAGCCTCTAGATTAAGCCATTTTTTGTACCTTTATACTCTTAACAAAATAAATTATTTCATGTTGAAGTCTGTTTCACTGCCTGTATATTTTCATTGCCTTTTTAGACTGTCGCAACCCAGTGCTGCAAACGTGTGAACGGCACTCACGCTACCGACGCCTAGATCCCGATTTCGATTTCCAACCAGGATACCAGGGACCAGGTAGACGCGGGCTCGCGGACGGTGAGCACTAGGTAGCTCGCCATCTGGCAGTCTGGTAATAACCTGGACCGAGCTTTGTCGTCAACGGCGCGTTTTGTTCCACGCGCGCCTCAAGGAGATGTCATCAAACTGTAGGGGCACGTAGGGCCAAAAGCGTCTGGGGAATACGGTAATTCCGAAAGGTGAGCCCGTGTCCCTCAGATCAAAGGCAACAAAGGAACGGGGTGCGTTTTAGTCGATAAGAGTCCGACACGCCCTCCCGCTCAGCCCAAGAGTGGGGAAGTCATTCTGATGCTTAATCACTTGAAAAAAAAAACTCTTATTCCTTCTTTGCCTTCGATCCAGGGCTCAGGGGTTCATTTTAACATAACCTCAGTGTTTACGCCGTTATCCCATTTTTATTTAAATTCGCGCTCTTTAAGTGGAATATTATCCCTTCCTGTCCTTTTCCCACTCACACGCACCACCAAACGCCGAGCGAGAAGGAGACAGAAAGCGCGCGGTCACCGCGCGACTGCAGCGCCAGCAACGCATCTTTTCAAAAGGAAGAAAACTCTTTAGTGTGTGAAAATCAGTGTCATGGCTGCGTGCACGTCTTAATCTTAACCGCAAAAAACCTCATAAAAAGGAACTTCCATGTAAAAATGACTAATCTAGTGTTTACATAGCCGGCCGGCAGTGAATTTATAATAAAATCATGTGAGAACTCTCTGTATATCGTGATACCTACGCTCGCGTTCTACTACGGGACGCTGATGCTGGAGAAGCAGGTCAGAAACGAGCTACAAGACTGGTGAGTCCTTCTTTTCCTTGATATATCTCCCGCTCCACCCGCTCCGCAAAATACAGTCCACACCATCCCGCTAATAACATATCATTGTTCAAACCATTTTTTGGTCTGACTTCGAACCGGATTACCTCCCTTTCGTTCTCATTTTAATTTAATTGGTGTTAAGGTAAATTCAGATAGTTTACAGTTACACGTATTCAAACCGCTTAAATTCATATCGCATAGGTGCTAAGTTCCGATAGCTTAGCACGTAATCAAACCGCCATTTTATAATTACCTACACGTGTCGATCTCCCGCGCCGCTAAATATTATTACTAAATTGTCTTAGTTCGCTATTTAAGTAGTAACTCAAGTCAGTTATAACTAAATACTTACTTATTTTATTGTTTTCACACTACAATCGTGATAGAAAACGTAGAATTTCACCGCATTATATACAAAAGTACCTACCTAGGTACTTACCTAGCTTACGTCGTAATCTACCTACCATACTTACTCAGTAAATCGACCTACGTGTATTTACTCGAATATTCAGGTATTTACCTAGACAACCTAATACTTATCCGTATTATTAGGCATATTATAATATACGTCCTGCTAGTGTAAAGGTACTTACCCACTAAATCAATCGCTCACTGACCGCTTGATAGGTACCTACCTAACCTAGGGAAAGGCATACTTATTTAACTATCTGTTCCTACCTACGCATCATTTGCTCACCATGGCAGCTAAAATAGCAGTATTACAGGCTAAAAACAATGCAATATTCGCTCGTTTAACTAGTCTCAATGACTTAGCGAAGAAAATAACTTTATCCACCGCAGATCTCCGTTCCTCGGAATCATTCATGGCGGAAACCGAAACATTACCGGTCATCCGTCAGGATTTCATTTCTAATCTAGACTCCATTAATGAGCTAGGCTTTGAAGTTAACTCTAAGTTTGCACCTAATTACGAACCTCTCAATGCATTTGAAGATGTTTATACTAGAATACAGAGGGTTCGTTCCAGTATTACTGAGAATTCGCCGCGTCAAAACTCGCACACGTGCGAAAATAAAGGTGGGTTTCCACCGATTAAATTACCACCGATTAACATTTCTTCGTTTGATGGAAAAATGGATAGTTGGCCAATATTTTATGAGTCGTTTAAAGCTAATATACATTTAAATGAGTCGTTAAATGATTCTCAAAGAATCCAATACTTAACAGGGAAATTGACTGGTCCTGCGTTAAAAATAATTGCGGGCATCATTCCATCAGGCGAAAATTATTCATCTATTTGGGAAAGTTTAGTCGAAAAATACCAAGATAAGAGAGCTTTAGGGTGTCATTACATGTCTATACTTTTTAATATCAAACCCGCGACGAATAATTCTTCGTCTTTAAATACATTCGTTGAAACTTTCGACGCCGCTGTTTCAGCATTGGAGCAATTAAAGCTCGACGATTTAAAAGATTTTATGTTATTAAGTATTGCAATGCGTAAAATTGATTCTGCCACCGCACATGCCTTTGAATCTTTTGTCAGAGACAAAGAAATTCCTTCTTATAAAAACTTCATAGAATTTACAAAGAGTCAAGTTAAAATACTAGATCGTACTTCATCGTCATCACAATCAAACCGCGGTCCTGCCTCGGCGGTGGAACCGCACCTTAATAATAACAATGCGAAACATCGCCCGCGCAATACCTACCAATCACAGACGTTTATTACGAGTGACGGCAAGGGTGTTGAGTCGTGTTTAATGTGTAACAAGTCTGATCATCAACAGTTATACAAATGTCCCGCATTTAAATTACTTCCCGCGAAAGGTCGTTTCGATTTCGTTAAATCCAAACGAGGATGTATAAACTGCCTAAGTCTATCGCATACTGCTTCGCATTGTAACTCCACTTACACATGCAAATCCTGTAAAAAGGCCCATCATACCTTGTTACATTTAGAAAATAATAGTAATAATAACGCGTCGTCATTGCAACAACCACCTAATCCGCCCGCCGCCGACGCCGCGATGTTGCCGTCCTGCTCGCACTCGCGGGCTTCGGATATGAACAACACCGCGCGCGCGAATGTTTCACTATGCGCTCGCTCTGATGATACTCCTTCGCTTCATAGTAATCATAGTACACATTCGCCTCGTAGTACTGTACTTCTTTCGACCGCTCAAGTAAACATTTTAAATAATGATAAACAAAATATTTCGGTTAGGTGTTTAATTGACAATGCTTCGCAAAATAATTTGATTACGTCCGCATGTTGTGAACAGCTCAAACTAAAACCTATTTCGCTTTCAAATTCGTTTATTAAAGGCATCGGGTCCGCTTCACAAACGGTTCATGGATACATCCCGCTGCTTGTAACCACGAGAGATAAAAAATATTCTTATAACGTTACCGCGTTGGTAGTTGATAACATTACCGACCGTATGCCTTCCGAATATGTTGACACTTCGGTAGTGCAACATTTGGTTGACTTACCGCTCGCTGATCCATATTGGCACATTCCGGGCGAGGTTGAGTTAATACTCGGCGCTCAGCTGTTTCCGCACTTGTTATTAGGTGGTAGGGTTGTCGCGCCCCCCGCACCGTCCGCTATTCAAACCGTGTTCGGCTATATTCTAATGGGGGATGCGCCTACTAGTAATTTTAACAAAAATAATACCGCTTGCACGTTGCAAAATATAAACACCGCTACCTTCTTCACGTGTTCTAGTGGCGTGAAGATGCGTGATAACTACGATGAACTTCATCTTGATAAAACATTGACCAAGTTTTGGGAAATGGAGGAAGTGCCTGTCAAGGGGTTTCTAAGTCCAGAGGATAGTCAATGTGAAGACATTTACACGTCTACCGTATCACGTGACGCGACTGGTCGTTACTGCACCGCTTTACCTTTTTGCCGAGATCCATCCGAGTTAGGGGACTCTCGCTCCGTCGCTGTTCGCCGATTGCTCTCATTGGAACGCAAGCTTCAGGATCCTGAGCTCCGAGCTAGTTATAATGAGGTAGTACAGGATTACATAGAAAAAGATTATTTGTCCGAGGTCCCACCTGACAGCGAGGATTATTCGCAAGGATATTTCATTCCGCATCATGCCGTCGTTCGTCGCGATAAAGAGACTACTAAGGTCCGTATTGTTCTCGACGCTAGTGCTAAATGTCATAACAACATTTCACTCAATGATATTCTTCATACAGGACCGAATCTCCAGGCTGACATTTTTGTTTTGCTACTTAATTTCCGCTTGTTTGCAATAGCTCTAGCTGCAGACATAAAACAAATGTATCTCAGAATTCTTCTGCAACCTGAGCACCGCAAATATCAAAAGATTTTATTCCGCTTTGACCCCGCGCAACCTATACGCGAATTTCAGTTTAATCGAGTCGCGTTCGGTTTAAAATGCAGCCCTTTCTTAGCTATGCGCACTGTGCGACAGCTAGCGATCGACGAACGCGATCGTTTTCCGCGAGCCTCTGATGTGGCGTGTCAGGAGCTGTACATGGACGACTTAACCACTTCCGTCCCTACAGTGGATGAAGGAAAATCTCTTTCTCGCGAACTCATTGACTTATTTAAGTCTGGTGGGTTCCATTTGACTAAATGGGCCAGTAACTCACCTGAGTTATTAGACGCGGTGCCTCAGTCTAACCGCGCCGCAATAGAATTTTCAGATAATGAAAACCTGAAGGTGTTAGGCCTTAAATGGTTACCCGCGCAGGATATATTTACCTTTTCAACCGCTCCTATAAAGGAAACATATACCAAACGGAAAATTCTGTCAAGCATAGCTCGCTTATGGGACGTACTTGGGTTCGCCGCTCCAGTAATATTATTCGCCAAACTCTTAATTAAAGAGCTGTGGCTACTTAAAGTCGATTGGGACGATCCCTTACCCGACGATATACTTTCTTTATTTATAAAGTTTAATGAGCAATTGCCGCTTCTATCCGCGTGTAAAGTCCCACGTCATCTAGGTGTAACCATCGGTTGCTCTACCAACATCGTCGCGTTCGCTGACGCAAGTCTGAAGGCATACGGTTGCGTCGTGTATCTCCACGTCACTGACGGAGAGGGAAACGTGCATGTCAATTTAATATGCGCCAAATCCAAAGTCGCTCCTGTCAAAGTCGTTTCTTTGGCAAGATTAGAATTGTGCGCTGCAGTCCTTATGTCGAAACTAGTCCGTCTGATTAATGAAACGTACAGTGCTCGTACAAAAATTGATAATATATTCGCATTTTCAGACTCAAAAATAGCTCTTTCTTGGATTAATTCCTTACCGCATAGATGGGATATTTACGTTAGCAACCGCGTCGCGAAATGTCAAGAAAATCTTGACTCGCGTCATTTCTATCATGTCAGTGGGATAGAGAATCCCAGTGATTGTCTCTCTCGAGGTCTTTTGCCAGAGCAATTACTCGCTCATCCGCTGTGGTGGCAGGGCCCTCCTTGGCTTTGTGCTCCTGTATCAAGCTGGCCGATCACCCCTTTCCTTCCAGAGGCAAGTGAGACCTTACCTGAATATAAAAGTAAAACATTCGCCTGCTTGACTTCCAAGTCCGCTCCTGGGTTTCTCTATGACCTGACGCAAAAGTTTTCATCGTGGAATAAAATTATACGTATTATCGCATATATTCTGATATTTGCTAAAATATTACCACGTAATAATCGAATATCCGCTTCTCAGCTCATAATAGCTGAAAGGTATTTAATACGCGTTGTTCAGGGTTTTCACTTTACTCAATTAATTCATGACTTAAAAACTAATAAAGTTATTTCCTCACCGCTCAGAAAATTAGACTTATTCATCGATGAACACGGAACGGTACGTGTAGGAGGTAGACTTTCAAATAGTAACTTGCCATACGAAGCTCAACATCCCGCATTATTGCCTAAACATGACCATGTTACTCACCTTTTAATTGACTACTATCACCGCATGCATTGTCACACTGGTGCCAATGTTTTGAGTTCTTTATTGCGCCAAAAATATTGGATCTTAGCGTCAAGGAATGTGATTAGACAACGTGTTCACCTTTGTAATTTTTGTTTCAAAAATGCTCCATCTCACCTTAATACGAAAATGGCTGACTTACCAGCTTACCGCGTTCAAGAAACCAAAGCCTTCGTTCATACAGGCGTTGATTACGCCGGTCCCATAAATATTACTCTATGCAGACGCCGAGGTCAAAGAAGCCAGAAGGCTTACATTTGTTTGTTTATCTGCTTAGTAACCAAAGCAGTTCATATCGAACTAGCTTCCGATCTGTCATCTGAAGTTTTCATTTCCGCGTTTAAACGCTTCATTTCGAGGCGTGGCCCGGTTTCTCATATGTATTCCGATAATGGAACGAATTTTGTTGGTGCTAAGTCTCAGATAAACGAATTACTTACCGATCATCGCATCGAATGGCATATGATCCCTCCCCGCGCTCCTCACTTCGGAGGACTCTGGGAGTCTAATATTAAAAGCATGAAGCTTCATTTATACCGCGTCATTGGATCTCAGTTACTTACCTATGAAGAACTGTTAACTGTTTTGACTCAGGTCGAAACCATTTTAAATTCTAGACCGCTTTGTATTTTATCAGAGGACCCACATCCTGAGCCTCTTACCCCCGCTCATTTTATAATGGCTTCGCCCTTAACATACCTACCTGCCGCGCCTGTTTCTGAGGAAACTAAGACTCTGCGTCATCGGAAAGAACTGCTAGATCAAATGGTGCAGAGTTATTGGAAAAGATGGCGTTTAGAATATCTTAATTCATTACAAGTGAGACAAAAATGGCTTACTAATTCGGATAACGTTAAACCCGGTACTATTGTATTGATACATCAAGATGATGTTCCCGCGCTTCGCTGGCCTTTGGGCATTATACGGGAGGTTTACCCGGGTAAGGATGGTAGAGTACGCGTCGCCTTAGTTAAAACTCCTTCGGGCACATTTAAACGACCTATCGTCAAACTTTGTCCACTGCCCTCTCAATAGAATAATAATAATTCAATTTCATAGTTTAGGTAGGTAATTACACATTAGGTATTTCATAAAATTTGTCTTTTTAATTTTTGTCCGCTTTTTTTTTCGATAATACTACGTATTATCAAAGCCGGGAGGATGTTTACGCCGTTATCCCATTTTTATTTAAATTCGCGCTCTTTAAGTGGAATATTATCCCTTCCTGTCCTTTTCCCACTCACACGCACCACCAAACGCCGAGCGAGAAGGAGACAGAAAGCGCGCGGTCACCGCGCGACTGCAGCGCCAGCAACGCATCTTTTCAAAAGGAAGAAAACTCTTTAGTGTGTGAAAATCAGTGTCATGGCTGCGTGCACGTCTTAATCTTAACCGCAAAAAACCTTATAAAAAGGAACTTCCATGTAAAAATGACTAATCTAGTGTTTACATAGCCGGCCGGCAGTGAATTTATAATAAAATCATGTGAGAACTCTCTGTATATCTTGATACCTACGCTCGCGTTCTACTACGGGACGCTGATGCTGGAGAAGCAGGTCAGAAACGAGCTACAAGACTGGTGAGTCCTTCTTTTCCTTGATATATCTCCCGCTCCACCCGCTCCGCAAAATACAGTCCACACCATCCCGCTAATAACATATCATTGTTCAAACCACTCAGTAAACTTCGACCCTGCTGGGCAACTACGGTTTTGTGGTCCAACAATGGACGTCTGTTGGGTGAAATGATGATGAATAATTATGATGATAATGATTCTTAGTAGCAGTCTGGAGTATGGAAGTTGGGAATATGACATCCCATGGGGTTTTAACGAGGCATGCTTTGTAAAGTTATAAGTGGTATATAAAATGAACTTTATCCCGATAACACTGCTACTACTTATTTTGGTGTAAGTACAATAAAGTTTATTCTATTCTATTTTAACACTGCGAATATTTCGTCAAGTCAAGTTCCAGCATTACGATCCTTACGTACCTACTAATTTTACTTCTTTTAAGTAATTGCACTTGAAACACACAATTTTTTTTAAACTACTCCGTATTTTAGAGGTAAATAATAAAATATAATTATAATGTATATATTTTTAGGTTTTAACTTATTATTATGAGATATTATTTACTTGTAAAAATATGTAACTAAGAAAATAAGTAGATTATAAAAAAATGTTAGGTAGCTATAAAAAATCCGGCAGTAAATTCCTTTCTATTTGAAACGGATGGTTACCCTACGAAACTGACGAAACGAGCGTACGAAGAGGGGTGCATGCGCGGTCGCGGGACGCGGGTGCTGGCTACGGCCCGATCGCGCAAGGTCGCTGGCAAATAGTATCGCCTTAACACCAGTTTTATAATGTACATTTTCCTATAATCACAATAAATATGATTGAATTATATGGGAATCTCTATTTGAAGGTCCGATCTACCTTTCTTCCTACCTTAATCTATAAATATATAAAATCGCTTATTCGACTTCGATCATTTTTGTTATTTTTATTCCTGTAATACAAAAAATTTACGCCTTCTCGGTAGATTTTCAACCACTGATAGATTTTTTTACAGGTACTGGGTGTAACTATTTAAGTAATTTCTAGTATTTAGGAGCCATCTCAAACCGTGGTCGAATACGGTGTTTTGTCTATTTTATCGGCACCGGAACTATCGCAAGGTTCTCATTTAGGACCAATACTGTTACTGTTGTTTCAACAAGTTGTGGGTAAAAGTAAAGTATACACAATAAGCATGCTTATAAATATAATGCATAAATATTTATTTATTTATAAAACTCTGTAAATATATGTATGTATATATGTACTCGTACATATAATATGTATATAATTATATATATGTACGAGTACATATATTATTTAAAAGTATTACACTTCACAATCTTATCATCATTATCTCAGCCGAAATATATCCACAGTTGGACATGGCCTCTCCCAAACGTCGCCACAACGACCAGTCCTGTGCTTCTCGCATCCATCGGATTTCCGCAACTCTCGCCAGGTATAACAAACCAAGTGCAAAATTGTTTAATAGACACAATATGCATTTAGTTGGATCGATTTCCGTTTGGTACAATCTTCACTTCTGTCTTATATAGTTTAGTTATTGTTATACATATATATAGTTTAGATATTGTTTGGTCAACATCTTGGTCGTAATATCTAGTTTAGATCTCAGATTTTCTTGGGCAAAGAGACGACTACGTTCTTCACTTCAGTGAAAGCTAGAACACCGTCCATGCCACTGCAAAAAGAAAAGACATATTATTATGATGGACGAAGAGATTCAATTTCTCTAAATTCAGTTCAATATAATTTAGGAATTAACCAAATTAGAATGTGCTTGTAAAACCAATGAATAAATTAATTTGTTGCTGCTACTTACTTTTCACGACCAAGTCCAGAGTCTTTGAAACCTCCAAATGGTGATTGTGGGGTAAATGCTAAGTATGTGTTTACCCTGTGAAACAAAATATTATTATAAAGACTATTTTCGGTTCGGAAAACAGATCGAGATATCGAATACACCGATAAAACACGTTTCATAATGAAAATGAGTTTACTTTCTAGAGATAGGCAACAGGACCTAATTATATCGACTCACCAAACTGTACCAGCTTCAACGTGTTTGGCGAACTGCAGGGCGTTGTTGACATTTGTTGTGAAGATTCCAGCTGCCAAACCATAGTTGATGTTGTTGGCTCTATCAATAACTTCTTCTAATGTGTCAAATTTCAGAATGCTCTGCACTGGGCCGAAAATCTACAAGTACAGAGTAGACTTTAGGACTATGTTCATTTAGTAGTAAAAGTTAAAATCAAATATTGTACAAGTGATTTACCTCTTCCTTTGCGATAGTCATTTCGTCAGTGACGTCAGCGAAGACAGTGGGTTGTATGTAGTAACCAGTTGTTCCGATTCTGTTACCCCCGCATAGCAACTTCGCGCCTTCTTTTTTGCCCTTCTCGATGTATCCTAATATATTGTTCATCATTTCCTCGTCAACCTGTAAGTAATAATTTTTGGATCAAATTATAATTTGAAAATAAAAACTGCTTAGAGATTATTTAGTGAAATAACAAAAATGGCCGTAGGGCTCAATATACCTGTGGACCGTGTTGTGTAGCGGGGTCCGCTGGGTTTCCGACCTTGATGCCCTTAGCGTGGTTGACAGCTGCTTCAACAAACTTGTCATAGATACTAGATTGGACGAACAAGCGGGACGCTGCTATGCAAACCTGTCCTTGATGGAAGAATATGCCATTTGCAGCGACAGGGACGGCCAGATTTACTGAAACACAATATATAAATTAATTAATTTATATTTTAATATGTCGAATTATGTATGTCTTTGTGATCTTACAATCAGCATCGTTCATGATGACCAGAGGACTCTTGCCGCCGAGTTCAAGTGTGACCCTCTTCAAATTGTTAGCTCCTGCTGCTTGTTGAATTAACTTGCCGACCTGTAGGATTTAGTAATAGCGCGAGTATTTCATACGAAGATATTATATTTAATTTTGTCTACTTAATTAATAAATTAGGGGACTATGCGTACTACATAACTAAAGTTTTTGCTTGGCCCGTGTTTGTACTACCAAGAATGTGGCCAGCCGTGGTACACGAAGGTGAAGGTTCATTATTTCGTTTTAAAGGGGAAAATGAAGCTGTTTTATCAATAAACCTAAGTTATTCTTCGTACGAATTACCTCAACTGATCCGGTGAAGGAAATTTTTGCGACGTCCGGGTGGTGAGTGAGAGCAGTACCAGCGCCAGGTCCGAAGCCGTTGACCACATTGACCACACCCTTAGGCACTCCAGCCTCGACCAGCAAAGCCGCTAGTGCCAGAGCGGTTAATGGAGTCTGTTCCGCTGGCTTAACTACGACGGTACAACCTAAAAAGATAGACAACTAAAATTTGCATATTCTACCACCTGGTCCACTGGTAAAGTTCATGTGCACTGCCCAATTCGTAAAATTTCATAAGGCATCGTTAAATCATACGTGTATTTACCAGCATTGACTTGAATTAATGAAAGGCTATGTGAAACTGAACATTAAAACAAAGCATGGATCAAAGTCGCCACATGAAGAGTAATACTAGAATAATTGCACTTACCCGCGGCTAAAGCTGTGCAAACTTTATTGGTGAATAAGTAGATGGGACCATTCCATGGTAGAATAAGACCGCACACTCCAACAGGTTGTCTTAGGGTGTATGAGAACACCTCGCCATCTGTTGACAATGAGTTATAGGACTGTAGACTTATAAGAAATGTAGACTTTTTTATTACAAAATGAGCTTCAATTTCTTGTATTCTTACCAGCAGCTATGGTATCGCCTTTTATTTTATCCGCACAAGCGGCAACATACCGGAGATTATTGACAGCTGATCCAATCAATGCGTTTGCGGTGGTGAGAACCATGCCGCTGTTGTAAGATTCTAGCTCTGCGAGGTATTTTACATCTCTCTCTACGAGGTCACCAAACTTGCGAATGATTTCTCCTCGTTGTGAGGCATCCAGCTGCCTCCATTCCGAGTTGCGGTGGAACGCACGCTTTGCTGCAGCCACTGCCAAGTCAATGTCCGCCTGAAAATATTGATACAGATTATTTAAAATTGCAACAAGTTTAGCAGTGTCAATTTATCAATCCGTAAATTCGCTATTTTTCTACAGCATATCGCTTGTCCGAAAATATACAGTAGGTACATTGTCAAAAGGTCGACTAAAAATGGTAAACGTACCGCTGTCTTACAGTGGCGAGGGGTAGACTTGCGTGCGAGTTAATCCGCTACTTATTCCAAAAATATTATAAACCTGACCTAATTAAGCGACGGAAAATCTTAACTGCGAGATTCAGAAAACGTCGCTCAACTAACAACGCCATCTAGTGACCGCGTTCCCAACTTTTTTCACAAATTCACAATTTCCTCAAAAGATGACGCAGTGAACCAATATTTATGTAAACGCAATTTAAAAAATAGTATGTAAAATATATTATTAAAGTTCACTCACCAAATGCAGTTCGCTCAATGATGCAATAAATCCAAACCGGCGTTTTTATTAATTGTCGTAACACTCGTAACTTAATTTTGGGAACAGGATTTGGTTGCAATACAAAGAATCTATTAACAATATTATATCTCTACCATGAATTAATGCCATTACTAAATAGCACGAAATATATGTACAGTAACGTTAAAAACAAAAAAAAAAACAACTACAAAACAGAAAATGAAAGATAACCGCCATGATAATTCGGTTGTATAAAAAACCCTACCAAATAAGATGTATTACTCGCCAATATCAGTTATTATGCAGTGAAATTCATTCTTATTTTGGAATCATTATAATTGCACAATGAATGAATTTTTCTTTCTCGCTTGCACCTATGCAATGTTTACTGTCTTCTTCCTCATAACTCGGTCCGGATCGAGTTATATTGAGTTCAATTTTCTACGTGCGAAAACGAGACGGCAAGAGTTCGAGTAATAGGCGTTAGTTTATAGGAAAGAAAGAGATAGATGCGTATTATGGGTTTTAGTTGTTTGAAAAGGTAATCCGGTGTTTTTCGGCTTATGATTTTGGCATTGACGACAAATGTTGTATACATTTAAAAAAATCGAAGTAATTGAACAATAGAAGGGTTGTTGACCTATAGATTTCTGTTTCAAAGTGAACTCGTAAGGAATGGAGTTATATGAAGGCTTCGCGACTGCTGTCTTATGAGATACTCAAAGATCTTAGACTCATTTAATACTAGTAAGAACAACAACCACTGCTTATTTTATGAAATATTACGGTATTTGAAGTTAAAAAATTTTAGTTGTTTTTCCTGTAAAAGTTCATTCTTGCAGGCAAGCGATATGTTGTTGAACTTAAATGTATTTTAATTTTAAAAGATTTGAAATGTAGGCCATATTGTAGTTTGAACTCTTACTTATATTTGTTAAGCACACTTTAGTATGGAACTTGCAAACACAGTTTTTTAATTTAGCCGTGGGGTACCACAATTTAGAGTAGCAAAATACGGATAAAAAAATAGCCCTGAGTAAAAACCACTTGTAATATCATGCAAATTCAGCTGCCCCATTTTTCTTGTATTCTTCTTTTTTTTTTCATGTACTGTATCATTATTTACATACTCGTAAAGTTTATACTTAAGTATATCTGCATATACCTGGATTAGGCTTACTTAAAATGGTGCCGTTTGATTTTCAGGTATAGGCTTAAATTAAGGCTATAATTAAAATGGTCATCTTATAAAAGACGTTTCAAACAGGCGAACATTGCAATTCGTTGGGAAATAAAATGAATTGAGCTGACTGTAGTGGTGTGCAAAAATAACGTAATTATTTGGTCAACCTACCTATAATAAATATGTGATATTGTGCAATCTTTAAATTACTTTTAGAAATCAATTATACCGGCAGCAATATTAGTATTTGGTTAATCATCATTCTGGTTTTATAAAATGTTGGCAAGCGTCACATTTATTTTGTTTTTGTAATAGTGCAGGTTAATTTTTTTTATTTCATTTGTATTGGTAATCTGCATACTAATCCTAGTATCTATCCAGATCCAGATATCTATCCAGATATACGAGTATATTATAAAATATTCAGTCAGTAATGAGCCTTTTGTAAGTAAATGTAAAATAAGTTGAAGGAGCTCCACTACACGGGGCTTCAGTTTCTACCTTCTTACAGAGTTTAAAGAAATCTAACTTCTATTCATTAGAATGATGGAGGCTCCATTCACTGGCTTTGTTCCTTCACTCTAGGCTACGTCATCCTTTCGAACCTAACATAATGAGTATCGAGGTGCCCTAAGATCTTGGATTATATAATCCTTCTAAGCGAATAATAATTATACATTCATCATCATCTGCCTAGCCTTTTTCCCAACTAGATTGG
This sequence comes from Mythimna separata, assembly GCA_030763345.1. Lineage (NCBI taxonomy): Eukaryota > Metazoa > Arthropoda > Insecta > Lepidoptera > Noctuidae > Mythimna > Mythimna separata. Next base: position 9,909,340 of record CM061175.1, read on the forward strand.
GGTCGGCTTCCAGTCAAGCCGGATTTAGCTGAATACCAGTATTTTACGAGGAGCGGCTGCCTACCAGACCTCCACAACCCATTAACTGTATAATAATTATACATTAGGACAATTTATTTTACTGGTGTATTTTTTAAATTTTATTATTAGTTATTATTATGTGAACTCTTTACTAAAATCTGTACCACGTTATCATGGGGCTGATGTTATTTACACTAATTATAAAGAGTTAAAATTTGTTGTTTGTTTGTAGTATCTCTGAAAGTTCTGGTCCGATTGCTAAAATTTTTGTTCCAGTTTTGTAACGGTAAAAAAATATTTCGTTATTCCGCAGTCACATAAGCTATATTTTATGTACGCGGGCGTAGCGGCGTGCAAAAACAAGGATCAAATATTTCGATGCAAATATTTTTTAGATATACCTAGCTATTGTTTTTTCATATATCCAATTACCTACTGAGTAAAACAATAATCATTAAAGAGTAAACCATCAAAATAAATATACTTACCAACGCCGGAAAATGTAGCACTACGACTAAAGAATTTTTTCTGTTGTGGTTACTGGTAACGTACCTTGTCACCTTCAGCGACTTTGGCGATGACGGATCCATCGTGAGGAGTGTAGGTCTCGAAGGTCTTGCCGCTCTTAGCGTCTACCCACTCGTTGTCGATGAACAGCTGAAAAAAAGACACGGTAACATATTTATAAATTAACTAATTACCTAATTATTAACTAATTACTATTTATTATTTTTTACTTATACACAAATAAGTATTATCTTTTGTATAGGTATATATTTTTATCTATGCATAGTATTTATATTTTTTTTAGTCAATAGCAGTACACCGCACAACTTTTTCAGTTCTTTTTTATAAATTGCTATAGTAAGTCCTAGCTGTCTGCTAGATATTGCTGTCAGAGCTATAAAACCGCCATTTTACCCATAGATTTAAGATTCTGTAATTTTTTTACTATTTTAGTGAACAATAAAGTTTATTCTATTCTATTCGTCTACGTTATTTTCACATTCTTTAGACACCTCAGCACCCAATTTCACGCCTTTTGATACTTAGGGCATGTTGTCCAGCTTTCTCGTTTCTATATCTAAAATAGAAATCGGAGTTTGTGATGGACCCGTGAAACCGTAATAAATATAGAGAAAAAATCTGCTTTGATATTGTATTGCATTAAGGCGTGATAAAGGCGCAATAAACGTTTTGACCTTGACTTTGACATTTTTTGTGTTGGTAACCATTTTTGTTCACTGGGGATCACGATAACTGAATACCTAATTAACAGATAACGTTTGTATAATCATTTGTTATTGCATAAATGACATCACACCATGTCAGTAGACCGATTGTGCACGGAATAGCATTCCGTTATAATTATTGTGTCTAGACAGATCAAGGCCATATCCTGAGGATTCGACCGGTTGCAATCTTCATTGGTTAAGATGATAAATAAATAAATATAAATGTAAATATTCGGGTTTTTTAGTATACTTATGATTGTGATCTATTTGAAAATAATAAGCCTAAGCGTTATAATGTTTCCACTGCTGGGGCTCCGGTCTTTTCTATAAAAGATTTTTTTTTTTAAATAACTACTGAAAACTATTGTTCATTTATTAATTTGGAGCCTAAATGGGTTTCTATGTATTTCGTAGCGAAATGTGTAAATTCAAGAAGCATCCTAAAACTTTAAAGCTCATTATAGACTTATGAAACATTTTGTATGTTTCTTTTTTTTAAATTATATGTTTGATATTTATTACACACATACGTACCAACATTAAATAGAAAACATTTATATTTGTCAGAATTATTATGTAATTATGTTAAAGTATATTTTCCTATAAATAATATTTTTTCTGTTTTTCATTGTATTAGAGGTGTGCCTAAATAATATATAATTTCGAATATAGAACTTACAAACCTTGGTGTATTTAATTTGGGGGGTCATTTTAGTGAACTGTTTTTATGGTTGAACACAAAGCACTAAGCGTAAGCACAACACGTCTGTCACGACTTCTCGCGCCAACGCGACGCGGCGACGCTTCGGTATAAATCTGATTGTCTGATGACTTCGCATAAATAGATACATTTATAACGACAAAATCATTTAGACGAGTTGCAGTGATAATTTGTAACTTGGGAGCAAGCCCAACATACCTAAATATTATAATATTTGTTTGTTGTTGTATTTTCATTGTTGTTAATTAATATATATTCATTGTTTATCTTATTTATTGAAAATCTGTCTATTTTTAATTAACTGCTTGTCAACAGAACACAAACGTTATTTTAAAAAGGCTTTTGCGAGATCCTTAAAGTTACAACTAATGAAAAGCAGATTATAAATATATCATAATTATTTTTACGGATATTTCGGAAAAATAATGTTGTAAAACCTACTGCTACACAGATAAAAAACCGAGCGTATGTAGAAGTTAACTTACGTTACTTAAGTAGACTTTCAATCACTGATATATTTTTTATAGCGTTCTGTCTATTTTATCGACACAGGAAGTATCGCAAGGTTCTCATCTAGGACCAATACTGTTTGTGTTGTTTGATCAAGATGTGGGTAAAAGTAAAGTATACAGGAAAAGTTTTTAACCATTGCGTAGTTTTGTTTTGGTGGCTCAGTGTAAGTAATAGAACACAAGTCGACTTCAAGGTTAAGCAACGCTTGCCAAGGTTGGTTTGTGGATGGGTGACCATCTTAACATAACGAGTTTCCTTCGTGCCTCTGAGCTACCAAAAAAAATTTACGCAGTGGTTAAAAACTTTTCCTGTATACAATAAGATAGCTTAAATGATATGAATATTTTTTTAATTCAAAATCCATGTTAAAGTATTTTAAAAAATAGATCACATTCATTCTTACTTAGCCTATTTACATGTATTACACTTCATAATGTAGTGCAATTATGGAAACCAAGTACAAAATTATGCAGAAGACCCAATATGCATTTGGTTTGCATTTTGTGTATTCTGTCTATTAATTTATTTCAAACACTAAACACTTATGAATAGTTCTAGTTATTATTTGAAAAAACATCATGGTCGTAACATCTAGTTTGGAATTCAGATTTTCTTGGGTAAAGAGACGACAACATTCTTCACTTCGGTGTAAGCCAGAAGAGCGTCCATGCCACTGAAAAAAGAAAACAAATTATTATAATGGATGAGGAGATTAGTTTTTATCTAAATTCCGTTCAAAATTAGGGGACGAACAACTCACAAGAGTGAACATAATTTAGTAATTACTTAAACTAGCATGTCCTTGTCATCTCATCTGCCTAGCCTTTTCCCAACTATATTGGGGTCGGCTTCCAGTCAAGCCGGATTTAGCTGAATACCAGTATTTTACGAGGAGCGGCTGCCTACCAGACCTCCACAACCCATTAACTGGGGTAACACGGTACTTCATGGCAAGACTGGAGTCAGATTTACTGGCTTCTGACTATCCGTAACGACTGCCAAAGATCTCCAAATGACAGCCGGGACCAACGGCTTAACGTGCTTTCCGAGGCACGGAGGAAACTCGTTATGTTAAGATGGTCACCCATCCACAGACCAACCTAGGCAAACATTGCTTAACCTTGAAGATCAACCTGTGTGGCTGTTATTATTTAGCCACGAGCTCCTCACTAGCATGTCCTTGTAAAAACAATAAATAAATAAGCTTTGCCGCTGTTACTTACTTTTCACGACCGAGTCCAGAGTCTTTAAAACCTCCAAATGGTGATTGCGGGGTAAATGCTAAGTATGTGTTGACCCTGTAAAGTAAAAAATATTATTAAAAAAATAATTTTCCATTAAAAACTAACCCCGCACAACAGAACTTTAATAAGATAATTATATCGACTTACCAAACTGTACCAGCTTCAACGTGTTTGGCAAACTGAAGGGCGTTGTTGACATTTGTTGTAAAGATTCCAGATGCCAAACCATAGTTGGTGTTGTTAGCTCTGTCAATAACTTCGTCCAAAGTGTCAAACTTCAGAATGCTCTGCACTGGGCCGAAAATCTACAAGAAGAGAATTTCGAGTGAGGCCTTTAGTTAAATTAAGTCAACTCTAGGTTTATGTTCATTTAGTAGTAGTACAAGTTAAGATTTAATATTGTAGAACCGATTTACCTCTTCCTTTGCGATAGTCATTTCATCAGTGACGTCAGCAAAGACAGTGGGCTGTATGTAATAACCAGTTGTGCCGATTCTGTTACCCCCGCATAGCAATTTCGCGCCTTCTTTTTTGCCCTTCTCGATGTATCCCAGTACTTTATTCATCATTTCCCCGTCAACCTGTAAGTAATCATTTTTGGTTCAGTTAATAATTTGAAAATGAAGATATCTGAGAGATTATTCACTAAAACAATAAAAATGGCAGTATGGCTTAACTTTACCTGTGGGCCGTTCTGTGTAGTGGGGTCCGCTGGGTTTCCAACCTTGATGCTCTTAGCGTATTTGACAGCTGCTTCTACAAACTTGTCGTAGATACCAGATTGGACAAACAAGCGGGAAGCTGCTATACAAATTTGTCCTTGATGGAAGAATACTCCATTAGCAGCGACAGGGACGGCCAGATTTACTGAAACACAATATTAAAATTAATTTATATATATATTTTGACATTTGTGGAATATACATATGTTATTATGCGTGTCTTTGTGATCTTTAAAATAGAATAGCTTACAATCAGCATCGTTCATGATGACCAGAGGACTCTTGCCGCCGAGTTCAAGTGTGATCCTCTTCAAATTGTTAGCTCCTGCTGCTTGTTGAATTAACTTGCCAACCTGTAATAATTAGAAGTAGCATAAGTATTTCATTCAAAGACATTATATTTGGCAACTTAATGAAATAAATTAAGGGATTTTGCATATTATTTAACTAAACTTTCTGCATGGCCAGAGTTCGTGCTACCAAGAATGCGGTCAGGAGGTTCATAATTTAGTTTTAAAGGGGAATATAAAGCTGTTTTATCAATAAACCTAAGTTACTCTTCGTTATTTACCTCTACAGAGCCGGTGAAGGAAATCTTTGCGACGTCTCGGTGGTGAGTGAGAGCGGTTCCAGCGCCAGGTCCGAAGCCGTTGACAACATTGACCACACCTTTAGGAACACCAGCCTCGGCCAGCAAGGCCGCTAGTGCCAGAGCGGTTAAGGGAGTCTGTTCCGCTGGCTTAACTACGACGGTACAACCTAAAAAGATAGATAAGTATAATTTTTATATTCTAGGTGTCCAGAGTTCATGAGTAGCAGGGGATTTATAGTATATAGGCAATTTATACTGATTGCCATGGCAAGCCGTAGAATTTCGTAAGGCACCTCTGAATCATACGTGTATTTAACAGGATTGACCTAAATTAACGAAGAGTTATGTGAAACTGAACATTAAAACAGTGCAGGGGTCAAAGCCACCACGAGATGAGTAGTACTAGGATGATTGCTAATAGAGTGATATTTGTTCAAAATTATAATTTTTTTCTTTGATTACAGTTTTTTGAGACCCCTCACAAAACTAGTGAAGAGCTTGGTCAGGCCTTTTTTAGATACATTTTAAGTTATGCAAACAGGTCCAAAGTACGAAGTATTTTCAACGGGCTACACTTGGGTACACAATTAGATATAACGGGAGTTTAACTTTATAAAGCTAAACTTACCCGCGGCTAAAGCAGTGCAAACTTTGTTGGCGAATAGGAAGATGGGACCGTTCCATGGCAGAATAAGACCGCACACTCCAACAGGTTGCCTTAGGGTGTATGAGAACACCTCGCCATCTGTTGACAATGAGTTGGTTGTATTGTATAGGAAATGTAGTTTTTTTTAAATTATGAAATGAGTTTTAATTTCTTGCTTTCTTACCAGCATCTATGGTGTCGCCTTTAATTTTGTCCGCACAAGCGGCTATATACCGGATATTATTAACAGCTGATCCAGTGAATATACTTGCGTAGGCGAGAACCATGCCGTTGTTATAGGATTCTAGCTCTGCGAGGTATTTTAGGTCTCTCTCTACGAGGTCACCAAACTTGCGAATGATTTCTCCTCGTTGTGAGGCATCCATCTGCCTCCATTCCGAGTTGCGGTGGAACGCACGCTTTGCTGCAGCTACTGCTAAGTCAATGTCAGCCTGAAAATAGCAATACAGATAGCAATAATACATATTTATTAACAAACAAATGAGAGGGAATCTTATTAATTTAATTCTTTATGCATATAAAGTGCTGAGACTTTCCGGCTATAACGTTTGAAAACTTGAAAAGTAGCTTATTCAAACAAGTAATTTTATAGCGTTTTCTTTGGAAGTGGTTTATTGCAAAAACGAAAAATATTCAAATCTAAAATTTGTACCACGTTATCGCGAGGTTGGCATTATACGAGTATCATATATTTCAGTGCGATTATTTTAAATATAGCTATTGATTTTCATACAAACTAATACAAAAATCGCGAAAGAGAGAACCCTTAAAATAAATATACCTACCAACAAAAATTTTAGCAAATGGAGTGATGCAACTGAAAAAAAAACTCTATTGTTACTGGGGACGTACCTTGTCACCTTCGGCGACTTTGGCGATGACGGATCCATCATGAGGAGTGTAGGTCTCGAAGGTCTTGCCGCTCTTTGCGTCTACCCATTCGTTGTCGATGAACAACTGAAAAAAAAAGACATAACATAATGTATATATAAATGACAACTCCTTTTCTCACTACGTAGGTTGCTTTGTCTGCGTTATTTTGTCATTTTTCTATAAATACTTCAGCATCCAATTTCACGCCTTTATATACTTAGGGCATGTTGTCCAGCTTTCTCGTTTCTTTATCTAAAATCGAAATCAGATTTGTGATGGACCCGTGAAACCTTAATAAACATAGAGAAAAATTCTGCACATTGGCACATTGCTCGTTAGCGAGGAAAGGCGCTTGCAGTGGCGGCCACGTACTGGGAGACGCAGCGATAGAAGGCCTCTCACAAGGTTAACCTTGTGTGGGTCGCGGGATCCCGATGGATGGAAGACGCACATGACGTTATGGCGACGCTTGCGAGAGGATTATTTCTAGCAGTAGACGTCTGAGATGATAATGATGATGACGAAAAATTCTGCTTAGATATAATATTACACCAAGGCGAGATAAACATTTTTTGATACAATATTACGACGAGGCGTGATAACATTATTTGTGTTGGTAAATAGTTTTTGCTTACTAGTGATCACGATAACAGACAGTAGGTAATTAACAGTTAGCGTTTGTATAATCTGTTGTTATTACATAAGTGACATCATGCCATGTCAATAGAACGATTGTACACGGCAAAGAGTTCCGTTTTATTTAATAATAATTACGAAACAGAGATCAAGGCCATGTCTTGAGGACTCAACCGGTTTGAGGAATTCCTAATTGATTACAATAATAATAAAAAAAATCGGTTATTTACGAGTATATCACATTTACTATTGATTGAGATTTAGAGAAATGATGGATTGATTCGATATACTCGTAAAAGAAACCATACCAATTCGGGTAGTTTACTGCAGTTATAGGATTGTGCAGGATGTGATTTATTAGAAAATAATTGAAAACTATTGTTCATTTATTTAATGTGTAGCGATCGGGTTTATGTTGCAACTTTTTTTAATTATTAGGGATGTAGCTTGATATGTATTAATTTATATTTATTAACAAAAAAATCTGCATACTTTTGGAAGGCATTAAAATGCTAATTTTATTATGAAGTAATTTTTTTTTGGAAGTCAAAGGAATATAACTTGATATTTTTTAGAGTAGGTAACTTACACACATAGATAACTTATTCTTAAAAATAAGAAGCAAATTTTAAAGAAAATTAAAAAGATTAATTATGTTAAAGTGTTGTCTGTTTTTTTTATTTATTTTTTATAAGTAGAAATAATAAAGGTGTAATTTCAATTAAGAAAACTACAAACCTTGGTGTATTTAATTTGGGGTGCCATTTTAGTTAACTTTATATATTTTCTCACTGAACACTAATCTCAATCACAACACGTCTGCCACGACTCGTCACGTCGACGCGACGCGTCCGTATAAGTCCGTTTGTTTGATGACTTGGTATAAATAGATATATTTATAACAACAAAATCATTTAGACGAGTCACGGTGACAACCTGTAACTTGCTACTCGTATGCCAACATGTCCAACATACCTAAATATTGTTTATCTCTTCATTGTTTATCTTATTTATTGATAATCTGTCTATATTTAAATTAACTATTTGTCAATGAAGCACAAAAGTTATTTTATACATTAAATTTAAAAGCTAGCTATAAAAAGGTGGCTTTTGTAAGACCCTTAAACTTACAACAAAAATTAAAAGTACGAATAAGTAATCTTATTGTTTTTACGAATCTTAGAATAGAAGTGGTTTAAAAATTACTGCTACGCAGACAAAAATTAGTAAAAACCAATAAAAAATAAATAAAAATAAGGCCAACAAGGTTTTCATTTGTTTATTGTATAGTCCGGGGCAGTTAAAGGACATTGCTCTGCGCCAAAACAATGTTCGCGCTGGAGCCAAAAGCATCGGAAAATGATGTATTGTATTCTCTATTATTAGTTAACTCCTATAGGATCTTAGTTTTGTAGTGGACTAGCTTTAGAGTAGAAATATTTCATGTGTCGCAGAAGTATTTATTTGCAATTTATGTAATAAAGAAACAATTATTTATTGTATATTCCGATACTTTTTAATTATTTATTGTATATTCCGATACTCTTTAATGTACAGGGCCGTTTTGAACATTGTCCTTTTAATCTAACGTGACCCTTACACATGTGGTTGTTGCTATGGAAAGTGGGTCGACCTCTGGTGTAGGACGCAAGCTGTGTCGACACCCTTCAACTTTGCGCCATCCCATGTTCCTAGTTCAACGGGCTGTGCCAATCGCTTGCGCTGCGGTTGCTGAGACCCTCAAACATACCTTACTGGTAGTTACAGTTTTGACCCATTTTAAAGGAAACAAACTGACAATCGGTCGATAGTTTAGCAGTTTAGCGTGAAATAAGCCATGGCTATTTTGTGATTGCCTTAGTTGTACCACTTCAGGGGAAATTGCTATAATTTCTATTGTAATTTAAATAAAAGAAAAATCTTTGCACATATAAAATCTTCATTTATTAACGAATCAGATTACTAAACATTTAAAAATCTTGTAATAACATTGTATTTTATTAGTTTTTCTAAACCCTTCCTTCGGTACTACTTAGGCAACCGGTTGCCTTAATCGTACCACACCTGGCCTAAGTCGTACTTAGAGCATTCCTAAATTTTTTGAAGTAGAAATCCTTTTTTTTTTAAATATATATATATATTTTATCTTACTTTTTAGCTTCCTTCATATCATCTTTCTTCCAAAAATTGAAAGTAGGAAAAATATTCCCGTGACACCTAAATCGTACCTACCAGCACGACTTAGTAATTTTCTGCAGGTACGACTTAGGCAAGAGGGTGTACGAATTTTAAATCACAACTAATAACATAATCTAAAAAACGTTTACCGTTTGACCTTGTTCATAATAATCAGAAAATACTACAAAAACAGATATTAATCTAAAAAACAACTATTTCATCATAATTTTAGTAAAATGGCTTACGGCTGACCTAAAAATATTAGTGAAAATTGGGTAAAAAGCTTAATTTTTCATTATTTTTCAATCGCGAAATCCAGCAAGCCACCGCGTGTTGTTATTTACTTGTGCGACTGAGTAGAACTAACCATATTGCATCAAGATGTCACTTTTTTAATACCGCTGCGCAGATTTGAACGTGGTACGATTTAAGTGCTGGTACGACTTAAGGTACTTTATCCTACAGAAATAATAATTGTGCAATATTACGCAATCATTTTGAAAACTGCTGTATCATGCTTACTATGTTAGAGTTTACGATATTTTGAGATTATATTTTAAAGTCCATGTGCGTACGAAAACTTATGATTCACTTTTCCACATTTTTTTAATAACCTAACTATACCGAGATATACTCGTAGGTACCTACACCTCGCCGATCATTACACTATTTCTCTTTTTTGTACCGAAATTAGAGCGGATTTTATTATATCAGTCGTTTGACACTAGGTAAAAGCGAGGTCGTTAAAGAGCCAAAAGTGCAATGATGAAGGCTCATACGTAAATTTTGAAGAAATAAGGCAGTGGGTTTTAGTAAATAAAACTCACACAAAGTGCGGGAGAAATCATATTGGTGATTTACCACCTAAAAAAAAATCTTAAGCCCGCAGCTTCGCCCGCGTACATAAAATATAGCCTATGTCACTCAGGAATACAGCAGCTTTCTATTGGTGAAAAAAATTTAGCAATCGGACCAGTACTGCCACAGATTACCTCATACAAACAAAAAAACAAACTTTACCTCTTTATTATATTAGTGTAGATTAACCTATCACATACCCACAAAACGAGACACAATAGTAAAACAATAGCAGCGCGGTCTCATAGAACCGGTCGGGGATTCATGAATTAATCTAAATTCTGGCGTTAGAAAACTCCAGGCGTTGACTGGCTTGGAAATCCTATCCTGATATGGTATTCTCTATCCAAGAAAAAACAAAAAAAGCAAGTTTGGTTAGTTTATTTACTTATCATTACTGTAATAATTATAATCAAAATAATTATAATTATATTTTGCTTACTATTGAGTTGTCTGAGAAAAACTTGACACTACAAAAAATAAAACTAGCAATTTTTCCTGTTATTGCAACAGCTAGTAAATGGTCAATATCTTAGTTTATCCTTGTATAAGAAACAATTATAATCTTGAACTTTGCTGTACATACTCGTATATGTTACAAAAAGGACAGAACCGTGTGATTTGAGAGTTTTTTAATGCAATATTGTGGTTGATGCTGGCCATGTCGCTCGAATGCACCCGGACAGATGGGCGAAGATTGTCACTCACTCGATGAGGAGGGTCGACGCCGTCGAGCGCGACCGCGGCGAAGGTGGTGTGACGATCTGATCGTGTTTGCGGGACAAACTTGGCCAGAGATGGCCCAAGACAGAGAGAATTGGAAGGAGAAAGGGGAGGCCTTTGCCCAGCAGTGGGACATAAACTTCGGACATAAACTAAGCTATTTAACATTAACATAACATTGTTTCGTACGTCCCACGTTCGATTGAATAAAAAAAATCCATAAAGACTCACTGCCACTCTGCATGTCCACCTGTCACAATTCATTTGCACTCAATCTCCAGTAGGTTTAGATTAGGCTTGGCGTGTGCTTGACGCTACTCTTAAAATGAATTTTGACGATGATTTTGAGATACTACTGTAATTAACGGAGTCTGCTAGAGCCGATGCCTGCCAGAGGTACTGGGTGGTTTGGAAGAGTCACCACTGCCCGCACAGGGCAACGCAAAAGGAGAGTGAAAGAAAACTAGTAGGTCTTAGACAGTAACAGTCTGACACTCCTTCTTTCTCTACCCAGAGCTGGAGATTTTATTTAATGACTCCATTGGCTACACTAATATCCGATCTGTGACTACACTAATCGTTTCTTATGGGAATTGAAGTTATATATAGAACCTATAGTTCCAAAGTGCAAACTATTCAGTTTAATTACAGTGCAAACTGTGTCCCGCAAACTGGTACTTTAGTTTAAGTCCTAACTATCTATCACGTTGGTTCTGCGGTTACCTATTTGCTTTCCGACTATCTTCTGAACTCAACATGATCCAGAGGTAATTAATTTCAAGTACATTGTTAGGAGCAGATTAGGTAGGCATCAGAACTTACGAGAGATAAGAATGTACTTACAATAATTGGCAATAAATTTTCAATCTTACATCATTTTGTGTCTGTTACCGTTAAAGTACGGAATGTGCTAATAGCGCATTACCTAATTCATGAATCCCCGACCGGTCTCATAGGACCGCGCTGTTATTGTCGTACTATTGTGTCTCGTTTCGCGGGTATTGATAGGTTAACTGGGTAATCTGCTAATGTAAAGTTTGATATCTTCACTTTACTTAATTAATCTGATGTTACGAGTAGGTACATTGTTAAATCGCTACAGACAGTGAGCGAAATATTTTTCTTCGTTGTAAGCGTAAAAAAAGCGCAGTCTGTCTTGTTTGCAGATTGACCGGGACATCTGCAGATTATTTAGTTAATATGAGGACATATTTTTTTCACCCAATCAGATAATTAGCAGATTAAGAAGTTATTCTGTACTCTTACTGATTTAAGTACATTAGGGGCAACATATCTATAACCGTATATTTGTACTAAAGTCTAACAACTGTACTCTATTCACTCCTGACCGAGTAAAGGTTTAACTTTATTGTAAAAGATAGTTCTGTGTCTTGGTATCGTTGTAGGAATGAGTTCACTAGTCCACGGTAAAAGGTACTTACTGCTTGTTATTTAGCTTTAAACCCCTGGATATTGTAAAACCTGGAGGATTTTATCAATATACGATAGCATTATGTACCACAAAGAAAATACACCCAACTTCGATGTAAAAAAAAACACAAAAAAATATCATAGACAAAACTATTATAGAAATAGCGACATCCAAAATCAAAGTTATTTTGTACAATTTATTTATTATGCTCTTTATTGTACACCAAGATTACAATAATAATAATAGGTAACTTTATAATAAAAAACATACAATTTAGTGGTTTTTTATTTACATTAAAGTCAGCTGTATTTCTTTTTGTATTTTTTTTTAAATGTAAAGTCAATAGTAGTAAAACGTAGTTAGCATATATACGGGTATGTACGACAGGCCTTGGGCAATGTCAATTAGATCTGAAAAATTAAAAATTAAAAAAAAACTACACGTTAGTGAACACTGTGCTGACGAACAGTGAACGAATAAGCAGATAAAATTATGTAAATGATTGAACTTGAAACCGGTTAGGATCCTACGACCCATAATAATTACTTTGTCTAGCACATTTTGTCTTTAGCAAAACATTTTAGGCGTTGCTAACGTGTTTCGACACATCTGAACACCTAAAAATTTAAAATAAGGACTAAGTAGGTATTTATTTAAAATATCCTTGTCAATTAAAGAAAGTCGTCGTCGTTGTCGAATAAGTAGCTGCTCTTTCCAAAACTAGGTCTTTTTTTATATAAGTACTATAATCTAGTGCTTGACTGCAATCCCACCTGATGGTAAGCAGTGATGCAATTGTTGATGGTAAAGCGCACTAGTTTATTAAGAGCCTATACACTCTAGTCTTGAAGATACTCAAATTATAATCGGACGGACGGAAAGACCGCAGCAGGCCAATTGTTCCAATCCTTCGATTTACGCGGTATAAACGACGAGGCAAAGCGCTTTGTCCGGACCGTGCAGGTTTCGACAACGTAAGGATGGATACTCGCCGTACGACGCGCAACGGTTTGTCCGATGGTAAAAGGAAAGGTCATTATGCAGAAGAACGAGCAAGAAACTCCATGGACCATGGTAGTTTATTTATGGCATTTTATAAACACATTTTACAATATCATTAATTATGGTTTACAACAATAACATCTGAAAGTAATTTTGTTCTGTCTTGGGCCATTTCATAAAAGTAAGGCAAAGATTGTGAATATTCTCTAATATCGTATAACATAATTAGAACAAAAGCCACAGCACGACACACATACACATAATTAAATCAATACAACCATTAGCAATAATTAAGACAACATATTGAATTACTTACGTGAGCTTTGGTGGTCAGTAACGGTGCATCGCTAGACATATTATAATAATTGAACTATAAGTATTAACTATCATCATCATTTCAGCCGAAAGGCGTCCACTGCTGGACATGGACCTCCCTCCCCCCAAGCGTCGCCACAACGAAGATCCTGTGCGAGAACTAACTAACAAACTATATTAACTATACTCTTACTTATTTAATAAATATAAATGCCAAACTTTCCTTCAGTTACCCTTTTCGTTTCAGGGTCGCAATGATTCTTTGTATGCACTCTTTCTTAGATGATTTGCCTCCTATGATTTAATTATCTGAGTATTGGAAGAATATAAGGAGTGAGCTGGAAAATATGAACACTCACCTCGGAAGGGTTACATTTTATTTATTTAAACTTTATGCACAAGTAAAATTTACAAAGGCGGATTACATGTTCTTTTGAATATTTGCAATCAAGCAACCAATACCAAATCGTATATGTTTGTATTCCATCGCAGGTTTAGTTGCCTTTTAAACATTAAAATATATAAGTTTCACCGAAAAATTCCTGCCAGAAAAAGAAAGAAGTAGTCGAAAATTTTAGCACCCTTCGACCAAGTTTTCTTTGACCATTTATACGGGAATAGGAATAACTTTATAAACTACCGCAAGACCTAGCGGAGCGAGACCGACAATTAAAGCAGCTTGCAACAAACTTATTAAGTAGGATTACGCCCGGGTCCGATTTTGATGCAAAAATATGATAATAACAAAGCTCTTATTACTCTTACTCTTATTACTCTTTGTATAAGAATAAGAGTAATAAGAGTTTGCAGTCGTACTTATTTGTATTTCCTGTCAAAATAATTGATTAAAGTATAGACAAAAAGTTTTCTGGAAACCCAGGGGGAAGTTGCGGCAGACCACGTAAGAGGTGGTGGAACGACTTAGACGTCTTCCTTTAGAATTGGCAAGAAGTGGCCCAGAGGCAATGAGCCGGAGTAACAACAGAAGATATAGAGGGAGGTTTTTGACCAGTAGTGGGAAAGTACAGGTCTGGTAGGCAGCCGCTCCTCGCAAAATACTGGTATTCAGCTAATTCCGGCTTGACTGGATGCCGACTCCAACAAAATTTGGGAAAAGGCTAGAATAGAATATAATAGTACAGGCTAAATATAATACAGAAATTATAGACTGAGAATAATTAAAGGAGTGATATAAAGGAAAAAGGAGTTCGCGATAGTATGATGAGTACAACCCACTTTCTGGGCAAAACAATACTTTTTGAATAAACTGATGGTCAAAAGTAGGTACATGAACTGGAAAATTCACTTTGTGACTCGCCCGGTTTCAGACCCGCGACCTCACGCATTAGAGGCAGGTGCTTCAAGCACTGAGCTATGAATACTCTGTGGTTATAATGTAATTATATGATCAGAGTGCACGCAAAGACATTAATGAGCTGTATAAATCTTTACTAATTAGATGTTAAATTGCAAAATGAACAGAATCTTACTTAATAAGGTCCTTAATGCATTACATAGCTAGGAGCATAATATTTACATGCAAAAGGTAGAAGTCTATTTAAGTTTACTTTGAAGGAAGTCTTGTGTCTAAGTATCAATCACATACAAATTATTTACCTATCAATAATATAGTTCCATACTAAGGAATCGTTCGCCTTGGTATGATCATGTGAAGAGGAGGGATGAAAGACAGTATAAGGAGCCATGTTACTAAAAAGATTTGAGTATACATGTGAATACATGGCTGGAGAGGGAAAGGGAGAGGGAGACCGAAGAAAAGATGGAAGGATTGCGTGTATTGATACGAAAAAAGGGGAGGTACAGGACAGAATGGAAAAAATAAACGTGTTGCGCCGACCCCAAGTACTTAATACGGGATAAGGGTAGAAAGAAAAAGAAGACTAACAACCGAAACCAATAACCTGTCTGTCTGTACAATCTCCAGTAAGCCAAAACTAGAGATCGATAGGTTATTGGTTTCGGCCGTAAGTGAAATTCAAAATCGATTCCCTAACGGCCGAACCCAATAACCTATTTCCAGTTTTGGCATATTCGAGATATTAAAACAAATGATATAATACAAAAAAAAAATTCTGTTGTTTCATTTGTTTTTCTATTTTCGGTATGTGATAGATAGGTTATTAGCTTGGGTTCGGCTGTTAGACATCTAGTTTTATTTTAACTAATTTTAAATTGATAAATAGATAAAGAAGGCATATTCCAAGATCCAATTTTCGCAAAAAAATCCCCTATGATATGGCAGCGGTAATAACGATTTGACCAAGCTCTCTTTTGCATAATTTTTAATGTGGATCGGTGTCCGCTTAATTTTGTGATCTTTGGGCATGAAGGCAAGTGTTCGCAAATCTGCACAATGTGCGAAAGGTGTCTGCGATATTTTTTGTTCCCGTATAAATTAGTGAAAAGTATGCCGACTTTTACTGACTAAAACCCGCTTCTATGGTCCTTGTTTGCCTTTCGTTCCAGAGCCCCGAGCTTTCTTTTCAGAAGCGAACCCAGCCTCTACTATTTGCTGACATCTCCTTGAGGCTCGCGTGGAA
This sequence comes from Mythimna separata, assembly GCA_030763345.1. NCBI lineage: Eukaryota > Metazoa > Arthropoda > Insecta > Lepidoptera > Noctuidae > Mythimna > Mythimna separata. The sequence continues at coordinate 9,925,633 of CM061175.1, forward strand.
CTTCGGCTTTTGGAAGTATGCGGATGCAGGATTGGTAATTTTATGTAACGTCTTAGATATCGCTACAGGCTCAGTCCGGATAGTTACCGGACGACTGGACGACAGTCATAGGTAGGTGCCTACAGCTTTACCATATCACGTAACTTAGGTTTCCTCAGTTTTCTCAAGAGTAGGTATACTTGATGTCTTCCATTCAGTTATTATCTAGGTACAAAGTACTTTGGCCTAAAATAAACAATACCTATTTATCTTCAACGAGCCATTATTGAAGATTATGAGTATATCTTGAGTTATCATTGTATGACAAGTGATGATAAGGTTTGAAAATAATACTTATTTGTTTTAGTTATCAAACAAGAGGTGATATAATATAGGTACAGTACCCAATTTGTAGTTTGATTTGTTATGATGTATTTGGCTGAGCGAAAATTTGCAGTTTGGTGTAATTTCGGCACCTTTCTATCTCGAAAACCATGAATTCCAGGATGTCGAGATGGGATTTTTTTGAGCACGATAAAAAAAGGCAAGGATGCCGAGAAGATTGGTTTAATAATTTTGCTTGGGCTAACATAGTTTAGCTTTAATTTTATCATCGCTGAGATTGGCAAGAATAGATAACGCGGAAGTCATATTATTTTGTGACTTCTTTTTTGAGACTGTATGAAACTTGTGGATTAGAGGCACATATTCAGAATAAGATAAAAGTCGAACGAAACAATTTTGTAGCATGCAGCAATATTACAATTTCTTAATAAAAAAGACAACTTACAGTCAAACTCTCAATACGCAACACCAATTCGTATCGCGTCCAATATTTACTTCTATATTTTCAGTACTCGTACAAATTAAAAAACATCACGAACATCATTACTCAAAGCTAAGTCACGATATAATTAAATTTAAACGTTAGCTTTCGCTCGCCATGTGGTCCAACAAATTAAAAATAATTACTATACGTAAATCTGCTCTGGAATAATGTAAAAATCGGTGTACATAGAGAAACATCTTTTCTTTGCATTTTGTTGAGATTTGAGAACGTAAACATTTTTTTCAAATTGCTGAATTTGGTCCTTTGTAAGCTGTTCATTTCCGTAAGTATACTAGTATTCACATCATTAAGCTATTTTATAGAGAAGACGATGAGTTTTTTTTATTGTTATAAACTAGTGCTTAACTGCGATCCCACCTGATGGTAAGCAGTGATGCAATCGTCGATGAAACCGCAGCAGGTGAATTATTCCAGTCCTTCGTACAAGGTATAAACAACGAGGCGAACGTACGGGTAAGGATATTATAAAGTTTTTCAAAACAAGGGTACCTTACAATGGTGAAGGACGATCTGAGCAAGACTGGACTTCTACAATGATGGAAGGCAACGGTAATCGCCCACATACATGTAGATTAGGTTAAAAATGGGTGCGAGCTTAACATTAACAAGGTTATTAAATTATGAAACTGGAGGTTTTATCAAATACTAATAAAGAACAGTTGAAAATAACAACTCTATGAAGTCCTTTCCCTAAAGCGTATCGGTAATTGTATCAAACATAATTGTTTTGGTGAAAAGATGCACTGTCACTCAACTATCAATGAGTAAACATTATAATTATCAGTTTTGAGCACTATTATAAGTTTAGATGTAGTCGATGTTGATCCCTCTCACGTTTATGTTACCGAGTATCTACTCTATATTTGGCGTATGTTACAAGTCCTTTGAAATAAAGAGCGAGCGTAATACTAATATGTGAGACAATGTTTATGCTTTTATATATGCTTTAACGATGCAATTTTTCCAGCTACCTAAAGCTAGTTTACCTATTACGATACTTACATGTCCTCAGATTGAACTCGAATCATGCTTGTTCTATTTCATGTTTTGGTACCCACGTCCAGAAAACTGATAGGCTATCATTTAGGTACGAATCTGTTACCCCCGATTTCTGATTTAAGCATTTGCATTTGCGTATTTCTAACAGAGGAAGCCTATGTTCAGACGTCCACTACTGTCTTTTGACTGAAATGATGATAATTTCTGAAACACCACTTTAGACTTTGTCGTGTTGTAAGATTTTATTACCAGGGATAAATGAAAATAACAAAAAAATATAAACAATCATTTATAAACCTTATAAACTTAAACAAATATAACTTGGGTACAGTTATTGGCATTATCTATAACATTTTTTCAACACACGGAACGCTTTGGTACAGCTTACTTACTGATTTGGAAAAAAAAATATCATAACGTTCACTTAAACCTTCTTGGGTAAGGAAATGACAACATTCTTCACTTCGGTGTAAGCGAGGAGGGCATCCATACCACTGGTAACAGAAAAAAAATATTATCAACGGGAACACCCTACCACATCTTCCTACTGAAATAAGCAATATTGATGAAAATGTATTAAAATATGCAATAACGCTGTAAAAATAGCGTTTTATGTATTTGCATATGCCAAAATACAAATTCATAAACAATAATCCAATGTTTACTAATAAATAATGTGAGCTCCAATAATTATAATATTCTTTTCACGGTGCAATTAAATAAATAATTTTTAATAACTTACTTTTCACGACCAATTCCAGAATCTTTAAAACCTCCAAATGGTGATTGAGGGCCACCCCCCATATATGTGTTAACCCTATTAATCAAACAATATTGTTAATTTCATTAACGCCCTTGCATGCTCGGGAGTTAATTATATAAATCTGTCACTAGAGTTCGGGACTAAACTTACGTTTCGTTCTGAATTCAAAATGTTACCCGCAACTTTTCACATAATTTACAATTATCTTTATTCTTTGATGACATAAAGAAATTCTGTTGATTTACCTGACTATTCCAGACTCAACGTGTTTGGCGAACTGAAGGGCGTTGTTGACATTTGTTGTGATGATTCCAGCTGACAATCCATAGCTTGTGTCATTAGCTCTATCAATAACTTCTTCTAAAGTGTCAAACTTCAGAATGCTCTGCACTGGGCCGAAAATCTACGTAAAAAGTTCCGAGTTAGATCGTAAGCTAGATAAAGTCAACTGTATTATGTTTATTGAAACAGAAAAACTTAGGTCTACTAGAATAACTTTAATTTGATTTACCTCTTCCTTTGCGATAGTCATTTCATCAGTGACGTCAGCAAACACAGTGGGTTCGACGTAGTAACCAGTTGTACCAATTCTGTTGCCCCCGCATACTAACTTCGCGCCTTCTTTTTTACCTTTCTCGATATATCCTAGTACCTTACTCATTATTTCTCCATCAATCTAAAACCAAAAATTATTGTTAGAATTAAAAGAATTTTAGTAAGTAGATAATTTAGCCAACTGGGATTTCCTCAACCTATAGCGAATACCGTGCCAGTGTGGAGCCCCTTCATAGTATATGTGTCATGTCCTTTCCTGACCAGCACGACCTATAAGGACGACAACGACAGAGCTGTCCAGGTGGCTAAATTTTTGTCGGGCGAAATTTGAGTCAGATTGAGACGAGAAGAAACCTTAACACTTTGTACGCCTATAAGACAACGTCCTTAGGATGTTATTGTGGCTCCCACGTTTTTGAAGGGCATCTGGTACGTTCATGGCGGTACATACAGACAGATTCGCAGCAAGAATGTGGCTTCCTTATTAAGAAGGGTTCGTGGGAGCCGCAATGGCATTCTAGCGGTTGTAACTGACAAATTTCACTGTCCTCTAATAAAGCATCAAATTAAGGTCCTGATGGAATAGGATAATTGATAATATTGTACCTAATTGAAATAGGAATTTTTAAATCTTTAATTTACTAACACCTGCATGATAAGTTTTTTCACAAATCAATGTTGTCTGAATGCATAAAAAATATTATTATGCAAGCTGAGGTTTGAAATTTTGAATGTTTGTTCATTCTCTTATCATTATATGGTTGGCTTCTTGCCACAGTGTTCAACTTTTACGAACAATAAATGGACTTCTTAACAGCACATGCAATATTGTCTCCAATTTACCTGTGGGCCGTTCTGAGAAGTAGGGTCTGCCGGGTTTCCAACTTTGATGCCTTTAGCGTGTTTGACAGCTGCTTCCACAAACTTGTCGTAGATACCAGATTGGACGAACAAACGGGAAGCTGCGACGCAAACTTGTCCTTGATGGGCGAATACTGCATTTGCAGCGATAGGGACCGCTATATTTACTGGAATACAAATACAGAATTAGCATAATCAGCCTCATAATGTTCCCACTGCTGGGACTCCTCTTTAGGAGATAATATATAATAGGCTGTAAACACCACGCGGGCCCAGTGTGGATTGGTGGATGTCTCAATGTCTTCGAATTTTTAGTTATAGAACATGCCAGTTGAGACAACCGATGTTTTCCTTTACTATTTAGTGTAGTGGTGATGAAATAAATTACACAAAGTAATGTGGCTGGCTGGGTTTGAAACCGTGACCTACAACTATGTAGTTAGTCGGGGCTGTTACCACTGGGCCACCACAGCACTGCTCTCCAAACAAATACAGATTTATTGGAAAATTAATCATTGGTAAGTTATTAATTATTTGGGTGTAATTGAATGATGCCAATGCAGTTAATTAAATGTAATAAAGTGTATGAATTTATTTATGAAATGGAAACTTCAATTTGATAAATACAAGTAAGTGCACTTTGTTGCCAAATAGTATACTTGAGGGAGATTGATATAAGTAGCCTAATTGTTTGATTGATATTTGAAGTTTGCTACAAGATGTTTAAAGATTTTAGATAGTAAAAGTGTGACACGGGTGTATCTCGCTCCACTCTAGAGCGGGAGACGTCATTGAATGACGTCCAACTCAAAAAAACATAAGTACCAAACCAATCGATCTGATAACGAAGTACTCTAAAATATCTATAGTATGAGTTACAGTACATCACTCGTATTTATTATATTTCAATAAGCGAATCTACTTCTATTCTTTTTGAATCGATGGTAAACTTGTTAAATTGTTTGTTTGTAGCCAGTAAGTGGCTACGTCAACTGTAGCATCGGTGGCACTCATTAAACCCTCCAAAGTGCAGGTGTACGGGCACTAGAGACACTCCAATGTGTGGTCATGTTTTGAACAGAAGCACCGCACTCACATTGAATATCCGATGGGTCTATAAAACCCCATTTGGCCAAGTTGTATTGCGTTGTGTGGTGCGGATAAATTTTAACATGGTCTTCATGATTTTAGAATAATAGAATATTAGCTTACAGTCAGCATCATTCATGACGACCAGAGGACTCTTGCCACCGAGTTCAAGTGTGATCCTCTTCAAATTGTTGGTTCCAGCTGCTTGTTGAATTAATTTGCCGACCTGCAGGCATAGAATTATGCTTATTTCATGTGGCATAACATATAACAATGGAAGGAATGGAGGGAAGCCTTTGCCCAACAGTGGGACAGTATAAGCTAGGTATAACAAATAATATAATAATGGCTAAATTACACAAGTTAAAATTCGTCATGTTTAATTAATATTACTGACTGACTATAAAAACTGTTGTCAATTCTTGGCTAGTAAGTACTGTCCGATTTACCTCAACTGATCCGGTGAAGGAAATCTTGGCAACGTCTATGTGGTGCGTGAGAGCGGTTCCAGCGCCAGGTCCGAAGCCGTTGACTACGTTGACGACACCCTTTGGCACTCCAGCCTCGGCCATCAGAGCCACCAGAGCCAGGGCGGTTAATGGAGTCTGCTCTGCGGGCTTGACCACGACGGTACAACCTGATGGAATAGGATTGATTCATTTAAGATTGGTAATAACACTTTTTATCACAACGGTACTGAAGCATTATTTTTGTCAATTGATTTAATAAATTTGTATTTACATTTATGAGTCGTATATGGTTTGCATTAGTAGATCGGGTCAGAGCCCATTCGTCCCCCAAGATTCGCACCCTGTGCCCACTCGTCCCCTGGAACTTTTGAGGGGCCTATTCGTCCCCTGAAGAATATTTATTTTTATTCGTTCTTCTAATATAAGTACATGTATATGTGTATACTGCAGCTTGGTATCCTGGTACAGTCGCGCAGAAAAGGGTAAAATAAAAAATATAGTAATTTGGTAGATATCATGTTTATTTCATTTAAGATTAAGTTTAATAAATAACCTCTAGGCTCTACAAAATAAGTTATCAGCTTTTGGTGTCTTGTACATTTGTAAATATTTAGCAAAATATGTGACAACTATAATATCTTTATGCAGTAAAATAAAACTGTGTAACTATTTAAATAAAATCCCAGTAATAACTGAATTTTAGATTAATTTAAATCCAGAGTACTAACAAATATCAATACGAATATAAGAAAAATAACTATGAATTGTTAGTACTTTGTACAGTCAAAGAGATCTACAAAATAATGCAATATCACAATAACTTTGTATAAAAGAAATGTAGGTAAAAAATAAAATCAGTGTTTATCAACTATGTAAAACCAACATTTTTACTAACAAAATACAACTCTTTTACAGAAATCAGCCTTGAGTGACCATCATATAAATCAACATTAAATATAAAATATGCAAAAAAAAAATAGAACACATATCAACAGTAAATAATCACTTCTTATATTTTTGTATATTTACCAACTACATACCTACATGCAAAATCATAATAACTTAAATCTAAAAATATAAATTTAATAATAATACTAATCATATTCCAGGATTCAAATGAGATAATTCGATTCAATTATGTTAAAAGTATTATTATTATAATATTAACAATATTGTTTATTTCGTTAGGCGAACATCATTTAATATAAAAAAGACCAAAGACACATTGAAGTCTCGTATTCGCAGTCACTTTCAAGAACCAATATGTCACCGAGGCAGCCATAACATACAAACAAAACACCTTATCTATTTTGTACCCCGTTTTTTAAAAAGCCATTCGTAGAGAGACAATATTACATCGTAAGCCTATCGACAGGTTATATTATTATCATGAAGGATTATCAATCATCATAGCTCTTTTTTCAATGATCTGTTATGATTTATTAAACTAATTCCGTTAATAAACTGTTCACAAGTGTACTATGTTAACCGTTTCTTGTGTAAAATTTAGCTTATTTTATCTCAGGGGACCAATAGGCACCTGAATAGGTGCCGAATCTTTAACTTATATTGTATTATATTAGAGGGGACGAATGGGTACCTTAAAAATAATATTTTTTATTAAATATTAATTGGTCCCCTACCAGGAGACCAATGGGCACCTATATAGGGGCCGAATCCACAACTTTTATGCTGGGGGACGAATTTTAGGGTACGAATGGGCTCTGACCCGTAGATCTCTTATAGCTAACAGATATAATTTGGTTGTTGTCTTGCCAACTAGAGATATATCATTTTTCTTTTGTATTTGGCCTGGCCGAGTTTAGCCGAAGGTAATACCCGGCCATAAAAAATTATGACTAAAGTATTTCTTCACACCGCTCTAAGAATAAAGAAAAGCCTGGCTAAGAGTTTATAAAACAACTGCTAAATTATTCAGAGAAGTCCAAATCAGACTTCGTTAACATTACAAATTATAACTTACCTGCAGCTAAAGCAGTGCAAACTTTATTCACAAATATGTAGATAGGGAAATTCCATGGCAGAATAATACCGCTCACTCCTACAGGTTGTCTCAGGGTGTATGAGAATACCTCACCATCTGTTGATATTAGACGAAATTTTGTAGATAATGTACAGTTTTAATTTAGATTCAAGTTGCATTTTCTTATGTATTCTATATCTTACCAGCAGCGATGGTATCGCCTTTAATCTTATCCGCACATGAAGCAATGTACCGGATAAGATTGACAGCTACTTTCAATGCTTTTGCAAGGGAGATCACCATGCCGTTGTTGTAGGATTCCAGCTCTGCAAGGTACTGCCAGTCTCTCTCTACGAGGTCACTGAACTTGCGAAGGATTTCTCCACGTTGAGAAGCATCCAACTGTCGCCATTCCGAATTGCGGTGGAACGCGCGTTTTGCTGCAGCTACTGCCAAATCAATGTCGGCCTGGAAGCAATGGTCATGGATAGAATAAAAAAATTGGTTCATCAAATTTCATTTCCCGTGACACGATACGTAATTTTGTGTTAATGAATATCGTGTCACCAAATCCAATTCATATACTAGTACATCAATAACTCATTTCCTAGATTTTCAATTCGTCGAAATTTAGTTAGTTACATATTTGACATCAAAGTTACGGTTCATCTAAATTGTCGTTTCCCATAATTTTAGCACAAACCCATACTTTGTTCATGTTCCCGGCGTCAACATCCTTCTGTGTATAATTAACACTACACAAACACACTACTAGAGATACCGAGTAATCAAGGCGCTTTTGTTACCGGGAATGGCACACGAAATTTGATTGCAGTTAATTTGGAACGTCTTTGAGAAGTAACGTGAGTTTAACAAAGTACAGGGTTTATGACTTACAGATAACTATAAGCCGTTAGACTACCTATGATTGCAGATGATGTTTCATGTTCTCATTGGAATGGGTTACACCATATAATGGGCTACATCTTATTAAAACAAAAAATACACATGAATTTTTTGATCAAGTGCGAGTCTTTTTTTTTGCGTTTACGAAAACTACACATTTACTGCGTTTGGCTCTCAAATGGAGTGGGCCAATCGGAGCGCCGAACGTCATAAACGTGTCAATCGCGTTAACGTAAATCAAACTCGCACTAGGCAATCTGAGGTAAGAGGAATATACCAGTACAATTGCGTCGAGTGAGAAAGAGATGGCAGCTCTACGGAAGTGCAGTCGAGCAGAGAGCGATAAATAACTTGGTTTTAAAATTAACCACGCCATCGTCAAGACTTTCATCCACAGCCCGATCTCTGTAAGCGTGGCTTAATCTTGCAAAGTTTCGAAAACTCGTTTGGGGGTTTTATTTTTTGAATATTTTGCTTGGTGCTACAAACTTTGGTTGAGGGAAACTGACAAAATAACTAGACTATTTTGCCCCTTTATAACTCCCTTTAACGCTCCACTTGATTATAATAATATAATAATAATAATATTCCACAACTTTCACACAACGCCATCTAGTCCCAAGCTAAGCCGAGCTTGTGTTATGGTTACTAGACAACTGATAAACATACTTATATATTTCTAAATACATACATATAGATAAATTACACCCAGACACAGAACAAATGATCATGCTCATCACACAAACATTTGTCCTGGGTGGGAATCGAACCCACGACCTCCGGCATAGCAGTCAGGGTCACTAACCACTAGACCAACAGGCCAGTCGATTGGTAGAGCATGCCTTGTTGCATTCAGTCCACTGCCACAGTACCAGTACTGTACATGAAGTTTAAATAAACCCAAATATTGCCATACATACCTTGTCACCTTCGGCAACTTTGGCGATGACGGATCCATCATGAGGATTGTAAGTGTCAAAAGTCTTGCCACTCTTCGCGTCCACCCATTCGTTGTCGATGAACAACTGAGAAAAAGACAATAAAAATAATTGAATATCAGTAAAGTCCCCAAAAATTTATAAAACTGTCGTGTACGCAGAAGGTGTTTACGTCAGTGTTACACATTTTTTCTTAGAAATTTTATCACACAATTTTAGCTTATTGTTTTTCCAATGTTCAAGTTTCTCTTCACCAAATATTAAATTAGATTCGATTCGGCTGTACGAGAATAACAAGTATAGAGAGAGTTTTTTTTTCAATGTAAGCGATTATGATTTATATTGCAAGTCTTGTTCTTTTAGTAAATATTTTCCTTATTCATATAACGTGTTCGAATAATCTTATGTTTTCCTGTTCAGTATGCAAAACTACTTGCATCTTCCACGAACGAGGTCAACGACACTGCAGCTTCCAGGTGGCTACATATTGGTCGGATAAAATTGAAGTCAAAGCGACGCGAAAGAAGAAAGTGTTTAGATACATAAAAGATTAGTCCAGTGGGTGGATGGTACAATCCTCAAAACGTAGGATATGTTTACTGTGGATGTTTAAAAAGAAAATATGATATGTGCGGCTAATAATAAGTATAAAAAACTTTATTTTTACACCACCCTGCTCGATAATGGCCCTATTATGTTGTGTCATGAACTTGCACTTAAAGCAAGTCGTTATCACCTAGGGAGATAATGCAGTATGGTCAATCTTTAGGGCATAATAAGATATTTTGAGTTTAGAACATCAAATACCATTATTTTGAAAAGAAAAACGCCTTTAGTGAATTAAAATGTATGTGCATCAAACAAAATTCAAAAATGAAACTGGCCACTAACAAAAAAAAGAAAAAGAAATGTTATTACATACTGAGGAAAAGTTTAAGGAGGATCTAAAAAGAGTAACGAATATTGAAGTAGTGAATTTTGTTTGTTTCTAATTTCGAAACATGTCGATTAACTTGTAAATAATTCTCTATATTTTTTAATTTATTTATAATTTGTTTTATACGATATAGTTAATTAATCGTAGTAGACTTTAATTATCTCACAGATGGTGTAAAAAGTAGAGTATCCAACACCGGGATAAAGTAGAGTATCCAACACGGGGATAAAGTAGAGTATCCAACACGGGGATAAAGCTATCTTTGTCTTGCGAGGGTTGAATTCCTCACTTCACTCAGGCTTCTCTATTAACTTCCTCGCAATGCTCGGGAGTTAATTATATAGGTCCCTCACTAACGTTCGGGATTAAAACTTAGCAACCTTTGTTTTGTTCGGAATTCAACATGCCGCCCTCGCCTTAAAGACACTGCTTTATTTCCTAGTCACATAGTCTACTATTATCTATTATTTACTTTATTGTACTTAGAACAAGATACATAAACTTATATCTAAAACACATACAATGACCGACTTTATCGAATTCTACGGTCTCTTCCAGGCAGCTTGGAAAGGACAGTAATTGCCAGAACATTATTTTAAAGATAAGCGACGATTGAACAAAAGCGCTTTTTATAGGATCTGGCAATGCATTCCACAGACGAGCACCCAGCAAAGGCTTTATTTAGGAAAGTTGTGAAAAGCAATCATTTTAAGTCGTAAGTTATCCGATGACCTCAGATATTTCGAATAGGAGACGCAAAGAAAACGATTCTTAAAGAGACCTCTCTTTATCCTAAAAGGGGAAAGGAGTAGATTGTATAAAACGGAATAGCGCCCGAGTGATACACTCTACACTACTTTTCATCACTTACTATGAGGAAATAAAAGGCGCTTTATATTTTATTAATTGTTATTTGAAGAACTTATTTTCCAAAACAGATTCGTGAATTTTCATTAACAATCCGTGGAAACTGAATGACGGCGCAACTATGGACCAGGCCTTCGTACTAGCCAGTCTTTATTCAAACAATATTTGCGTTCGATTTCTTTGGCGTTGAACACTAAGATGTTCCAAATTCCAAAATTGCGCGGCAAAGAAAAAGATCACTTTTGGGCACACCTAAACGCGAACGATGTCGTCCTTTTCGAATAGATGGAATGAAAAGAATTTTAGTATTCCGGTGAAAGCAAATTGGCAACCACTTGAGCTTCACATGAAATTCAGAAATATGGTCATATTTTCGCAAACCGAATATGAATCTTATGCAGAAGTTTTGAAGTCACTCAAGTTTATCGAATTGTCCTTGTATAAGGTCAAGATCGCCGAAGAATTTTGCAAGTGCAATCTTGTTAGCAGTGGGAAGAAAACTACGCAGTCTCCTTAAAGACCCAGCAGGCGCAAATAACTGGCGACTAACTTTCTGTAGCTTGGCAGACTAAGTGAAGTTCCTGTTAATGACTATCCCCAAGTTTTTAACTTTCTCGCAGAAGGGAATAATGGAGTTATCGAAAAACATCTGTGGTAGGATGAAATTAGGTGAACGACCTATCCAACATTGAAAGATTTTTTTTAACCTATCAATACCCGCGAAACGAGACACAATAGTAAGACAATAACAGCGCGGTCCTATGAGACCGGTCGGGGATTCATGAATTAATTCGAACCAGTAGGTCCTGGGATACTTATTGAACTATTATAAATATCATTTTATTTTTTCAAAATCAAGGTCATCAATTTTTAAAAGGTAGGAAAACTTTAGCTTGATTATGTAGCTAAAGTTTTCCTATTTTCTTTTTAAATTTTATCCACATCCACATCCGAGGTAAAAACCCCCAGACAGAAACTGGACTAGACGTTGCTAATTTTTTTCCTTGTTCAAGATGTAACGTCACTGATTGATTTTAAATTGATGTAGGTATAATTACAGAAGGTTACAAGAAGTCATTTAATAACACTACTAATTTGTAAATAAAAAAAACTTTTTATCAATGGTCGAGAAATCTATACTATAAACATAAATAATATAAAACACAAAAATGTGCAAAACTACTAAAATAACGTAACGTAGAATTAAAAAAAAGACGTGAAATCTACAAACCTTAGTGTATTTAATTTCTGGTGCCATTTTATTAAATTTCTTTTAAACCTTTTAATTTGTCACTTAATTCACTACGTAGTTCTAATACGACACGTCTGTCGCCTCGCGCGACTATTCTCAATGTGTCTGATGGGCTTGGCCAAAACATGTTTATATTGAATAACAATATTTAGACTAGTCATGATGACATAATCAATTTGATAGCAACAGCCGTACGCGCATACATTGTCCTTATCTTATTTCTTGTGGTTGGTTTCTGTTATGGATAGGATATTTTTTTTAATCAACTGAGTTTACCACATGATTTTTTTAAAGCTGCAGTTACGCCTAGTGCATTTTAAGGTATTCTATAAAAGTATGTGTTTATTGTAAAAGTGCGTGGTCATCTTAAAGTTATTAATTTTTGTTAGAATGGCATCCACCCCGGCCATGCATGGACTAAAGTTTCCTGATAATCGCTTTTTCTCTGTGTTGTAATATGGAAATATTGTAGACCCAATAGTTTTTTTGAAAAGAGTAACCATGGAGTTTCTTGCCGGTTCTTTTCCATAAGAAACGACCAATTTGGAACCGTGCACTAGTTTTCGACGTTTTATAAGTGCCCATGTAGGCCTATGTGAAATAAAACTACTTTGACTTTAACTTTGACTTTCTTTTTGCGAAAACCGTATCAAAATTCGTTGACCGGATAAACAAAAAGATAAAGTTGTTAAGCGAATTTGTTTTATGCAAGTTTTATATGACGTGGAGATAATTTTGAAATAAATAAAAATATCACCGGTTTATCAGCATTTTTGTTTCATAACACTGAGGAAGATACGATAGACAATAAAATCAAGAATAAAAAAAAAACAAGTGCTAGACTGACGCACTGTGGGTGGCATACAAACTTACCTACCCATGTAAATAGTTCTAATAAGTGCATTTAACAGTGAAAAGCATTGTCAATGTATTACCAAATAATATATTCACCAAAATAATTATGATGCATGTAATAAAAGTACCGAGCATTAGTATAATCTGCTTTATCATGGTCCCAGTGCAGTGGGACTCAGCTCCAGGAGAAGGGATGGGTCGTAATCTGCCACGCGGGCCCAGCGGGGGTCAGGGGAAGTCATATATGTTGGAATTTTTTATTCGAGAATATGCCGCATTCCTCGCGACGTTTTCCTTAATTGTTTCCCTTTTTGAGAGCAGTGGTGATGAAAGAAATTATACAAAGTAAAGTGCCTGACTAAGTTCGAACCCAAGAAGTATATAAGCATTGGGACCTTTACCACAGGTAAAAATACTGCACCACAAAATCTGGTGCGTGGTTATGCTGTGTTGTACGTCTCAAAAACGCAAGTTGGTTTTTATTTTGGATGGCTATGTAATGGTAATAAATAAATTATTAATAACAATTTACTACTAGCATTGTTCCTAAAACTATCTATGTTCGTGGGCTCTTACAAACAAAAAAATTGTATCGTAAAAAATACATTAAACAAGAAAAAAACTACCAAAGGAACTGAATGCTTCGCATGATATTAACATGCCCAAAAGTTGGTGATTGCAAAAAAAATATAGTGAAAGATTTTTAGGCCAACAGGCTAAGTTTGAAAACTATGTTGTGTTACTCGTATTTGCTACTGATTTAATTTACATAATATTACTTAATACTAATAAATAAATCACAATTTTTCATGATAGATGGTACTTACATTCGAAACATGTCCTAGACTTTTCAGACAAATATATAGTATACATAGTTTAGTAGTAGCCTTGACTACTACAAATACGGTATCGATTTGAATCCACTAGTAATAGTGACGGAATTCGAGATAGCGGCTATTAATGGTTCGTCAAAAAACATTTCCCGATACGCAACACAAAATTCTATTTCATTTAAGCCGAAATGTATGGTGTTAAATTCAGTCAAATGGTTTGCAAAGCCACGAAATGGCCACGATGCTAAGTTTGCTATAAAGTTAAGGCGCATTATTGCAATAGCTGGTTTACCTCAAGAAGAGATATAGAGAGAGTAATACCCGATGAGGCAAATGATACCAACTGTTTAAAGAAAAGATTATGTTTGGGGAAATATTCATTCCCAAGAGACGGAAAATGATAAATTATTCATAGCATGCCCACCATCAATGTTTCCACTTTCACTATGGTAGGTGATTCAGAATAATATACTGGGTTTTCCCAGAATGCAAAACAACATTGTAGGATCGCACATAAGTTGGAACACGTTGCTTGAGAGGCATAAACGAGGCCACCACCGAGGCTACCATAGAATTCTTAGTTAAGTAGCAAGGGTATATTGATTTAATAGAACAATCGAAAAGATAAACGCGGGATTGGGAAGGATATAGACGTTTTAGATGAAACATGGTAGTAACAGTAACCAATTGACATCAAAAAATAAAAGAAATGTCATCAATTTCCAAAAATCTTTATTTTTCTAACTGTAGATTAAAAGCCCAATTTTAGATGACCTAGAAAGTCCCTTTTTGGCGTCCTATTCGGTGTTTGTGTTTATGCAAAAGAACCAATAGAAATCAGTGAACTAGGTATTAAGTTATTAAAGCAATCACTCGATTTTATTCGGTAAAAAGCGCCACGCAAAAATATGTTAGCAAATACAGGAGAATAAGTTACATCGTGAATAGTTGCTTTTTAACATACAAATAGTATATACAATTTTTAAATTACTTTATTATAATTTACTTTCAACAATTTTTGTAAAATAAAATAGATTTTAGAAAACTATTCGCTATTTTTAGGGTTCCGTACCTCAAAAGGAAAAAAACGGAACCCTTATAGGATCACTTTGTTGTCCGTCTGTCCGTCCGTCTGTCAAGACCCTTTTTCTCAGGAACGCGTGGAGGTATGAAGCTGAAATTTATATCAATTACTCAGGTCTACTGTCCCTTGAAGCTGTGAAAAAATCAAACTTCTAAGCCAACGCAATCAAAAGATACAGCCGTTTATGCCGCAAATTTTCGACACTTGCAAGGGAATCAAAACCTACAGGGTGCTTCCCGTGAACTCAGAATCTTGAAATTTGGTACGAAGCAACGTCTTATAGCATAGATAAAGGAAAAATTACGAAAACCATAAATTTTTAGTTACATCACATAATATTTTTTTTTAAATAATTTTAAACTTACTACCCATTTCCTCATAAACGCGTAGAGATATTAAATTGAAATTTATACCAAATACTCAGGTCTATAATACCTTTAAGCTGTAACAAAATCAAACTTCTATGTCAACGCAATCAAAAGAAACAGCAATTTAAGCTGCATATTTTGAAACTCGCAAGTACTCGCAAGGGAATCAAAACCTAAAGGGTACTTCCAGTCGACCTAGAATCTTGAAATTTGGCACGAAGCTAGGTATTATAGCACTAATATAGGGAAAAGTCTGAAAACTGAAAATTTTTAGTCACGTCACCAGAAAAAAAAAGGAAAAGTCTTCAAGACTCGATTCGAGAATGAACTGTTTTCATAGGTCAGTTGGTACGGAACCCTCAGTGCGCGAGTCCGACTCGCACTTGCCCTGTTTTTTCAATTATGAACATGAAAAATATGGTTTGAATAGCTGGCCGGCCACAGAAAAAAAAACAAAATAGACGGGAAAGCGGCAATCCGCTCTCCATTCGTTTTTTCGTGTTGTGAATATAGGTATGTTACTTCCGTTCCGATTTGTATTCGACAGTTTTAGGAGCCTGACGTGATAAGAAGTGGCTAAAGCAACAGCAACCAATCTATGCCAATGTTATATGAAAGGTCACGAGATGGTGCATTATTTATTTATACAATAAGTATTCTTAATAACAGCCGCACGGGTCGATCTTCAAGGTTAAGCAACGCTTGCCAAGGTTGATCTGTGAATGGGTGACCATCTTAACATACCGAGTTTCCTTCGTGCTTCGTATTCGGAAAGCACGTTATGAAGTAGGTACCGTGGTACCCCAGTTAATGGGTTGCGGAGGTCTGGTAGGCAGCCGCTCCTCGTAAAATACTGGTGTTCAGCTAAATCCGGCTTGACTGGAAGCCAATATAGTTGGGAAAAAGCTAGGTAGATGATGATGACTAATTATTGTACACCATAAATTTAATTTTACAATAATTATGAGCCTAAGAAACTACCTATTGGCATGGTAACGGCCGAACGTCTAAGATCAGATGAACATGTAGAATGAAGTAGTTTAAATATGGATTTAAAGTCTGATTTGATAAGAAATCGCTAATGCAGTATTGAAAACCTTTAATTTTTTAAATCCAATAAAGATAGTCAAAATCTTACGACGACTCAGTTTTTTCACTTTTCTTGTATTCGTAATTAAAAGCGTCGTGTTTATCGAGACCCGAGGGTTAAAGGCTTATTTAATTCCTTAAACTATTGGCACCCTCGCTACGCTCAACGCCAAACTTCTCGTGATTAAATAAATTATTTTTTACCTCGGAATTCTTTCGAGTGTGCGAGTCGTGCACGAAGGGTTCCGTACCATTATCTGTACAACATTAGATATTTTGTTATAACCTTTTTAGGCGGAACCCTAAAAAGGTAATAACCTCCCCTCTTACCCCTTAACCCTTACAGGATCACCTTACTGTCTATCTGTCTGTCTGTCAAGACCCTTTATCGCAAAAGAACGTGTTGAGGTATCGAGGTCCCTTGAATCTGTACAAAAATTAAACTTGTAAGTTTATCATTATAGGTAAGGTGGTACAGAACCCTCAGTGCGCGAGTCCTATTCGCACTTGCCCCGATTTTTGTTTAGTATTTTTAGTATACATAACCTACCGCAGTGTCTCAAGACAAAAGTCTATGACCAGTGTGTGTTGCCAGTGATGACATATGGCTCGGAAACGTGGTCGCTCACAATGGGCCTCATCAGAAGGCTTAAAGTCACCCAAAGAGCAATGGAAAGGGCTATGCTCGGGCTATGCTCTTGCGCGATCACATCAGGAATGAAGAGATCCGCAAGAGAACTAAGGTTACCGACATAGCCCGAAGAATCGCTAAACTTAAGTGGCAGTGGGCAGGGCACATTGCTCGTAGAACAGATGGTCGATGGGGACGGAAGGTTCTAGAGTGGCGGCCACGTACCGGAAGACGCAGCGTCGGAAGGCCTCCCACAAGGTGGACCGACGACCTGGCGAGGGTCGCGGGAATCCGATGGATGCGAGACGCGCAGGACCGGTCGCTGTGGCGACGCTTGGGGGAGGCCTATGTCCAGCAGGCCTCGACGGAGGGCGTCTTTCGGCTGAGATGATGATGATGATGATGATTTTTAGTATAAAAATTTTGTTTCATAGCGTCAAAATGCTGCAACTGACCAACCCGCCGTTAGGGAAATCTAATTTAAAATATCATATTTTTATTAAAATACATTTTCTATGACTGTTTTCGCTATCTATTGTCATGTACACGTAATATCAAATTCAGGTAAAACGATAAATATTTAAAAACTCGTCATTATTTACGTTTACAGTACTTCAAAAGGAAAAAACGAAGCCCTTATAGGATCACTTTATCGTCCGCCTGACTGCCTGCTAAGACACTTTATCTCTGGAGCACGTGGAGGTATCGAGTTAAAAGGGCTGCATTTGGACGAACTTAAACAGGTTTTTCATTTTCCTTCCATATTCTTCGATTAATGTCAAATAAATACTTTTTACCTCTAATAACTATGGGTATCTACCTAGTACTTTTGGTGTATGTAGTATCTAACAGTTTGCACTGTTATGCGTACCTACTTAGTCCTTTTTTAGATTTCCGTACCCAAACGGTAAACATGGGACTATCACTTAAGACTCCACTGTTTGTATACCTGTGTATCTTATGAATCAATAGAGCTAGACAGTTGAAATTTTTACATATGTAGCGATATCTACTACATATGACGTCACAGAATCCTGCATCACGCACGCAAAGTTTTCCGCGCGATTTGAATAGATACAACAGCCCGAACTCATCTATCGGGCAGTAGCCCATCCTGCCCATAGGACACCCGTCCGGTCGGAGGATCCTCCCTTTTCAACAGAGGTATGTGGGACTTTACTCTCTGTTCCTCTTACCTCCAAACATATGATGTATTTCTGTTGGCTGCTATAACAACGAATACTAAAAACAGAATAAAATAAATATTTAAGTGGGGCTCCTGCACAACAAACATGTTTTTTTTTGCCAATTTTTGCTACGGAGAGTACGGAACCCTTCGTGCGCGAGTCGGACTCGCACTTGGCCGGTTTTTATTGTAATTTGGGATTGATAAATTAGAGGAGGGTCTTGCTAGGCATGCAAAATTTTAAGCTTGATGAGATTGAAATTAATGGGGGTCGAATGTTGAGCAGGATGATTCGTTTAAAGAAATAAGTTTCGTGTTTACATTTTTGTTTATTTCATTTTTCTAACCTTTTTCCTATCCCGCGTCGGTGTGTCTTTACTGCTGAACATAATAAAGCTGGAACAATGGTTCATATAGTCGACGACATGTAAATAAAAAAGAAGTCGTACAAAAAGATTGAACACTGCTCTATGTTATACACACATGTGAAAAAGTCAAATACCAATGTAAAAATATTTCAAATAGTGGTAGAGGGCGTAATAGATGAAGACAACAAGGTATTGTAGTTATCTCATTTCGGAAAGTTGGGCGACAGATTCCAGAACTTTCCAAGTTATGAATGACAACCCTGACCTATGCTAATGTTATAGAAAAGTTCACGAGTTTGTGCATTACTGACATAGTAACGGTCGAAAATTCAAGATGAGTTGAATATCTAGAACGAAGTAACTTTTTGACAAGATGAGGGTGAAAAGGGTATAAAAATTATGACAGGGAAAATCAGAAGACGTGTACTTGGTTTAAATTGTAAGATTTCCTTGTGCGTCGTCTGTCACAACGAAATATTCTCAATTTATACTCAATTTTAGTATTTGATGGTCATAGAACAGTTGAAATGATGACTGTACGTAATCTTACTTAACTATTTTAGTTAATGTTAGGTACGATGCAAAATAGCATGGATACCTTCCCGTGAACGTTTGAGTTCAAGTCATCATCATCATCATCTGCCTAGCCTTTTCCCAACTATATTGGGGTCGGCTTCCAGTCAAGCCGGATTTAGCGGAATACCAGTATTTTACGAAGAGCGGCTGCCTACCAGACCTCCACAACCCATTAACTGGGGTAACACGGTAATGGCTTCTGACTATCCGTAACGACTGCCAAAGATCTCCAAATGACAGCCGGGACCAACGGCTTAACGTGCTTTCCGAGGCACGGAGGAAACTCGTTAAGATGGTCACCCATCCACAGACCAACCTAGGCAAGCGTTGCTTAACCTTGAAGATCGACCTGTGCGGTTGTTATTATCTAGCCACGAGCTCTTCTTGAGTTCGAGAAATACTCATCGCGTCATTTCTCGCTTCACACGAATTTTTTCCTGTACCATACATGCAATTTTGCATCTGACTGTACCTAATAAGTTTTAATGAACTTCAGTAGAATTACATAGAACTAACTTAATTCATTTGATTTCATTCACTGACTTCTGAGTATCATAATATGTTGTTTTGTTAAACATATTCGATGCAGGGATTCAGGGAATAACCCTCGGGATCATTTCCAAATAAATTGGATATTAAAATGATCGCTGTTCGGGATTAATTTCAATGATTAAATGCCCAAATTGCCCAAGTGGTTTTGTTCTTCGATTCGAACTTCCCATTGATTGAAATTACAAATTATTTTCATTAATTATAATTTGATTGATTTGCTTATTGTCGTGTTTGAATTAATAATTTTCGCGAGTAAAAATTTTTCTTTCTTTTCTTTCTTTCTTTCTTTCGAGTATTTTTCTAAGGTGTAAATTGCTCTGCAGTTTGTATAAAGTGTTCTTTTTTATCTGAGTTAGCAGGAAGATTGATGATGCCATCTAATGCGTTCCATGGCGGGTCCCTATCACGGCGTTTTGTTGTGACTGGCATATCTTATTTAATTATTTATTTTTAAAGCAGTCCACAGGAATGCGGAAGAGCAATTTTTTGATAAATATGTACTTTTTATCTCCTTAGGGCCAATTTTTCAATAAACAGATAACATTTAACTGAAAAAAATGACATAATGTATTCTTCTGACAAAAGTTATCAGACTATAGAAAAATTTACCCTTAAAATCGTACGGATTTTAATAATATATAATGTTATGTGTCGTTATAGTCACATTTAACTGTTCTGTGCTTATATTTATACACAAAAATAAACAAATGAGCAACTACTCCTGACATAGGCCAAGCCTGTATTATTGCTCGCTGCTCGTTCCGAAACTAATGGTCATTATTAATAAATGTGGGGTGTTACGTTTACATAACGATATCAGTTAACAATAAACATATTATTTTACAATGTTTAATGGGAGTGTTGTATGCATGTATTATGTGTTTGTGTAATCGTATGGTCTTCCGTAGTTTTACTATCAGAGGGGAAGAAAACTAAATATTTCGGTTTTGCATTTATGTTTACTGAATGTTTAGATATTAGGATAAATTTAATTTATTGTATACACACAACACACACAAGGGCCGCTAAAATATAAAAGGCCGCTAAAATATAAAATATAAAAATCTGTGAGTGAATCAATCTTTAAATAAATGGGACTGGGGATTGTAGCATTGTATCAAAGTTGAAGTAAAATGTTTTTGTCGATAGGGGTAAAGGAGAGCTGTTTGAGAGTCGTAGTTAGGTAATATGTAATGCCGACGAACAGTTAACTGGACAAGTTCCAGAACCGATACTGAAGGGAAAATAACGGGCACCCTAATGTCGACTGGTAGAAAATGCCTAAGGCATTAAGTCCGCCTTTGTGCATAAAGTTTTAATAAATAAATAATAAATAAACCAAACCTTTAGGATTACTTGAAACAATTTGCCTACGGCGGTCTTCCCGTCTGATTATAATTTGGGTGTCTTCAGGGCTAGAGTGAATCTAGGCTCTTAATCAACTAGTGTACCTCAACATCAACGACTGCATCACTGCTTAGCATCAAGTGGGATCGCAGTCAAGCTTCAAGCATTAGTTAATAGTATTAAAAAAAACCTATTCTGCAAAACGTTGGGAATGACGTTCAAATATTTAACCTCTCACCTTCTTCTATGTACTTCTACACCCAGTCAATTAACCAGTCGAGCACGTGCCACGAGGAATTAAAACCTCTCTAAAAGTGTGGCAAAAACACTTCGGAAAAGTTTTATTAATTAACTCGAAACCTTTTACTCAACACTAGGTTTTGCCAGTGGCTTTATCCGGGTAAGTATAAGGTACTCCATACAAACTGTGAACACTCGTTTCTTCACATTAAGAGGTTAATTCTGGAACATCCTCGCTCGCCTACGTCATAAAAGAAAACCTAGTGCAAAATTTCAAGGTCCTAGTCCCAGAAGTTTCAGTTGTGCTGATATGTCAGTTAGATAGTTTCTCCTTATATATCCGTCCTAGAGTGAATAGGCTCTTAATAAACCAGTGAACTTCATCATCAACGATTGTACCACTGATTACCATCAGGTGGGATCGCGGTCAAGCATTAGTTTATACCAATTAAAAAAATATATATGTAGATGAAAAAGTCAGATAGGGATGGTGATACGTAATGCATCCCGGTTAACCTCTATCGCCCTCTGGTAGCCGGGCCAGCGGGGTGTGAAATCTGCTACCAAAGTCGCCAGCAGTGGGTTCTCATGACCCTTTGATAGATAGGAAGATATTTGTCACTGTTTATAAATAAACCTAAAAATATGACTCACCACTGGGTAGTAAATCAAGCTTGAATTTTGCACCCAATACCAAGAACACTCACAATATTGTAGACCTTACTAATGTATCCCTATTAAGTATTCAACCGCCCGATGTACAACGGTCAGATGAGTCACGAGCGACTTCTAAGAAGAATTATATAATCCAGAAAGTTTCTGAGTAACCGTTCTGAAAAATATGAAATTAGTATACCAAAACCTGACTTACTTTATTTAGTTAACTTACAAGCTTTGTGAGAGGTTTCGCCTGCGTAAAAATAGATTTCTAGATTTCCCTTTAGGGGGTAAATTTTGGAAAATTCTCTCTTAGTGCCCTTCGTCCTACAAGGAAGCATTTTGCAAAATTTCACGCTTTAATCCCAGTAGCTAGCCGAAGCTGCGTTGTGCGTTGATATGCCAGTTAAATAGTTTGTCCTATCATAAATACATTTATAAGCCAACAAACGGAAAAACATGTGATTAGCTACAACCGTTAGGGTTCGTAACAGTGTGTCGGACTGATCATCTCGGGCGAGACAACTACAGGAATTATTTCAATCGAATAGCGCATACAGGTAAGCTAGTTTGATTGTTCAATTGTACCAGTAATCGTCTAATCCTTCGATGATTAAGATTTTTACATGTACTCGTAGATGTTCAAAGACGGTTGCGTAATCAGATCTTTTTAATCATAGGTAGAAAGAGGTTACATCCTCTACGTAACTATGTATGTATTTAATCAAACAAGGTCATAAAACTTATCTAGGTGTTTGTAACACCCGTAAAAACATGGAAAAGTAATTAAAACATCAACTGAACTGTACCAAGTACCGTAAAAATCAAGAAATAGTTCTACGAATACAATAACATTTTTATTGCTTCCATGAAGCTTTCACATCGTAAAGGTATTTTATTAAACGTTGCATAACAACTAGAACTGTCGGTCCAAGCAGTCGGTCTTCGGATCTCGTCGATCGAGACCCTCTTCTTGGAGTCTGTTGCCGATGTTGATGTATGCCTCGAGGTAGTGTGCCGAAAGTATAGTCACGTATAACATTGCTTTTATCCAACGGCTGATTGAACAGATATTTAAGTAATGGAATAAAGCCTGAGCTGGACAGATGTTCGTTGATCTATAAAAAAATGTAAATTTCGTAAAAGGCTCCATTCTATATATTAGGTGTAGATTTAAATGCTAAAACTAAAATAATTTTTATTTGCCGTATGTACACACGGACAATAAAAATTCTACTGTGTGTACATAAATAATAAAATTCAGTAAATAGAATACGGCTGTCTTTTTTTTGTAAAGATATTCTAAATGATTATCATTTGCACTGTTATTTTCTACGTCGATTCACGTCAATCTATTGCCTACCATCAGAGCCATCTTTTAACGAGTAGAAAAAATGGAAAACCTAATAAAAATACTCGATTCGATACAAAAGGATTTAGCAGTATAAAAAATGAAAGGAAAGAGATGGAAGTAAACGTAAAAAATATGAACCAAGAATCGTTGGTTCATATTTTTGATATGAACCAACGATTCTTGGTATTCAAAAACCAAAACAAAATCTTAGGAGCAAAACTGGAAAGTCAGCAAAACGCATTGAACGGTTAGAAAAACAAAGCAAGAGGAAAAATATTGTGTTATACCAAATAACACAATATTTTAACTCTTGCTTTGTAAAAGATACGGAGAAAAGCTATGGCCAACTGCAGGAAAAGATAAATTGCCAGAGGCTTTATACAGACACGTTCTTACTACAAGTAAATCCCAGTCGCTTTTGTCAATTGCAAGAACTGTTACACACTTTAGACACGAATACCAGTGAGTGAAGCCTTATCCTAGGAAGTCCGGTTTCACTAGAGTCAATAAATATTGAACTTTACTATTGTATTCCGTGTTCACTTTTGATGTGTTGATTTTTTAGCACAGACAGTGGCATGAGATGTCATGAGGCGTAGCGAGGACCATGTGGTAAAAACAGCCTAAATTTACCCGAACATGATAGAGGGAGAGACCGGAGCTATTTATCTGCTGGTCTAATATCAAGAGAGACCTCAAGAAAGCCCAATTGCCAAAATCGACGATCCAGAACAGATGGTCCTGGCGTAGAATTGTGAGGAAACCCGACCCAAGATGATGAGAGCAGACACGGACAAAGTAGAAGTGGCATCTATTGGGTACGCTTCTCACATTAGGAGTACCTTAGAAAATGGGGTTAGCCAGGTTATGACACTGTCTGTAGGAACTATCGTCTTCTCTTCAGAGTGGAGTAATAATAGTCCGGTCAATTTAGACATCCAAGGTTACAATAATTCGCACTTAGCTGAATATTGGTAGGGTTGTTCAATACACTATTATAAAGGAAATGTGAAAAGTCCTCATCGATCCGGCACGTGCAAAAAAATTTACACGTGGTCAAAGGTCACAAAAATGGGTTTTTCGCGATTTTGTGCAAAATGGTAAGTTTTATCATAAAATTAGCTCAGACAAAAATTGTAGATCAGACAATTATCTATAAAAATGTCTAACTACTTTTTTTCCTAACAGCCACCGTTTTTGAGATATAACGATTCAAAAAGTTGAAACAGTAGCAAGCGCAACCTGAGAAAAAGAGGTTGAATCCAAAAATTTTGTATGTGGTATTACTAACTAGTAGTTGTGAAGTGTCAAGACATGATTCTTCATGTCTTGACATTTCACAACTTTTTTTATTTCGTACTTTTGTGGCTGAATAATGTGGCCAACTAAATCAAAAACTCCAGGTCGTTCTATCATTAGACGCACTCTAATAGCATTGAATGTATTGGGATTACAACTCTTTCAATATTTTGAATCGTTATATCTCAAAAACGGTGGCTCTTAGGAAAAAAGTATTTAGACAATTTTATAGAAAATTGTCTGATCTACCATTTTTGTCTGAGCTAATTTTATGATAAAACTTACCATTTTGCTTAATAACGCGAAAAACCCATTTTTGTGACCTTTGACCGCGTGTATATTTTTTTGCACGTGCCGGATCGATGAGGACTTTTCACATTTCCTTTATAATAGTGTATTGAACAATCCTACCAATTTTCAGCCAAGTGCGAATTAATGTAACCTCACCCCAATTAATTAGTCTATTTTGACCGGGCTATAAGTCTTTTTTTGTGTAAAAAAAATACAATTATCCTATAACTTAGTAGGTCTATAATATTATATCTGTGTAGAAAGTGTTATAGTATTTCAACTGAGTTAAATCCTACTTTATATTCCGCTCACGTCGACTTATACAATTATTTGCTTACAAAGGAAGATTTGAAGTTTGTCTATTAACAACAAAGACGGCTGTTACTAGTTGGAGAAATGTTTGTCCATTTGTTAATGTCATTATGGCCGCATTACTCATTCGTCATTAGTTACTTTGTGCTATCAATTCAATCTTTTACAAGCGGCTACGTCCGCGTGAAATCGAAAATTGGGCGGTTCGGCATTAAAATAGGAGCCAAAAAATTGCTATGTGGACCTAATATTTATTTACACACGGTGAATCAAAATATGTAGACAGAATTTCTCTAACACGTCCGGCGTCCGATGCAATTCTCACGTATACGACGTAACGCAAACTAAAGGACACCAATATTTTTATGGTCTCAAAAGAGAAACATCTAGACAATTTTTCAACTCAAATAAACATTTACATTTTACTTCACGACAACTTGGAAGACAAAGTTAAATATTATAGTACGCTTCAGGCAGAACTCGTCCAAGCTAACACAAAAAAAAGATGTTTTGAAAGAAGAAAGGCAGTCATTTTTTTCCAGTGGGACAGACAGACTGAAATAAACGCTATAATATCTAGATTATATTGCAAATGTACTCTTATATTGTAGACCTCTCATGTAATAGAAGTCTTCTTCAAACAACAAATATAATATGTATGTAGGTCAATACATTTTTTAAATAGCGATTTCCCAAGAATTGTACGTAACAGATTCAATTTGGATTCAGTAAACCAAAGCCTCTGAAGATCACATGGCAAGGTTTTTTTGAGTCTCTCTCGATTTTTTAAACTAAAAACCAGCAATCATGGAAACATTATATCATCATCTCCCTAGCCTAATCGCAACTAGTTTGGGGTCGGCTTCAACTCTTACCGAATGTGGTTGAACTCTTGTGTTTTACATCGACTCTGTCGACTGTTTATAGACCTTCAAGACCCGGTAACTAGGCGACACGATACTCCTTAGATGGATTGATGCTCAGACTTTTTGACATGTGACTACCTGTAAAGATTGTCAAAGATCTACAACTGACCATCGGGACTAATGGATTTACACGGGGTGTCAGTTATTTCCTAGATAAACTTAGAAAAGTACGTTGAATTGAAAAATTCACAATGGTCCTAGCCTGGTTTCGGACCTGCAATCTCAATTTTGAGACATCCAACTCACATTCTCATTCTCTCATCTTCATCATCTTTAAACCACTGGGCCACCACAGCTCTGACAAACGGGAACGTAAAGACTTCTTTGATTAAAATCATTAAAATAAAAAAGAAACAAGAAGGAAATCACTATAATCAAGTCTATACGCAAGTGCTAAAATATTGTTAGTATCCCCGAAGCCATTGCAGCGAGATTATTTCACAAACATCCGGACATACAGAGTTTCAAATTATATCTAACATACTTTTGCCAGCGGCTTCACGTAAAAATGTTTCTCAGTGAATATGTAAAAATTTTTTTTTTTTTAAATCAGTCAAGTAGTTTTAAATTAAAGTGTAACATACAAATAGTCTAAAAATTTTAGTTTAAATAGTTACTTAGATGGGATTATTAATTTCGTTTGAAACAAACACCATTACTTTAACCTCAGTCTTTAGGATCCATGTATTGCCTGGAAACTTTTGTTACAACACTAAACCCGCAACGTGGTTGCAATAAATATTTGAGTTTGAGGTTTGACAGAGTACGTAGTTTAATCTTACAGAACACACATTAATTCCCTAGGGATAAGCCAATCTGTACGCATTTTCCATGTGCCGCCGCCGCCGTGGGAACAGCAATCCAGATTCAGGACTGCTTCTGAGAATTTCCAAATTGAAACACGCTATTACTGCGCCGGTTCCCAAATTGAACGCTGTTGACCCGCGTTCCTGCTTCTAGGGACCAATCATAGATAAATAAAACATAAAGTAAATAGGAGGTATTGATACTATGCAACATAATAATTATCAGTTTCTGCTTTGCAATGCGTATTATACTTCTACACTCATTACAGAATTAAATCACAATCATAATTCAAGCACAGTTTTCAATACACAAAGGTACTGTTATTTACCTTTAGAGAAATTAGTTATCCTATTTGCAGGCAAATAATATGGGCTGATTAATATTTTCAAAAGTAATACCTTGTGTTTTAACCGACTTCAATAAGGATGACATTCTATAAAATAAAAATACACATGTATTTTTTTCTATGTGCTCGTATGTTTTCTTTAGGTAATCGCTTAACCAAGGTTGGTAAAGAATAAAGTCTATACCTAAAAGTGATTGAGTTCTACAATTATAAATTTTCGCGTCTCACGGTTGCGACATTTTTCCAGACGGAAGGCTTCTTGTCAAGTCACGGACCTGACGTCTTGTATCTTGTGTCCTCCTTTCTCAAGATAAATGCGGTAAGTAAAGAAGGCAGGATATGTGCAAAGTGTTAAACAAAATAAAACGCAAAATACAATTCTAAGCGGCTAAGGAGACAATTTCTTTTGTTTGGGGAATAGGCCCACCACAAATTATGACGTATAGCAATGAAATGCACGTTAGTTTATTCCTTATAATCTATAGATTACAGTGGTAATATTAGCAAAACTTTATGTAACCGGAATACTGTGAAATACGACATAGTCCGGTGCCTGGCGCGTTAAAATCATCAAAACCTAGAACTTTGTTGACTGTGGGTTGATTTTAAAAAGAAAAACTGATATGTGAAGCAAATAACAAGCATAAAAAAGTTTACCTATAAAAAAATTATAATCCTGACTATGAAAAAAAAGTGAGAATTAAAAAACTCCAATTAGTCTAAGGACCTACTAGTTCGAAGTGAAAAATTCTTTCAATGTTGGATAGTCCATTTATCAGGGAAGGCGATAAGCTATATAACATTACGCTACTAATCTTTACGCGGATTCTAAATCGATATCGGCAAAACCATTAGGTTTTTTTTAAATTAAACAAGAGATGTGTAGTTTCCTCTAATTTTATATGGGTCACCTGATTATATCAATGATTTTTTTTTATCAAGAATATGATGTGTTACTAATATTGATCACTGGGCTTCTAATGCTAGATTCTTTGATTTTGTTTTAAATACTTTACTCTATAATTATGAAAGCCGACCAGTCCTAATTGAATTCGACCTTTTTACACAACTATTTACTTTATTATTTAATTCCAGATTTATTGAAATTGCGTTCGACGATATGGTTGTGAGAAGAGAACTATTCTTTATTTATAAAGTTAGGGTTTATCCGGTAAAAGGGTATAAGAATGATGGAACGTGGCATGATCCCGCCTGAGGCAACAGTCAAAACAGCGCTCAGCTATGCCGTAAACTCTTTTACTGTTTTTATTACTAGTAAAGCTTGAAAACACATAAAAAATTCTCATTAGTGGTATAAAACTATATTTAGGTACTATCTGGAATAACTAAAACATTTCTGCAAAGTTTTCCAAGCGCAAACGTAGCGTTAACTACGCAGAATCATTGTGTTGATTCTGGCTAGCAAACTTGGAGAGAAAAAAATAACAGATTTTTTAAAAAAAATTATAAAGCGTATATTTCAAATTATTTTAAACAAGTGTTTTTTGTCATTTTTAGTAGGGCATTAATCATCATAAACCACCCAGATAAAGCTCCGCGAGGGGGCTCCGGTAACCAGACCTCCGGCAACATAGGGGTGGGAAAAATTACTGCTCATTTTGTATTTTTTTTTGCTAAATAAAATAATACGTACTGTACTCGTTAATTACTCGAATGATTCGCGTCTACCTAGTATGTACCAGGGTAATAAGAGGTTCAACTACCTTTTTTTAAGGTGGGGCATCATTGATATAGCTTCTCCTGCTCTGGGCGGCAAGCACTCCTGCTGGTTTGTCAGACTTCTACTGACTAAAAACTCACTTCTGTTCCTTCTTTGCCTTCATTCCAGGGTCCCGGGGCTCTCTTTCGTTCAACCCAGGGCACAGATTACTAAATAGTTACTACGTAACAGATACTTCACTCAGTAGAAAAATTACAATACCTACTGCTATAATAGCCTACATCGTCGCGCCAGCAACCACTGCATGCTAAAATGTGCCTAAACTCTCAAGTGTACAGTCGTGATTGCTTCGCACCGCGCGATCCCGCAGCAATCGCAGGGCTGCCTCTTCGATATAATTCTGACTTATAGTTACAGTTTAAAATTGTATCGTTTATAAAATATTTCTATTACAAATTTCGTCGTTCTTTCGTCATTGACAGGTAAATGGAAAAATGTTAGGTGTTTATCCCTTCTTTTACTTGATTTGCACCCATCTACAGCAAACAAGGCACCACACGGCATCGTAATACGCGTACTATGCGTTCCAAATGAGAATAGGAAAGTCAATAAACTCGATCTGTCAAATTTTGATTGAAAAGTACGGTTTGCAAAAAAATCTTATTTGCGTTTCAATGGTTTTGGTTTTCTTTAACTGAGTCTTAGTTAAGTCATATTAAGAAATAGATAAAAAAGTTATTTAAAACTACTATTTAACAAATTATACTAAGTACTTTCTTTTTTATTTTCATTATTGTCGAATGGAAATGATTGGAAAATGATAATGACAGTTCATCAGACAGTTATGGCGAAATGAGTGGCATTGAAGAACTCGATTCAGATTGAATTTTGTCAGATACAGGTAATAATGCTTATTTTTATTTAAAATAACAGTTAGTGCAATACACATTAAAAACCTATATTAATACATGCTTTATTTTATAGGGGAAAGCAGCAGTACCGATCACGATGATGACGCCACTACTCAGACGCTTCACACAGTGACGCAGAGATCATCAAAATTGAAGAACTGCATTTTCATCAAAGTTTTTTTCGTTCACGATTCGTAAATAAATTAAATTGAACAAATTTCTTGTTTTGCTCACCCTACTCAATTTCTCCGATTTGACAGTAAGACGAGACATCACAATATCGCCGGCGATCCTATTCTCATTTGGAACGTGTAGTACGAACGAACAGCATTATTAAAATTGAACGGCGTGCGCGCGCTTCGCTTGTGAAAACCGCACTGAATTTGATCCGCTAGCGGACCGAGAGCGCTCGGCTGGGCGGTAGGCACTTATAGCGCGCAAGTACATGGAGTGACGGAGGCCTGCCCAGGGCCCCAGTAGGCTTCAACCTTACCGAACCCCTACAGTTTGCTGACACTGTCTCTTTGAGGCAGGTTTAACTGCCTCCTAGCTCAATTAAAATATGCAAAACTTGTCATGAGGGCATTGTTTAGCACAAGTTCTGCACCGTTTTGTTTGATCGTTTAGAAAATGAATTATAAATGTTTCCAAAATAATCAAAATATTAAATGAAAAGTGTATAAATGATTAAATATCATCAGAACGATTTGTCAAAAGAAGCATTTGCGAAGCAAAAAGAGTTGTAAAGTAAAAGTTTGTACAAAGAATTATTATTCTGCAGAACGAACCGTTTGTGAAATACCTAAGTCGCATACCATACGTTGGTAGTTAGCTAAAAATGTGACAATTAAGTTTTAGTGAAAAGTAGTTTGAAAGACATTATTTTTTATTGTTTTATACAATGCTTAAAACTTGTTTTAACAAGAGTTTTTAAACGTGTGATAAAAACACGGTATTAACACAGAGTAGAACCTATCTATTCTGTGTTAATACCGTGTTTTTATCTTATGTGCTTCTGTACCTACAGAAGCACATAAGTCTGTGCACAGAAGTCAATCTCATGTATGTACTTCAGTTTACACAACCACAAAGTCATGTTCGCTTTCTCGGCACGGGGGTGGACACCGGGTGCTTACCTATCTACAAATTTGTTACGTTAAAACAAACTATAGATATAAAAGCTACTAATACATTACTTATCGCTGAAACAATGGGTAGCTTAAAAAACGATAATTTACCAGTCTAGAGCAGATGGCACTCACGCTCGCATTGGTCCTAACTGGTCCGAGATATCGTACCCGTCAGATGTATCTATTTGTGCGTTGCTCGAGCGCGCTCTGTAAATGTAGATTCTGTACTGTCTTCTCTTTTGCGGTTTAAATTCAGACTGTTTTAAACATTCTATTTTAAATGGACTTGTTTTAATTATGCCAACCTCGTTCATTATGCGCTCGTTCGGTTTGCTCAGTACTGTAACCCGTATTAGCTGTGGTTATGCGGGCGCCGAAACGTAATGTACAAAGAGTGCTACACACTTCAACGCTGTGTGGTTCACGATGCGGTAAGAGGTACTTATAACTTGTTTGAGTACGTATTTCAGTTGTCGTCGTCAATGTATGTTTTGGGGTTGTCCCAACATGGTTTTTGGTTTCTTAATCACCGGCTTTCTTACTCATCAGCATTCACTGTTACCTACGTTACCCTAGTTCCTATTTACCCAATAAAATTAGTGATAATGCTTGCTTTAATTTTACTATCTCAATTGTTCTCTGCTGGACAAAAATGCTGCATAATCCTTAGTAAACAATTCGGACCATCGTGCATCGTATCCATATTGCGAGAACTCAAAATCTTCTCGCAGTTGTCGTCTAAGTGTCTTCGCGAGTTTCTGCGATATTTCGGTCACATTGCAAGAAAAGACGTGCCTTTCATCCCGCTCCGCCCAAGAGCGGGAGAAGTCATTTCGATTATTTCCGACCTGGAAATAAATAAATCTTTGAGCAAGTTTATTTGCATATTTTGTTTTTTTTTTTACAGACAATGTTATAAAGTCTAAGGGCCTGTTTCACAATGTCCGAGTAGTTCACCACCTATGATTAAGTTTCGAGTATCTTACTTGGCAGATAATTTCATACAAATTCTGTTCCATTTTTGAATTTATTCAGTGAGTAGTGCCTACTCGGACATTGTGAAACAGGCCCTATTTCAAATTAAATAGAACGGTTTAGTTATGCCATAGAGATATGAAATTATAAACGTGCATCCATTATAATAAAATGTTAATTTTGTGTACACATTTGCTTTGCTCGTTCATCAATGATCATTAAAAATACATGGCATAGCTTAATGATATATTTTTAACTAGCTTCTGACAACGGCTTTGCCCGCGTGTAAGAGGTACGTATATTGGATAATCTACTATTAGTGCTCGCTTACGTCATAAAAGGATATATTATGCAAAGTTCCTAGTCCAACTCCTAGTCCCAGTAGTTTCGGCTGTGCGTTGATAGTCAATCAGACAGTTTCTCTTTTTATTTTATACGTATGTCGAAGCGTCGGCTCATGTCAACTTGGATCAGCGCCATCTATCTCTCACTGGAGGAACTATGTAGTTAGATTCGTCAGCCTTAGCCAAAACTTTTCCAAACTGAACCTGATCTTCCAAACCTTAGTTTGGGAACGTCAAGTAAATAACTTGGGGATGGTTAGCGTGGAGTAATGGAAACACCGAGTAACTGGTCTGGCTGGAAGACAGCCGGCTTTTTGACATTGACAGGTGCACGAACGTTGACAGTCAGTTTTTGCTGTTTTTTTCTGGT
Source organism: Mythimna separata (assembly GCA_030763345.1). Lineage (NCBI taxonomy): Eukaryota > Metazoa > Arthropoda > Insecta > Lepidoptera > Noctuidae > Mythimna > Mythimna separata. The sequence continues at coordinate 9,958,615 of CM061175.1, forward strand.
GAACCGGGTACTGCATCGCGCATCGTGGCACGGACGTGGAAAAAGCTGAAGATAGGCATTTGTGGAATCGGTCTTGCGGTCTAGACATACAATCTCCAATTCTCCACGCTAAACTTCCCGCGTTCCCTGATTTTGTATCGAGCCATATTGCGGGTAAGCTAGAAAAACAAAAGTTGTAACGAAGACTTTGCGATCGTACTCCCGATGTCGCGACCCACTGATAACGGGACTCCGTTACGTATAAAATAATGAGTGTTTGTATTAGGTATATTTTATATATCTACGTAGGTATGGCGAGCTACTCATTGCTTGCCACCCAAGCCGAAATTACCGTAATATTTAATTTGTCCTTTTTTTTTTTTACAACGTGGCAATGCTGCCAGTCTTTTGGGCACACTTCCGGTCGACAGCGATGCGGAGGAATTTTTTGACGCCATATTTTAGTTTAGAGTAAGAGTTAGTTTTAATTAGTTAAGTGTTTTTATTTTTAATGTTTTTTCTATTATTTGTCCTTGTAAACTAATATTATAAAAAGACTGTAATGTTGTTTAAAATGAAGTTTATTCTTTTTTGTTTCTATATTGAGAATTTATCCATTAACTGAAAGTGAACCCCAAGACCCTAGAATGAAGGCAAAGAAGGAACAGGAGTGGGTTTTAATCAGTAAAAGTCTGACACGCTCTGCTCCAGCCAAGACCGGGAGAAGTCATTGGATGTTTTCCCATCTAAAAAAAGTTTATTTCTGTGTGAGTGGGAAATAAATAATGTTTCTTTGTTTTATAAAAATATGTTATCCTCGAACCCTTGAGGGTTCGGTCACTCTAACAACAGGGTTTCGGGACGAGTGAAAATGTCACAATACTATAGAGAACATTTACATCGGTCGTATTCGGATTGTTCAAATATGTTGTTCAGTAGCCATCGTATAACAAAAAACATAAGTCTAAAACCTTTGTTGGTTTTATTGGCAAATACGAATAGGCAGAGTAGCTTTAGGGCCTCAAGTATACTATTAGAATTGTGTCTGAATTGTCGATCATTGACTTCATACTCGTAATTGTCGATTTTGACAAATTAACAATACCAAACTTGGCAAAATCAACAATTATGAAGCCAAAGATCAACAATTCATATAAAATTCTTATAGCAGTCTTGTAGTCCGGTTCGCTGTGCATATAAGTTACCGTTATCCTCATGTAACAAAAATCTTTTTATATACTATTATTACAATACCTAAGCTTTGCTTTAAGAAAACTCAATTGTGGGTTAAGCTCCCTGTGTACAATGTACATCACCTGTCCTATTGTATTTACTGTAAAAATTGAGTACAATAAAGAATACGAGTATAAGCCGGATTTATTCTTTATACTATGCTACCTTTAGTGCGCATCCACACTGTAAGCCTAAGTGTGCGTCCACACTGAATGCGCGGTGACTGGAGCCTAGGCGGGCGCGGTGAGCGGGGGCGTGCGGTGGCCACAGTGACGCGCGAGCTCTTGTAGCTGTTCGACGTATATCACCGAACTGATCGACCGAGGTGGGGTCCACACTACAAGCCTAACGCGGTTGCGATGACGGGTGCGAAATATCAAACATATGAAACGCCCCTTTGCGTCCATAGTGCAGTGACTAAGGCGGGAGTCTAGCGCGACGGTCATGAGCGAGTTAGCGCGCGTAGTTTTCTAAGGCGAGGTCCACACTAAAAGCCTAACGCGGTTGCGATGACGGGTGCGAAATATCAAACATATGAAACGCCCCTTTGCGTCCATAGTGCAGTGACTAAGGCGGGAGCCTAGCGCGACGGTCATGAGCGAGTTAGCGCGCGTAGTTTTCCAACGTTCCTATCCGCGCGTTATGGCCGCACTACGGGCCTAGTCAACAAGCGACCTAATGCACGGGTAGCGGTGATATCAAAACAGTTCGGTCAATCAGTTCGGTGATATACGTCGAACAGCTACAAGAGCTCGCGCGTCACTGTGGCCACCGCACGCCCCCGCTCACCGCGCCCGCCTAGGCTCCAGTCACCGCGCATTCAATGTGGACGCACCCTAACGTTCCTATCCGCGCGTTATGGCCGCACTACGGGCCTAGTCAACAGGCGATCTGATGCGCGGGTAGCGGTGATATCAAACCAGTTCGGTCTTGTCGCTCGGCGTTGGAGCGGCGGCTTGAGTCCCAACAGTGGGAACATTACAAGGCGGATTATGGTAATATAATAATACCCCTGAATAAAGTCCAAAGGCTACAACAGCTCGCGCGTCAATGTGGCCACCCTACCGCATCGCTTGTCGCACCCGCCACAGGCCCCCGCCACCGCGCATTCACTGTGGACGCACCCTTAGACTGGTCAAGTGCGAGCCTAATAATATAAAAAAAGCCGGCCAACAGCGTGTCGGGCCACGCTCAGAGCAGGGTTTTGTAGTTTCTTGTCCGTCACAATAAGTGTTCCCACATTTTCAAAAACTGTTCGTCCCATCAAGTTCAAAACAATTTTCCTAGAAAGTCTTTATAAAGCTCTACTTTCCAGATTTTTTTATATTTTCTAAACTTATTCATTTTTGAATACTTATCCAAAAATATATGACACGTTAGGCATGAAATTAAAAAAAAAACACTTTACATGTAGGGGGGCTACCCTAATAAAACATTTTTTTCAAATTTTTATTTTACTACTTTGTCAGCGTGATTAATATAAATATTGGTACCAAATTTCAGCTTTCTAGTGCTAACGAACACGGAGACTAAGCGAGGACGGATGGATGGACGGACGGACAAACATGGCGAAACTATAAGGGTTCCGTTTTTGCCATTTGGATATGGAACCCTAAAAAGAAAAGTACAAGGAGAGGGAAAAGAAAGTACTTAGGTATATAATCTTCAAGATTTCAGATAAAGTTACAGATCACCCTTAAATCTTAGATCTGTGGACTCATAAAAAAATATAGCCGCTGCCCGCAGATAACAGTTTATATCAGCTTTTATGGACACCGCAATATTCATATTTTAGGGCCATTTTAATGTGCTTTAAAAGAGATACGTTACGATGCGCCTGTTTCACTTTAAAATCCCAGAGATATTTTCTTTTACAATAACAACGTTTTACAATAACAGGTTGGTTTCCTTTTTAGTCTATTCGTATTATTGTAACTTACCTACTAGGGCTGTCTTGCGAAGTTCAGGCACTAAGACTTTATTCATACTGTCTACATTTTCTTCGAATATAAAATAAGCAAAAAGAATAGAACCTCCTCTACTATGCTCTGTTTAAGAGAACTGCGTGGCTGCGCGGTTCTCTATGAACATGTACGAGTATATAAAATTAAATAAATGGAATAATAACAAATGTATTGTTTCTAAAAAATCCAATACATTGTTTTTAATGTAGTCAATAAAATTATGAGCTCGTGCGGAATATCTGTTTCTAAACTAGATAATAAAATATGAATTTCAGACATTAGCGCTCCTTCCTAAAACTTTGCACCACTATAGTCTGTCTAGAAAGTCAATCGACTTAGGTAATTATTTGGCAACTTAGGCAACTCTAGTTGAATAATCAATGTAGATTAAAAGGTCTTGATCATCGTTTACTGGTTTATCCTTTTTGTTGGGACAGCTTTCGTTGGCCAGACTATATTAAATATACGGATATAACTTAAGATTATAGATACCTATTTAAAACAACGTAAAAACACATTAAGAAAATAAATAAGTTTGGTGATATTTTTCTTCTTCTTCGTTGGTATCACTCTTGACAGAGTGGTCATGGTCATCACTTCAGGTGTTGGTGGCAAGCTTTACAACACGACACCACTCTTCTCTGATGGCCGCCTTCCTCGTGCATTCGTGTAGTGACGATGAGCCATTTACTGCCGCTTTTATCTGGTCAGTCCACCTCATAGGCGAACTTGCTTGTGGCCGAGTACCCGCAAACTTTCCCATTCCTTTGGGGACATTAAGTTTAATTAAATACGTGAATAAGTAAAAAAAACCTCTGCAATTTGAATGAATTCGATGTTTTACGAACATGGCAATGCAATTATGCATTTTATAAAACAGCGATGCAGCATTAAACTTTAATTAAACTACAACAAAAAGGCCAACGAATTCAAAGGAATTTTCAATGTTGATCTTTTGCAATTTAAATGTTGCTAAAGTTTAGTGGAGTTCCGGTAACTCTTCAGCTACAGAGTTTATGTCGAGTACACTCCTAAGAAAATATATTATGTAATCAGTTATGAAACCCCTAGTTATGAAAACTGGTTAAATCATAAACATTCCTAAGTTTTAATTACGACTTAGCGTTGGTAATAAGTCGGAAGCCGTTTGAAACGCAAAGGATTTCCGACTACATACTTGTACGTATGTTATAGTGAGCATAGGCTAATTAAACTATATGTGTGATGCGTACTGAGGGACCAGTAACCTGATTCACGCAATCAAAACCATACCGATATCGTAGCGACTTAGTCGCTTAAACCATTATCGTATTCACATCCATCAGTCGAACTTGAACGACACCGATATTAAAGTCGTTCGAAGGAAGTGTCGTTGACGCGTACCGTTTTTAATTCTGTTTAGTTATTCTAAAATTAACATCTGTATTTCATTATACTGCGTAGAACACATAACACCATGAAGTATAACATTATACCTATGTGTCATCTATACATATAATAAAACAGTAAAATTGTGCATCGTTTGCCGCAAATGGCGCCAAAACTACTGAACCGATCCTGTTCAAATTTTGCATACATAATCCTTATAGGACCCTTTTTGATTTAGGCTATATTTTATCACGCTATTTGCTATGGGGGGTGAGCAATATTGCATTTTGTCGGTTTTGAACGAGTTGCCCCGAGTTCGAGTCCCACCTACAATTTATATTTCTGTCAATGTTTTATCTTATTGTTTTTGGAAAAAAAATACTTTTACCATTTTTTCATAAAAAAATCAACATTCCTATTTGATTTTTCGCAAATATTTTGTAAAAACTAATCAAAACACGTTATAAAATCCAAACGTCCACGAAATTCACATACTACAATGTTACATTAGTCCATTTAGCTGCAAATTTATCTACTGAAATGAAAATCATCACGCTATCATCGACGAAGAGCGGGGCAGTCATTTATGACATTTATATGAGAACGTCTATTTTGCTTGGTTTTCATCGAACACTGCAGCGTGATTGATTAATGACTAGACTGGGACGTAACACGGTGGTGGTTCGAATCCCAGGAGATGTTTTAGATTTTTTTAATTTTTGTATATTTTTTTTTCACATATTTTTGCATTCTCACAATTTTTTTAACAAAAATATTACCTAAAAATATTATTTTTATTGTTTAACCAAAATAAAACCATGGTGACAAATTTTACAACTGCGGAGTTGCACCCCGTTTTCAAAATACAAACAATGACATCCTTCTTCTTCTTCCTGCTCTTATCCCGTATTACTTGGGGTCGGCGCAACACGTTTTCTTCTCCCATTCTGTCCTGTCGTCCGTCACACTATCATCTGCCCTTTTCTTTCATATCAGTCCTTACACAATCCATCCATCTTTTCTTTGGCCTTCCTCTCCTTCTCCATTCATCCACATGTAAATTCAGAACTCTTTTGGTAACGTGCTTTTAATCCCTCCTCTTCACATGACCATACTAAGACAAACGATTTCCTTTCAAAATACAAACATCCAGAGAGAGAGAAGGTATGGAAAGCAGTCATCACTTCCTTCCGCAAATGAAGCGAAGAAGGTAGCAGAAAGCGCAAAGATGATGCCTTTGGCATTACGAGTCGCAGGGCGATTCCATGATACCGTTAGCGCGGAGTTTTGGACGGTGCACTATTGGCATTTCGCTGTTGAATAAAGACTGGTCTTAGTCGACTGACGTTGCGTTATGTGCCACGCGCACCTAAAAGAGATACGCATAAGAGAACGGCCCTAACGGGCTTCGATAGCTGGAAAATTGTTCGTATTCTAAAGGAACAAAGTGGGTATTTTTTACTGCTCTGCATGCTCTACCCGTAAAAATCGAGAGTTTACAGACTGCGTTGGATCATCAGCATGTGAAGTCGACTAGGTGAAAATACTCGCACACAAGAATTCGTTTATTATTCTCACTAAAGAAATATTTATTTGGTGTATTAGGGTGTCAGTCAAATACCGCACCAGAAAATTCCTGCCTGAATAAACAGGTAATATAAACACAAAAAAATGATGGTGATCGGTAAACGCCCTATACATATGACACCTGGGAAGTGTCCAAGTGGCGATGGGAGGGGTCTAAGGATGTCCTGTTTCGCACGGTTTCAGCCACGTTGCTTCACTCTAGGAGGTGACTGCTTTCCATTCCTCCTCCCAGCTCATACCATGATCTGAACTAGGGTAGGAGGATTCTGATTTTGACCCGCAAACAGTACGGCGGTAATCCGCCCTAGCGGGGTAACTTCGATCGTAAGGTCCACCGTGTCTTCCCGCCGAATCCAAAACATCTACCTCCCGAAACACTCATGTTCGGTTAGGACCTGCGTAAAGCGCTTGCGCTTAGAGTGAATTTATCATAGTAATAATCATGGTGTGCCAATATTAGTCGCCCTAGAATGTAAATTGCAACTAAAAGAACACTGTGGAATTTAGTTGGTAAAAGTCTGATACTCTCTCTCGGTCCACCTAGAATGGGAGAAGGTATTTGGTGGTTACCCAACAAAAAAAGAGGCAAATACTAAAGGCGATTATCGGCCCTAATTTGGTTTTTTGAAGAACAAATCATTTTCATTTTGGTTTTATCGCAATATGAAGTAAACTAACGACTTTACCCATAGAGTAGGCAATTAACTATTTAGAACGTGAACTCTGCAGCTCTGTGCTTCGTTGATGTTTTTAAGGCAATTGACGTCGTGCGGAAGAAAAACCCGGGTGTTACCATTGGGTGAATCGCCCGGAGGACACGTTAGATCATAAAGCACTGGTGGGCCACGCTTAGGCGGAGCACCACCGTGTCCTTGTGGGGACGATCGGTGACAGCAACCTCTCGCGCTGGGCACTGGTACAGGCCATGATCCAGAGCGAGGAGTAGTGGCAAATAGTCCCCTCACGCCCCAGTCGCTGGGATTCCGACCCCGATTTAGAGCCACCGTAGGAGTGGCTTGCGAATGGCGAGCAATGGGTAGTTTACCATCTGGCTGTCCGGTAATGATCCAGACGGTCAACCGTGGGTATTGTTCCACGCGTGCTTCAAAGAGATGTCAGCAAACTGTAGGTGCCCAGCAGATTCGAAGCCTCTGGGGCCATGGGTGAGCTTCCGAAAGGAAAACCCGGGACCCTGGAACGAAGGCAAAGAAGGAACGGGGTGAGGTTTATTCAGTAAAAGTCTAACTCACCCTCTGAGAAGTCATTCTGATGATTTCCCACCTAAACAAGAAACCTGGGCACGCCGTCATTGCGGCGGTAAGTTCCCTCTTTGAGAAGTAGTTGGAAAGAGGTCCTCACGTTCCGTATGCCGCAGGTCCTCACCAGACACGGTAAGTTCGGGAGGCTCCTGCATCGGATTCAGGGGTAAAGGGCGCCCCAGCCAGACTTGGGCGCACTGTCTGGACCGCCCGGAGGACACGGTGGAGCACACGGTAGAGGTATTGCGGTCGCCTTCTTCTGCGAAGCAGTAATGCTAGCCAAGGAGGCGGCCGGCCGCCAGCGCGAAAGGGAACGACCCTCACGCCCCCGCCGTCAGAATCACGAGAACGATTTCCGACCACCGTAGGCGCAAGCTTGCGGACGGCGAACACTGGGTAGCTTGCCGTCCAGCAGTTCGGTAATAACCCGGACCGAGTCAAGTCGTCAACTGTTCCACGAGCGCCTCAAGGAGATGTCAGCAAACTGTAGGGCGCGGCAGGGCCAAAGCCTCTGAGCACGTGGATCTGTATTCCGAAAGATAAGCTCGGTGTCCCAAAATTGAAGGCAACACAGGAACGGGGGTGGCGTTTAGTCAGTAAAAGTCTGACATGCCCTCCCGCTCCATTTAAGAGCGGGAGAAGTCATTCTGATGATTACCCATCTGAATAAAAAAACCTAAACAAGAAACAAATAATAAATAAATAAAAAATGTTTTTATTTTACATAGGCCTACATGGGCACTTATAAAAAGTCGAAGCTAGTGCAAACCTACTGGGGCTATGGTTTCGCTTCTGAAAGGGAGACCCTGGAACGTAAGGCAAGGAAGGAATATAGAAGTGAGTCTTAGGCAGTAATAATCTGACACGCACTTCCGCTTCACACAAGAGCAAAAGTCATTAGATGATTTCCCAACTAAAAAAAGTACTAATTGGAGTTTTAACTTAAACAGTTTTATGTAAAATTAATTAATCAGATCTTTTCGGAAGTATAGGATTAGATACTTAGATTACTTTTGTGCAGTTTTACGAACTTAACGCGGACGAAGTCGCGGGCAACAGCTAGTAAATAAATACATTTGACTTTGACATAATAATGTAACTTGCAATAAGCCCTTGATAGATCGATTAGTTTCAAGCCAATTGAATTGACGTTCTATCGAATTCAACTAACACACCGTTCAAGGAGCATGCTTACCCTCAGGTGAAATAGAGGCCAACAGTGAGCCTGTCAACAATAAAACAGCACTATTTAAAAAAAAATAACGAATTAGAAATGTCTATTCAAAAAGCCTATTCTATGCAAATTGAATTAATAATGGACTACCTTGAAACTAAAGAATTATAAATCTTCTCGCATTTGAAGAAGTCTATCTAAAATCTGCCTAGACTTAGCATTACCGTAGGCCCGTCGAGGAAACGTATTTACTTTTGTTAATAAGTTTAATAATGGAAGGAATGGAGAGAGGCCTTTGCTCAGCTGTGGGACAGTATATAATAATTAGAGCCAGACTATCAAGACCCATGACAAGAATATGAACTCATGAACAGACAAACAATTTAATCTGGCTTAGGAAAGTTGAGCCGGAGCCCTTGAGGCATGAACCCTTTACTTTACAATTGACTGTTAATCTCGTTGACAGTTAATCCACTAGAAATAGCTGACAAGGAAAACCCTTTATTTACGTTAAATGATTACAGTTAAGATTTAAAATGAATCATCATCTGCCTAGCCTTTTCCCAACTATATTGGGGTCGGCTTCCAGTCAAGCCGGATTTAGCTGAATACCAGTGTTTTACGAGGAGCGGCTGCCTACCAGACCTCCACAACCCATTAACTGGGGTAACACGGCATTTCATGGCAAGACTGGAGTCAGATTTACTGGCTTCTGACTATCCGTAACGACTGCCAAAGATCTACAAATGACAGCCGGGACCTACGGCTTAACGTGCTTTCCGAGGCACGGAGGAAACTCGTTATGTTAAGATGATCACCCATCCACAGACCAACCTAGGCAAGCGTTGCTTAACCTTGAAGATCGACCTGTGCGGCAGTTATTATTTAGCCACGAGCTCCTCCAATATTTAAAATGAATATGTTACATTTATTTAACTTGTCGTCCTATGTTTTCTATAAAATACTTAAGGTAAAATTCTGAAATAATCTTTTATAATATAGTAACTTCTGCCAGCGGCTTCGCCCGCGTGAAAGTAGGTTTCTCCATACAAACCTTGGACGCCCCTTTCATACCATAAGGAGACGAATTTTAAGAATTCCCCTCTAAGTGCTCACTAACGATATAAAAGGAAACCTTGTTTTTGCTTACTCCACAATTTCACGCTCCTAGTCTGAATGGTTTCGACTGTGCGTTGATATATCAGTCAGTCAGTTTCCCCTATTATTTATAAAGTTTTTTTGTCAATCACCTTTGATGGAACTCGCAACAAGAATAAACAAATTGAGTAAGATTGTTCATAATCGCTGCGTAGCGCACAGCTGCATCAAACGCACTAGTGTGTAGAAAGTGAGTGAATATATAGATTGCATACTAATCCTAACTCGTTCGAGATTTACACAATTTTTTATCTTTATTAGGTAGAATAAAGAATTATGATAAAGATAGGAGACGATAGATAAAGATGGGAAATAAATGTTTTTTTTTCTCCTTGTTACTTTTTGTTTCATCGTATTTTATGAATAATTTTCTTTTTTAATTTCCTGTTTACTTAACTAGTTTGTGTATGTGCCTTGTGTGTTGTATCAAATAGAAATTGAATGCAGATCAAGTAAGAGTAAGTGATTATTATGATGAATTATAATATATCATGCTAGTGATGTGTTTGGCGCGGGCATGCGCTGCCGTTTCGAGGCTCTGTCTGTTTCTTCTCACAGAGATCGCATCCACGGGCCGCGGCGCGCGTTCCCGCCAGCTCCTCAAAACTATCAACTTCTAACGTGACGTAAATGTTACAATAAAATTAAAACTATAGTGACTACAAAATATTTGTTAAATTTAGCTCGAAGTTATGAAATTAATGTGATGTGAAGTTTAAAGTGAGTTAACATTTACGAAGTGTTTAAAAAAATTACACGAGGAAAACGACGTTTCAACGACTGTTAAAGGAATTTGTATAGCTCCAGGATTTTTATAAATCAAAGTGGGTTTTGGTGAGTGTTATTAATTAATTACATAATTATATATAGGTTAGTACATTAGTCTTATTGCTGTGAAACAAAAGTGTGTGCTTAAATTACCTAATAGTGAGCCACGGGGTCCCCGTTTGCTGACGTTTGCAACAATGTGTAATATGTTACCCACAACCTTAAGTGCTCTTATTAATAAGAGGCAGTGAATAATAATAATTATTGTGCTAATTTTTTACTATGTTTATACATAACAACACAATTAAATATGTATTTACATTGTGTAATTAAATATGTATAAACCTAGACCCTAATGGAGCTTTACATTCAAATAAAAAATTGCACAAACATAAAAAACTAATTAGCATTAGCATTATCGGCCTTATAATGTTCCCACTGCTGGGACTCAGGCCTCCCCTCTACGAGAGGGAATGGGCCATAATCCACCGCGCGGGCCCACGATTTCTAGTTAGTATGGACCACAGAAATATTAATAAAGTCGAATGGACGTTACTTATCCTTCTGACGTCAGACTTACTGTCTGGCCATCTCCTTCGTGGCCCATCACGACTCCTACGCGCTCTCTCAAAGTTTCAGATTTTGTTAGTAAAAAAAATAAAACCCTCTATTTTTTATCATACAGGGCCTCTTTGGTACTAGTTGCGTCACTGGATGGTAGCTGTTATTACATTAAGTCTCTACATAAAATAAAAAGATCACTAATTATATATGAAGTACCGTGTTACCCTAGTTAATGGGTTGTGGAGGTCTGGTAGGCAGCCGCTGCTCGTAAAATACTGGTATTCAGCTAAATCCAGCTTGACTGGAAGCCGACCCCAATGTAGTTGGCAAAAAGGCTAGATGATTAGTAGATGATTTTGATCACTAATGAAGTAATGATACTAATTTAGCCTTTTTTTTATTTTTCTATCGATCTATACTGTCCCACTGTTGAGCAAAAGCCTGCTCTAAGTCCTACCTAAGATCAACCATTGTTAGGTTCGCCTACTCTTAATTCGATCGTCCATTGTAGAAGCTCTTTCGAAAAAGACTAAACGTGGTAAACAAATTAGATTAATCGAAGGTCGAAACTCAAAGAGTTATCGGGGTTTCACTAATCAGACTTACAGCACATGTTGGTAATGTATGTGTGTGTGACTGTGTGTGTTTGGATCTCTTTGTTACGTACGAATTTGCTGACACACATCGATATTATGAGCTTTATGCTTCGTTACACTTTGGGATTTAGTTTAGAAAATGAGATAGGATTTATTTATATTGAAAAATACTCTTTTCTGTGTCTATAAGGTTTTCGTCATTGTTGTTTGATTTGGTTGGTTAGATATTGTAATGCTCGAATGTATTCAATAATATAAAAGGAGTTTCTTCGATAGACGGTGGGATTTATTCCTAGAGAGCTACTTTATTGCATTCTGTAAGTATAAGTATAAAATGAAAAATACCTATTAGCTTTGCAGCCATCATAATTGATTGATTTAAGTAGGACTAAAAATAAATATAATCATTAGTCATTCGATAATATTTAACTAATTTATTTAATCAATAATTAGTTATGATTGAATGACTAATGAGGACGACCGCGACCACGGTAATCATTTGACATTTTGAAAATCAGGAATGACCTTTAGTTTTATACTTTACAGATCGCGTTTTTTTTTATTTATGGTACAGATTTTAAACTTGTGTTTTTTTGTTACTATTTTAGGGTTATCTTAACGGTAAGCAAACATAAAATTTGTCATAAGAAATTTAGTCGCGACTAATGACTAAGAGAAATGATTGACTTTTTTAGTGTTTAGTCAATAGTCATGATTGAATATTTTAATCATCAGTCATCAATCAAACTAAATTTTGGCCAACACTGCTCTCGCCTGACTTTAAAAAACAATTATTTGTTTTTTAAACAAATCAAAACCTGCTTAGTGTTTATTTATTTATTAAAACTTCATGCAACATAACAAAGGACACAAAGGTGGACAAAGGTGGGTACACAGGTGGATTAATTACTTGAAATGTATATTTATCTAACCAGCCTGTCAGTAAATAAGGGTTATTTTCCATGCCATCTCTTTTGATATCACGATGTCTAAAATTTAATATCATTCGTGCATCGCTGTGTACTAAAAGCACACAGGAAATACGAATTCGATACACCGCGGTGAAGTCAATTAAGGCCATCTGCGTGTTTGTTGACTGGCTAAAATAGTTACAGTACGAATAATTATTGATATTGGAGGTTTACCCAGGCTGGATACTAGCAGCCTAAACCGTAATTAAACTTGGGGAGGGAGGTGATTATCAAATGCCATCTCCCCGTCTGGGCGGAGTGTGAGATGGCAGACTTTTACTGACTATATTCCACACCTGTGTCCTTCATTTACCCTTTGCGGTCTAGGACTACGGGTTTCCTTTATAGAAATTCCTCGCGAAACTTAGAAGGCTCGATTTTAAAAATGATGCCCTTGGAAATAAACATTTACATTGATTAATTATAATGATCCTTTTGTTGGTTTGGGAAACCTTCAAATAATTCTTCCCGCTCTGGATCGCGGTAAAGTAACTGTTTCGAACAATCCTACAGCCCTATATTGAAATTCATACCTTTTTAATAAACTAGTGACCCACCCCGGATTCGCAATGGGTGCTATATAATGCAGGTATGACACAAACTTTCCTCTTAAGGGCGCTATTACAATTTTTCTTAAATTTGAGCGTTTTGACAGAAATGCCATTACAACACAAAAGAACTGGCATCATCTTATAGTAATTTTGACATTTCCTGTGTCAATATAGTCTCAGGGTATAAAAAACAGACGATAGGTAAATTAAACGACGGGCGGCAGCAGTCGCGCTCGATTTTTGCATTGCATACAAAAATTATTTAAAAATATTATTTAACTTTTAAATAGCCCAATTTATTTTTTTCAAGATATATAGAAATACCACCTTAGTTAGTTAATTTTTTTTATTTGAGTTTGGATTATAATTTCGTAGATAAAAATTGTAGTTTCGTACGGAAAACTGTCAGTAGATCTTGGTTTTACAGAATTATTTTTGGTGTATTACTGTATGAATAGTAATAAAGTGGTTTCAGCACTCCAATGTAGAAGATACAGTTGTATCATAGTCATTTTTATAAATGATTAAACTTTAATATCTTCGGTGTACCAAGGCGTCAAAAGATACCCAAAAGCAACATTTTATAAAACATCCTTTGCGGAGACAAGGATTTTACTGATGTAGGTAAACAAATTCAAATATTTATTTAAAGCACTCCCACGATAAGTTATCAAACTTTCTTATCCATATTTTTGATTTTTTTTTTATGGCTATATCTAAAGCATCGTCACACGTCAAAAATCGGATAAAACGCTGAAATTCATCAAAAATTGCGACAGCCCTCTTAAATCACTCTATCTACTAAAAAAACCGCATCAAAATCCGTTGCGTACTTCTAAAGATCTAAGCATACATAGAGACAGTCAGTGGGAAGTGACTTTGTTTTATACTTGTAGTGATAATGACCTCGGGTGCATTGCACCTAACCCTAAGCCAGCCGAGTTAAGTTTTCCGACGTTACAACAGAATATATAATCTCTTAATTATCTAATATTGTGGAGTATCTGTGTGTCTGCTCAAAGGGATTATGACAAACGTACTAATTAATCCAAGCTGCGAGCGAGTTTTCGCGCTGTTTGTAGGATGATAAAATTAAACTCAAGTTTCTTAAGGTATTTACGTTTGTCTTACATAAGTACCTACGCATATTATGAGGCTATTAACTAGTTAAAACGTAAATTGGGTGCTCATATCGTGTCTACATAGGATAGTAAGGTTTTGAGAAGCGACTTGTGCCTCATGATGATTAAAAAATATTTCAAGGGAACATACTCCTGGTATAAAAAGTATTCATGTGCCAAAGCATGGACTAACCCTGTATCAAGTTTCGTCGGAATGTGTTTAGCCGGTCGATCGTGACGAACTACAAACATATACTCCACTTTCACCTTATAACATCTTCTTCTTAGCGTGTCGATGGCAAGACTATAACATTAGAGTGATTAGAACTGAGAAAATCTTTCAAGATTGGATAATTTAATCCAACCAAAAACGTAAATGTCAAAATGACAGCCAAGTTGAACTGCATTTTTTTGGGTAATCATCTAATGACTTTTTCCGCGCTAGGGTGGCTTGGGAGGGCGTGACAGACGTTCACTGATTATAACCACCTCTGTCTCCTTCAGTTGTCCTTTGCGTTCTAGAACCACGGGTTAATCTCTGCGGCCCTAAAGGACACCAGCTTTGCTGGGTCCTTACGGTTTGCAACACTATGCCCTGATGACGACATGAGCTCTGTCCGAAGAAATACCTCAAGCCGTGCCTACGTTAGTAGTAGGGGTTGAGGTCACGGCGGGGCGTGAGGATATCCGTTCCTTCACACGTGCGGCCGTCTTCTTCTCAAGCATTACTGCTTCGCAGAAGGAACTGGCTGTCTGCCATTTTTACCCGCTCCAGACCATGGCTTGAACCACGTCCCGGTGCGAGCGGTTGCTGCCACCGATCGCCTCCATGAGGACACGGCGGTGCTCCACCCAAGCGCTGCACACTTCCACCGTGTGTTTTACTATGTCCTCAGCACTCGGACCTTTCTTCCTCCAAATCTAGTGCAGGAACCTCCCGAACTTACTATATCCGCTGAGCACCTACGTCATGCAGAAGGTGAGAATGCCGTGATACATGCCAGCCTTTCATTAAAGAGGGGCCTTACCTCCATGATGCTAAGTTCTGTTGACAATGAAGAAAATTCATAAGAACCTATAGCCTCTATATTTGACCTGGGTAGGTTTTTTACCGGCAAAATAATTTTTTCAAGAATAAAAGTCTAATAACTTGCTTGCTACGTAATTAGCAATATTTCGTTTACAAAAAGATCCAAAAGAAACTCGTCAAAAGAAGACGTCAACAAACACAGCTAAAAAAGAAATAGAGTAGATACATAAACAGGACTATGCCAAAATGAAGATTTTACTGACCTACATCGCCTAATAAGCTCATATTCATTCAACGCCATGCTTGCAAAAAATGCTTGAATTACCACATCCTTCCACGCTTGCACAAACAAAATGGGGGAGCCCATTCTCGAACATAAAAACACCTACACTCAAACTTAATTTAGAAAGTAAAGTAAAAATACAATTCTACAATTATAACTTTTCCCTCCTCTGAAGGTAAATTGACACAATCCACACACAGAATGTCATTGCGAAACACAGGTTAATCTAGTTTATGGGACTATTTCTGCTAGATTTTTGCAGCATCTAAATATTTTATGTAATTTTTTCTCTATTACAAATTTGAGAGAAAAAAAATTATAGAAATAAGTTATAATCATGTGTATTTTTTGGAAATAAAAACATTATTATTTTAAATATTAATTGTGATAAGTTCCAAATATAGGATGACTACTACAGCTGTACATAATCTAAAAACATTACCTTTCTTATAAATAAATATTGCTCAACGTGCAGTCTGTGCGGAAAGAAAACAGTTTTATGATTTGAGTGCGATACTGTGTATAAATATTGTTTTTGTTATGTTGAAAACACTTTTACGTCATTATAGTGCGACTATAGTATCTTGATACCTACTTTAAAATTATGTCAGACTAGTTTCTGCCAGCGTGCAGCGGTTTCACCCTCTAATAAAAAGTAGCTTCACAAGAAGTGTTGAACTTGCTCACGTGATGAAACTTTGCAAAAATAAGCTTTTGTGTAAGTTATATTATTGCAAAATTTATTATTAAGTTCATCTGTCTAGTAATTTTTGCGTGAATGAGTAGATAACAAACATTCATACATAAATTTATCGTTCCTCACAAACTTTCGCATTTATAATCATCATCACTTCAGCCGTAAGACGCTCACTGTTGGACATAGGCCTTCCCGAAGTTTGCCTCACATACTATAACGACCGTTGTGTCCCACACATGTACTGGTCAAACTTGTCACATTTTGGTAAGTTGGACGAGAAGTTACCGTGCGCCGATCAACCGAGTCAAATTCGAAGATTGACCTCGTTCTCAAAGTTAGACGTACGGACTGGAAGGACTGTCTGCTCCAAGTATACGTAATCCTCTACAATTTTGAGTGTAGAGTCTTCGATTTTGACTGCGTTCAGCGTAGCTCGCTGAAATTCAGCGAGCTACGCTGAAATTTTACGGTAATAAAACCGAACTAAGCAACTAATATTATTGATATCACAATCATTCGGCTTAACATACTCATACATACAGACCTATCGGTACTTACTCAAAAAAAATTAACATTACATTAGTAAGAAGTTGGCAGTAGTAATGTCCTGTGACAATACTACTGCCAAGTTCTTACTAATGCACTTTCGAACATGAACTTTGGAGGTCAATCGGTCGGTCGCCATTCTGATATCCTGAGGGAGTTTATTCCGAGAAACAGCTTGTGCATAGAAAGAATAGTGAAAGAAGTCAGTCAGTTAGTGTAGATATACAATGGAGTAGACGGTTTTGACATGTCCGGTAAATTTCAACTTCCTGGGTCATTTAAAAGTGAGCTGGGTATTAAGGAGAATTTAAATTCACAGATAGACAAAAGCCAACAGTCTTACGCCCGTTTTCAATAAGCTATCTATCATATATCGGAGATAGAAAAACAAATGAAACAACAGAAACATGTCAAATTTTTGTGTTGTTTTGTTTTACTGTCTCCAGTATGCCAAAACCGGAGGTAGATAGCTTATTGAAAACGGGCGTTATTCGCTAAACACCGGTTTGTACTGGCTTAATTTTGTTTTCACGGGCCCAGTAGCTGTCAAACAGTACCTTCACTAACCACCAGCTTCAGGGCCTCTGAAAACAAGTCTTTAAGACTGTTGGGGCTTCGCAACATCATCTACTTGTCCGATGTAATCAAGGTCAAACAAATGTCATTATTGGTGGTTTCTCAACACCTCCATGCAAGGAGTCCCAAGAAAATCTTGAATCATGTGTTGTTTCCATAAATAAGAAATAGGCCTCCCCAATCTGGATTGGAAAGAAAGCAAGAACAAATTGCAAGAGGCTAGATTGAAAACAATTATGTGCATAATGGAACTGACAAATTGGAGTCCAATGTTACTTATTAATTCATGAATCCCCGACCGGTCTCATAGGGCCGCGCTGTTATTGTCTTACTATTGTGTCTCGTTTTGCGGGTATTGATAGGTTAAACATCTAGGAATCTCGTATCGCAAAAAGATCTCGTTACAGATGCATTTCAGCTGTCACTTGCTCTAAGACGAACAACTCAATTCACCGGATAGCGAAAGCTTTGACGATATCCATCTGGAGACTGCGGCAAAGGACCGAATAAATCGAAAAATAAAGTTTGAAATCTCTAAGAGAATCTCTAGATGGTTTAGAACGCTTGACTTTTGACATATTTTTCAATATCCTTTCATTGCCGTGGCCGAGTACTGGGCCAGGCAAAGTATCTGACTGGTTTTGCCATCGACACGCTAAGAAGAAGAATATCCTTTCGCATGCATTTCAATAATACCTTTTTCTATTCGGAGAAGTCTTATCCGAGCCATTGTAACCTATATTTACATAGAAGGTTCATCGTGATAGCATGAAAAAATAGCGTCTTTCTTATATTAAGGTATAATTAATTGAACATTCCATTATTCATGTTGCAACCTTTATTAGAGCAATAAACAGCATCCTCATTTCTCTTATGCAAAAACTTATTTATTGTCCCAATATTCAATAAGCATTCACACCGTTTATCATTTGGAAGCCAATCCAGTCGAAAGAAGAAACCGTGACTTAAAAACTCAACTCGAAATTTTGGTTGATCGTCTTCAACCAAAATTTCGAGTTGAGTTTTTGGATGGAACGTCAATCAAGCTTAAGATATGCCATGAATACTTCAAACTGTCTTATTACGGGATATACTCCAGCAAACTTAACCTTTGGTCTACTAAAGGTTAAGGTAATTCGAGAGAATTAAGGACTTACAATGATGTAAGATATGATCAGACAGACACCTGACAGATAGCTTTGTCAGAGAATTTCATTACCGAAATAAGTCCTTAACTCATTCTGTTAGTGCGCAGAAACTTTTTAAAAGGCGAGAGACATACAAGAGCGCAAGGAAGAATCAAGTAAGAACGTGGTGGACATACGTTGTTAGAGGTTTGGTTAGGCGAGGTCGTGTATCTTCGGAGATAAGTTGTTCATAGAAGCGCGTATTTTTTTTTATATGTTTGGTAAATTACAAATTTAGTTATTCGAAATCACATGACTACAGCGTTTGGTTTTTCGTGGCAGCATGCATTTGTTGTTTGGTGTTTCTTATTAGTAAGCACACGTGGACGTGTGATTCGATGTTATACTTATCGAAGTTATGTAATACACTCCCTAATCTGTGAAAGTGTGAACAAACATACCTACTGTTTCTCTATTCAAAGTTACTGTGGCCGAGTTTAGTTGACTCACTCAACTGAAGACTAACTTCCCGGCTTACATAAGAACTCAATTACTAGTGATTAAGGAAAGACTATGCAATTGAATTATATTGTGCAGCTGATAGCAACTGTGTCTTTCCAACTGAAGAAATCTGTAAACCAAGTGGTCTACAGATTCTTTTCCGGTATTATATTCTTTGGAACTATACTATTTTAGCTTAGTTTAGCTTTTAAACTGGTTTACTTACACACTTACATACATATTTGGTACTAAAGAGATACTTAGGTACTTACATGCTTAGTTTACTTTTGGGTTTCAGTAATTAAACTAAAACACGCAAAGCGTTTGAACTTGAATAAGATTTCATTAGTTAAAGCTTTTTGTTATTATTTTTGTTTTAGTGTGATTAATTAGTTTAATTGTAAATAATTACATTATTAGGTATGAAAATAGTATCTGTTTTGCTTGCAAAAAAATTTAACCAGACATCAGAATGATAAGTCGCAGATATTTGTTTATTAGATTAAACTAGTACTTTTCTTTGGACCAGATTTAAGTACTACGATACATACCTCGTAAAAAACTCTCTGAACTCTGGCGAAAAGGGTTCAAGAGAAAAGTCAATTACTAAAATAAAGTTATTTAAAAAAATCAACATCAATTTAAAATCCTCGAAGTTTCAATTTAAAGTTCAAAGAGCTCAGAAATGATGCCTTCAACTACAGACTTGTTAGCATTGTTTCGTTAAGGGGCAGCGCAGACGACAGTCTATCTGTGACGTACTTTTTAGCCTGTGAAAACAGAACGTAAGTAATATGCATTTTTAAGTCAATTATTTTGTAATTGCATGCCATACAGACATTTTGTGCGCCACAGATTCGATGGCACAAAAAGTGTACCGTCTGCGGTATACCTAAGGCTTACTCATGGTTAATCCTATCATTAGGAGGTACGGTCAAAGTCATAGAAATATTAGTGCTTTTACTAAAAAATAAAAAATGGCCCAGTATCGTAAATAAAAGATTTCTGGCGGATTTTTTACAGTAACGGCTTATGGTTCACATTTTTTTCACGTTTCGTGTAGCATTTTATATAGAACTTTTGTATTGAATGTGACATAGAAGTCCAAAATATTCGTTTGATTGGGTTTTTTGAACCTAGGTATTTATTAACGTTGTATACTCCATTCATGTTTGGGTTTCTGAATGAGTATGTAACAGGCAAATAGGTATGTGTCTATTCTGTCAAAATGTTACTTCTAATCACGATTTTTTTGTTATTCATATAACAACAATTTGGATTGAGTTTGAATTCGACGTCGAGTTACTAATTATTTTCATCAAACTCTCCGAAATCATTATTATTTTATCCATTGTAGTTTCATTTTAGATGACTCTTTTATGTTAAACATATACTTAACTTACTAGCGTAAAAGTTAACGAAGATATTCGATGCTGAATTACCCCGGGACCCGGAACGAAGGCAAATTACGAATGTAGTGCGTTTTAGTCAGTAAAAGTCTGACACGCCCTTCCGTTCTGCCCAAGAGCGGGAGAAGTCATTCTCATGATTTCCTTTTCTTTATGATGACCTTAAAAAAATGCCTACGTGTATAATATTTTTATAATATATAGAATACCTACATGTAACTTGGGTATAAAGTTGAGAGAGAAACTACTTACGAGTGTTTACAAGCCTGCCAGCACGTAAACACATTCGAAGAGAATACGAATCGTTTTGCATACTTATTTATTAGGGACAAGGACTGTCCCGCTTAGGATGTTATTACCGTATGCTATATAAAACTAATATACCTACATACATTCACATCTTTTGTCGCTCGGAGGAAGGCAGAAACTACAGAGTGCCACCTGCTACGATGCTTACATAATCCTCTTGTATCGTATACCTACGTACATAAAGTATGTTTTTTTACTGACTGAAACCCTGGTGTTACAGATTTGGGTCGGAGGCCGCGGGTGCAGTGTTTTCATTGCCCTGGAATAGAGCTAGGCTACCAGCCACGGTAATGGGGAGTGAGGTAGTATATTATCAGGGAACAAAATGGGAAGTCGCAGATTATCTTTCTAATAGAGGAGATCAATTCTTTTTATTTGACAAGCTGTCAGTATAAGAAGACTAGGATACATACCTGTAGAGTAGAGGTATGTATCCTAGTCCATACTCCTTAATACATCGAGACATACGCGTGTCCGATTAAAGACAAAAAAAGATTTTAAAACCTGAGATGGTGGCGCTTAGTGTTCTAAGCGCCATGATGGCCAAAATGACCAAACCATCTAAGCTACTGCAGTGTGGCTTAGAGAGATGCATCTTAAACCTTTATAAATGATTCACCAGAAAGAGCCCAGAGATCACTACAAAAGGTTAAGACATTTGAACCCTACTTATTCCCCACTGTGACATTATACGAGAAATGTAATGTACCTACTCACCGTAAGACCGACTTATATTCTACAGGTAGTAACCAAATAACACAGTATCACGCCCTGTAGCGAAAATCACAACAAAAGATGAACTTTACCTGACGTCGACGTCTGTTCACCCTTGCGATGACACACGGCGCCGTGGCGCCTGCAAAGCGACAACATCATAATGGCACTACAGGTCATACACCTGTATAATAAATTGAACAAATCACTGAATATTTATTTTGTACCAGGAAGACTTACAGCTACTAAAAATAGACAGAAAACAAACCATAATCACTAGAAAGCCTCAAAATTACAAGTACGTTAAGTAGTTTAGACAATAATGCATTTATGGTGATAGCACCAAAAAAGCTTTGCTTTTTAGTTAAGTCAGGAACAGCATAACTTCTTAGTTTGGAATTCAACTTCTTCTTCTCGTTTTGATGGTTTCAATAACTATTTTTTATTTTATTTAAATAACTAAATCAATTCAACCTAAAGCTACTTAAAGGATTAAGCACCTCCGAGCCGAGAATTGTGAATGGATAAAAATCACATTTCTTGCATATATCATTGAAATGGGTGCTTGCACGAACGATGTAACGATTCTGCCTAATATAATTTGAAGACGTGTGAATAACTAATTTATTTGAACCTGATTTGATTTCAGAAAATAATTTCCGTTGAGTGCTTATATTAAAGCTCCTACCTAGGTACACACGCAGTAAAAACTAATAATTAAATTGATTAGATAATTGATAAAAAAATGTCAAAAAATAGAATTAATACAACCTCAATTTGAAAATAAATAAATTGTGAAAACCAATAATGTCCATTTACGTCAAAAGATTAAAATTACCATTGATAATGTCAATAAATAAGTATAGTGTCGACAAATTAAAAAAAAATAAGCAATAAAAAACAACCAGTCACAAAAAATGGTAATAAGAATAACAATGGTAATAGAAAAAAAATGGGCAATTTACAATCTGAATATTTTTAATGTTCTATTTCACAAATCATTTACAGAGTAGAGGCATTTCTCCCACTGGAATGCTTTGAACCTTGCTTTGAACGAGTTTGTATGTAATGTGCTTTGTAATTCAAGTAGCAAACCTATGTATTAAATCAAGGCAAGGCATTAAGTCCGCCTCTGTACTTATATGTGCATAAAGCATTAAATAAATAAATAAATATTTTATCTGCCTGGTACGGTAGACTGTATTTTCAAGTAGCAAACCTATGTATGAAATATTTTAACTGCCTGCCTGAAATATTGGAACCGTAGAGTGTATTTAACAATGTTAAGTAATAAGATGAGTTTGCTATCTAAATCTTTTCTACAATTTTTTTCTGTCTTCATCAGTTTGAAAGTAGTAAATGTATTTCTTTAAACTGTATAAAAGTACCAATATGTGAAACCCAGTCACTGTACGGATGCCAAGTTCTCTAAATGTGATTCGAATCAATTTGCAAATTCTTGCGATGCGTCGCAGATTTTTGTGACGTGATGTCGCATTGCAATTTTGTATTAACAAACACTGTCTTACTAGGTAAATTCCTCGTGGGAGCGATTGGCGTCAGTGACCTCTTGCGCCGAGCCCTGGTCCAGGAGGGTTGACAGCTCTCTTGTTGGCATTTACCCACAGTAATTCTAGTTGCTTTTGAGAAGGAACGCCCTTTGAAAATTATAATTGTAGCTGTTACCATAAGTGTATATGCTGTACCGTAATCTTGAATCTATTAGCGTATTGTATACCAATTTGAGAGCTTCTAAACTAACTTCATCCCCAAGATCATCCATAGATATTCTAAGAAACTTTACTTCCCTACAAACTGAATTCCAAATTTTTAATTTTTTTAAAGTTCATGCTATCTCTATTGCAGTCGTTTTAAATAACATTATTTTATTTATTTTTTCAGATGTTCGTAGCTTATTCGTAAATGTAATATTAACTGTAAATCTAGAATGAAAGACAGCTAGAGTCGACTGCATTGCTTAGCGTACATTTGTGTCATCCGCAAAAACTAGTTCGTTAGTAAATAGAATAAATGATAAAAGTCCTAAGATTGATCCTTGTGGCATACCAGCCGGAATATGGAGCATGGATGAAATGTAACATTTTTGTATTTTTCAACTTACAAATATGACATAAACAGCAACAAACACAAATATTTTCTATTTGAGAGAAGAGTTAGCTTAGTACGTTACGCTGAACTGTTACAAGTCGGTGCACACTTTTATTTTTAGTACTTAGTTTGCTAAAACAACTTTGTTAGAAATGTTGACAATTACAATTATTATTCCGGGATTTTATAATTATTATACCAACATATATATGTGCAAAATTCAGAGGACTTCGGAGAAATTTAGAGGCTACTGTAATTTGAATCATGGATCTGCCCTTACTTTGATACTTTAGGACTGTTGTATTTATGTTTTTCTTACCAGTTAAACTTGGTACAAATCTTAGGTTTTACTTGTAAATTCTGGAACTAACAGTGGAATAGAATACAATAGAATGTATTTAGTGCTATAATTATAATCCAACATGAAATTTTCTGATAAGAGTTTCTCATTTGCTCGAACTTATTTTCCATCAACTTTACTAAGGAGCACGTATCAGGTTGTTCACATGACGTACAGTCAACAAAAGAGGTTGCTTCGTGTTTCATTAAGAAAAACAGACGGGAGCCAAGTCAAAGACTTTGCTATTCTCGCACGAACAATATGAGTTTGTTGTAAATGGAGTGTACTTTCTGTTCTGTTAACTGTACCTAAACGCTACTAACCGGCACAATGCACCAACATTATGTTTATAATACGACTGCTAATTTAATGATGCACACACTTTGTTGAGCGCAACGTATTGTGGTCACTAGCAGTAACTTTCTGTGTAACTGAATTTCAGTTTGGGAATTTACTAGGTAAATGAAATTGTTAAGGAGTTTAGTTTAGATTTACACAATTGCTTTTTGTTGTTACTTTAATTAGAGGTTAGTACCTTAGGGATCGGATATAATAAGAAATTGTTTAATTAAGTACCTATTAGTGTAGGATTTAGTCCTCCGAAATTATTGTTTTACACTATTGTAATAAATCTTTCGCGTTTTTTGGCCTGACTGTATTGCTTATAAACAAAGGCAATTTATTGTTCATATCATTTGTATAACTAGCTTCTGCCAGCGGCTTCGCCCCCGTTATAGTAGGTTTCTTCATATACATTTTTGGTACCCTTTTCATTCCAAATTTAAAAAAATGCTTTGTTTATTCTTTATGTACGTCGTAAAAGGCACCTCTAAAAGAAGTTTGGTCTAGAAAAACCCTGTTTAGGAGCTGAAAAATGTTTGTTATTCAGCTGTAAATACAGCATATTTTAGGAACCGTTCTACTTTGTGTCGCCGTATCTAGCTCTCACTTAATACTCTGGGACGGCAGAGGAATTTTACGTAGTCGTAAAGTTTTGTTTACACACACAATGTTGTAAACTCTATCCTGTTTTTATGATTTATATTTCCACTTTAGTCTACTTGCTATTTTTATAATTGTGTTTTTTTTCCATTTTGTATGTTTCATTAATTTTAATAGTCGTTTTGTCTCATATCACTTTTGGTAATGTCATACCTAATACGGTGAAAAGGATGTCTAAGATCGCCTGCTATTTTTATTTAATTTTTATTTTTCCTTTTGCACTTAATTCATTTTGTGTTTAAGGCGGGCGCGACGTTACATCGTCTTTTTGTTGAAAAACTTACCCCAAACGAAATTTAAGCGAATTTAAATTTGCACATTTTCACAGCGAAAATGTCATGTTTTTATTTTGTTTTTTCTATATTATAAACAACAATATTTCAAAATATCTTTTCGTAGGAACACAGATATTATTATCAAGTTATAAATACTCGAAACAATAATGGAAATACATTAATTTTTCATTCATCATTTTTGGTATTACGGAACCTCTCCCAAATTTCTAATAGTTTGTATTGCTATCACAGCAAGCAACTGTCAGTGTGCGGATGATGACTTTACTCCAGTCGGTGTGTCCAAGAATTGTTTAAACTATCTGGATTGCTTCCATCAACCTCAAAAACGTGTTTTATTTCGTCTCAACTCGAGATAGCGTGCGGTCTCCGCAGGCCTCTTAATCATTGTTTTATCTCATACCTAATACGGTGAAAAGGATGTCGAAGATCGGGCAAAGTGGAGGAAGTTCAGTCGGAAGGCGGACCCTAGCAATATACGGTTTTAACGCCCGGTGGAAGACGAATACTTAATAAGATTAAAGCCATAGATTTTCTGTCATTAATAATATTTCTGTGGTTAAAGCTGTGCATACCTACATACAGGGTGTCCCAAAACTCAACGATAATCTGGGACCGGATGAAAGGCCAAGCTATACCAGTTCTGGGAAAAATAAAAAATAAAATCCATATCATTCAGTTCAGTGATAACAGACATTTAAAAAAAATTGAGATTTGACACCCTTGGTCGCATTTTCAAGGTTTGTGATCACTAATGTCACAATTTTGCTGTGATTTTTTTAATTTCGTGATCTTCATTAACGATGCTATTAATCGCAACTACAAATTATTGCAAAAACATTGTTAATTTAATAAAATAAGTTAAGTTTTAGTAAGTCATGGTTTACAAAAATATTGTTCGTTAACTTTGGCACTTCATTTTGAAAAAAAATTGTACTACACTACCCTTGGCAAGTTATTTCAAAAGATGGCGCATTTAATCAAGATTTCAAAATGGTGCAACACTTGCCACTTTTCTTGCCATTAAAAAAAATATTTCTTATTTTTTTCAAATTGAGCTCATTTTGAACAAGTTAACATTAGGAATTTTTGTTACTAAAAGGAGATTGACAGGGTATGGACCAGGTGCATTTTGTTCCTCAGCCCAATACTAATCAATAAACCGAAGCTTTTCAAAATCTGCTCCAGGAGTCAAGAGAAAAAAAGAGTTTTTCCAACCTAACCTAACCTAAGTTAGAAATCGTTTTAAGGAAGTTTGACCAAGCGCTGCCCAGAATGAACACCTAGTGCATTTCATACCTATGACCAATAGTAATCAGCAAACCAAAGCGCTTCAAAATCTGCTCCAGCAGTCAAGAGAAAAAAAGACTTTTTCCAACCTAACCTAACCTAAGTTAGAAATCTTTTTTAGGAAGTTTGACCAAGTGCTGCCCAGAATGAAAACCAAGTGCATTTTGTTCGTCAGGCTAATACTAAGAAGCAAACCGAAGCGCTTTGAAATCTACTCCAGGAGTCTAGAAAAAAAAAACTTTTTCCAACCTAACCTAACCTAAGTTAGAAATCTTTTTAAGGAATTTTGACCAAGTGCTGCCCAGAATAAAAACCTATTTCTTTTTTCTCAAGCCAATACTAATCAGTAAACCGAAGCGCTTTGAAATCTGCTCCAGGAGTCAAGAGAAAAAAGAGTTTTTCCAACCTAACCTAACCTAAGTTAGAAATATTTTTAAGGAATTTTGACTAAGTGCTGCCCAGAATGAACACCTAGTGCATTTTGTTCCTCAGGCCAATACTAATAAGCAACCCAAAGCGCTTTGAAATCTGCTCCAGGACTCAAGAAAAAAAAAGACTTTTTCCAACCTCCTCCTGGACTCCTATAAATAAATAAATAAATAAGTAAACTTAGGTTAGGTTAGGTTGGAAAAACTCTTTTTTTCTCTTGACTCCTGGAGCAGATTTTGAAGCGCTTTGGTTTGCTGATTACTATTGGTCATAGGTATGAAATGCACTAGGTGTTCATTCTGGGCAGCGCTTGGTCAAACTGCCTTAAAACGATTTCTAACTTAGGCTAGGTTAGGTTGGAAAAACTCTTTTTTTCTCTTGTGTCCTGGAGCAGATTTTGAAAAGCTTCGGTTTATTGATTAGTATTGGGCTGAGGAACAAAATGTACCTGGTCCATACCCTGTCAATCTCCTTTTAGTAACAAAAATTCCTAATGTTGACTTGTTCAAAATGAGCTCAATTTGAAAAAAATAAGAAATATTTTTTTTAATGGCAAGAAAAGTGGCAAGTGTTGCACCATTTTGAAATCTTGATTAAATGCGCCATCTTTTGAAATAATTTGCCAAGGGTAGTGTAGTACAATTTTTTTTCAAAATGAAGTGCCAAAGTTAACGAACAATATTTTTGTAAACCATGACTCACTAAAACTTAACTTATTTTATTAAATTAACAATGATTTTTGCAATAATTTGTAGTTGCGATTAATAGCCTTGTTAATTAAGATCACGAAATTAAAAAAATCACAGCGAAATTGTGACATTGGTGATCACAAACTTTGAAAATGCGACCAAGGGTGTCGAATTTCAACTTTTTTTTAAAATGTCTATTATCTTATGACTTATAACTGAATGATATGGATTTTATTTTTTATTTTTCCCAAAACTGGTATAGCTTGGCCTTTCATCCGGTCCCAGATTATCGTTGAGTTTTGGGACACCCTGTATAATAGACATGCAAACCAGTGCCTACATTTTAATGCTATTTCTTTTACAATAATCCTGTATATAATGCTCTTGGTGTGCCAATAAATAAATAAAGTTTGTTTATAAGAATCAGCACATTTTTTATGGAATGGAAATATAAATGCACCATTTTTAATTAATAAACCTTTCAGAAAACACGATCGCTGTAGTACACATATTATGCCAAAATTGATTAATTGGAATTAAGAGCATGTGAAAAGCGAAAACTAAGTACATATTGTGCAATCAATTTATTAATGTTCATTTTATTTTGTGTTTCTATGTTACTGCTTTAATCCGCTTCATCAAGCGGTTGTAAATGTGAGTTTATGATTTTCCCTAAAATCGTTAAGTTCAATGGTAACCTTATCATTGAATCTTTTCACGCAAGTGAGCGTGGTTAAGAGTTTATCATGCTCATTAAAATGTCTCATTGATCATTCCATTCCCTTCAAAATATATGATGTTTTTTCAAAAAAACAAACGTAACGTAAGTTTACGCTTATCATCAGTTCTGTGGGGTAATAAATAGATCAATTGGTGGTGCCTTCGATGAACATATGAGTGGACCAAAATAGAAGAACGGAAACGGTAAAAGGATAAGACTAATGCCTTACCAATTTCTTTCATGATAACATTTATCCTTTTTGTTACCCTGGAACTGCACATGTTTTTTCCTGTCCCATTTTCGTTTGTCGGCCATTTTGTCACACTCACACACACATACACGAAAAAAAACGATTTTGGGAAAATAAATGGGGTACATAATTTCCAGCTTTAGTTATTGATCACAGGAAAAAGTTGATTGATGCCAACTGATGCAATAAATTACAGTATACCAGAAGCACACTTCTGAAAAAACATGCGTTTTCTATAACCGAAATTAATAACATGAAGCTTTAAGGATTGTTTTATTGTTTTACTAGCTGTCCCCTGCGGTTTCACCCGCATTTTTCGTTACTGCTCCGCTCCCGTCGGTCGTAGCGTGATGGTATATAGCCTATAGCATTCCTCGATAAATGGGCTATCTGACATTGAAAAAACTTTTCAAATCGGACCAGTAGTTTCAGAGATTACCCCCTACATACAAACTTACAAATTTTACTTCTTTATAATATTAGTATAGATTTGTTTAAGAACAGCAAAATAGCCATCAACACCAAAATACTCACTGTGTCTCGTCATAGAACCGCATTTTATTATGATTTATTGTTTTCCATTCATGAGCAAACAAATCCAATCAAGTATTGGTCTCCACGAGCGCGTTGACTATTGTTAGCATACATAGTATAGGGGAGCTCGATCCACGAGCTAAAATGACCCATACATTAAATAAATAATGCTTTCTAGAGCGATTGTAATTATTCGGAACAAATATTTGACCCAACTCCGCACATTAATAATTTTATAGGCTGTTGTAATTTGGTCAACAGCTCGCCTAACTTGTAATGAGGATGGAAGGTTGGAATTTAACAAAGCAAGGAATGGAACAATATCAAGAGCATCATACTTATTTCTAGCTTCAAAAATGCCTCCATATAAATCCTCCATATAATTCCTTTCATCACCTATTTCTGCTCCTAAGGGGTGAAGTTTTTAAAATTCCTTCAATTTATTTATGTTATGAAAGATTATAACTGAAGATAAAGTTAGTTAGGTCATGTTATTTTATAAGTGTAAAATATAATGACTGTATCAAATAAAATACTAGTAAAAAAATACGAAAGAGGCACAATTACATTTTAAAGCTAACTCCAAAGTTTGAAAACGGTATTCACCAAAATTCCATACAATTTCAAGTGTGGGTTTTGTAAACATTTTGCAGTTGGAAACCACTTACATTGCCGAATAACTATGTACTACAATTTATTTTTAATATTTACGTACAATAACAGAATACTAAGCCGGGTTTTACTGTGTATTTGCAACATAGTCCACTTAGTGCATGCAGAGTTACTACGAAGTGACCTAGATAAGCTGATTCAGTGGTGTTAACAATGGCATGTACTTGAACATTCACAAATGTTTTCATATCAAGTTTACTATGAAAATATTTTTGCCAGTGTATTCTATTGGCCCACGAGGAGCTCGTGGCTAGATAATAACAGCCGCTTGGGTCGATCGTCAAGGTTAAGCAACGCTTTCCTAGGTTGGTCAGTGGATGGGTGACCATCTTAACGTACCGAGTTTCCCCCGTGCCTCGGAAAGCATGTTAAGCCGTAGGTCCCGGCTGTCGTTTGTACATCTTTGGCAGTCGTTACGGATAGTCGGAAGCCAGTAAGTCTGACATCAGTCTTGTCAAGTACCGTGTTACCCCATTTAATGGGTTGTGGAGGTCTGGTATTCAGCTAAATCCGGCTGGTCTGGAAGTCAAACCCAATATAGTTGGGAAAAAGGCTAGAAAGATGATTCTATTGGCCCATGTCAATCGGAAAGTGCACCACATCAAGGATCTGTGTGTACTATTTGACAAGGTATTCATATTCATGCCTCACTCAGAGAACGTCATCAAACAAGCCTCTAAATGCTGGGATTTGTCATTAGAAATGTAACTAGGTTCTTGGCACACAACTACATTTGCAGCATTTTAGAATACTCCAGCACTGTTTGGAGACCATGTTAAGTTACAAATAAATTGAGACTGCAGCGAATTCAGAAGACATTTTTCTGGGATTTGGCATATTGCATTATATGCAGCTAGATTATCTATGCTTAAGAAAGCCCTCAGTTATTAGGCAAAATCATATTTGAAGCCTCTAGCTAGATACTCCCGTGCCCCTATCACTCGTATCTACCCTCTTCGTAGAAACGTTCTTGACGCCATTCCCCAGATATGCAAAATTGTTAATAGTTGCAGAGATCTGGCGGACGGGCGTACACACTTGCCAAGTTACAGAAATTGACGCATAAAGCAGTGTAACTAGTCTGTAGATATAATTTTATTTATTCTTCTGCCTTTAGTTAAGTAAAGCACAGATTTATTTATTGAAACTTAATGTACAAAGGCGGACTTATTACAGATGTACGAGTATCACATTTACAATGTCTTATTTTATCGTCGAATCGGACTCATAATAATTTTGTAAATTTAAAAAGACGTGCAGTCCTTACCTGCTAAAAATTATACTAGGATATAGATTTATATGAAATTTTAGTATCAACAATTGCTGGGGAGATCAAAACAAAATATACTCGAGTACATCACCCGCAGAAGTTAAGCAATGCGTATAACATTCACTCCCTCGTCTCGAGTTTGAGTCAAACAGCCATTTCTAATAGAGGACATGTAACTCGCTAAATTACTGAGGTTCAGCAAAGGGCTTTAAATACACAAACAAGATTTAATCAACGATTTGAAGATAATTAAATATTTGTCTAACATTATACTATGTGACAATTTAGCTGTACGCCGTTTAATTTAATCGGTATACCTAGTCCGGGAATTGCCAATGTTTGTCTGTGGATCAGTGACCATCTTATCATACCGAGTTTCCTGCGTGCCTCGGAAAGCACGCTAAGCCGTAGGTCCCGGTTGTCATTTGTAGATCTTTGGCAGTGGTTACGGATAGTCAGAAGCCAGTAAAATCTGACTTCAGTCTGGCCAAGAAGTACCGTGTTACCCCAGTTAATGGGTTGTGGAGGTCTGGTAGGCAGCCGCTCCTCGTAAAATACTGGTATTCAGCTAAATCCGGCTTGACTGGAATCTGACCCGAACATAGTTGGGAAAAAGGCTAGGTAGATGAGGACCTAGTCCAGGATTACATGCAAGCGAATCACAATATCGTACTCTCAATTCAGAAATAAATGGACACAAGCTCATGCGTCGGACACGTATCTCTCAGCAACAGTGTTGTCGCCTGCATACCCAAAGATACCGGGTTTAACTAGGTCACTTATGTGTAGCAAGAACAGTGTTGCCTAAGTGCCGACCGAGCTGCCATCAATAACCATTCGATGGATTGATCCCTCAAGAAGTCTGCGATTCAATTACACAGGCCAATGGATAGACCGTAGGAAGGAAGCTTAACAATAAGGCTTAACTAAGCAAATAACACTCAACTATAGTAGCACTATAAATAAATAATAGATATCTCAAAATAGAATGATGCAACATTAAATTAAGTTGCCTAATAAAATACATATAGCTAAGTGCTAAAATTAAAGACTAATCAATTATAATTGAGAGAACTTAAAAAAATAAAAAAATATGACGAAGATCTAAGGTTGAAAAGACGTAGTAGTTCCGAATATTACGCTTGAAGAAAAAATTACCCTCAGCTTTTTTGATGACACGCGAAGACCATCCAAAAGTTTTGTAGTAGAAGCGTAAGAATATGATGAAGTAGGTTTTTGTATACTCGATGCTTAATATATTTGAGAGCTGTCCAATACTTTACAATATTGTTTTAAATAAATCAGAAGAACTAGGATCGTTCATTATAGTGAAGAGCGTGCAGAGGGATCTGAGAGATCTCTTGTGATGGATAAGCAGCAATTCAAGCTAAGAACGGTCGTAGGAAAAACGTGACCATATCTACGAAGGCCAAATATAAAAAAAAATCTCACATAAAATTTCTTTTCAGGTTAATAATGTGAGGATTGGGAGTTGATATTCTCTAAGTTCCAAAACTAAATCAGTATGAATTTTATTTAAATCGCCGTTAATAAAATACGATATGCTACCACTGTCAAGCAGGGCTCGCACTATATATGTATTAAGGTACGGTCATTAACTTGATAAGACTGGGTGGACAATACCACGCCGTGTTGTTTACGCGCCACAAGACGAATTAAGATTTTCTTTGTTTTCCGAGTAACGTAATAATGTGTTCTACGAGTATCGGTGCTCATATATCTTGTATCCCGGCTTTTTATATCGATTAGCAAAGTGACTTGCATGAAATCAGTTATAACACACTTAATAATTAGGTAGGAAAATCTTTTATTATCGGAACTGTCACAAACATTCTTCCAAGCTACCTTCCAAGTAAATGCTTGCGAAAAATTTATTTGCCAGGATCACAACAGCGACGAAGGATCCGTCGCTCCAGAGAGCAAATAGTGGAATTTATTCATTTGATCGATTTTGTTACTGCTGTGAATGAGGCTGGTAAATGTGTCAATTCCAACCGAGTACTATAACAACTATCAAACTTAGATAAATGAGTAGGCAACTTAACAGGCTTACGTTGATTGATACAAGTACATTAATTGCTAGTTATCGACTCATTATCATTATTTTACTTATTAACTCCTGCAATCTAGACAGCGCTTTGTAGTATAGTGACTAGAAGAAAATTGTGATTTGACATCTTCTGCAAGACATTCTAACTGCAACCGTACCTGATCTTATTGCTCGTATAAACCTTCGATTTTTGCTATCCGTAATTGTAATTCCTTGACCTTACAACATAATGGGAAACGAGTGTCATTAACCTATAATTTATAGAATAATAACTTTAATAAATATAATTTGTATAAAGTATACAATTTACTAAGGTACGATAGCTGCTATGGTTAACAGTTTAACTAACTGTGTATAATTGTATACAATAATTATACTATAAATAGTCAGAAATGACTACTGTTAATAGTGTAATGTAAATACGAATAGTGACTTTAATTAATTTGTACTCTTACTTAATCTAACTACCGGCTCGATACCCAAAGTTTTGATTACGTAACGTCGGCCTTTAAGGATAATACGTTAATTAACAAATTATTTAATTACTAGTACGGTTTATTTAACTAACTACTTATTCTTAAGAAAGTAAGTCTAGCTATCGATCTAACACCAACATAAATAACTATACCAAGGGACCTAAGCACTAATCGCTTTATGTGACTACTATTCACATGGCTTTATAATATTCAGGTAAATCACTAAAAAATACTAATTATAGCCTCATATACTGCCTGAGCGAGCGTTGAGTGATGATATTTTATATTAAGTATATTTAACACCGTAATGAGCTTATTTCCTTTGTCCAGAATCACGTTGCCGGCTTATCCCAGTTCTCGATAAATTCCACTATAGATGATAATTTTGTCCAAATCCACTGATTTTTCGTTAATCCACTGTATATAATCCCAATCCGGCTCGAAGGATCAAAATGTTGGGAAAATTTTGGGACTCTTCAATGAAACTCCAATCATCATCATCTACCTACCTAGCCTTTTCCTAACTATATCGGAGTCGGCTTCCAGTCAAGCCGGATTTACGAGGAGCGGCTGCCTACGAGACGTTCACAACCCATTAACTAGGGTAACACGGTACTTCATGGCAAGACGGGAGTCAGATTTACTGACTTCTGACTATCTGTAACGACTGCTAAAGATCTACAAATGACAGCCGGGACCTACGGCTTAACGTGCTTTCCGAGGCACGAAGGAAACTCGGTAGCAGCATATTAAGATGGTCACCCATCCACAGACCAACCTTGGCAAGCGTTGCTTAACCTAGAAAATCGATCCGTGCGGCTGTTATTATCTAGCCACGAGCTCCTCAAGGAAACTCCAAAATTGCTGATATATTTCCTATACCGGATCCATATACCATACTAAGTGAGCATAATGTAGATTACTTACGCACGGGCTTTCCGGTATTTGCTCAGGCAATCATTAGCAAATTGGCGTCGATTCATATCTTGTAGTGGCTTACGATAGATATTCAGATTAGCTAGAGTTCACAAATATTATTAATTGTGCGCTATTGTTTGTTATAATTAATTAACTTGAGTTGATATTAATAAATCATGAAACTAAATTAGAATTGGAACCTTGCTCACAGTCCCTTGATACAGTCTAGCAAACATTCAGTTTATATAAGTTTTGATTAAAATACCAAGTGTCTGTGTATTTTGCGAATAGAAGGTCCTATAGTACGTACATTTACTTGTTGTTTGGTCATGTCGATGTACCATACCAACACAGTATAGTGCTATAAATTAGAGATGAAACGGATATCCGGTAACTATCCGGTATCCGGCCTATCCGGCCCCCATAATACTATCCGGCCGAATACCGGATAGCTACTATTCGGCCGGATAGATATCCGGCCGATTAAAAAAAAAGCTGGATAAAAGATACATATTTTTGAGTAATTATTCGCTATATTTAGTAAGAATCACGTTACTTAAATACAATTAGTTTAAGGGCCTGTTTCACAATGTCCGAGTAAGCACTACTCACTGAATAAATTCAAAAATGTGACAGAATTTGTATGAAATTATCTGTCAAGTAAGATACTCGAAACTTAATCATAGGTGGTGAAACAGGCCCTAAGTATTAAATTTTTAATTACACAATAGTAAGTTAATGTAATACAAGAAAAATGAATGAATTAGTACATTTAGTACTCATACTGCACTAAGGGCAAATTATGGTGAATAAATACTAATTTCTCTGCATTCAGAGGCAGCAGGCGGTTACGTTTCTCTTCATAAATAAGCCCAGCTTCAGAAAAAGTCTTTCGCAATACACACTGCTGCAAGAAGCAGAAAGGTAGATTTTGACAAACTTTGTTAATTTGGGTATTGTTTGGCATTAGCTGCCCACCAAGAATAAGGATCGCAAGTGCGATCAATTCGCACTGACTTGAGATAAAAATCCAGCTCACAGGTTATCGCATTTCTTTGTTCACGTTGCACTTGGTCAGTGTTGTTTTCATTTGCTACTTCATCAAAGCAGTCCCAAAATGTGTCATGAGCTTTGCAAGATACAGCAGGCTCTGTCTCCTCTCCTCTACTCTTTTTAGCCGGTGGTTTGTCGCCGGATATTCGGCGGCCGGATATTCGGCTATCCGGCCACGTGGTCGGCCGAATATCCGGTATCCGGTATCCGGCCAAACTGCTATCCGTTTCATCTCTACTATAAATAGCATAAAATCTTAGGTAATGGTTATAGAATAATCGTGGTAATGTACCTATTTAAATAATATTTAAGGTAAATAATAGAAAAAAATATTGTCCGTATATAATTGTTGTATAATCCGGCTTGACTGGAAGCCGACCCCAATTTAGTTGGGAAAAGGCTAGGCAGATGAATAGAAAAAAATATTGTAAGTTAAGATAAAGAAAGAAAGAATTTCTTTATAATAATTAAAGAAAAGAAGAAGATATTGACAGGAAATCCAAGGTTACCGACATTGCCCAAATAATCGCCAATCATAAGTGGCAATGGGCAGTGCACATTGCTCGCAAAACGAATGAACGGTCGATGGGGTCAAAAAGTTTCAGAGTGGCGACTGTGTACCGGAAGACGCATTCGAAAGCTTTCCACAAGGTTGACCGATGATCTGATGAGGGTCGCGGGAATCTGATGGATGCGAGACGCACAGGATCGGTCATTGTGGTGACATTTGGAGGAGGGTTTTCAGAAGATGAAAACTATTTTAATTATGGACTTTTATAATTAAAATGGTAGCCCCTTTTTATCACACCAAAAGGTACATTGTTTTAGTTAAGAAATAGGACTTTTACCAACGTATGTATATGGCGGAACTAAATAAATAGGTTGGAGACTGCAAAATTCGAGATCACGCGTACTAGGAATTGCAATTTTGTGAGAAATTGGCATTTTAAAAATTTCTACGGTTGATATTCGGAAAACTGAAACTTGAAACAAAAGAACTTGAGTGTTTGGGTCTAGTCAGACGTAGCCTGTAGACCACATCCAAACACTAAGTACAACTAAAAAACCGTAGGTGGGACAATTTAAAAAAAAATTAAAGTCTGCCGCTCAAGCTCGTCGATTTCATGTGATGTCACCCAGTTTATGCTTCGGAATCGATCTCCTAAAATTGTTCGAGATGAGGAATTTTAACGTTTCAACTTTCTGTCGATGCTAGCAAGATGTTGCACACGCTCTCAAAATATGGAAGCCTCTGTAGCAATCTGATTCGGATAAGTAAAGTTAGCTAGGATGAGATAAGTTTTCATTGAAAACGAACTAATTTATTAAAACATTCTGAAAGATGCTGCTAGCCTTTTGGGTACATTACCAGTTGACAGCGATGGGGAGGAGTTTTTCGACGCCATTCTTTAGGTTAATTTTTAGTTAGTTCTTTAGGGATTTTTTTTTATTTTATTTCGTATAATTTGTAACATATAAAATAAAATATTTTTTTTTCTCATAAGTATAGTTAAATAAAAAAAACAAAAGTAAAATAAACAGAGAAAATATATTTCTGAAAGACAATTTTATAAAGAGTACAACAAGCAAAGTTAACGAAATAATAAGAACGTCCTATCCTATCATATTATATTAATTGCAAGCCTTTCATTACCAAGAATTTGAGGTTTTTATAATTTGTTAGAACATTTTACGATTTTATGCCGCTATAAGTAGGGGTCTCTAAAATTTGGAGGCCCGTATACGGTGATAGCTACGGCTTTGATTTCTATAAAGTTTATTAACAGTAAACAAGAATCCCGGATTATGAATACATAAGTAGTCATCTACATAGCGTAATGACTTTATTCCCCTAGTGTACCATACAGCCATAGTTTATTAGGGGCTGTAGCTTAAGGACATGGCTATACAGTGAGTAGTTTGTTATAGTATGACAGACGAAGTGTTAAAACCAAAGACTTTGCACCTGGTTGTAAACCTACTCATACCAAAGTTAAGTACTATATTAGGAAACTTGGTCCGTGCTTGGTGCCGACATGTTAGGTACTCGTAGAACCGCGTAATAGCAAGGTGCTACGGGCTACGTCGTAGCGGATACGTATTTTGCAACTTTGCTCCTGTCATCTGTAGCAGTTCGTAGCAGCGTAGCAGCTTAGCGTGGTATGAGAACATACCCGAAATTACACAAGTAAATATTTTTCTTTCTTTCTCTTTTCTTTCATGTCATTACTCTGAAAGCTGTCCAATCTTATTACCATTTATGAAGAACTGTTTTATTGCGAACCCTGGCCGTTTGTATAGAAATGTTCGTTTGTTGTTGTTTACCTAACCGGAAATTGAAACTGATTTAGTAGTAGTGTACTAAAGTTGGAAGAGATAGAGAAAGTACTTATTTATGATGGTGTGCGACCATCAATTTACCAACACTATCATCATCTCTGAAAATTATTGCTGATTTACTAGGTATAATGTAAGCCAAGGGTAAATGTTACGATTTACTATACAAATTGAAGTATGTATATTTTGATAATTAAATAATATATTTTTTTAATTTTACATGTCGGAAAATCACGCTTTTCGGCACAGTTCAGACATACATTTAAAAAAAATTTGTTATCATTATATTTTTTATCTTTTACCCGCGGCTTCACTCCCGCCTACCCTATTCTACAGTACCTAGCTACCTACACTACACTACTCCAAAAGTACTAAGAAGTACCTATTGATATAACTTTGAACCCCTTTTTAAACCCGTTAGAGTAAATACATTTCAATAAAATACATAACTTGTCTTCCATCAATTCTGTTAAAGAATGTTCATGCACAATAAAGTAGTCAGAGGACAAGTACTGTAGACCAAGAAATCAAGTTGTGCCATACAAACTTTAACTCCCTATTTCACCCCCTTAGGGATAGAGTTTCGAAAGATCCTTTCTTATCATATACGTACTGTCAGACAAAGAACATATTTCAGGTCCCTCCAAGTTTCAGGTCTTTACGATCAGCGGTATAGGCCTTGCATTGATCCGTCAGTCAGTCACTGAGCACAAAATATTTTATAAGTATAGATTTTACTCTGGCACTCAAAGACATTAATTAGCGTCCCTTAATGTACATTAACGTTAATCATCACTTAACTTCTACGATTACACGGTCCAGTTTACACAGTTTTATAATGAAAAACTATCAATGTGACAATTTCGTAATGGACTGAACTTCTTAACGGTCCATTAAGAAATTGGTACATTGACAGTTTTACACAGTTTTACAATAAAAAAACTATAATGAACATTAAGGTACGCTAATGAATGTCTCTGAGTACCAAGGTAAGTTCGTTTAAATTAATGATTAGTTACTTTTTTGTTGTTGTTATTGTTTGTCCTGTGCGAGTCATAAATAGAAGTTATTCTGTCTTACATTTCTCAAAGACTTTGAATGTAGAGAATACTTCGTTCGTTGCCAGGTTTAATATTATGACCCACTTTAAGTTGTAGGTAAACACTCAAAACAACTTTCAGCAAAGTTTTATTCAGGCATAAACGGAACTTGGTTGAATTGGTAACTTTTAAGTAGGTAACTGTCGTTATTGTATCTGAATACAAAGTTATTTGAAGACCAGAACAAATAAGAAAATTCAAATGCCACTCGTATGTATTCTTTGTTATTTTGTATTTCTACCACGGTGTAGTATATGTAAACTAAATGTTGAGTAGTAGAAAATGCACGCCGCTTATAGGCGTTTTTTTAGGTGTGAATTCGCGAGAGCGGGAGGACTCTGTTTCTTCTTTGCCTTCGTTTCAGGGTATCGGGTTTTCCTTTCAGAATCCAACCGATGGCCCCAGACTCTGGGGTCACCGGTTGAATTCTGGGGCCCAGAGGCTTCGACCCTGTTGAGTCCCTGCGGGCTGCTTAAAGACATGATGGGCGGAGGTGGTGAAGTGGTCTTTGTGATAGTGTGTCGCGTAGAACAATGGATGCCCGCACAGTCACATCAGAACAGAGATGTGAAACTCGTGGCCGCGTCGGTGTGGTGTGAAGATCTGTGCCTATGTCAGTCTCTGTTTGGCACAGTCAGTGCTTCTTATTGCCTGACCCATATTTCTCTCTTTATACTTCTAAGATGGATCAGGTAATAAAGCGCACAGACCATACTTACCCATAAGAAAGTTTCAATTTATTTATATAAGCAATGTGTTTATGATTCCATAAATAAATCTGAACTTTCAAAGTATCCTCCCACTCCCTTAAGCCTTTTACGTCAGCAGGCTTTAAAATAAGATTTTCCTACTGATTTGTGTCTAACAATAAAGTTGTGGGTAGGTGTGAATGGTTTCACTTATCTGATAAGGTCACCAATCTCAACCCACATCGAGGTGTTGAGTGTCAGTGTGAACCCGTTTACTTTGTACTTGTCTTTAAAAAATAAAATCCTTTTTTTAAGGTGGGAAATTATTAGAAGGAGTTCTCTCGCTCTTGGCCAGTGAAGGAGGGCGTGTCAGACTTTAACTGACTAAAACCGACTCCGTTCTTTCTGTACCTTCGTTCCAGGGTCCCGGGTTTCCTTTCTTTCTTTCTTTTCTATCCCATGACCCCAGAGGCTTCGACCCTGCTAGGCCCATACGGTTGACAATGGTCTTGGTCGGGATGATTACCGGACTACCGGACAGCAAGCTACCTATTGTTCGCCGTCAGAATCCTTAGATCGCAGATTCCAGAATTTACTAATAGCAAAATCCATTCCTTACTAAATATTAAAACCTCTTATATTCGTTACTAGGTAAAATACGGGCGCTTGAGATTTTTCCTCTACTTCTATAAATATTACAAGAAAAAGGTTTTATTAATTTGACATTGTATTGGCATGTTATTTGAAGCATCCTGGCATGATTCCTTACGTTCTATTTTTTTTTTACATTAACAAATATTGGAATGTCTGAAAGTTTTTACCTCGGATTACAGTTATTGTAAACGACATTAAAAATCGGGCAAGTGCGAGTCGGACTCGAGCACTGAGGGTGGTAAAAAAAATCTTTTGACGTAGCAGGCTACAAACTGTTCAGACTTTTGCCTATATTATTGCTATATTATTGCTAAATACCTTGCTTCGGGCCAAATTTCAAGATTCTAGGTCAACGGGAAGTACCCTATGAATTTTGATTCCTTCGATAGTGTCGAAATGTACGTTTTTTGCACAATAAACAGGCGTATTATTTTTTCCCGTCAATTCACAAGTTTGATTTTTGCTCAGTTTCAAGGGACCGCAGACTTGCTTATATAGTTTTAATTTCAACTTAATACCTACACGCGTTCTCGAGATAAAGGGTCTTGACAGACATACAGACAGGTGGACAACAAAGGGTTCCGTTTTTTCTTTTTGAGGTACGGAACCCTAAAAACAAAAGAAAATTATGACATATCTAGATAATAATTTGTATAAAAACTTTACCTGTTAAAATTTGTGATCTTTATGGAAAATTAATGATAATTATTATAGGTGCATAAAGGAAAGGTTGTAAATGGGCCATTATTCCGAAGAAATTTTAACAGCAATATAATATACCTTATAAGAAAGAAGAAAGCTTATTTATTACGCTACTTGATCATGGTTAAATATGAGTTTTTCAGGCCTCCATTTTTATGAAAAACTGAAGAATGTTTCAGTAAAAACAAAGCGCACTTTTTTATTTACTCGTTTATACAGACTAGAATGATTTAAAATATAGCTAATATTAACATTATTATTATTATTATCTATTAATTGCCTTAACTTTTTATTATGATATCAAGTACCGTTTTATGCAATAAAAACAAAACATACGTATTATACCACTCCACCGCGCCCATGATGTTGAAAAGCAGCAAATTCTATGGTGTAATTGCTGTAAGGCATTCTGATGTGCGGATAAACAAATAATAATAATTATCATGATAATGCAATATTAAAACGTGTCGGAAATAGGTCAAATTTGTAAATGTCAAATTGACGGATCATCACCTTGACTTTTGACATCCAAACCATCCCCGCATTTCTAGTCACGAAAATATCGCTGTTAGTATGTTTACAAAACATAGATTTTATCGTGACTCCGAACGCGATGCATATCATGCACAGATACACACACATAGATACAAAGTTATACTCTCACCATAATTACCACAGGACACTAAATGTGTGAAATAATGTTTATAATGATACAAGTTGATATTTTCTCCACCTTACTTAAAAAATAAATTTTTTAGTTCTTCTGATTATCCTTATCAGACGTAATTAAAAGGTAACTTCAAATTAGCTAAGAAGTCCTACGAGTAATTACACGATAATTAGATTGTCTATCATTAATCTCACCTGTATTCCGTAACATCATTAGCTAATGAGCCCTAATGGACTAAATTATCGTCAATAAGTATTGATATAATCACATTAATCACTTCCACTGATGTATCTTACACTAATATGTCGGAAATAATTAAATATACACCGTGCGTGAGACATCGACGCACAAACGAAGAGATACCATGGATCGAGTACATGATTCTGGACTGTGATAGAATTTATCGCTTTTTACCTAATTTTTTGAACAAAAATCTGTTTTTTTAATTATTTTATTTCAGACATTTTCCATATGTATTTACATAAAATTTAAAATAAAATAAAACAAAATAAAACGACGATAGATATGCTGACAGCGACTATCATGGAGTTTCACTCCGGCGTTCATAGAAGAAAACTTTTATAGACGTATTATTAATCAAGTTTGTTCCTGATTAATTCTAAACACGTCATCTGTAGTATATCTGAATAAATTAAGTTTATTATAATTTCAAGTAACATTAAGAAGACAGGCACTTAGCTTAGTAACTAAAGATCGATGAAGTAGGCTTTTCTGTATTCCGAATTTGAGAATAATGTAAGAGAATTACCTGTTAAATTATTCTCCATAACCATGATGAGCAGTTAGGTAAGTATTTGGCTTTAACTTAAGCCAGTCGACGAAGGCTTGTTAAATTTTGCCAAGAGATAACTCACTTTGTAAATTACCTAATATCATTGAGCGGTTTAGTGTAGAAACGCTTAGTCTGAGTGGACGTCATATTTCTCCCTGATTGATCGACACTTTGCGTGACCAGAGAGCTGTCTCAGTTTTTGCCAAAATAATTAGCATTGCCATTCAACGTGGCAGTTCTGCCAGTATTCTGGGCACGTATTTGACGTACGCAGATGACAGAAAAGTGGCGGAGTATTTACTTAAGTATACACTAAGGCGTCGTAGTACTGTTCCACTTGTTTACCGACATGCGTACGTACCTATTTACATTATAAATATTCGTAGTTAATATTTAAGTCATTTTTGTACGTACGTGTATTTTATTGTCTTCTAATAAATACCTACACCATTATCATCACTTTCCTGCCCTTGTCCCGTTATATTTCGGGTCGGCACAGCAAGTTTTTTTTCTTCCATTCAGTCTTGTCACCCGTCACGCTATCACTAACACCGTTTTCATCCATATCACTTCTCACACAATCCATCCATTCCTTCCTTGGCATCCCTCTCTCAATCCAGCCACATGTATCAACACCATTGGGTTAATTATTTTTGGATTTATTTTATAACCTGCTTTTTCAAGCTTCTTTCTCTTCGCTGACGCGTAGATTAAAATTATCCCAGAAAAAGGAAGAATAATAGTACTGGAGTAACGAGATCCTATGTCTTAATCAAGGTCATAGTCTGTCTGTGTTGCGAAATCCCTAGAGCCGTTTTAGTCGTGATTGATCAACAAATCGTGATTCTACAAATACAGGTTTCCACACTATTTATGATACCTTTTAGTAGGCTAGGATTTATTAGGTCTGTAGCCCTAACGAAAAATCTTGTTATTTCATTTTTGTACAATCTGAATTTGTGAAACTTTCTATAGCTTATGATGACTATCAATGGGAAGGAAATACGATTACAAAAGCTATATATATTATTCTAAACACAATGATTCCTACGAGAATCGCAGTTATGAAGGAAAATGTTTAATTAAATGTCTTATTGAATTCATAAGTCCAATTGGTATTTTTGCAGAATATACAGATTTTTGTAGAGAATTTCTTTGTGGCTTTTATCGTGTAGTTACTTATTATAATTTTGCTAATGGGTAAGATTTATTTATATTTGGAATAAAAATGATTTTAATATAACATAATTATATTAGGCTACTGAAGATAGTTGCCGTAACTTTATAATATCTTTCAGAATCGTTCTAATATATTTATACTACTTCCTTCTTTTATGCTGAAACATGTACTATGAAATCTTGCGACGTGATTTCCCTTAACCGGCAGCAATGCGCCGCGGGAATTTCCGCAAGATAAACAACTTTTGGCACAAGACAAAAATATGTTTGTGACTGTGATGCAGTCGTTAGGAGGAGATAATGTTTTCTGCTGAAAATGGTGTAAACTTCTATTGTGTTTGCATTGACATCAGTTTAACTAATCGTGTGAGGGGCGGACCTCCTCCCCGCCTCTTACAAGATTTTAACGGAACTGT
Organism: Mythimna separata; assembly: GCA_030763345.1. Taxonomy (NCBI): domain Eukaryota; kingdom Metazoa; phylum Arthropoda; class Insecta; order Lepidoptera; family Noctuidae; genus Mythimna; species Mythimna separata. Next base: position 10,002,757 of record CM061175.1, read on the forward strand.
TTCACGAGGACACATAATGCAAGCAACTCTCGAACCAATTACAAAAAGAGGAGATGTCCAATGAAAAGGAGATGGTGTTCCTGGCTCTGGGTTGCGACAGTCGCGGCCACCATTCCACCATGATGATCTATGTACTTGTGTCGCATAAAGTTTTAATAGGTATCATAAATAAATAGCATACAATATAAAGCTGGTTGGATGTCGGCTTACCCTCCGTGAGGGTAAATTGTTAATGGGATCAAAAGGTTAAAACTTTCACGAGTCGATGCGTGTAAAGTATTTAAATAAATCGCAGCCTATTTTGAGTTTGCTGATTAAGGTTTATAAGTTGTTGGATTTTTTTATATCGTTTAGCGATAAATATTTAACAAAAATCTTTGTCAAATGTGAACCGATTTTTCGTTTATATTTAAATTTTAAAGTGTTGATGTGTCTATTTAAATTTGGTGAAGATCTAGGACTTCGGAGATAGATTATTGAACACTTCAATAAATAATTGCAGATTTTCATAAGTTGCTGCAATCCCATCATTTTTTTTTTTCAAAAGAATGTCATGTGGACTCGTCATTGATATTGCTTGTATTTTAAAATGTATAGTTTTCAAGTTAGGACTCTTATTACGAAAATAAACATTTGTTTTATTAGATTTTGAAGTTTTCTATAATACTGTGTTATTAAAGAAAACACTGAGGAATACGGGTTCCTCAGTGTTTGAGTTTGAGAAGTAAATAACGTATCTTTAATATAAAGTTTATTAGAACTTCTAATACAAAGTGACTCCGAAAACATAGTTCAAAGTAGGTAACATGTTTAAAAAAATAACTTACTTAATTTCATAGGTAAGGACCTATTAATATTATCATATAGGTAATTTAATAATTTCGTCGTCAACATTTTAAAGTAGGTACTTCTGCGTACATATTAAAGCGTCCTCCTCTCTCGCGCCGTTCCTTGCACGCTATTATAAATATATGCGCGCATGTAGTATTAACTTGATCATAATTTTGGTTTCCACGTTATTTTATAACGATGATATTTCCTAAGATATTTATTTCTGGAAATCAAATGATGTAAAGGGGCAATTGTTTTCATAAATTAATACTTAGATGTAATAAAGTATTTATTTGGGAAAAGGATTTGTAATATGTTTATAAAAACTCCTTCGTAATTAATGTATTATTTTAAAACAAATTTGATTACGATAAAAAAGGTTATAGTGAGCACACCTTGAAAGATACTCGAAAGTGTATACTGTCGTTGACTTTTTTTTAGAACGCTTGAAGAGGATTTATTTAGTCATACATATTTTTTCAGTAATTTTAACCGTTTACGCAGCTCAGGAAATGGAAGCTCTCAAAAGGATCAATTTTCCCCCATTTTTGCAACATTTTTCTTTGATGCTCCGCTCTTATTATTTATTGGTACTAACAGAATGTTATATAGCTTTCCTCAATAAATGGGCTATCCAGCACTGTAAGATTAGTTTTTAGACGTTAAATTGGACCACCCATTGTACCACCCTTACTAATGAACTAACTAATGTTAAGCTCCTTGTGAAAAATGTATTTTTACGGTGTACAATAAAGAGTATATAAATAAATAAATTGGACCAGGTATATCTGAGATTAGCGCGATCAACAAATAACACCTTCAGCTTTATTAATATTATTAGAAAAGTCCTCATAGACTAGAAGATTTTAATTCTTGAATAGAAAACTGTCTGCAAAACGCGTTAAATAAACAGTCAACTTTGAAGACGAGTAACTGTTAATAGAAGCGATCAAACCAACTGGTGAGACTGCAAGTTAGTGTTATAACTATTATATTATAATAAGAAAATGAACCCCTACGTATGCCACAGCTGGGGACACCCCCATGTCGGGAAGTCACAGGACAACAGTTTCTGGTCAGAGTAGGTGTGGGTCTGTGGATGACGAGCAGTAGGTAGCTCGCCGTCCAACCATCTGGTAAGAACCAAGGTGATGGCGCATAATGTTCAACGCGCGTTTATAGAGATATTGTTAGATCTAAAGTGGCCCAATAGGGCATCAACCCAGGCATCAGCCTACTAGGGCTGCGAGAGTATTTGAAAGAATTTTCACGGTAACGCTTTTGAACTTAGAACCTTGTGCCTTAGAACGTTACAGGGCAACTGAAAGAACATAGGCTAGTTTTAGTCGGTAAACTCAAATGGTTCTAATCAGGACCATGCCCACCAGCCTCCTTTGAGGCCACTTAACAAGAGCAATACCTCTGAGAGAAATCACCACCGGCTCTCCAAGCCCGCACTTACTGTTACCTCAATTAATATTGAAGGTTTTTCAGAAAACAAATCTGACCTCCTATCCCAACTATGCCAAACATCGCACTGCGATGTCCTTTGTGAGCAAGAAACACACCGTGGCCCTGATCACCTTAGGCCGCATATCCCCGGAATGTCTTTGGCCCTGGAAACACCTCATGCTCAATATGGCAGTGCCATTTTCGTGAACCCGCGCATCTCAGTCAAGTCCGCGTTTTCAAATAACGACAACTGCATAGAAGTCCTCACTGTGGATATAGGCACTTGCACAATCACCTCAGTCTACAAGCCCCCTTTTCGGATTTCATAAAACACCAAATTTTGAAAACCAACCTATAAAGATAGTAGTTGGCGACTTTAACAGTCACAGCATATCCTGGGGGTACCGCGAATCCAACGCTGATGGCAATTCCGTTGAGGAATGGGCCGATGCTTCTGAACTGACCTTGGTGCACAATGCCAAACCACCTGCATCCTTCAACAGTCGGCGCTGGCAACGCGGTTACAACCCAGACTTGGTTTTCGTGAGCAGTAGTATAAAGAGTCTATGTTCAAAACTTGTGTGTCAGCCTATCCCAAACACACAACATAGACCTATAAATTGCGAGGTTCATGCTGCAATCAAACCAACACAAGTTCCCTTCAGACCCAGGTTTAATTTCCTAAAGGCGAACTGGGAGAAGTTTTCGGTGGAAGTTGATGCAAAACTGAGTGTTGTGGACCCCACACCTTCCAACTACAATTCGTTTGCGAACACTATTTGGACCATATCACGTCAATGCATACCTAGAGGCTGCCGTACTTCATATATACCTGGTATGAATGCTGAGTCCGTGGAGCTTCTTAAAAAGTACGAAAACTTCTATGATAACAACCCCTTCTCAGAGGACACAATATCGGCAGGAGAAGAACTGTTGTCAATGGTTGGTGATAACCGGAAACAAAAGTGGATAGGAATAGTTACTAACATCAACATGACCCACAATAGCAAAAAAGCCTGGTCTACTATTCGAAAATTAACTGGAGACCCACCAGAGCCCGCTGACCAAGGTCACGTTACAGCAAACCAAATTGCCCACCAACTTCTACTCAACGGCAAACCACCAGGTAGACTTCCTAAAGAGCGGAAAAACATAACTACTCCTGGCGATAGTAACCACATCAGTAAACCTTTTACGCTCACTGACATAATACTGGCCATAAAATCTTTAAAAACCGGTAAGGCTGCTGGAGTTGATGATATAACAGTGGAACAACTGAAACACCTGGGACCTGTAGCTGTGTCATGGCTCCTCGCTTTCTTCAACACATGTTTGCGCACCACAAACATTCCCAAACTGTGGCGACAGACCAGAATCATTGCGATTCCGAAACCCGGGAAGCCTCTCAATGACCCCAAAAGTTATCGGCCAATATCCTTGCTATGCCATACCTTTAAGCTATTTGAAAGGCTACTGCTGAATCGCCTTGCTACAGCAGTAGAACCTAAGCTGATCCCAGAGCAGGCTGGCTTTAGACCCGGCAAGTCTTGCTCTAGCCAAGTCCTCCGGCTAACACAGCACATAGAGGATGGTTATGAGGCTCAAAAAGTTACAGGTGTTGTATTTGTTGACCTGTCAGCAGCATACGACACCATAAATATAAAGAAGCTGTTAGCTAAAGTCAGTACCTTAACAAACGACCAAGGTTTTGTCAACATATTGAGAGAACTATTGCACAACCGTCGCTTCCAGGTATGTCTCCAATCGGAAAAGAGCAGATGGCGTCGGCAAAAAAATGGACTTCCTCAAGGCAGTGTGTTGGCTCCCACGTTGTTTAACATCTATACCAACGACCAGCCCACAACGCAACACACTGAACGCTTCTTATATGCTGACGACTTAGCCTTGGCGGCGCAATCATCTTCTTTCACAGAGGTTGAGGCTACGTTGACGCAAGCGCTCGAGTTACTCACTGGGTACTACGAGAGTAATGCTCTTCGCCCAAACCCGTCCAAAACCCAGTCTTGCGCGTTTCACCTCCGTAATGGTTCTTCGAACAGAAAACTTAACATCAAGTGGCGGGGTACAGACGTAGAGCACTGTAAGAACCCGAAGTACCTGGGAGTGGCGTTGGATAGAGCGCTGACGTTTAACGTGCATTGCCTCAACACAAAGCAGAAGGTTGGGTCCCGTAACAACCTATTGCACCGACTTATATCTACCAAGTGGGGAGCGGCACCTGATGTTCTCCGTACAACTGGCATGTCTTTATGCTTTTCTGCTGGTGAATTCGCGTGCCCAGTGTGGCACCGGTCTGCACATGCAAGGCAGGTCGACGTCGCCCTCAACGAGACATGCCGAATTATATCGGGATGCCTAAAACCGACCCCGCTTAATAAGCTCTACCCATTGGCAGGTATTGCTCCACCAGCTGTTCGTAGGGATGTCGCATGCGCAATTGAAAAAAAAATCCAAGAGTCCGATTCCAGACATCCCCTCTTCGAACACAATACAGCCCCAAGTAGGCTCAAAAACCGAAAGAGCTTCTTACACGGAACACAAGCTATACTTGACCCTCCTTCCAGGGAAAGAATAAGGCTTTGGGAGGAACATAGTCTTCCACCATCCGACTTCTTGAAACCCCAAGAACATCTCCCGCCTGGACATGAACTGCAGTGGCCTGTATGGAAAGCACTGAATCGGTTGCGCACCCAGGCAGGTCGCTGCAAACACAATTTGGCCAAATGGGGTTTCATAGACCAGTCGGATATTCAATGTGAGTGCGGTGCTTCTACTCAAAACATGAGCCACGTTTTGGAGTGCCCCAAGTGCCCGAACACCTGCACTTTGGAGGACTTAATGGGTGCCACCGATGCTGCAATCAACGTAGCTACCTACTGGGCCCAAAAAATTTGATAAGTTTACCTTCGATTCGAAAAGAAGAAGAAGAAGTCAGTAAAATTTTGAGAAAACCTCTTGTTCCATCTAAGAGCGAGAGAAGTAATAATGATTTCCCCCCACAAAAAAGCTACATTACCAGAGAACTGGCTCACTATTTAGTTTGGGAAACTACCCGCTAAAACGTAAAAAATAAAATAAGGAATTTGATGTTTGCAGTCAGTGGTATTTTCAACGGACTTCAAAAAAAAAAGGGAGAGTTTCTCAATTCAGTTCAATGGTTTTATTTATTTTTAAGTTTGTTACCTCACTGTTATTGTTGGTTGATTTGCAATTTTTATTTTTAGTTTAAAGGATATACCTAAGCTTCCAGATTAGTCCCATTTCCTTCAAAACTTAGTTCCGATAATGGGATTTATGAGGAAGCGAGGGACCTCTTTAAGTATTATAGGCAACCTTAAAGTGGTCATAGCAGTGCAATGCGCGGTCAAGTACGGACGTGTTTGCGCTGCTCGTAACGAATTTTATATTCGCGTGTTGCGCGGCTGTAGCCGTTGCCTGTTTCTCATCGCTATGAGTCAACCACTCATAGCCAACGAGGTGTTGGCATTCATCAAACATGCCATCGACTACATGGACGAGGTCAGCATCCTGCAGATCTGCAAGTCCAGCTACAACGAGGAGGAGATAAGCAGCGCCAAGCTGCTACTATTCCAAGCGCTGGGGAAAGTTGACCAGATGCAATCCCGACGGAGGGATGGCGGCCAGAAAAGTGTTCAGGACATCATTACAATGATGAAGAGCACCGACCCGGACGACGTGCCCGCTTTCGTGGCGAAGGATCTGCATAAACTGCCTCCCGTCACGTTCGACCACGTTGATGTCACCAGGTTGCTTAAGGACATTACATCCCTGAAAGCAAGCTTGATCGAGGTACAATCGAAGCTGGAGGTATCAAATACCACCGTAGGTGCGCTGCGTGCCGAAGTAGAGTTGTTGCGCAACGCTATGTCGGAAAGTAGGGCGCCTAACAACACCAGCTCGAATATTCGTCGCGGGGCGCAAAATGCATCCATCCGCAGTTTGGAGTCGGCGAGTTGCGGTGCGTCACCCGCTGCTGAAAATGCTTGCGGTGCATCTTGCCCCGCCGCTGCCGTCGCTGTTTCGTCACCGGTCGAAGTGGTGACGCGTGTAGGTACGTCGACCCCTAAACGTGCCTACTCCGCTATTGTTGCCGCGAAGAAACCTGCTGTGTCGCAGACAACGCAACCAGCAGGTAAAAGGAATGGGGGTAAGCAGAGCGACGAGGATGGCTTCGTAAAGGTAGAGAAGAAGAAGAGAAAGAAGCCTACTTGTCAGAACCAGTGCGGTACCGCGCTGGCAGGACCCAACATGCTGCTGCGTCCAGCAATACCCACGACGCTGCTGTATGTGTCGAGACTACATTATTCCACGAAGGTTGAGGAGATCGTGGAATATGTACGAGTGAAGACGAACCGGTCTTTGAGAGTGGTGCAGTTGGAGTCGCGCCATAACACTAATTTTAAGTCGTTTGTGGTGCGGGTGCCGACTCACCTTTTGGAGACCTTCCTCAAAGGAGAGTTTTGGCCGAAGGGTGTTTTGTTTCGACGATTTCGCGGAACGATACCGACATCACAGTGTAACACGACGCCGTCAATTCGTGTGTAATAGTGAAAAATTTGACAATAGTTTACTTTATTTTATTATGTATTAGTTTATAATTTTTATAAGATTATTTGTGTATTTTTTCTATGGGCCTTAGATGCCTGACAATAAAGGATATTATTATTATTATTATATTAAAGTGATTTTGGTATTTCCATCGAGAACTCAAACTCATCAATCATTAGATTGTGAGTGAAACTGATGATCTTCTTTATCAAGGAATAGCCAACTAAACTCAAATAGATAAACATTGGAAATGCTTGAAGACCCTCGTTTCAACACGCGTATAGCCTCTTCCTTCGCTAGCATTAGTGCTTCGCAGAAGGGACAAACCCTCTGCCATTCCTCCTCACTCCGGACCATAGCCCGTACCAGGCCCGGCAATTTTAACTGAAGCTACATTTATATCATCAAGTTTATTTTTTCGACGTAATGTAATAATTCACAACTTTGCAGCGCTGCGTGACATGTTTGTAAAACTCATCACGCACCTTTTTTCGTTTAGATTACTTACTTTTTTTTGCGTGTTATAATGTATGTTCTGTACATTTTATCACAAAAACCTTTTACTGAAAAATGTGTTTTAAGCACCAGCAAAGTACTAAATGTAATTTATTTTTTGTTTCAGAAAACCATGAAGAGTTTCGACTGAGCATATGAATTGCTGAAGATGATCCATGACAGTGGATATGGCTTGGAACATAACTATTTGTGCAATAACTGCCGCAATGAGTCATCTAATAACCAAAGCTATACTTATCCGAACGAAGTCATTTGTACTTTTGAAACCGACGACGATATATCAACGGAGGCTTTTAAAATATTGGTGTACGTGATGTATATTACAGTGTTTGTGGCTGCTCTAGTGGGGAACGGGTTAGTGTGTTCTGTGGTGCACATGACGCCGCATATGAAGACAGTGACGAACTACTTTATAGTGAACCTAGCAGTGGGAGACATTTTGATGACACTGTTCTGTGTGCCATTTTCGTTTGTGCCTATGTTGTTACTGCAGTACTGGCCGTTCGGTAGGTTTATGTGTAAGGCTGTGAACTTCTCCCAAGCGGTGTCTGTGTTGGTTAGTGCGTACACGCTGCTGGCTATATCGATAGACCGGTACATTATTATAATGCACCCGCTGAAGCCGCGGCTGGGTAAGGCGGCTGCTAAGCTGGTGGTGGTGGCTGTGTGGAGCGGGGCGTTGATCACGGCGGTGCCGATACCCATCGTGTCTACTCTGCAAAGGCCGACGGACTGGCATCAGGCATGTGAAGTGTATGTGTCAAGAACGAAACCCTTTTAACTTCAGGACAATCCCACTTAATTTTGTAAATACTAGTTATCAACAGAAACAAAATGTCTTTCCGTAATTCTCTCAAATTTCCAGGTCATAGTCATTGACGTACACAAGAACCTGACAAGAATGAAGAGTACTTCAATTTGCTAGGATTTATTGGTGCGTTGTATGTGCTCGATTAATTAACTTTGTCAAATATACGAGTTCTACGGAATTTTGTTTCTGTTTGTACTGTGTTTAGTCAAAGGGAAAACTAGCTAAAATGCCAGCATTGTATGCTCGTGTCTTTTTATCATTGTAGGTTAATGTTCAGGTTATGACCATTATATTAGGTACATTTGACTGGCCTGTTGGTCTAGTGGTTAGTGACCCTGACTGCTATGCCGGAGGTCGTGGGTTCGATTCCCACCCAGGACAAATGATTGTGTGATGAGCACGATCATTTGTTCTGTGTCTGGGTGTTATTTATCTATAATATGTATGTATTTAGAAATATATAAGCACTAGCTTTTGCCCGCGGCTTCGCTCCCGTCAAATGACTACCCTACATATCCTACGCTACCCTACACTACACTACACTAACCTACACTACCCTACACTACCCTACACTACCCTACACTACCCTACACTACCCTACACTACCCTACACTACCCTACACTACCCTACACTACCCTACACTACCCTACACTACCCTACACTACCCTACACTACCCTACACTACCCTACACTACCCTACACTACCCTACACTACCCTACACTACCCTACACTACCCTACACTACCCTACACTACCCTACACTACCCTACACTACCCTACACTACCCTACACTACCCTACACTACCCTACACTACCCTACACTACCCTACACTACCCTACACTACCCTACACTACCCTACACTACCCTACACTACCCTACACTACCCTACACTACCCTACACTACCCTACACTACCCTACACTACCCTACACTACCCTACACTACCCTACACTACCCTACACTACCCTACACTACCCTACACTACCCTACACTACCCTACACTACCCTACACTACCCTACACTACCCTACACTACCCTACACTACCCTACCTACCCTACTTTACCTAACTTTTTTTTTTTAGAATTTTCCTCTTCGTAAGAACCATCATTGAACTTCAAGGAACATTTTAAAAAAAGAATCAGCCAAATCGGTCAAGCCGTTTTCATGTGATGTCGTGACAACGAAAAACGGGTTTCATTTTTATATATATAGATGTTTATCAGTTGTCTAGTACCCATAATACAAGCTCTGCTTAGCTTGGGACTAGATAGCGTTGTGTGAAAGTTGTGGAATATATGTATATATATATATTGTGTTACAGGCGTAGTAGAATCGTTCAACTGTGAGTAATGAGTAATAAGCAAAGCTGTCACACACACTGTGGTAGTGCCGCTGCGCTGGTTTATTAAGTATACCTACGCTATGCCCAGAATTGTAGGACCATCTTGATAAGCCATTTAAATCATTTTATCATACTGTAATTTACGATGGATATACTACTTTATACACAAGCCATGACCCATTCTTTTCATTGATAAAAGAAAGAAAAGAACCCTCTTTAATGTCCCTAAATAAATAAAGAAAAAAAAACCCTCTTTAGTAATTATGTACATGTAGTAGCCGTATCACTTAAAAGCCTTTAAACTTTATAGATAACAAGATAAGGATTAAAGTGCCTTAACAAAATAATTATAATTCCGGTGGGTCAAATAAAGTTGGCCACAGTCTGTACCATTCTATGGCGAACTGCCTTTTGTTTTTAAATAATTTAGAACCTGCAACTGAATCTGCTCCTGCGAGTGAATAGGGCCAAAACTTTGATAGGTATGTTCTTGTTATTTTAATATTATTTGAAGCATGTGCTCAACTTTAATTAACTGTAATTTAAAACGCTTTGTTAGCAACTACGCGTCTGGTATCAAAGCAAAAAATCTAATCAAAGTTTTGTCCCCATTCACCCCTGCATTTCTATTCACTTTGTTTGACACCGTTTTAATTTAAGGCGCAATTAATATTGCAATATAATTATTGTAAAAAAAATCAAAGTCAGAATTACCAATATTTTGATCTATGAATTATAGGTGTTTTTGACAGTTTATAACGCGAATGCGAAAGTTCCTAATACTACGTGAATTGCCCCTCAGAAGCTCTAGACAAAGAAACATTTTATCTACAATGAACAATGCCAAAAAATCCAAAATGTATATTAGTATCGACTTGCGACACTCAAAGGTCAATTCCAAATATTTTAGACTGTGGATAGGGATGTATGATGATGACTAATAGTAATCATAATCGACAGTAGAATGCCACTTTATAGAGAGTCTTCTCTGGTCTTGTTTTATAATCGATGTGTTATGTTATAAAGAGACATTTGTGCTGAGGAATGGTCCAGTCCGGAGAAGAACCGACAGTACACGTATGCGCTGTTGGTGCTACAGTTCGTGCTTCCTCTCGGTGCTCTGGTGTGCACGTATGCACGCATAGCGCACACGGTGTGGGGCAGCCGCCTGCCTGGGGAGGCACAGGATGCACGGGACACCCGCATGCAACACTGCAAGCGAAAGGTTCATAAATAAATAAATATTTTTGAGGTTTGTAAAAGTTTACAGTAGCTAGACATTGCATGTTTTAGTTGTAATATTTTATTTTTGCCTTTTAGCATATTTAGCATTATCGGCCTTGTAATATTTTCACTGTTGGGACTCAGGCCTTCTCTCTAGGCGAGGGAATGGGCCGTAATCCACTACACAGGCTTATACCTGTTTTTTTTTTATGGTAGGGGAATCATCAGAATGACTTCCCCCGCTCTTGGGCGGAGCGGGAGGGCGTGTCAGACTTTTACTGACTAAACCCCTACCCCGTTCCTTCGTTGCCTTCGTTCTGGGGGGGACTCGGTGTCAACCTTTAGGAATACCACGTGTTCCCCCCAGAGGCTTCGGCCCAGCAGGGCCCCTACAGTTTGCTGACATCTCCTTGAGGCGCGCGTGGAACAGAACGCGCCGTTGACGACTGGGCTCGGTCCAGATTATTTTCAGACTGCCGGACGGCGAGCTACCCAGTGCTCGCCGTCCGCGAACCCGCGCCTACGGTGGTCGGAAATCGGGATCGGGATCTCGGCGGCGGTGGCGTGAGGACCGTTCCCTCACGCGCTCGCGGTCAGCAGCCTCCTTCACGAGCATTACTGCTTCGCAGAAGGAGGCGACCGCATGCCAACCCTCCTCGCTCCGGACCATGGCCTGAACCAGGGCCCGGCGCGAGAGGTCGCCGCTCTCGATAGCCTCCACGAGAACACGGCGGTGCGCCGCCCAAGCGGGGCACACTTCTACCGTGTGCTCCACCGTGTCCTCCGGGCGGTCCACATAGTGGCGACACCCGGGCGTCCTCTCCTGCTTGATTCGATGCAGGAACCTCCCGAACTTACCGTGTCCGGTGAGGACCTGCGTCATACGGAAAGAGAGGACGCCGTGGCCTCTTTCCAACCACTCCTCAAAGAGGGGCCTAACCGCCTCAATGACGGCGTGCCCAGCACTGGGTTGCGACAGTCGCAGTCGCCATGCCACCCTGAGATCCCGCCGGAACTCTGTCCGCCATGCCGCGACTTGTCGCGGCAGCGGAGTTTCGCCCCGGCGTTGCATCTCCACGCGCAAATCGTGCATGCGTGCAAGGACTGTTGCCTCCAGATCCCACGGTGGCAGGCCAGCGAGGAGGCTCGCCGCTTCGCGGGAGATCGTGCGGTATCCCCGCACCATCCGGATGGCCATGACCCTCTGGCAAGCGTTCAGCTTGGCCGCCGGTCGCTTACCTAGCGACGGCGCCCAAACCGGCGCCCCGTAAAGGGCCTTGGACCGAACGATCCCCGCGTAGAGCCTCCGGCAGGGGGCGTCTAGACCCCCTAGGTTGGGCAGGAGCCGCTTCAGAGCGGCCCCAGACCTGTCCAGTTTGGGGGCCAAACGTCGGAAATGCTCCCCGAAAGTCCACCGGCTGTCGAGGACGAGTCCCAGGTACTTCATCGCCGACCCGACGCCGATGTGGACCCCCCCTACAGTTATTTGGGAACCCGGTGGTGGCGCGTACCGAGGGCCATGAAAGCACATGGCCTCGGACTTGTGCAATGCCACCTTGAGTCCCAGTTGCTGGATCCTCTCCACGACTGTCGCAACCCCGCGTGCCGCTGTTTCGGCCGCCGCCTGGCTTATACCTGATTGAGGGATGTCACATGTCATCGAATTTTTGGTTCTGGGACATACCTCCCTACGATGTTTTCCTTCACCGTTTTTGAGGGCAGCGGTGATGAAATACATTGCAATTGAAAGTAATGCGGCTGACTGCGTTTGAACCCGCGACTTACAACTTGCAGTCAAAGTCGGGGCAGTTACTACTGGGCCATCACTGCTCTTATTTTTGTCTACCTCTTTTCTATGATATTTAAAACTAGTTTCACATTTTTACACCGACTGCCACACGTGTACGAGATATAGAGATGACCTTTCACAAAGCTGTACTTTGGCTAAAACTCCGTGTACCCATATAAATGCTGGACACTGCATTTTAGAAAATACCACTGAAGATATTATTCGATGCGTCTTTCTTTGATCTCAAAGACTCACATCTGCTGTTTTTAAAGTCCTTGCCTTTACCAGTTGAAGTTGTCTGTTCTAAAAATAAAACTGGATAATATTTATTTCTATCTACAGATCTCTATGAGACGTAGCTGTTTCAAAACCTTTTTAAAGTGCGTTTAGTACGCCACTTTTGTATTAAAAATTTTATTAGCAGTTTTAACAAGTATGGAAGAGTTTTTGAAATATTATCTTTATTAGCAACGAGGCTACAAATTCTGAATCTGTTAATAAGAAAGATAGGTAGGTAAGTCGGGCATTGATTCTAGTAGTTAAAGTCTAGTCTAGCCATACACAAACCATCAATCAATTTTGTTTCTATTTTCACTATTAGTATCCTATTTTTTTTATATTTACCGATAATGTATTGATATAACAATGTTTTTCATGTAGATATATCTTATTTTACAAATGTTTTCTAACAACGTCCCCAGACTGGGGCCTGTGGGGTGAAGGGTCACTATTTTATGTATTCAGAGCTTGTTTGAAATGTGGCAAACTAGGCAAAAAGGTGTTGACCGCAAATTATTCTGCTTCAGCAATCTTTGATCAGCGGATTGGCGCCGAATCCAAGTCCTTCGTTTGAATGTGTACTAATATTCTTACAGACGATCACGTCGCCACTCAGTCATAAAAATGTAATCAATTTATCATTACCAATGGAAATTGATGTTTTGTAATAAGACGATTCTACGAATAGGCGCTTTATATCTTTTTCCTAGAATATTCTTCTTTCATCATTATAGTTATTTCGGTTTAGATTGATTTTAGCGGTCGTTGGCTTACCTTGGGAAACCATTCACACATGTTGATTCTATACAATAATATATCTATCTTGGTACTCAATGCTTTTTATTACTTCCAAAATCCTTGTATCGTACAAGGGTTTCAGGCTCCCTCTCTTAGACGTACAGGGGAGTAACTTTCCATTACGGGGTGGCGAACCAACACTAGTCCGGAGCAGGGGAAGTCACACTGCACCCGCAGCCCTCAACGCAAGTTTACGAGCGAACACCGGGGTTCTTTTAGTTAGTAAAAGTCTGACAGACCCTCTCGTCCACCCCAGGATGGGAAACAAGAGAATTCTTATCCCACCCAAAAATAAGGGTAGGCCAAATTACAATTTAAAACCCCCTTTTTTATTTTTTGCCTAATATGTGTATTTATCTTTCTTGCAGATGATCAAAATGATGCTGATAGTTGTGACGGTGTTCACAATGAGTTGGTTGCCGCTCAACATTTTCATTGTAAGTTCACTGAACATAATTGAATGTCGCGTCATGCCCCAGACCTATATCGGGTGACTGGTAATTAGTGACCGATAATTAAACACGTGATTGTGCTCTAAAAAGAAATCACGCAAAAAAAATTGAACTTAAATTGAATCAGATTTTTATCTGTCAGAAGAAGACGTATAGTAAAGGGAGATATATTGGTGATATAAGATATTAAGGGCCTGTTTCACAATGTCCGAGTAGGCACTACTCACTGAATAAATTCAAAAATTTGACAGAATTTGTATGAAATTATCTGTCAAGTAAGATACTCGAAACTTAATCATAGGTGGTGAAATAGGCCCTTAGTGATATTTTTAAACACAACTTCTAAATATTTTTAAAATTAGTAGGTATATAGGGGCCAACTACTACAAATAAAAAAAAATCCACGTCAAATATTTTTTAAATAATAAATATATAGTAGAAGATTATATTGTTTTTCTTTCTTTCTTTTCCTTCGCACTGCTGCAACAACGATGCTGTAATAATAGAAAGCGACTGAAACTTCAATGGAACGACTGAAACTAAATGGGCAATATTGCAGAAAAATATCGATGCCTATTTTATTTATTTTAGTAGAAGATATAGTAAAATAAGCTTTGGTGACTCAACCTCATTCGTGTCAACTGTACATTACATCAAAGCTACTTAAGGCGAGCAATGGCTTGATCGCCGTCTAGCCGTCTGGTAACCGTTCCGATCGAGCCCATGTCGTCGACAGCGCGTAGTGTTCCATGCACGCCTCAAGGAGATGTCAGCAAAGCCGTCGAAGCCAAGCAGGGCCGATGCCCGCTAGTATAGGACCGTGCGTTTTTTTTTTAAAGGAGACCAGTAGTCCTAAAAATTATAGGGCAACCATAGGGCACAGGTGTAATTTTAGTCAGTAAAAGTCTGATATACTTAGATGAGTCTAGAAAAGTTTCCGCCTCCGGCTTTCCCACCAAAAAAAAAAACAAATTCTAAAGCTACAAATGCATCTTTCTTAATATTATTTATTCGTTTTACTAGCGGAAAATAAAACTAGTAGAAAACAAACTGATGGCATATATGTAGTAGGATTTGAGCCAAATAAAAAACAGTCCTTCACGGTATGTAAATCTAAGACAAACTTGGGAGAAGATGACACACTTTCTGTTTACCTGATAAAGCTGCAAGGCGTTTTATTAACATTGAGAAGATTAGCATTAGACTAATAAATAAAAATGGGTTAACTGTAGTAATATGAGGCTATGATTACTCAGATGGACAATCTCGTAAAATTTATTACCATCATCATTTTCACATTACTTCGGGTCGGTGCAAAAAGTTTTCTTTTGTTCTGAATAGCTTCATGTGACCGTCTTAGCAATGAAACAGTTTTTAGCGGCTTTTTCGCTTGCAATGTATTCCGCACTAGTGCGAAAAGTGAAACCAATATTTTTTAAATAGTACAAATACTTAACGGGCTTATTAAAAAATGTCTTGTTGTCATATGTATAAAATCTTAATAAATAATATTCATAAACAACAAAGTAAAATGCGTTTGTTTATATCCCATCCATATAAATGTTACTCTAGGCTATTCATACCTAGTAATATTTATAGTATTCATTACTCAAGTAATTGAGTCATCAAAATGCAATCATTATGAATGATTGATTCAATTATGAATTTACCAATTATGACAAATTTTCATAAACGATTTTGGGATTTCGTTATTTAAATATGATCAGTAACAGTTACGGATAGAGCCTCATTTTGTTTGAACTATTTTTTAAAAACAATTGGTATTCAAATAAACCGGAGACACAATAATATAAAATGTAACTGGTTTTCTAATAGTCAGTTAGTCAGTAATATGAAGGAAGTTGGGCCATCCAAAATGCAGTTTAGTTCAGAAATGGCAGGAAACTCCACAATATTGTCTTTTAGTTTGTAGTGTAATGGCTTTTCTCTCGACCGCGTTAACTATCCCACAGGGGCAGTGTATTATTTTGTTCTATTAGTGAAGTCAGTTGGTATTTTTATAATTTTAGAAAAAACAGGAAAACAAAAAAAGTCTTATTTAATAAAGGTAGTCCTTGCTTTTGTATTGGGATACACCCTGTGTCAGATCGACGCACAAACGAATATCAAGGATCTAGTGGTGGAATTTGTTGTCGCCTTTTTTCGTTTTTTTTTAAATCAGTACGTTTTTAAATTTAAACTATATAAAATCGGTATTCAAACACTTTTTGGTGAAAAGGTGACATTTTGTTAAATTACTTAATTAGTTTTTAATTTTTCTTTTTCACTAAAATTATCATCGGCGTTGATAAAATCGATATTTTTTTAAATTAAAAAGTAAAAATTATTTTCGAGTGATTTTATATAGTGTAAATAAAAAAAAAGATAAATGAAAAATGTTGCCACTGGAATATCCAGAATCATGAATTGGATCCATGGCGTTCATCATTTGTGCGTTGATGTCTAACACGAGCTGTATATGGAGATAAATAATATAGGTAATTATTTTATTTAACTGTTAATCTGGACATCCAAAAATACCCATCCAATAGAAAAAAAAAATAACAGTTTCTCATCTTGTCGTCAGGTATTATGGACGCTGCACGGAGACGAAGAAGAGTGGGGCAGATGGCCGGGCATGCCGTACATGTGGTTCGCATGCCACTGGCTAGCCATGTCACACTCCTGCTACAACCCCCTGATCTACTGCTACATGAACGTGCGCTACCGGCGTGGGTTTAAAGAGGTACAAGTAAATAAGAGGTACAAGTAAAATAACAGGTACAAGTAAATAACTATAGTTAAAGAGGTACAAGTAAACAACAGGTACAAGTAAATCGCTATAGGTACAAATAAATAAAAGGTACAATAGTAAATATCTATAGTTAAAGAGGTAGAACTAAATAAGAGGTACAAGTAAATAACAATAGGTATTTTAAGGAGTACATTTGTTTTATTATAGTACAGTCGCCTCTCGTTAATTCAAACCATCGATATACAATTCGAACATTTCAATAATTCAAAGTTGTTGCGAGTTCCCTAGAACATGAGTTTTTTTATTATTGTAGTGTTATCGCGTCGTAAGACCAAACGGTTTACGTGGCCAAATATACCAGCCGCACTTATCAGGGCCAAGATTTTCTGTATAAGGACATTTATGACTTTCAAAACATGGCTTACACTGGTTCTCAACGCGCTTAAGGAAATATGTCACTCATAACTCCAGTTATTCGAAGTAATAGCAAGTTGAAGGCCACCTATGCCAATTTATTTGAAATTCAGATTTGTTTTCTCGTGAAATGGGACGATATTTTTGTGCCATTGCGGGAACCGTAGGTACAAGGTTATGTTTAACTAACCACCTGATTTGGTTAAATATAAAAGCAAAAACAATTGTCAATGATCACCAAAACTATTAAACGGTCAATAAAATCTCATTTTATCCTATTTACAGAAAATAACTCCAAATTATTATGATTGTATAATAAAAAAATATTTAATAACCACCAAAAATGTAAGTTGTACCATTATAATTTTAGGTTTTCATTTTTAAGTTAAGGTTTAATATTTTTGCTGATAGGTTTTTATTTTAGGTAATAGATGTTATTGGTCACAAAGTTATTTTTGGTGGGCATTACATTTTTGTTACATATGTTGTGTTAGTCCATATTCGATCGTAGCGAAAAATATCAGCCAATAACCTAGTTATTTAAGCTTAATGTACAGTAGAGTAATACGACAAGACAAAGACATCTACTAGTCAACCTATTTTTTTTGGAACAGGCTATTTATATACTGTGGCAGGTAACAGGAAAAACAGCAGAGAGACGGAGGAATAACATTTATCTTAGTCTGACTACATTTGCTTAAATCAGTTATAAAAGTCCAACTAATTTATTGTTTCTTACGATGTGGGGCTTAGTTGGGCAAACAGGCTTTCTCTAATTCAGTAGGTAACATGAATAATTAAAGTAAAGGAACACTGACACCGCATAACAATCAAACACAAATAAGTAAGAATAATGACACTTTTTAACACAAAATTATGAGTATTCCGGAATACTCATAACTATGTGTAGGCCATAATTTTGTTAAATTTTGTCATTTAAAGAACCCAGACCCGGGTCTGGGTTCTTTAAATGACAAAATTTTAATATTTTTGATTTGATTTTGTAAGCACACTAAAAAGTGCACTTCGAGGAGTATTTTTGTTGCTCTTATTTTCGAGTGCTTAAAGTTGATATGAGACTACTTAGGATTAAAAACATTCTTATGTATTTATTTTCCTTTTACCCAAGAAACTGTAATTCTTATGTATTACAAGAAAAAGAGATCTTATTATTATGTATTATTATTTCCCGTCGCTTGTATAAGAAGTGTGTTGCTCTGTACTCTGGAAATAATGTGATTTCCAATACTATTATCATATTAAGGGAAATCTACATTTTCTCATGTATATTGAGATTTACTTTTGTTTCGATAGATCCTCGGCGGGCTGCTGTGTTGGAGGAAAAAGGGTTCCAGTAGGCCTCAACGCTCAAGTATTTGTGAAGGCATTCCTTTAGCAGGTAAGAAATCTATAGAACTACAACTGTAACTGCAGAAAACTCGGTCTTAAAATACTTTTTATGCTAAAAGTTTAACTGTGACCAGTTTTAAACGTTAAATTGATACAGTTACAAAATAAAATTTCCATCATCCCATACTGGGTCCGTATGGTGGATGACCTTTCTGATTTAATAATAGAGATTTCCATTTATAAATAGGTACTGATCTCATAAATACTGTTCACAAAAAATGGCTATGCGTGTATGAGTCACAACCAAACAGCAACAAAATGCTTAGACAATTTTTCATTGATAAAAGTAACTCTAACACACAAACGAAATAGAGCTAAAAATAACTTCTAAGCGAAACCTTCTAATCTTCATATTATATCGAATTTTTATTTATCTATTATTATACGATGAGACCCACAATCATTGAGGCAGTCATACTCTAGACTGGTACATCTTATTAACGAGTACAGCGTAAGAACTGACAAAGATTATCGTGTATATCACGGTCAGATTTGATGGTATCACTTTTCAAAGCACGAAGGAGTCTCGATTCGAAATCGATGGTCATCTTTCACGGACTACGCAGCAATCGCACGCTTGACCAATTAGCACGCGAGTCTAATAATAAATAATAATAAATAAATAATAAAAAATGTTTTTAATTTACATAGGCCTACATGGGCACTTATAAAAAGTCGAAGCTAGTGCACGGTTCCAAATTGGTCGTTTCCTATGGAGAAGAACCGGCAAGAAACTCCATGGTTACTCTTTTCAAAAAAAATGATTGGGTTTACAATATTTTCACATTACAAAACAGACACATATGCGAGGACAGTGTAGACCAATCAAAAATAGTCTTAGTCACGAGTCCTATCACCTTGCCACAAGCTCTACTGAAGTTTTTTATTAGCAACAATATCGTCACAAAAATCCAAACTTCAATCCGGAATGTCTTCTATATGAAGATATTTTCAATATCTGCTATGAAGATAATTTCAATATATTTTATACTTCGTAGTTTCTCGGTCAAATAATTATCTTTTTATTTTTAATACTCTTGTTAGAACCCAGTTGCTGTTTTATTGGATTCTAAGATTTTTTCTATCCGTTATTTTAATAAACAACTCAAATCAGATCTCACGCGTTTAACATAAAGGCTAAATTTTGTCTGTACGATAAGTATGTGTGTTTGTTAGGTACTTTATCAAACTCAAACGTCTGAACTTATTTGAATAAAACTTGGTACTTGGGTAGAATAGAACCTTAAATTTATTTTTTTAAATGATTCCTTTGCTTGGACATACGATAGCTTCTATTCCGAAACTCTAAAGTATGTTTTTTGGGAAAATTTTCATTTTTCACGCTGCCAGACGCCAGTTTCTTTCTTAACAAAGAGTTTAAGAAAGATTGGACGGTAACTTTTAACTTTGTTAGATTGTTTTTTCACTTAGCATTTGTCTTCGAAAACGTTTCAAATGTCAACTGAATTATCATCTACCTTGCTTTTTCATTTTGGGGGGAGATCTTCAAAATAGACCAGGGTAGAAGCCTTTAAAAATAATAAAAAGTGAAAAAAAAATAATAGTAGGATGAAACCCATTAGAAAAGGAGGGGATTATTATAAAAATGAAAGGAAAAATAATTTACGGGCGATCTTAGGTCGGGAAGGGGATGGGGGTGAGTTTTTAAGGGTAAAAAACGGTTTTCCTGGATTTCCGGCAAAACTAAAAGTCCTATCGAAAGAAGTCAAATGGCAAAGTTACCTCAAAATTTTAAGGTTATGTGAAAAAAGTGTGAATATAAAAGTTTTAGATCTTTTTATTACCTACAACTTTGCCATATAACTTTTTTCGATAGGACTTTTCGTTTTGCCGGAAATCGAGGAAAACCGTTTTTTACTCTTAAAAACTCACCCCCATCCCCTTCCCGACCTCAGATCACCCGTAAATTATTTTTCCTTTAATTTTTATAATATTCCCCTCCTTTTCTAATGGGTTTCATCCCACTACTATTTTTTTTGGTTTTAAAAATTATCGACCCTGGTCTAAAAGGCGCGTCTAAGCTTTTGGAAATAACAAAAGAGTGTGAACTTTTTGCTTCACTTGCTAAAACCACCTTGGTGATCATTATCCACTCATGAAAGAGGTCCCTTGACCTCTTAAATACTACCCTGGTACCCCCTCTTTGTGACGCCGCATTAGGTATATAAATGGAGCAGGTTAGAGAGTCCAGACTAGTACAGACTGTAAAAATACACATAATTATTTCCCTACTTACTAAAAACTTTCCGACGTGAAGCCTAACCTTACAATAATAAAATGTTCGCAAAAGATGGAATTTATTCTCATAACAGAACATTATCATTTTGCGACTCTTTGTAGTCACTGAAGATTTCCTTTTGTAACAATGTTTTCACAACATGTCCCTTTGCGTCAAAAGAAGTAATATCCGACAAATCTTACAAGTGTAAACAGGCCGCTACTAACAAGAACATACATTATCATACAAAGAAGACGGTAGCAACTTTCACTTATTCGTTTGAAATTTTACTTCAGACATTTATTGATTTATTGAATATCACTGAATGGGAGCAGTGGTGGCTAAATGGCAACTACCCTGACTTACAATTTGTAGTAAGTCACGGGTTCACACGGGTCACGCATTACTTGGTGTAATTGATTTCATCAGCGCTACTCTCAAAACGGTGATAGAAGCATCGTGAGGAAACTGGCATGTCATAGAACTAAAAATTCGAAAGAAGTGACATTTATCAATCCACTCTGGGCCCACGTGGTGGATTACGGCCCATTCCCTTGCCTCTAGAGAAGAGGCCTGAGTCTCAGGAGTGGAAAACTTACAAGGTCGATAATTTGACTGCTGGATTTCCTACCACATGAACAATACGTCAAATAATATCTAAACAAAGTCATAGCTACATCATAATAAATAATAATAAAAAATAAATAAAAAATACATCTTGAGACAAACGAACCCTTACACAGTTATTCACTTACCGGACATACATGCACACACCCACGCACACACACACACACACACACACACAACACACCACATCTACACTTACATAATTACACACTTCTACAATTTGCAGTATTTTATATATTTATTTATTTACTTGTTTTATTTATATACTAGCTGTTGCCCGCGACTTCGTCCGCGTTAAGTTTGCTAAACTGCACAAAAGTAACCAATAATTCTACACTTGCAAATAATTCCGAAAGCATCCAATTCATTCATTTTACTTTCACATAAAACAGTTTAACTTAATTGCTTTTTTTAGTTGGGAAATAATCCAATGACTTCTCCCGCTCTTAGCTGACGTATCAGGGCGTGACAGACTTTTACTGACCAAAACCCACTCCTTGCCTGCCTGCATGCCTTTCAGAAGCGAACCCATGACCCCAGTAGGCTTGGCGACCCTGCTGGGTCTCTATGGTTTTGCTGACATCTCTATGAGGCACGCTTGGAACACCGCCGTCGACTCGGTCTCGGTGTAGATATTTGGTTACCAAACGGCCGGACGGCGCCCCATTGCTCGCTGTCCGCAAGCCCACTTCTTCGGTGACTGGAAATCGAGGTCGGAATCTTATTTCCTCAACGCTGGGGCGTGAGGGCCATTTCCTCATCCATGCGGCCGCCACCTTGGCTGGATTACTGCTTCTTAGAAGGACGCAACCGCCTGCCACTCCACCCTGCTCTGGACCAGGGCCCGGTGCGAGAGGTCGCTGCAACCGATGACCCACACAAAAACACGGCGGTGCCTCGTTGAAACGGTGCACATCTTTACCGTATGCTCCACCGTGTTCTCAGAGCGATCTACATAAAGGGTCACCATTCCACATAACGGTGATCCACATAATGGGTCACCATGAAGATGAAGACGCAGATTGGCTTAAGAACATCAACGAAGCAGAAATAATAAGTGAGGGTTGCAGCAGTTGATCTGAACATTTACCTACTCCATGGATAAAGGCGTTTGTTTATGTACATATGTCTCTAGTCTATATTACGGTTTAACAAAGATGTACGATTTTAAAATTATTTGCTGACCAAAAAAATCATATTAACCTTGAATGAATTCCAAGCACCACTAAGTAGACACGGTAAGTTCGGGAGGTCTCTGCATCGGATCAAGGAGGAAAGGACGCCCGGGTGTCACCACTGTGTGGACCGCCCGGAGGACACGGTGGAGCACACAGTAGAGGTGTGCCCTGCTTGGGCGAAGCGCCGCCGTGTCCTTGTAGAATCTATCGGCGGCGGCGACCTCTCGCTTCGGGCCCTGGTACAGGCCATGGTCCAGAGCGAGGAGGGGCGGTGGGCGGTAGCCTCCTTCAGCGAAGCAGTAATGCTATGCCGACCGCAAGTGCCGCCGCCGAGATACCGATCCCGATTTCCGACCACCGCAGGCGCGGGCTCGCGTACAGCGAGCAGCACGCCGTCCGGCAGTCTGGTAATAACCTGGACCGAGCCTAGTCGTCAACGGCGCGTTCTGTTCCACGCGCGCCTCAAGAAGATGTCAGCAAACTGTAGGGGCTCGGTAGGGTCAAAGCCTCTGGGGAACACGGAAAATCCGAAAGGTTCTCACCGTGTCCCCCAGATCGAAGGAATGAAGGGGAACGGGGTGGGGTTTAGTCAGTAAGAGTCTGACATGCCTGCCTCCCGCTCCGCCCAAGAGCGTGATAAATCATTCTGATGATTCTCCTTCCAAAAAAAAAACACCACTAAGTGTAAATAGCACTTAGGCTGAAAAAAAGTGCATAACTGTTTTCAGTTGACAAAATATATGAATGGTCAGCACAAAGCTGATCCTGAAGTCAATAGAAGGTTTAGGTAATATTTGCTTCTTTTTTATTTGAGGTAGTTATCCAGCTCTAGGTGGAGCAAGTGGTCTTTTGCGGACTAAATTTCACCATGTTCCTTCAGTTGCCATTTACGGATCAGGGTCACTAACCTTTGCACGCCTCAGTTATTAGGTACTACGGTATATTCTCTCTTTAAAGAGTAACTACAGAGGCGTCATGGCGTTCTCACTTTCTGCATTATGCAAGTATTAACCGAACATGAATGTTTCGAGAGGTAGATATTTTGGATTCGGCGGGAAGAAAAGTCCAGGTGTCACCATTCTGTGGAACGCCCAGAAAACACAGCAGACGTTACGGTCGAAGTTTACTCCGCTAGGCGGAGCACCGCCATACTGTTTTGTCGTCAGAATCTGAATCCTACTGCCCAAGTTTGGGTCAATGTATGGGGCGAGACCTCCTCTTGCCCTGCCAATGGAATAAACCTGCTATAACAATACCATGAGAAAGACATCCTTAAGCCTCTTATTGTCGTTTAGACATTTCTTAGGTGTCACAAAGCGATTCCCGACGTTTTTAGTTATTTAAATTATCCGTTTATTTAGGCAGATTTTTTACTTGAGGTGATATTTGACTGACGCCTTAATAAATCATACGGTGTTTTTTTTCAGCGGGTACTACCTTCTTTACCGAGAGTTAACTTTGCAATTTATGAATTAAATTAACTCTTGCGTGCGTGCATTTTTACTCAGCAGACTTCACATTATTGATGGTCAAACGCAACCTGTGGTGCGATTTTAAACGGATACAGTTTGCAGAGCTGCAAAAAAACCCACCATGTTCCTTCAGATGCCCATTGCGAACAATTTCTCAAATCAATTCTATCTACTTACTATGATAGCACAATTCATAAGAAAGAGACTTCGCAACAGACCGTGCAACAGGAATCGTAATATTTTAATTTCGCCATAACTTCAAAACCAAACGTCCAATTTTAATCATTCAAAGACCAAATATTATCTACATAAACTGTACTTAGTGAGAAAATAATTTATTTTGATAAGGATTAATAACATGAGTAAAATAAATGCGTTTAAATGTAGTCCAAAAAAATTCAAGATTTTTAGATAAAAAAAATGGTTGTTGTGCCTCACTCGACAAAGATAGGTGTAGTGCTTCGCGGACTTTTTTGTAGATATTTATAACGACGGGTTCCGGGCTAATTGTATGAAGCGACACTCTGAGCGATATAGACTTTTATACATATTTGGAATCAGCAAATTTTTCTGCGTCATTTGAGCTGGGTTTGGTGACGATCGGAGCACTTTTTTGTCGCTTAATACAACCGCATTTTTGGGCCCATTTTGGACTTCCAATGTATGAAGCGACACAAAATATTGACAAATTTAGGAACTGTGTACTTAAGCTGACTACCAAATACCAGGCAGTCGATTAAACTTTTTTTCCTGGAGCAACAATTTACAGGCAAGGTACGTTAAAGCATTTAGCCGGACTTTATAAATATATAGAAATGTCGCTTCATACAATTAGCCTCTTTGTTAAATTCTTATCCAGTGTCGCTTCATACAATTAGCTTTACCTTGTAAATATACAAGAATGTCGTTTAATACAAATAGCTTCTTTGTCAAATTCATACCCAGTGTCGATCCATACATTTAGCTCTGTACATGAAATGTTAGATGTTGTCACTTCAACCATTTTGCTTGCAGTAGATAATGAGATGAAACAGACATATATGTCGCATCAACTATTTAGGACTTCAACAGTAAACATTAAAAGATTATGGTTAAACCTACTTTTTTTATTCAATATTTGATTTGCAGTGTCGTTTCAATTATAACAAAAGTAAAGTCCTAGTACTTCAAACAGTTTATTTTAAACGGAATGAGTATAGTATAAACATTAATACAATCAAAATTTCAAGGATTTACTATTATGAGGTTGGTTAAAAAAATGATTTTGGCGCCATCGCGATAAACTGTAGTAAACTACAATTTATTATTGTCATAGGAGATAAAAAATATTTTTGTTATTGAAGAGAAACTAGGGATAGTATGTATTTAAAGGGTTATTTTTCAATAACCGGCAAAATTTTCACAAGGTGTTCTACCCATGAATATGAACTACTTTCACTATGGGACCAAATCTAAAATCATGAAAAACGAATCAGTCGTTTTACAAAAGTTCAATACCTACTCGACTAAAATGTATGACACAGCTGTTATTTTTGTTTTTCGTGATTTCAGAGTCGGTCCCATAGTGAAAGTTGTTTATATTCATGGGTAGAACACCCAGTGAAAATTTGGCCGGTCATTAAAAAATAATCCCGTAAGGTAAGAAAACTTCTAAACTTTTTTTTAACGAGAGATGTTTTTGATTTTGATTACTGAGAAAGTTAGAAGAAAATAAATTAAAACCAAAGAAACGCTTGTAAACATTTTAATTATACATATATGTGATTATTTTTAAAGAAATTATTTTATAGATAAACCTTTTTTTGTAATTGAAGAGAGGAATGAAGAAGAATGAGAATAATTATTTCAGGTAATAAGACTATAGACTACGTAATAAAAATATTTTTTAACTTCTGATTCCAATACAATTGTGATCACGGCGACCTCCCCGACGGGGTCACCGTAGTCTGCTACGCAGACGACACGCTGGTCCTGACGCGGGGAGAGTCATACCAGGCGGCGGCCGAAACAGCGACACGCGGGGTTGCTACAGTCGTGGACAGGATCCAGCAACTGGGACTCAAGGGGGCATTGCACAAGTCCGAGGCTATTCATGGCCCTCGGATCGCGCCACCACCGGGTTCCTAAATAACGGTAGGGGGGGTCCACATCGGCGTCGGGTCGACGATGAAGTACCTGGGACTCGTCCTCGACAGCCGGTGGACTTTCGAGGAGCATTTCCAACGTTTGGCCCCCAAACTGGACAGGTCTGAGGCCGCTTGGAAGCGGCTCTTGCCCAAACTAGGGGGTCCAGACACCCCCTGTCGGAGGCTCTACACGGGGATCATTCGGTCCATGGCCCTTTACGGGGCGCGTGTTTGGGCGCTATCGCTAGGTAAGCGACCGGCGGCCAAACTGAACGCTTGCCAGAGGGCCATCCGGATGGTGCGGGGATACCGCACGATCTCCCGCGAAGCGGCGAGTCTCCTTGCTGGCCTGCCTCCGTGGGATCTGGAGGCAACAGTCGTTGCACGCAAGCACGATTTGCGCGTGGAGATGCAACAACTCCGCTGCCACGACAAGTCACGGTATGGCGGACAGAGTTCCGGCGGGATCTCAGGGTGGCATGGTGACTGCGACTGTCGCAACCCAGTGCTGGGCACGCCATCATTGAGGCGGTAAGTCCCCTCTTTGAGGAGTGGTTGGAAAGAGGTCACGGCGTCCTCTCGTTCCGTATGACGCAGGTCCTCACCGGACACGGTAAGTTCGGAAGGTTCTTGCATCAGATCAAGCAGGAGAGGACGCCCGGGTGTCGCCACCGTGTAGACCGCCCGGAGGACACGGTGGAGCATACGTTAGAGGTGTGCCCCGCTTGGGCGGAGCACCGCCGTGCCCTTGTGGAGGCTATCAGCGGCGGTGACCTCTCGCGCCGGGCCCTGGTTCAGGCCATGGTCCGGAGCGAAGAGGGGTGGCAGGCGGTAGCCTCCTTCTGCGAAGCAGTAATGCTAGTGAAGGAGGCTGCTGACCGCGAGCGCGTGAGGGAACGGTCCTCATGCCGCCGTCGCCAAGATTCCGATCCCGATTTCCGACCACCGTAGGCGCGGGTTCGCGGACGGCGAGCACTGGATAGTCTGGAAATAATCTGGACCGAGCCCAGTCGTCAACGGCACGTTCTGTTCCACGCGCGCCTCAAGGAGATGTCAGCAAACTGTAGGGGCCCGGCAGGGCCGAAGCCTCTGGGGAACATGGGTATTCCGAAAGGTTGACACCGAGTCCCCCCCAGATCGAAGGCAACGAAGGAACGGGTTAGGGGTTTAGTCAGTAAGAGTTTGACGCGCCCTCCCGCTCCGCCCAAGATTGAAAGAAGTCATTCAGATGATACCAGAAAAAAAATATATAATTGTGATAAAAACTTTAGTTTTTACCTTGGTAAGCTAAGAAGTTACCTAGGTGATTGTCATTTTAAATAATAGTAGAATATGCGACTAGGGAATAAAGCAGTGTCTTTAAGGCGAGGGCGGCATGTTGAATTCTGAACAAAATGAAGGTTGCTAAGTTTTAATCCTAAATGTTAGTGAGGGATTTATATAATTAAAGAAAAGTTAATAGAGAAACCTGAGTGAAATGAGGAATTCGAGGGTGTTGAATACTCTACTTTTTACACCATCTGTGAGATAATTAAGTATCTATTACGATTAATAAACTATTATATGTCGTATAAACAAATTATAAATAAATTAAAAATATAGAGCATTATTTACAAGTTAATCTCAACAATCACTCGACATGTTTTGAAATTAGAAAGAAACAAAATTCACTACTCCAATATTCGTTACTCTATTTAGAACCTCCTTAATCTTTTCCTCAGTATGCAACCACATTTAATATTCTTTTGTTTTGTTAGTGGCCAGTTTGATTTTTGAATAAATTTGTTTGATACACATATATTTTAATTCACTGAAGGCGTTTTTTTTTTTTTCAAAATAATGTTATTTGACCATGTTATTTGATTTGGTATCTTATCATGCCCAAGAGATCGTCCATACTGCATTATTTCCCAAGGTGATAACGACTTGCTTTAAGTGTAGGTTACATGACACATAAAAGGGCCATTATCGAGCAGGTGGTGTAAAAAAACTTGTCTTTAAACAATTTATAATGTGTGTTTTATTTCTCATTTCGTAATTATTAACAAGATAGGTAGGTACACCCTATGTGTGTACCTTTTAATTTATCAAGGTTTTAACCGACAATTTCTGCAAACTTCATTATTCAAGCATGATTACAAACAATTTACTTTTAAAAAATCAGTCGCGTAAACTAATTAGCCGTACATTAATAAGTTTAAGATATGGTATTTAAATCAATTAGCTTAGGTTTGAAATATGAACAACTCTTTGATTAAAGCACTTAGCTTGGAGCCATTATTTACATGCCTAGGTGGTTAAGTTATTTAGCTTGGAACAAGAAATAATAAACCTAGGCGGTTCAGTCATTTAGCCTGGAATAAGAAACAATAATCATAGGCGGTTCAGTCATTTAGCCTGGAATAAGAAACAATAATCGTGGGCGGTTAAGTCATTTAGCCTGGAACAAAAAAAAGTAAAATATGGGTCATTTTGTATGAAGCGACATTTATCTTCGTTAAAAATAGGAATATTAGAAAAATAATTAATCTGATTATGGGGAATATATTATAAAAACACTAATTACCTTCTTTTTCAAAAAATAATGCGATTTGCTAAAGTTATGATTTTTTTTCTAAAAATCGAAACTTTAAACTGCTCTGGTGTAAAGTTTATAAAATGTCGGTTAATACAAATAGCCCGGAACCCGTCGATAAGATCTACAAATAATTAGAACATTTTATGGTTCTATCTTTTACAGTTTAGGCAGCGTACGCAAAATAAGTAAATTTTCTGGTTGATTTTTTACACCTAAACCTAAATATCTTACGGAACCCTATTTTTTTCCAGAATAAAATTTAGCCTATGTCACTCGTGAATAATGTAGCTTTCGAATGGTGAAATTATTTTTTAAATCGGTCCAATAGTTTTTGAGCCTATTCATTACAATCAAACAAACAAAGTTTTCCTCTTTATAATATTAGTATAGATAGTATAGATTATATATTTACTTGTTGTATTTTAGTTTAAGTTTAGAATTCGTTTTTTTTTATATATTTTTTTGGTTTTTATTTTTATTGTTATGCAAAATTAGTACAAAGAGGGAAGAAAACATAAATGTAATTAAGATAAGATACGGAAGAGCGGAGTCTCCTAACACAGGCTTTACTTTGCTTAAAAGGAGGCTCCAATCACTAGGTGTTAAGATGTATTTGATAAATAAATAAATTATTATTAAAATTATTATTATTATTATTATTACATATTAAGCTCTGCGAATGTCTGCTCTAACTGGACAGGTCCACTCAAATCTGTATAGTTGTTTCCTCAAAAGACCATCTCAGACACTCTGCATGTTTCTCATATGATATGACCATTACGTAATATTTTCTGTATGGATTTTAAAAGAGACAGACCTCTGAGTTTGTTTCGGCGTTTCTTTTCAAGCTAGCTGGAAAACAACGGCCTTTTCTAGTTTAAACTGACGAAAAAATTAACGTGTATACTTGTATAGTCATTTCTAAAACCTATTTGCAAAATAATTCATGAGTCCCCGACCGGTCTTATTGGACCACGCTGTTATTGTTTTACTATTGTGTCTCGTTTCGCGGGTATTGATAGGTTAAAGATCATTCATTATTCTCGTTTTAATTTTATAATAAATCTGTAGCTACGCAATGGTTTTAAATACTAACCTAAGGGCCGATCCAATCAAATAGACCTTTTACTTGGTAAGTTTGACTTGGGATGACTCCAGGGACATTGTTACTCCGTAAATCAAAGTTATGAGGCTATTGTGGCCGATAAAATGTCAACTAAACTTGAAGTAAATACATGTTAACGTTATGTAGGTTTTGTTTCTCTTTGAGTCTGCTGGAAGAAATGTAATTTCAAGTAACTTACACCTTTATGCTCTTCTAGATAGAAGAGCACACAAATATGTATTTGTTATTTTCGTTTTTCAGTGTTTGTGTGTACATAAATCTATACTAATATAATAAAGAGGTAAAATTTGTAAGTTTGTATGTTTGTAAGTTTGTATGTAGGGGGTAATCTCTGAAACTACTGGTCCGATTTGAAAAATTCTTTCAGTGTTAGATAGCCCATTTATTGAGGAATGCTATAGGCTATATACCATCACGCTACAACCCACGGGAGCGGAGCAGTAACGAAAAATGCGGGTGAAACCGCAGGGGATAGCTAGTCAATATTAAAAGGAGAAAGAAGCTAACTGACCTATCAACTAGCATCCCAAACTACTGGGATTAGGAGGATGAAATACGTATTTTTTTCTTTTATGGCATAGGCGAGCACTGAGAGGGGATTTTTTCGTATTCAGAAAACGTTCGCATTGTTAGGAGGTTCCGTTCTCTGGAGACCTAATCGCCGGTAGCTCGGACCCTGTTCCCAATACCGATGGGATACCATTTTTATATTTTTTTTTTTATAAATATTTGGATCGATAAACAAGCTCTGTGTGGTTGTAGTGTTTAGCTAGTTCAGTCATACGGAGCAGACATATATTTTTTTTTTATACAGGTAAAATATTGTCAAAAATGGTCGTCGGCCGTCTCACTTTATACAATTTCTCGAAGTTATTCAGTATTATTCTTCTTGGTTTAAAACTTATACTAAAAACACAACGGCTTTTACTCTGATCAAAATAATAAAATTGTAAGATGTCTAATTAGGTTTCGGTTTGTTTACACTTGTAACATTTATAAAATACTTCTTTTGTTGCAAAAAAGCCCATATTCTGGAAACATTGCACCGGGTACTTCTCAACCTTGGTAATTGCTCAATTTTTTTTTCACAGAACTGGTCAGAATAAACGGCACCGGAACAGCACATCGCCGCGGGCTGGTCTGCAGATGCCCGGTATCCAGGGATGCGGGGATCTCAAGCAGCAGCAAGAGCACTTGTGCCATTTGTATGTCGAAACAACCACCTCATTCGTGTGGAAACTCCGTCACAGCGCCCGTCATGGCCGCCTCAGTGCGCTCACAGTTTTTCTAGGCTATTAAAAAAAAAACCTAGACAGAATATGATGCGATCAATCACACCTATGGACTTTAAACAATTCTATTATTAATAAATTGTTACTTTCACTAGAGTTCAAAATACCCTGATTTATTTCTTGAACTTTATCGATCTGCGAAAATAATGCCAAAATGGTGGTTATTTGATGTTAGTGTTAATTCTGAAATGTCAACGACGAATATAATAGTTGTTATATTTATTAAAATTTTAGAATGAGGTGCTCCACATTTTTACTCGTTTTTTTTTACCTTGAATTCTTAACAAATACGATGCTGGAAATATTTGGTAAGTAAGTAGATTGACACCATTTTAGTTGTAGTCCAGTCATTATAGTACTTTCACCTCGGAATTCGAGATACCCAGCTGTAAGTCTGTAAATACTTGTATATTGACACCCTAAAAGTTGTCTCAAAACCTACATATGGTAGGGTGTACGCAACTATGAAATTTCAAGGTTAAAGGGCCCAAAAATCGTTATTTTGCGCTTTTTTGGTAAATATCTCATTTCCTAAAGGTTTTTTGCTATTTGTATATTTAACAATATTGTAGAATACAAAATTCTCTACAAATTTTGTCTAAAAAACTTTTTCCTACGGTGAACCGTTTTCGAGATAGAGAGCGGAGAGCGCACGGTCACAGCATCACTTCAGGTCAACTGGTTCCTCCGGTCGAAAACGCGCCATATAAGTTGATACTATCGATAAATCAATGATTATAAATATTTGTCAATTTTTATTAACTATTATATTATATTTCATGATTTTTTTTTCTAACCTATCCACTTTTTATTCAGTATTCATTTATTTAACAACACTTACCTGGCGTGTCAGAAGTTTACTGACTAAAGCCCACTTCTGTTCATTCTTTGCCTTTGTTCTAGGGCCTCAGTCAGTGTACCCTTTCACATACCCCATGGCCCCAGTGGATTTCGACCCTGCTGGGCCCCTACGATTTTCTGAAATGTTCTTGAAGTACGCATAGATCATTACGCGTCGTCGACGACTTGAGCGCAATCCGGATGGTAATTGGACGACAGGACGGCGATCTACGCATTGCTCGTCGTCCGCCGTCGCCAGCATGGGCTTGTGAACGGATGTACGATGGAAAGGAGCAGTGCGTACTGAACTGAACTCACTTACTGAGAATAATTAGTTTCTCTTACTATGCTATGCTTTTTTTAACTTAAATATCTCTATCTTGCTTTAATTTTCAAAGTAAATAACTAGGGTATGTCATTCATTAATAGAAATTGTAGCAAGAACCTATTTTGGGCACGTAGGAAAAGTGATTACTGTTAACAATAATTTAAGAAATTAGTTTCTTGTTTTGAACTTGTATGGTTATTATTTTTTTGTGGCTGGTTTTAATAAAGTAGTATACCATTTTGAAATCTTGATTAGTTGCACCAATTTTTAAAAAAACTTGCCATAGTAGTGTTCATACTTTTTTTACACCAGGACAAGCTAAAATTGGCTAAAAGTAAAAATCTTCAATAAATTTGGGTAATCACATAAGTTTCATTCATTTTTGTGAAAAATCTAAAGGGATTCTGGATTTCTTAAGAATAGCAGTAGATAGCAGTTTTATTCAGGTTGTCGCTACAAAAAAAAGAACAGCAATATTTAAACAACTGTGGTAATGGTAGAGGAACATATTACAACAGATCTAAATTTTAAAAGAATTTATTTGTGTTATTACTTAAAAAATATATGTGTGATATTTTTTTTTTGTATTTTTCTCCGAATAGTCACGACTATTCAGACAAATATTTATAATCATTGATTTATCGATAGTTCATTAACTATAATATGGCGCGTTTTCGACCGGAGGCACCAGTTGACCTAAAGTGATGCTGTGATCGCGCGGTCTCCGCCCTATATCTCAAAAACGGTTCACCGTAGGAAAAAGTTTTCTGTACAAAAATTGTAGAGAATTTTATATTCTACAATATTGTTAAATATACAAATGGCAAAAAACCTATAGGAAATGAGATATTTACAAAAAAAGCGCAAAAATCCGATTTTTGTGACCCCTGACCATGAAATTTAATAGTTGCGTACACCCTACCATATGTAGGTTTTGAGACAACTTTCAGGGTGTCAATATACAACTATTTACAAACTTACAGCTGGGTATCTCGAATTCCGAGATTCTTACCTTAATTGAGCTAATTTGACTGGACTATGACAAAGTATCAGCATTGCAAACTAGCTGAATTCATTTGGGTGCACTGATAATGTTCTTCGCTAAATAAAATCGCTGTATCCGCAAAATCCATTAATTCCATTGTAATACCAAAAACTATTATAGCACTTGTATTTATTTGAAATCATATTTATTTTCCTTACCATAATATGAATGCCAGCAACTTGAATTTGGTGCAGTCAGCTCACTGACTCGTAAACGCCTAGCTCAAAATTTTGGCCCTAGAACGCCGTAATTTTTTGCACAGAAGTTCCTTATATGACTTAAGAAAGGATAGCAGAATCTACAATATTCTTAAAATAGAATTATTAATTATCAGAAGAAACATTTATTTGCATAAAAAACAAATTAAAGATTAAATAAATAGATAATACATATTTTTGCTTAACATTATAAGCGTGCTTCGTGCATTATCCCGCGTATGAGAAAATTTAAATTGGAGGACCACCTTTCAAATTTTGGCAAGTTACTTAGCTACTTATTGATCACTAGACAGGGCAACATTTTTAATGAAGATTTTTTAAATTGTGATCTATATTAACCTATCACATACCCACAAAACGAGACACAATAGTAAAACAATAACACCGAGCGGTCTCATAAGACCGGTCGGGGATTCATGAATCAAAAAGTAGTTCATTTGATTCTGCTCGTTATTCTGATTAAATTATTTTCTGGATTTGCGAATTTAAAGTTATATAAAGAGATTGTAGCGGCAACGAATCAAATTATCTGAAATACGTGCCGACAACAGTCGTCAGATTGAAGCCCGTAGAAAGCTCGAATGCATTTTGTTTTTTGTGCAACATACAAAAATATGCTCTATTTTCATTGG
The DNA here is from genome assembly GCA_030763345.1 of Mythimna separata. Taxonomy (NCBI): domain Eukaryota; kingdom Metazoa; phylum Arthropoda; class Insecta; order Lepidoptera; family Noctuidae; genus Mythimna; species Mythimna separata. The sequence continues at coordinate 10,037,123 of CM061175.1, forward strand.
TCTTTGTTCCACATAATAATTAATCCATAGCTTAACGAGTCGACATATGTATGGAATGATGTATATTTTTTATTATTTTGTTTAGGGGCTTTTACTAGGGTATGTCAGCCCCATCGTACCATTTTACATAGGTTCTGCTTAAAAATACAGTTGTAATGCTCACAAGATAATTTACAATTGTTAATTAATAAGAATACTAGAGCTGAAGAATGATGTTATTGCCAATTTTATATTCATTTTTTTAAACGCATATGCAAAATTATTTGTTTTGACACATTACGTACGTACGAGACGCACGTTTTCAATTATAAAATACCGATTACACTATACACTTCTCAGTGTGAATTTAAAGCTTTTGCAGAAGCACTTTTACCAAGAAATGACTTTCATCCAACATTGCGTATGTAATATGAAGCCTGAAGGCATAAGGTGCGAAACATAAACCATAGACGTATTGCTATTGAGAAAGATGATATTAAAAACATGGTTCCGGGATTTCAACTTTGTGTCGGAGATATTAAGTATTTTTATTTACCAAGTACATAAATACTAGTTTTTGCCCACGACTTCGTCTGCGTAAAAGTTGAAAATGTTTCTATAAGATTTTTATACTTAATGATTTTGTTAGCTTTCTGTTCGCGTAGAAGTTGGAAATATTTGTAAAGTCTAAGTACATTAGAAGAATATTCTAGGTGCATTGCGCTATTATAAGGAAGAGCAGAACTATAGAACGTTGTGTGAAAGTACTCGGTGTTATAAGTAGGAAGCGGGAGGCAAAAGAAAAATTGATTGAGATTGTGTGAGGAGTGATATGAAAGAAAAGGGAGTCAGTGATAGTGTGACGGGTGACAGGACAGAATGGAAGAAAAAAGCGTGTTGCGTCGACCCCAAGTAATATGAAACAAGGGCAGGAAGAAGAAGAAGGTACTAAGTTAAGTAAGTAGGATTTAACATTTTAAAGTACTTCTACGTACACTATATTTTTGGTTTTGTTTTCTTCTGGTGAAGATATATACTGAATTTCTCTGGAATCAAATATTGATAGGGCAACATGTAGTGCCTGTATGAAAAAGAAAAAAAAAACACCCTTGGCGTAAATAGATTCCTACGTGTGTCCCCCCAACGGGCAACGAGGTTTTCCCCTGGGTTTTATTAACTGTTAACAAAAGATACCTTCTCCGGAAATTGAATTCTATTACATGCGTAAGGGAACGGCCCTCACGTCCGAGCCGCCGAGAATTCGACCTCGATTACCTGCCATAGAAGGCGTAGGCTTGCGGGCGACGAGCAATGGGTAGCTCGCCGTCCGGTCACACGTAAACCGTCTGGACCGAGCTCAAATCGTTGATGGTGCGTACTATTCCACGCACGCCAGAAGTCAGTGAACCGTTGGGACCCAGTAGGGCCACAGCTTACTAGGGTTATGGGTTCGCTTCTGAAAACAAACCCGGGGTCCTGGAAAGCATGGTAAAAAAGGAACCTAGGAATGAGTTTTAGTCAGTAAAAGTCTGACACACCTTCCCACTACACCCTAGAGCAGGAAATGAGAGATTTATGGTGTCACATAGGAATTAAGAAACCCTATATTCAGCAATGAAAGTTCTCCAAGCGATTTGAATGGATACAACAGCCTGAAATCATCTATTGGACAGTTACGCACACCAGACAAAACATCAGTCACGTCGGAACATTCTCCCCTTTCAACGAAGGTATTTACTCTCGGTTCGACATACCAAAAACTAGTGCTTGACTGCGATCCCACCTGATGGTAAGCAGTGATGCAATCGTCGATGGTGAGGCGCACTAGTTTATGAGGAGCCTATACACTCTAGCCTTGCAGACACCCAAGTAATAATCGGACTGGAAGACCGCAGCAGGTAAATAGTTCCAGTTTTTCGATGTACACGCCACGGTATAAACGACGACGCAAAACGCTGGGACAAATTTACCAATTAAATAACCGCAAATTAATGTCAACCTACTTTTGCGGTTAAATAAACTGATGTAATATCTTTAATTTCAGAAAAATAAATAGCAATTGCCAGTAGCTTCACCCGCGTGATAATAGTAAATTATCCCTAGGGAATATGCTCGGCGGGATAATAATATGGTCTACCCGTGTACCAAGTTTAATCGAAATCCGTTCAGCCGTTCGATTGTGAAGAAGTAACAAACAAGCACTCTCACAAACTTTTGCCTTTACAATATTAATGTGATACAATACTCGCATTTGGAAGTGTGTTAATTACATATCTGACAGTCTTACTACACAAGACAAAAAGTTTTGTAGGGGCTTAGCAGGGTCGCTTTTGGGGCCATGGGTGGGCTTCTGAAAGGGAAACCCGGGACCCTGGAACGAAGTCAAAGAACGAATGGGGTTTAGTCAGTAAAAGTCTGACACGCCCTCCCGCTCCGCCCAAGAGCAGAAAAAGTCAATCTGATGATTCCCCACCAAAAAAAAAACGACAAAAAGTTTTATTTACTTATTTTTTTTCCGATTTTTTTTTTTGCATTAAAGTGCTCGATAAGATTTACATCACAAGGGCTGCTCGAAAAAACTAAGTACGTGTCTTTGTTGGAAACCAACTGAATACTAAAAACCTTTCCGAAGTCGCTTTGTACAATAATCATACTAAGCCGGTAAAGTAGCGAACAGGAGTTTTTATTTAATAAGCGTCACAAAAGTGACAAAGCAAGAGCCCGTGAAATCCAGACCTTCCATATTTTATAAAAGCTGAAAGTTTGTCAGCGCATGCTCCCAACATAGGTAAGAACGATGGACCATTATGAAGTTTGGCAGTTAGTAGGTTTGGCAGGTAAACGGTATTAAAGGTGTGCAAAATACTGATCTAGTTTCGTCAGAAAATAATTTATCCTT